>OX451741.1:1402969548-1403574738 GCA_948472305.1 Vicia faba | reverse complement strand
TATAATATAATATATATATATATATATATATATATATATATATATATATATATATATATATATATATATTTATTTATTAGTATATTTAGGTAAAATACAAAAATACCTATATTTTTTATTTTATTAATATTTGACATAAAAAAATACTTTTTATAAATATACTTCATTTTATTTTACTTTTGTACATAATAAACAAATACTTGTATAAATTAAATAATATATATATTACTTAATAAAAATTAGGGTTTTACCCTTAAAATACAAAAAACTCCAAAATAATACTTTTTTTATTTTTATTTATTTGACATAAATAATACTTTTTTTATACATATAAAAACCTTTTTTTGCATTTTGCATCTTTATTGTATTTTCCATTTAATTTATGCAATCAATTATTTGTAAATATTCCAAAAATGATGTAATAGCTAGGTTTAATTTCTTTGTCTAAATATCCCGCCATTTGAATATTTGTACCCCCCTTCCCATATTGTGTTGTAATAGTGTAGGAATTTTACTTTTCGCACTTTAAACGCTTTCTAAATATACCATGCTAGAATTAGGGTTTGTATGCAAATAAAAAGAACAAACTAGTTTGACCTAATCTCAAGATAATCAAAGCATGAAAATGGACAACACATCTCACACTTTAACCCCTAGGGTATTCCAATTGTTGCCTTCAAATAATTGGGCCATGTTGCATGTTAGGTTTCTTTGGGCAAAAACAAATACAAAATCAAATGATCATAGTCCCTCGATGACGCTTTCGAAAAGTTGCCTAAAATGATCAAGTCCCTTTCAAAGAAAAATTGCCCAAAGACACTTAGCACTATTGCAATTATGGTCTAAACGATGACCCGCGCCCGTCCCTTTCACCTCCTAATACAAGATTGTCCACCAAATGCAATGGTGGAACAAAATTGTCAAAAGGGTTAAAACATAGCATAAATCTTTGAGAACTTTAGGGTAGATAGCTCCTAAGTACTTGTCAACTTGCAAAACAAAACACTTGCCTATTTTTCAAACAACACTTCATAAACACTTTCAAAACAAACTTTCAAAAACCTTGGAACATCTTTTCAAAAGACAAAACACCTTTTGTAAAACATTCGAGTAAAGAATTGTTACAAGGGTAGCCTATACAAGGCATCTTTTTCAAAGCATTTTCAAAACCACACATCAAGCACCATTTCAAACAATTGAAAACCAAGGCAAGTTGATCTAAGAAAGTACCTAAGAGCCCATGGATACCATGGATAGAAAGGGTGCTAATGCCTTCCCTTCCTATAATCTACTCCCCGAACCCAAGAAAAATCTCAAAGGTTTTTGCTGTGCTTTTTAAACCTTTCCTTAGGATAAAATAAAAAGTCGATGGCGACTCTTGCTCAACCGAAACATTTGCGAAAACAAACGCAAAACCACAGTCAGTTCTCCCACCGTATCACAGTTACTACTAAGACGTCCTAACATTGCTTTAGTGACCGTACGTCTGTTTACCGTGGGAATTGGTAAACAACCGCTGATCTTCCAAAAGGTTACTTATTTGGTGACTCGCAGGATCGATCAGATTGATCCTAAGACATGGTTGATTTTGGGGTTTTGACTAAGTTTGATAATGATTAAATGACAAGAAAATAAAGAAGCTTTATGTAAATTGCATGAAGAAGAAAACTTGATAAAATAAAGAAAGGCTTGAAATGAAAGGCTTCGACTGGAAAAGTAAAGGAGAAGGCAAGTAAAATTTCTGGAAAATAAATGACTTTGATTAATTAAAGTGGTGTTTCACACATACATTCTCAACAATTCTTTCTCTCACGCTGGGTACTCGAATCTATATGAGTAACTTGTATATAATTGTGAACACACGCGAAAAACTGCATGAACTACTAATATTTATACTAAACACATCCCAAGTAACCGTCGGGCAGTTACGCTGCTTAGAGATGACTCCACTTGGCACGTTCACAGCGTTCGACGCTCCAGATCTTGGCACGTTGCACTTGGTAACCGCTGGGAACCGTTTTCCCTCCAAACGTTTGAATCTCAATCCGTTCCACACTGAGCAATCGAACACCTTCGTCGAGAAGCACCTTCGACGTCGAAGGCAACCAAATCCTTCCTTGGAAGAAATTCTCTAAGTACATTGCCAACTTCTGATGAGCATTTCGACAGAACCAGTCGGTCGAAACCATTCTTCAGCTTTAATGGCTTATATTAATAAAAACCAGGGTGTCAAATTTAGGAGCCAACAAATTGCCCCCCAAGAATGCCTTATTTCGACGCTGGAAAGAAAAGGGCATTCTTTGAAATTCCATTCGACACCTGTCTTTTCATTCTTAGTCACAAATTAACCTGTGCACTTTTTGTCTTCTACCAACCACTGACAATCCCAAGAAAAAGCCATCATTTCATCCGTACCTAAGACGTCACCTCAGTACGGCGTTTAGCGTGCCCAATGTCTTTTCACAAATTGTCATCATGACAATTTCCCAAAAACGAGGGCGCACGCTACACCTTTTCATTTCTGCAGAACGGCTATGTCAACAGGGGGACGCCACGTGTCCCACTATCTTCTACAACATTAAATGGCCTCGAATTTGGGGATTTCCCAACCACTATAAATAGCGCTAAGTACCCATTGTGGTACTTTTTCACGCTATTCTGCATTCAAACTTCCCTGTTGAACACAAAATCTCTGTAAACTTGCAAATACTTTGTTCTTCACTTCATCTTCAACCTTAACTCAACAATGGCTTCAGGTTCCTCTACCGCTCCTAGTTCTAACATCCCTTCCAGAAATGCTAAACCCAAGATCTTCTCAACTGTCCCCATAGTTACCCCTACAGGCCAACGAAGGGTTCCTGAACCCCTAGAAACTGCTGAGCGTAAAGCTTATTCGCACCAACTAATGATTCCGGTTGGATACTCCAACCAAATATTCGCCATGTCTGGCCCGTTATCCCCATGCATCGATGAAGCCATGAAGATCAAGAGCTTCTTTCCAGTGCTTGAAAAGCTCAAACCTGTTGGGTGCTCTAAAAAAGATGCAGAGGACAACGAAGATCCTGCTAAGGAGAAGATAGATCTTCGCTTCTTCAATAGGGGTGTTAGGGCTTTCAGGTCTAGCCCTAGCCTCACACCTGACTACAGCGCTTGGCTGGAGAAGATGGAAAAAAGCCAGACTTCGATCTGGAAGAACTTGGGGATATACAACCTAGTCATGCTGTCGAAGACGGGTCTCAACTACTCCCCTGAGATGCTGATAGCCTCCTTGCTTTTCTGGGATTACACTCATTTCACTTTCCACCTTCCTTGTGGAATGCTAACACCCACGCTTTTCGACGTGGCTGCCATCACTGGCCTTCGACCCACTGGGGATTATTTTGACCCAGAGGAAATGTCGGAGGATCAGATTGGATTCTCAGCTACGAAACCCACCTATACCACCTATATCAACCATTACCATGATAGGTCGACAGCCACTGTTACGGATGTAGAGCATATTGCGTTTCTAGCCCTTTGGCTATCACGCTTTGTGTTCTGCACAAAGTCTTTACAGGTGACAAAGAAGATGGTCACCCTCGCCACCCAGCTTCACCATGGCCAAAATATTTGTTTGGCAGAATTAATCTTGGCGAATCTGCACGAGTCGATTAGCAGTGGAGCGACTCTGTTAAAGATCATCGAAAACAGAGCCAGTTTGTTGCTTGCAGGACCTTTTTGGCTACTTCAGCTGTGGCTCAATGCCACTTTCGAGTCTTTCTTACCTCAAAAGACTCAAATAAATGAGCAAGCTCTTGAGATAGCAAATAGGCGTATCGAAGGCACCAGATTAGCTCTACTGACCCCGACTGAAGATGGGCTGGAGCTTCAACAGACTTTTGAAAACTTCGTCTTGATGTTTGCAAGAAGAAAAGAATTTGCTTCGACCATGGCTCCCTTCGCTCGACGAAAGGTTGGTCCAGAATGGTTCACCAGGCCCCATCCCAAGTCGTCAGGTGACCCTCAGGTCGAAGAACACACAATAATGTGGGAAGCATTTCTCACACCTAGAATAATGCCACTGCGCTTTAAAAGCTCCAAGACTCACTTGAGCTTGATCGCGTATCAACCAAACTTGGTCTCTCGACAGTTTGGTATCATTCAATGACTTCCTTCTCCTATTTTTCCTAGGGAGAAATCCATGCTATATTTTTGCAATGACTATACTGAAGATGCTGCCACCAAGCATATTGGCAGGTATGCAGGTCGAACAGTACTTTCACTGTTCGATTATCAACTTAACTTCCTCTGCTCACCATCCTTCGAAGACTGGTGGAAGAGTTACTACGCTGAAGAGTTCTTCGACGAGAAAGACTTTGTGGACGAACTTCAGAAGTCTTTCGTTCTAGTCCTTGACAAAATAAAGAAATGTAAATTCATTCTCCAAATTATTTTGTCTTTCCATTTCGACTGGTAGTCTGTTAATTATAACTTGTCTTCTTTCAGTTGTTCGAAAGCCTGCAGCCAAGAAAGCTGCAGAAGGCCATCAGGGAGGAGGTCCCTTGACAAAACCTCCAGCACCGGCGAAAACTACAGCACCGGAGAAAACTACAACAAGCCATCAGGGGGAAGGTCCTTCGAAAAAACCTTCAGCACCGGTAACCAAACTTTTATTATTTCCTTCTTGTTTTAACATTCTGATTTTCGATGTAGCGTTCTAAATCGAACTCCAACTGGTTTTCAGGCACCTTCACCCAAGAAACGACCTACACTGACAGTCGAATCTGGGAGTGACGAAGAGGACGAATCTCCCCCCGCTCCTCTTAAAAGGCGAAAACTGAAGAAAGATGTTCCTTCTCCTGAGACTCGACCCACAATCAGAATAAAGGTTGCTGGGAGAAAACCCAGGCCACCTCCAGTAATTATTGAAGAGCCAACGGAGGAGGAACTAAATGTTTTGCTCAATAAACCCGTCGAAAGCGATAATTCCAGCCCTGGGGCTGAAGTTCCTCTGCAGGTAGTTCCTCTGACCATTTTTTAACTCAAGTGTCGATACTCACGTTCGATTGTGTCTCTTCCTAAACTAGCAAATTCTTCCTCTTCTATTTTCAGGAAACCACTGAAAATTCAGCACCAAATACTTCTGAAACACTAGACTCTGCTGAACTCAGTAGGCCACAAGAGAAGGAATTGGCGAACGATGAAGCCAATGCTGAAACAGAAGAACAACAACCAAAGGAGATTCAAGTGGTCGATCTGTCGGAGGAACAACATGATGAAGGGGATCACGCTGATGCTGGAACTGCTGAAGTTCAAGTCGAAGATAGTCATGTCGATGCAAACGCTACTCAACAGCTTCAACCCCAAGACAACGCTGCTGCAAAGGTTACCACCTCGACAAAGCATAAGTCCAAAGAAGACTTAGCACTCTTGAAGCAAACTGATCCCATTGGCTATCTGAATGCCATTATCGAGAGCAGGGGAAGTTCATCTGATCTTAGTCAGGAGGCTTCTACTCAATCGGGGAAGTCCACTGAGACTTCTCCTCTCGATGAGGCTTTGATGAAGGTCAAGGCTCAGTTCTTCAAGAAAGATTTGATGAAGGCTTTGGAGGGGGACCCCACTGCTCCGTCGTGTTTGGGAGCTGTTTTGAATGCAGTTGACTTGCTCGCTGTGACTCCAGAGGTTTCGAGCTTTATCATGGAGTTATCCTCCATTGTTGATCAAGTCTCAGCAGACTATCGACGACAAAGGGGCTTCAACAGCCAGCTCGAAGCGTTACATGGCAAAAGTTCTTCTGCCTGGACTGCAGTAGCTGAGACGACTTCTCGAATTGCAGAGTTGTCGAAGCAAAAGGCATCTAAGCAAGAAGAAATTGATGCCATAGATCGAGACAATGCCTCCATAAAGGCGCAAATCGAAGAGCTGGAGGCCAAGATGAACGCTAATACTAAGCGCAAGGAGGAACTTCTCTCGACTGTTTTAGACACCGAGAGTCAAGCTGAAGTTACGCGAGGCCTAGAGTTTGCTGAGAAAGCCCAAGCCTTCGATGACCAAATTGCCAAGCTTGCCCAGGCGAATGCCTTGTGCAACAAAAGACTGGAGTTGCAGCAGGCCAAGTACCTTCGACTCAAAGATTCTATCCCCTTCTGATTGACTCAGCCCTTTAACCATGTATTGTAATATGTATTTGACAATGTCGCCATTTTGGCTAATTTATAAAATTTTCCATTTTGGCTTATTTATGGTTAATTTAGTCATTACTTGCTATTTATTTTGATCTCTTGGAGCATAGGTTTATACTTTTTCAAATATTTGCCATTTACTCTCAAGAGTCTTTTATCTTCACCTAACTCTTCGACTTCATAAGCTCCACCAGAAAAAGTTTGGATAATTCTGAATGGTCCTTCCCATTTGGGTGACCACTTTCCCATGCTTCGATCCCTTCGATCCATGGGGAGAATCACCTTCCAAACCAATTCTCCAGGCGAGAATGCCTTAGGTTTCACTTTTTTATTGTAAGAGTCTTCTACTCTTTTCTTCTGAGTCCTTAGTAGGTCGAGAGCGCGCAGTCTTTCTTCGTCTAAATCTACTAGTTCGTCTAACATCATATCCCAATAAACTTCAGAGGGGATATCATGGTGTCTCTGAACCCTTGCAGATTGAAGACAAATTCCGCTGGCAACACTGCGTCATGACCAAAAGTTAGCCTATATGGTGTTGTACCTATGGCTTCTTTTGGGGACGTTCGACAGGCCCACAAGATCTGGTCTAACGTTTTATGCCAATTTTTTGGCTTCTTCCCAACATGCTTTTTTATCAAGCCAATCACTATTTTATTCGCTGCTTCGACTTGACCGTTTGCCTGTGCATAATAAGGCGTTGATGTTAGGAGTTTAAAGCCTATTTCTTGAGCGAATTCCTGCATCTTTCGACCGGTGAAAACTGATCCTTGATCAGTAGTTATAGTTTCAGGGATTCCAAATCTAAAGATAATGTTCTTTTGAATAAATTCAATGACATTTTCTTGGTCTACATTGACTAAAGGAATAGCTTCGATCCACTTAGTAAAATAATCAATGCCTACCAATATATACTTCTGGCTCTTTGATGATGCTGGTCGAATCTCTCCAATAAGGTCCAACGCCCATCCTCTAAAGGGCCAAGGTTTCACTATTGAGTGAAGTTCGCTTGCTGGTACATGCTGGATGCCTGTATGGACTTGACATTCTTGGTAACCCTTCGCGAACTCGACACAATCTTTCAACATGGTGGGCCAGTATAGTCCTTGTCGAAACAACAACCATTTCATCTTATGGCCTACTTGGTGAGCCCCACATGCTCCAGCGTGCGTAGTCGAAAGGGCTATGTATGCTTCAGTTTCACTTAAACACTTTAGCAACACCCCTTCAGGCGTCTTTTTAAATAACTCATTACCCATGAGTACGTAACTCAACGCCCTATATCTTGTTTTTCGTTCTGTCGAAGCTGCTGGATTTTGTAGATAATCCACAATGGGTTTCCTCCAATCTTGCTCTGACAAATTGTCTATGAACGGAATTTCAAAGTTCCTTTGATCAGCATACCCTAGTCTTGTCGATTCCAAGTCTGTTGGTGACAGACAAGTTGCTTTTATTTTTTCCCGAACTTCGATTGCTCTTTGCAATCTCGTTTTTGAAATTTTGTACCCAGATGCAATTTGTGCCAAATCGTTGGCTATTTGATTTTCCAACCTGGGTATGTGTCGAATGTTGACCATTTCGAATTTTTTCAATAAACGATTTGCTATCACAAAGTACATAATGAGATTTTCTCTTATGCATTTATATTCTTTTGTGACTTGCTTAATGACTAACTCTGAGTCTCCCATTATTTCGACTCGAGTTGCCCCCAATTCCAACAATATCTCAAGGCCAGTAATTAGAGCTTCATACTCAGCCTCATTGTTCGAACAAGTACCTGATATCTTGTACTTGAATGTTGTTGGAAATTTTTTCTGGAGAAATAATCAAGACTCCTACTCCTGTTCCATCTTTATGGCTGGAACCATCGAAGTAGAATTTCCAAGGCTCTATCTCCACATAATTTATATTCTCAACTTGAATTGAGTGGTCGAGTATAAAGTCTGCCACCACTTGTCCTTTTACTGCCTTAAGAGGCATAAAGGTCAAGGAGTATTCAGTTAAAGCTAGTGCCCACTTGCCAATTCGACTGTGCAGGATGGGTTTCGACAACATGTACTTGAAAACATCAAAATGAGATGAAACATACACATCAACTGGTTTTATATATTGTTTGAGCTTTGTACAAGAGAAATACAGACATAGACACAATTTTTCAACTTCGCTATATCTAGTTTCTGCATCGTTCAAAACTCTACTAAGATAGTAAATGGGTCTTTCGACTCCATTTTCATCTTCTTGGGCTAACATGCTTCCCAAAGTTTTGTCGGATGCAGCTATGTACAATCTCATACTCCTGTTGCTGCAAGGAGGCACCAAAATAGGTGGCTTTGTGAGATACCCTTTGATTTTGTCGAAGGCTTCTTGTTGCTCTTGCCCCCATTCGAATCTTTCTTTGTTCAATCGAAGTAAGGGTGAAAAGGCTTGAGCTTTCCCACTTAGGTTAGATATGAATCTCCTTAAGAAATTTATCTTGCCCAGCAGAGATTGTAATTCCTTTTTGTTCGCTGGCGCTTTCGCTTCCATAATTGCCTTCGTCTTGTTCTGGTTGATTTCGATTCCTTTCTTGTGGACAACGAAGCCCAAGAAATCTCAAGCTTTCACACAGAATGCACACTTCAAAGGGTTCATCTTCAGACCGTGTTCTCTCATTCTTTCGAATGATTGTCGAAGGTGGTCTATGTGGTTCTTCCTGGAAACAGATTTTATAACAATGTCATCAATATATACTTGCATAAAAGTGTTAATAGAATCATGGAAGATAGAATTCATTGCTCGCTGATATGTTGCCCCAGCATTCTTTAGGCCAAAAGGCATCACTACCCATTCGTAAGTGCCTAAAGCCCCAGGGCATCGAAAAGTTGTTTTCGACACATCTTCTTCAGCAATGAATATTTGATTATATCCTGAATAACCGTCGAGCATACTCAGGTACTCATAGCCAGCGGCAGAATCGACTAGCATTTCCGCCACAGGCATAGGATATTCATCTTTGGGTGTAGCAGCATTCAAATCTCTGAAATCTATGCACACTCTCAATGCACCATTTTTCTTAATCACTGGCACAATGTTTGCAATCCATTCGACATACCTCGTAACGCGTATGAATTTGCACTTCAGTAGTCTTTCGACTTCCGTTTTGATCTTCGACAGTATCTCTGGAGCGAAGCGTCTTGGACTTTGCTTGATTGGCTTCTTCCCAGGTTTGATTGGCAACTGAAGTTCCACCAATCCTCTGTCGAGACCAGGCATCTCGTCGTAATCCTATGCAAAACAGTCCTTGAACTCTTTTAACAAATGGATTACTTCCAACCTGAGTTCTGGGTCAATTTTTGCGCTAATGTAAGTTGGCTTTTTCTCTAACCCTTCGCCCAAGTTGATTTCTTCTAAAGGATCCTGCGCTAACATTTTGATGTTGTTCGCTAAGGGGTCCTTTTCGAATCCCAAAGGCTTATCGTCGTAGATAGCGTCGAGCCTTTGTTCCTGCATTCCTTCTGGCATGATATCAGGAGGTTCTGGATCGAAGTCCTTTCCAGGGCCTGCAGAAGGTAACTCTTGATCATTGGCCTGTGTGGCCATATATTTTACTTCGGCTTCGAGAGCCGTTATCATCCTTGTTTCGGCTACGTAAGCCGAAATTCGTTGCAAAGATTGTGACTCAGTCATTGTCACTGAATTCACTTCCCCAACCAGTTGGTTGGATATCAGTTAACCCACTAAATTCGATGTGGGACAAGTCTTCTCTGTCCCATTGAAAACCATGCTCAGGGTGCAGGTATAGGGAACAAAAAGTATTTGGCGCTGGCGTTAAGTCGAAGTCAGGTGTTGGGCATGGCCCAATGTGAGCCAAGTTCTTGTCGAAGTCTGCCAGCCCTAGGTGATTTACTTCGCCCAGGTAATAGCTTTGATCCGCTTCTATGTTTTCGACCATTCCATCAGGACGCCATAGTAGCAACCTCTGGTGCATTGATGATGGTACAGCTCCAACACCATGAATCCATTCACGGCCCAACAAAAGATTGTAGTTAGGTTTGGCCGATATGACCATAAACATAGTTGGTCGAAGGATAGATCCCACCTTGATATCCAGTTGGATCACACCCATAGTGGTCCCTATGCCGCCTTCATAATTCGACAGGACCATGTTGTGAGGCTTGATGTTCTCATCACTTTTGCCTATTTTTCTTAGCATAAAGTGAGGGATGATGTTGATGGTTGCCCCACAATCTACCAAGATTTTATTTACTGTGGTTTCTTCGAGTTTAGCCCTTATAAATAAAGGCTTGAGGTGATTTTTCATCGCCTCTGTAGGTGGTTCGAAGAACCCATTCTGCTCTTCAGTAGCGCCATTATCCATGACGAAATAGCACACTGGCCTATGCTTGGCCATTTCTTGTTCAATTTCCCAATCGCTTGTTTCGACCTCCACCTGGCGGTTGAACTCTCTTGGCAAAACTGAGACTATGTTCACCATGATATCTAAGGTGTCATCAGACTCAGAGCCATCTTCGTTATGAACTTCACCCTGGTTAGGCCAGACTAGCCTATTGGTTACTGGTTGTCTTTCCAGAGGCTTCCTCTGCTTTCTCTGAGGAACATTTGAACTGGATTCTGCCTTTGGTTCATTAGCAGCTTCCCTCTCAGCTTTTCGTCGCCTCTGGTATCTCCTCTATTGAGATCGAGACATGGGATTCTTCCCTTTATAGTTGCTTGATACCTGTGTCATTTTAGGGGTAGCAACCTGAGGCTCTTTCTTATGTATAAGAGATGAACCTCTTGGCACTTCGAAGGAGTGCTATCTTTCCTCGCTTGGCCTCTTTCGACCAGATGTTTTGTACCAAGTATCAACTGGCACATTAGTCGGAGGCCTGAAAGTCAGTGGCCTCTTTTCTTGATTTGAACCTTTTTGGTAGGTTCTTCTGGGGTCATGTCGAGTATCAACACTTTCCCTTTTCCTATTCGCTGCTCTTACACCTTGAATATGCTCCGCAGCTTTTTTGTCGAAGATTGAACTGCATCGAGGACACAACATCACTTCTGACTTCTTTTTCTGGCATCTTTGCAGGAAATCTGCCAGATTTTCATTTTCCCGAGGGAAAGCAGTTTTGTTGGCTTGTTCTTGCCTGATGGCCTCCTCTGATGCTTTAGGTTCAGAGACTTCGACCATGTTGACGTTCATGGTGTCTTTGGTGGCAAGAGTCAACTGCTTCATCTGAATCTCCAAGTCCTCTGTCTGGCTTTGAACTATAGGCAAGTGAGAACTGGGTTTTGTTCCAGATTTTTGGGCTCCAACTGTCTCCAGCTTTGGGCTTTCGACCGCCTTTTGGACCGCTTCAATTGTCTTTCTGGATAGATTCCCAGAAAAACTGCCAAAGATTGGCATGTTGACATGGTCCTTTGTGACTTCGACCATGGTGATTCCTGGCCTCTTCGACTGGCTTCTGGATGCCTCGATCACGTTCACCTCTGAAGGTTCAGCATAATGGGCTTCATCCTGCAACGAGTTAGAGTCCACAGTCATGGGGGTCTTGTCAGTAAACTTCAACCCCCCTTCTTTGATAGCGTCTTGCACAAGATTCCTGAAAAGAAAACATTGAGACGTTTTATGGCCCAGAAAATTATGATATTTACAAAAGCCTCTTTTCTTTCTTTGATCAAGAGGAGGCACTTTTACCCCTGGGGGTACTATCATTTGGCCATCTTTTACAAGTAAGTCAAATATTTCATCACATTTTGTAATATCAAAACTATAAGTCTTTTTGGGGAACCTATCATTGGTCCTCTCTGGACCAGTGGGATTTTTTCCACTTGAGGGGACTAACAGTTTGCAAGAGTATGGTGGCCCTTGTTTCAGTTCCGCTAAATCGACCTCGCCTTCTTCGACGGTTATAGTTTCTTCGAAGGTTTCTGGATCTTCGTCATCCATCTCGACATACGCTATCCTCTCTCTTTTATGAGTTTTTGTTGCCTTGGCTTTTTCAGCTTGAAGGCGTTCTACCTGTCGAACTCTATCGGCCAATTGGGCCATGTCCCTCAGGTATTGAGTGTCTAACTTCTTCCTAATGGAATAATCTAAGCCGCCTGCGGCTATTTCGACTAACTCATGTTCTGGCACTTGCGTAAAGCATCTTGCTTTGAGCAACCTAAACCTATTTAGATATTCGTCTATAGGTTCAGTGAAACGTCTCTTTACACTGGCCAATTCTTTCAGGCTTATCTTGGTTTGTCCCATGTAGAATTGCTCATGGAACAATCTCTCCAACTGGGTCCAATGATGGATCGAATTGGGGGGAAGAGTTGTAAACCAAGTAAAAGCGTTCTTTGTTAAAGAACTTGGGAAGTACTTAATCCTCAGGTTTTCGTTGTTTGAAATATCTCCTGCTTCGATCAAGTATCTCGCCACATGTTCGACAGTAGATTCTGTCGTGTCCCCAGAAAATTTAGTGAATTTAGGGACTTTACATCTAGGAGGTAAGTCTGTTTGTAACACATATTCTGACAGTGGGGATGTAAAGTTGGGCCTACGAAAGCCCATGTTCATCCCATTCTGCGTCATGATTCTTTCGATCATGGCTGCCAGATTATTTTCCAAACCCATATTCTGGTATTGGATATGCTGAACTACTTCGTCAGCATTTTGGTTTCTGTTGACTAACCTTACCTCTGGGGCTATAACCCTAGGTTCTTCGATAGGCTGTTCCAACCGTGCCCTAAGGTTTTCTTCGACAGGCTGCTGGACTTGGTTGATAGTGGTTTCTTCCTCTAAGAGTATACCTTGGTTTCCCCTTATTTGCGCCCTTTGGGGCTGTCGAATAGGTTGGGGTACCCCAAAGAAGTCAGCCAGACGCGTCATTTGTGCTGTCATCTGCTGATTCGATTGGGTGGTGTTTTGTATTAGAGGATTCAGCACTGTACTTAAAGTTTGTGCCAACATTTGAACCATATCATGGTTGCTTTCGTCCATTTGTTGCCTCAAGACTGCTGTCGAGGCATTTGTAAGGCCATGTGCTACTTGGGACGTTCCTCCTAAGAGTTGGGTCCTATTTCTGTTCTCCATACCAACTCCAGAACCTTGGAGTGGCGAAGAGGCACTCACTAAAAGGTCTGAAAAAGTGGACGCAGCGTTCGTCAGGCTAGCCAATTCAGAAGTTGGCATGCCATAGAGTGGTTCTCGATTTTGACCGCCTGTCATAAATCCTGGGGGAACATAAGGCCCGGTGCCTAGATTTCCCCTTGGTGGGGGAGTTCCCAAAGGCACTCTGGGGCCAGTGAACGGAGGTAATGGCCCCGTTGTTGTAACCGTTACTGCTGGTGTTGAACCAGCGGTTATCGCTTCACTTACGGTTGGGATAATCGTTGTTCCCACATTTGTTTGTGGGATTTCGTTATTGTTTGGCGGGTTCGCCATCGCTTCTCTTCTTCTGGCAGTATTGGTATTGTTAGTGTATATTCTACCACTTCTCAATAACATGCAATACTTCTCGAAAAAGATGATATTCTGTGTAAAAAGGTTAAACTTCAAAATCAACACAAGGTCCCATCAGGTGTGCCAATTTGTTTACCGTGGGAATTGGTAAACAACCGCTGATCTTCCAAAAGGTTACTTATTTGGTGACTCGCAGGATCGATCAGATTGATCCTAAGACATGGTTGATTTTGGGGTTTTGACTAAGATTGATAATGATTAAATGACAAGAAAATAAAGAAGCTTTATGTAAATTGTATGAAGAAGAAAACTTGATAAAATAAAGAAAGGCTTGAAATAAAAGGCTTCGACTGGAAAAGTAAAGGAGAAGGCAAGTAAAATTTCTGGAAAATAAATGACTTTGATTAATTAAAGTGGTGTTTCACACATACATTCTCAACAATTCTTTCTTTCACGCTGGGTACTCGAATCTATATGAGTAACTTGTATATAATTGTGAACACACGCGAAAAACTGCGTGAACTACTAATATTTATACTAAACACATCCCAAGTAACCGTCTGGCAGTTACGCTGCTTCGAGATGACTCCACTTGGCACGTTCACAGCGTTCGACGCTCCAGATCTTGGCACGTTGCACTTGGTAACCGCTGGGAACCGTTTTCCCTCCAAACATTTGAATCTCAAACCGTTCCACTCTGAGCAATCGAACACCTTCGTCGAGAAGCACCTTCGACGTCGAAGGCAACCAAATCCTTCCTTGGAAGAAATTCTCTAAGTACATTGCCAACTTCTGATGAGCATTTCGACAGAACCAGTCGGTCGAAACCATTCTTCAGCTTTAATGGCTTATATTAATAAAAACCAGGGTGTCGAATTTAGGAGCCAACAACGTCCCTTTTCGAATTGACCCTCAAACTCCAACGACGGTGCTACCTATTCACTAATAGTAGGATAGCGGTGTCTAAAGGAAACAAGAACAAAAACATTCCTTTTTCGAGTAGGTAGATGCTAGTAGGTACTTGCTCAAAACAAACAAACTTCTCCATACTTACACTCCTTTCAAACAAAGTTTTCAAAACACTTCATTACACTCTTGAAGACAGAAGCAAGAGTTAAATTAAAGTCAAAACAAAAGCTTTTCAAATCATGCAAACACAAAGAAAACAATTTTGAAAATGATGAGCAAGTACCTAAGAGCCCGTAGATAACTACGGATAGAAAGGGTGGTAATACCTTCCCTTTCTATAATCTACCCCCCGTACTCAGAAATATCTCGAAAAAGGAATTTTTCTGTGCTTTTTTACTTTCCTTATTGGATAAAATAAAAGATGGTGGCAACTCTTGCTTACCGCGACATTTTGCAAACACAAACGCAAAAGGCAAACCAGCAATTCCTTAAAAAGGGAAACACGTCCCGGTTCTGGCCACTGTATCACAGTAAGTATCAATAAACTGTGAGGGAACTATGCTGGGGTATACCGGCACTGTAGAAGCAGTAGCTACATTGATGTGGCACTTTGGTTGGTACTGGTAACCCTTGAGTCAATCAGGGAGAGTACGGGACCGTCGCGTGGTGTCGTGAAGCATCAACTGACCTTAGAACCTTTAATTTCCCAACTTGGCCATTAGAAAGTAGTGAGATAGCCAGCCTCGGTGTAGAGCTGAGAACTGGTTAATACTCGATGTTACACTCATTGAGATCAGACTTTCAGGACATTTCGGCTGCAAGCAAAGATTGCGTGAGCTGAGACAATGCCGATAAAGGATGGTCAATGGTATTGAGATCCTCTAGAACTCGGTTACTTTTTAAGACAGGTTTAAAACCAATTAAACTTTAAGAGGGTACTACCTTTGACCTCATGCAAGCCTTAAACCTAAGGACTTTGTGTGATTTGACTGTGCTTGATATACCTATGTTTGCTATACCTGTGTTTTATCATGACATCATGCATTATAACATAGCATCCATTCTTATTGCACTAACCATTTCAAAGACCAAGGGAATTTATCTTTGCCATGTTTTGCAGATCATGGCTTCTGTTCGTAGAAACACTATCTGAATTAGCTTTGTGAAGATACCTTTCCTACTCAAAGAGCTAGTATCAAGGGTTTCTAAAACTTCTGCGTTCACCAAGAGACATGGTCGACTTCTCGACCTAGTTACTTCAAACTTTGATGAAAAGATAATGAGTGTGCTTTTTCAATTCTTTGATCCTAAGCACCACTGCTTCACCTTTCCAGACTATCAGTTGGTACCTACCTTGGAAGAATTCTCTCAACTGTTGGACATACCCATTCTTGAGCAGTTACCCTTCACAGGTTTAGAAGAATATCCTAAGCCAAAAGTCATTGCCTCAGCTTTGCACCTGAAATGGGCCGACGTGGTATCTAATTGGGAAACAAGAAGCAAAGTCAAGGGTTTTCTAGCTAAGTTTCTGATAAAAAAAGCCCAGTTGTTTTGGGATGATACGGATTTTCAGGCTTTCGAGGAGGTCTTGGCTCTTCTAATCTATGGGTTAGTCTTATTCTCTAATCCAGGCTCATTCGTAGACGTGAATGCTATCAAGATCTTTCTCTCTCGCAACCCGGTGCCTACTTTGCTCGGAGATATTTTGCATGCTCTCCATACTCGTACCATGAAGAGAAGAGCGATTCTTATATACTGTATGTCGTTACTATCAAGGTGGTTTATTTCTCACCTCCCTAAGTCCATACTGAAGAATGAAGAAGGTTTGGGTTGGTCGCAAAGGATAATGTCGCTCGCCCATACGGAAATTCTCTGGTGTTCTCGAGCTATGGAAAATACTGCTATTATTGATTGCTGCGGGGAGTAACCTAATGTCCCGCTACTTGGCATCAAAGGGTGTATAACCTACAACCCTTGTTTAGCCCTGCGACAATTTGGTTATGCTCGAAGGGATGGTCCCCATGAGTTACTTATCGAGGGTATTATATTCAACTATGAGGATAATGTCAAGGAGTATCGTCGGAGATTCATACAAGCCTGGGGCATGGTAAACAGATCTGGCGCCAAGGTTTTGAGACCAAAGACTTCCATTACTATGGAACCTTACCTACAATAGGTATGAGCTCGTGCCCAGCAGCTTACGATGCCCTATGTGGCTGTTTTGCCAGTGATTATGGAACCCACTACGGAGGAGGGTATTCCTTACACAACTCTCTATCCTTATATGCCCACTGATCTTGGAGAATTATAGAGGTCTTGGATTCAGTTGATGAAGGAGCGGGATACTTACAAGGATCAATTCCATGCTTAGAAGAGGAAGGTCTTAGAGCTCACAAAGTAGTTGCATGAAGAAAGAGGACTCGATAACTATCTCGACACAAATAGGAAGCATCCATAGGAATTTTAATGTCTTTTATAGTTTCAGATTTATTTATTTTTAAATTGTAACGCCTAAAAGGCATTTGAACTTCAAATTCAGCTAATAAAGTTTTTGTTTATTGTGGTTTGCAAATTTAAATTTCCCGAAGTCATTGAAATCATTGCATTCGCATCCCATCCATAGCACATCATTACAGGTACCATTACAAGTTTCTCATTTTCTTCGCTGTTTATTTCAGTAGAGATGTCTTCCGAACAAAGCATCAAGGACCTTCAGGCACAGAACACCCAGTTCCAACAAATGTTCATCAGTCTAGAAAAAGGGTGGAAGGATCTGAAAGCCCTTATTCTGAAAGAAAAGAAGAAAAAGAAGAAGGTTGCCGGTATTCTAAATATGGGCAGAAGGTTTGGAGAGCGGTTGAAGCGACAAGTCGATCTGACCTCTTCATCTAAGGAAAGGGAGAATCAGGAAGAAGAGAAGGACCCTAGTCATGCAGTCTCTGACAATGATACAGATTATAACGATGAACAATATCCTCCTGCTGAGGATAGAGACAAATAGTTAGAAGACCGTCTGAGTGCCATGGAAGTTCAGAGGATACCTAGACTGGATTTCGAAGAATTGGGATTGGTGCCGGGAGTGGTCATCCCACAGAAGTTCAAAGCTTCAGTTTTTGCCAAGTATGATGGGGTATCCCGCCCAAAGCTCCATCTCCGCTCTTATGTCAGGAAGATTCAGCCCCAGACAGCTGATAGAAATCTGTGGGTGCATTTCTTTCAAGATAGTCTATCAAGGACTCAGCTTGAATGGTTCTACCAGTTGGAGGAAGCCAATGTCCGAAACTGGGAAGATCTGGCTGCTGCTTTCTACAAGCAGTATCAGTATAATACCGACCTTGCTCCCACTCGTACTCAATTCCAGAACATGTCCATGGGCGCCAATGAAGGTTTTAAAGATTATGCACAAAAATGGAGAGACTTGGCTGGGAGAGTTCAACCCCCGTTGTCTGATAGGGAGTTGGTTGATATGTTTCTGGGGACGCTATCTAGTCCATTTTTCAATCATCTGATCGGCAACTCGTCAACTGGTTTCACCGAGCTGATTCTAACTGGAGAAAGAGTAGAAGCTGGGATTCAAAGCGGAAAAATACAGAAGGATGCCTCGTCAAGTTCAGTAAAGAAGCCTTTTTCTAGTAAGAAGGAAGCCAGTGCCGTCTATAGCCCAAAGGGTCAGAACAGGGACGAACAACGTCAGACAGTAAGTGCCGTAATGATACCTAGACCTGCAGCTGCTCCGCAATGTAATAATCAACAAAGGGTGGAAAGACCACAACGACAATTTACCCGTATCAACATGACATTGGCTGAAGTTCTACCTCACTTGCTGAGATCCAACTTGGCAACCTTGAGAGAGGCTCCCAAGAATCCAAATACTACATCTCCCCGATATAATCCAAATGCCCGGTGTGCCTATCATTCTGAGAGTCCTGGCCATGATACAAACAACTGTTGGGCTCTGAGAAACAAAATACAAGACTTGATTGAAGCCAAGGAGATAGATTTTGATGCTCCGGAAAAGCCAAATGTCATAACTGCTCCCATGCCTAAACATGGTCGTGGATTCAATGCTATTGATACTGATTTGTTTGTTACCTCTGTTGACGAAGTTTCTACTCCTCTCATGACTATCAAGAAGAATTTGTTGTTGGCCGATTTATTTTCGGGTTATGGTGAAGGTTGCCACATGTGTTCGCTTCTACCTTCTGGTTGCCATTTGCTAAAATTAGGTGTCCAACGCCTGCTAGATAGCAAAGAAATTATGTTTGAGAAAACTATGGTTCCGGTTGTTCCAGTTGAAGACGTTGCCATTATAACAATTTCCTCCAATCCTTCCAAGGTTTCCTCGAGAAGACCTGTTAGGATTACACCTGCTACAAGAATTGCTCTGCTAATAATCACTGTTCCTTGTCCTGTCACGTATGTCTCAGACAAAGTTGTCCCATGGCATTATGGTGCTTATGTGTACTATCATGGCAACAAACAAGATCTGAAAGATGAAGAAGCTGATCCTAATGTTGGTAACATTGTCGGAACCAGTAAAATCACCCAAAGTGGAAGGGTATTCTCTCATGAGATTTCCCCTAAGACTGTTAACAAGCCTATTGTTATTACATCTGCTGTTCCTGCTAGTACATTAACTATTGTTCCTGTTCTTACTCCATTCGGCGAATCATCTGATACCCGCGGCAAAGAGGTCGTAAGTGAGCCTGCCCAAACAGAGGCGCCTAAGAGAATTGTTGTGGAAGCCTCTAAGCAAGAAATAGAGGAAATACTGAAAATCATTAAGAAGAGCGTCTACAATATGGTCGAGCAGCTGGGGAAGACCCCATCGAAGATATCCCTGTTGTCTCTACTTTTGTGTTCTGAAGCCCATGCGAAGGCTTTGATTGCATTTCTCAAGACTGCGCATGTGCCGCAAGAGACTTCAGCTGATCAGTTCAAAGACTGCATGGCCAGCCTGACTGCTGATAATGGGCTAGGCTTTTCAGATGCGAATTTGACACCAAAAGGAAGGAAGCATAATGATGCTTTGCATGTCTCGATTGAATGCAGGGGCACCACTATGGCTCATGTGCTGGTAGATATTGGGTCGTCACTGAATGTTTTGCCGAAGAAGGCGTTGGACCGTTTAGATTGTGAGGGTCTAACTCTAAAGCCTAGTAACATTGTGGTAAGGGCTTTTGGCAGATCGAAGAGAACGGTGCACAGGGAAGTGGACATCCCTGTCAAACTGGGTTCTCAGACCTTTGGGTACACTTTCTATGTGATGAATATCAGGCCATCATATTCTTGTTTGCTGGGTCGTCCTTAGATCCACGAGGCTGGGGAAGTCACCTCCACACTCCACCAAATGCTGAAGTACCCAGTGAAAGGAAAAATCGTCACAGTGCAGGGTGAAAAAGAATATATGGTGAGTCACCTCAACTCCTTCTGCTACATAGAGATGGACGGGGAATTCATCGAAACCCCTTGTCAGAATTTTGAAGAGGTCCCTCAGATCTTGGCATCGACTGAAACTACTAGCAACAAACCTCCTTTGAAGATGGCTTCTCTCAAGGACGCCAGGGCTGTGGTTGAAGAAGGTGGGTGTACCAATTGGGGTCAGCTCCCTGATTTCATTCATAAAACTGACAAATTTGGTTTGGGCTTTACTACAGGGGCTCAAAGGGCTGTTAGACACGCTCGGACTAGAGGACCTTACCTATGCATCAACAATCGTGGGATTAACTCCATTGAAGATACTGAAGAGGAATTAAACATTGACAGTTGGATCTACCAGACTACCAACGGTGAACCGAGTATCTGGATGGCTAGGGACTTCATACCTGTTTCTTTTATTCCGCTGTAATTGAATTATTTGTTTTAAGATTTGTAATAAACAATTTGAAACTTTACGGCCCGGTGCCTTGCCCGAGGCACCTTGGCTTTGCTTGTGAGGGCTATTATTTGTCATTTCATAATCATTAATAAAGCATTGGACGTTTCTGGCATACAAATGTTGCGCTCTCTATTTTTCTTTTCTGTTTTTCACTTTATCATAACAGTTGTTCTCTTACACATACTCACGTATCACAATGCAGATCCATATCCACTCTGGATCCCATTGATAACAGCTATGCTATTTCTAGTTATGACTTCAAAAATCCGATCAACTAAGCCGAGGACGAAGGTGGGGATGATTGTGAAGTGCCTGGAGAACTTGCTAGATTACTACTGCAGGAAGAAAGGGCCATACAGCCTCGTGAAGAGCCGGTTGAGACAGTGAACTTGGGTACAAAGGAGGACAGAAAGGAGGTTAAAATAGGTGCAAATCTGGAGCTTAGCGTCAAACAGAGGTTGATACAGATGTTGCACGACTATGTTGAGATCTTTGCTTGGTCCTATGAAGATATGCATGGTTTGGACACTGATATTGTGGTACATTGCCTGCCGACTAAAGAAGATTGTCCTCCGTTTAAGCAGAAGGTCCACCGTATGCATCCTTAAATGTCATAGAAAATCAAGGCAGAGGTCATGAAACAGTTCGATGCAGGATTCTTAGCTATCACTTCGTATCCACAGTGGGTTGTTAACGTTGTTCCGGTACCTAAGAAGGATGGTAAGGTACGGATGTGTGTTGATTATAGAGATCTAAGCAGGGCGAGCCCCAAGGATGACTTCCCACTTCCTCACATCAGTGTTCTGGTTGACAACACCGTGCAACATAAAATCTTCTCCTTCATGGATGGTTTCCCGGGCTACAACCAGATCAAGATGGATCCTGAAGACATGGAGAAGACAACTTTCGTCACACAGTGGGGCACCTTATGCTACAAAGTGATGCATTTTGGGTTTAAGAATGTTGGGGCAACATATCAGCGCGCTACAGTCGCTTTGTTCCACGACATGATTCACCATGAGATCAAAGTTTATGTTGATGACATGATAGCCAGGTCTCAGACTGAGGAAAAGCACCTTGATCATCTCCAGAAGTTGTTCGACAGGTTGAAGACATATAAGCTGAGGTTGAATCCGAAAAAGTGTGCCTTCGGGGTAAGGTCTGGTAAGCTTCTCGGTTTTGTCGTCAGTGACAAGGGTATTCAGGTAGACCCTGCGAAAGTAAAAGCTATACAAGAAATGTCAGTTCCCCGCACATAGAAGGAATTTAGAGGTTTCTTGGGACGTCTGAATTATATTGTTGTACTCCAAAATTTTCCCTCCCATATTTCTCAAAATATTTCAAGAAAGATCCTCAAGTTGCTCAAGATAGTCCAAGGATTGGCCAGATAAGCTCTCTCCTAAGGCAGTCTACCCCAAATCAGGGTTTCATGTTTCATCAAGATCCTTGAGTCCAAGTAACCCCAAGTGCTCACGAATGTCCTAATATGTTCTCAAGATCATCCATGTCATGTTTCAAGCCTTGCAGAGAAAGTTTGCTCAGTCAATTGCTCAAAGGTCCAAAAATCGACTGTGCTAGGGCAAAAGTCAATTTTGGCCTACATACAGTCAAACTTCAAGGTTTTTGGTCAACAATCTCAGTTTGAAGGATATTTCATAATTTGATCAAGGGTTGATCATGATTCATCAAGGATTGCTTATAATTCATCAAGATTCAAAAGTTGCTAAATTAGGGTTTTGTAGGAAAAGTCAACCCAACTTTGACCAAGCATAACTTTCTTATACTTTATGAGAAATGACCCATCCAAAGCTCATTTTGAAGAGGATGCAATTCCCTATAATACATCTTCAGCTCCCAAGATCAAAATATGCATTCACAAGAAGTTATGAATTTGGACATTATAGGTCGATTTTGAAAGTCAACAAAAACACCTTTTTTTTCAAAGCTTCTAACTTGAGCATGGAATATCAAAATGATATGATACCAAAAGGGTTGATTATAGGACATCTCAAGCTTTCTAAAAAGTCCAAGAACACCTCCAAAGAGTCAAAATTGAGGAAGTTATGCATTGTTGAAGTTGGACTTTTTTGCAAAATTGCCAAAAGTCAACTATCCCCAAAACTTCAAATTTTGCCAAATGGGACCATTATTTTTCACTTGTTTTGAGTTGGCATTATAGCCCACGTTCTCTAGCCTTGGCCATGTGTCCATATCATATTTTTATTAATTATTTTGATTTTTATTTGAATTAATTTGAATTAAATCAAAATAAATCAAATAAAAATCAAAGCATTGATAAAAAATGATCTTTTGATTTGTTTCAGGCTCTAATTACAGTTAGCAAGGTAATGAAACTCATATCAAGCCTTAGAGTGCACAAAAAGATTGAGAAAAGGCAATTTTGGAAAGTTGTTCAAAGCAAATCAAATCCACATCAAAATCATTGAAAGAAGGAGATTTGGATAGGGTATTCAAACCTAATACATTGTGCAATACATAAGGGTCGTGTGGATACCAAAATCAGGGTTGGAGATCAGTTATAGAGCATAAACAGAATTTGCAAAAATCAAGAAAAAGTGTGAATTCGAAATCACTTCTAGAGGCAGTTTCAAGGATTGATACTTGTCTCAATCGTTTCCTGGCAACCTCCACAAGCGAAAGCAAGCAAAACCACGCGTTTTCAAGCCTTCCAGTGCACTGTAAGTCGCTCACGGAACCACCATCTTCTTGATTTCGAAAAGCTTCATTCTTGCATCTATAATGAAAAATAATTGCATATTCTGGATCACCATATCATTTGCTAGCTTTTTGCAATAACCAATTTCATTCATATGCCTTATATCGTGATTCACCATAGCTAGGGTTTCTTGAAGTTTTTTGGGGCTTTTGTTTTCAGGTACAATTAGCCTTTGTAATGGCTATGGTTGTGATCAAAAGAAGATGACGAGTCTAACCATGGTCTTAGAATGCGTTTCCATGGCCTGTAGGAGATTTGGGAGGAACCCCTGTCTGTAGCGACGAACATTTGTCCGTAGGTATAGGTGATGCTGTTTTTAGCCACGGTTCACGGAAGGGGACGATGAGTTGTCAGCCCCCAATTTGTCCATTCAAACAGCGCGCGTTTTTTTATATTTTCTGTCCATTAATTTTTGTTTTATATATTATTACTGATTTGTATTATATTAACAAAACAAGTCAAGCAGCGTAGTGGCAAGCATTGCATTAGAATTCCTCTCAGGACCTGGGTTCAAATCCCAGGTCCCCATGTTTTTCTCTATAATATTTTCTTTCAGGTAATCATATGCACGCAGGAACTTGATGTCTACCATATGCTCTCACTCATCAATGTGCCAGATGGCCAGATCTGGTGGCCAAGCATTGAAGGCACACCATAGGCCAGTCAAACACACATGCATTGGATTACAAAAAGTCAACATGGACCTCACAATTGGGCCCAGAAAAATTGCTATGCACACCCTTCAATCAGGCCCAATCTCTCTACCTTTTTTACATTTTGTTTATTTTATTTAATTAATCACTAACCAATAATATAATTTCTTTTTATCAAAAAAATCACAAAAAATATTTTTTTACCCAATTAAATTTCAGAACTTTATTTTTCATTAATAAATATTAATTAATTAATTAGGTTGATTAATTAGGCAACTTTAAGTTATTTTGCAAATATTTAAAAATCAATTAGAATTAATAGGTTTTAACCCTAATTTAATTATTTTATTTCTTTCCTAAATTAACAAAAACTCCAAAAATATGTCATTAATTATTTTTCATTAATTAATTTAATAACTAATTAATTTAGTATTTAATTTTAGGATTTAATTTCTTTTCTTAAAAATAAAAACAACAAAAACATTTTCTTTAATTAAAAGGGGTCAAAACCCTAATTTCGCATTCGATTTAATTTTGTCTCGCGCGCTTTATTTTTTATTTATCCAATTGATGTATCTGCTCCTGGCTTGTAATAAATAATTAGGACATTTATTTATTTTTTCCGCTTTTACTTTTAAATGTTTGTTTTTGGTGATGTAAATACCCGACGCCTTGTAATAATTTAGTTTAATTTCCGCACCTTTAATTCCTGCAAATATACAACTACTAGATGTTTGATAATAGGGTTTGCATGACAAGAATGAATGTCTAATTTTAAAACAGTTAGATCACCCTAAACATGTGCAAAGATGAAAATAACTGAAATCAACACACTCGCACATGCGCACTCCTAGGGTACACCCCACTTGGTTGCCTTCGTACACGGTCATTGAGTATAGGTTGTTTTAGAGGTCGTCCTCTTGTCTAAAAGATCATAGTTGCCCCGAAACGGTTGCCTCAGATATCATTGCCTCGAATGAATGATCTAAGACATTAGGGTTACCACTAAGGCATCCTAACATTGCTTTAGTGACCGTATATCCCTCTTTCGAATTAACCCTCAAACTCCAACAACGGTGCTACCTACTCATTAATAGTGGGATAGCATTGTCTAAAGGAAATTAGCATATAACGATTCCTTTTTCGAGTAGGTATATTAGCTCTTAGATACTTGCTCATCCAAAACAAAAGCAAATTTTCCACACTTACACTCTTTTTACAAACAAGTTTTCAAAAACACTTCATTACACTCTTGAGGACATAAGCAAGAGTTAAATCAAAGTTAAAACAAAAACTTTTCAAAACCCACAAGCACAAAGGAAACAATTTTGAAAACAATGAGTAAGTACCTAAGAGCCCGTAGATAACTACGGATAGAAAGGGTGCTAATACCTTCCCTTTCTATAATCTACCCCCCGTACTCAGAAATATCTATAAAAAAAAGGAATTTTTCTGTGCTTTTTTTCTTTCCTTGTTGGATAAAATAAAAGTCGGTGGAGACTCTTGCTTACCGCGACATTTTGCGAAAACAAACGCAAAACGCAAACCAGCATTCCAAAAACAGTCAGTTCTTCCCACCGTATCACATATATCGCCAGGTTCATTTCACATCTGACTGCTACTTGTGAGCCAATCTCCAAGCTTCTGAAGAAAGATCAAGTGGTAAAGTGGAATGATGAATGCCATACCGCTTTTGAAAGAATCAAAGAATACCTTCAAGAACCGCTAATTCTGATGCCTCCAGTTGAAGGAAGACCTTTGATATTATACTTGACAGTTCTAGACAATTCAATGGGGTGTGTGATGGGGCAGCATGACGAGTCTGTCCGAAAAGAGCACGCCATTTACTACCTTAGCAAAAAGTTTACCGACTGTGAGACCCGATACTCATTGCTCGAGAAAACTTACTGCACTTTGGCATGGGCTGCTCGCTGGCTGAGACAGTATATGCTGACTCACACAACCTTGTTGATATCAAAGATGGATCCATTCAAGTATATTTTCGAGAAGCTCGCTCTCTCCGGAAGGATAGCAAGGTGGAAAATGATCTTAACTGAGTACGACATACAATATACGACCCAAAAAGTAATAAAAAGGAGTGTCTTGGCTGATCATTTGGCTCATCAGGTCGTGGATGACTACCAGTCCATGAATTTTGAGTTCCCGGATGAGAATATCATGTTGGTGACTGACTACGAAGAACCTGGACCGGATGAAGGACCTGAGGAGGGATCCCGATGGTCTATGTATTTTGATGGAGACTCGAACGCACTGGGTAACAACATTGGCGTTGTAATTATATCTCCTGAAGGCTGTCATACTCTGTTCACCGCCCGATTATGTTTCAACTGCACCAACAACATGGGGGAGTATGAAGCATGTATTATGGGTCTCCGAGCTGCTATTGACCTGAGGATTAAGTTCTTAAGTGTATTTGGAGATTCCGCTCTGGTGATAAGTCAGATCAAAGGCGAGTGGGATACGAAGCACCCGAATCTCATTCCTTACAGATAGTATGTACTGACATTGCTCCCGCACTTTGAGGAGGTAACCTTCGAACACTTCCCACGAGAGGATAACCAGTTAGTGGAAGCGCTAGCTACCATGTCTTCTATGTTCAAGGTTAGGTGGGACAATCAAGCTCCCCAGATTACAATTGATAGGTTGGATGAACCATCACACTGCTGTGAGATTGATACCAAAGAAGTGGCAGACAAACCCTAGTTTCACGAAGTTAAAAGGTATCTTGAGGCTCAGGAATATCCCGAAGGGGCATCCGTCAATGATAAGAAGTTCCTGAGGAGGTTCGCTGCAAAGTTCTTCCTCAGTAATGGGATCCTATATAAACACAACCATGACTCCACACTACTACGGTGTGTAGACAAGAGCAAAGAAAAGAAGATCATGACAGATCTACATGAAGGAACCTTCGGAACCCATTCTAGTGGACACACCATGGCTAAAAGGATCCTACGGGAAGGATATTATTGGTCCATTATGGAAGCCGATTGTTATCAGCACTCTCGAACTTGTCATAAGTTCCAAATCTACGCTGATATGGTGCATGTACCTCCAGTTCCTCTGAACGTCCTGACAGCTCCGTGGCCCTTTGTAATGTGGGGCATTGATATGATTGGCGAGATCAGACCTACTTCGTCTAATGGGCATCATTTCATCTTAGTAGCCATTGATTACTTCACGAAGTGGTTTGAGGCGGCTTCATTTGCTACAGTAACCAAGAACGTCGTGGCGTGGTTTATCCGACACAATCTGATCTGTCAATATGGTGTACCAGAGAGGATTATTACTGACAATAGTACAAATCTCAACAACATGATGATCATAAAGCTCTGTAAACAGTTCAAGATACATCATCATAACTCTTCTCCCTACCATCCAAAGATGAATAAAGTTGTTGAAGCTGCTAACAAGAACATCAAGAAGATTGTACAAAAGATGACGGTGACATATAAAGACTGGCACGCGATGTTACCATTCGCTCTTCATGGGTACCGTACCTCAGCACAGACATCGACATGGGCAACACCCTACTCTCTGGTATATGGAATGGAGGCAGTCCTACCCATTGAAGTCCAGATACCTTCTCTCAGAATTATGAAGGATGCGAGTTTGAATGAAGACGTCTGGATCTAGACCTGGCTTGATCAACTAAATTTAATCGATGAAAAGAGACTTACTGCTATTTGCCATGGTCAAATGTATCAAAAGCGAATGATAAAGGCTTTTAACAAGAAAGTTAGGCGTTAAGAATATCAAGTTGGGGATCTGGTGATCAAACGCATCATACTGCTGCAAGGTGATCCCAGGGGTAAATGGACTCCCACGTATGAAGGGCCATTTGTGGTTAAGAACATTTTCTCGGGGGAGCTATGATTCTAACCACCATGGACGGTGACGACCTTCCTCACCCTATCAATACAGACATAGTGAAAAAATACTACGCATAATCAAAGACCCGCTAGGTTGACTGGCCTAGGCAAAAAATAAGGGCTTCCCGACGAACCAAAAGGGTTCGGGCAAAAGTTAGGGACGAAAATGAAAAAATCTGTACACCCGGAAAGTCGAAAACCCGAAAGGGAGGCTTGGGCAAAAAAGGGTATCCCGGTGGATTGAAAACCCGAAAGGGCAGTCCAGGAAAAAGTTAGGGATTGAAGCGTATCACTATGTCTCATTGGATCATCTTGCTACCAGACATTAGTATCAGCTATCAAGCTCAGACGGCGCCAATCAATCTGATCAACCTTCGGCCAAGTAGCAAAGTGATGAGACGCTTAAAGATATAAAGGCAATAGCAGAGTTGGAACCAATGGGATTGTTTCACATAGCTGTTTTTTTCTTTCTTTTACACAAATTGTATAATTTCTATCTTTCAGCGGCGTTCTCTTACTAGGACGTCAACCTCTTTGTACAAAACGCCTATTACAGGCCAATTTCAAAATCAATACAAGTCATTTTACAAAACTTCAATTTGTTTTTCCTTTTTCGTTTTGTTTTGCAAGAACGTCCAATGATTTATTTTTGATATATGCATTTGAAAATGATTTCTGCTTATAAATATTTACATAAGAAACAAAGGCAATTACTCATAATTCTAGAAATAGGAAAAAAACAAGAAGTGCGAAACCCGACGGTTCCTCTACACAGCAGGTATCGGGATAGAGTCAAGCTTGGGAACATAATTATTGGTATACACACTCCCCACAGAATAAAAGTATCCAAAGGCATTGATGTCAGCTTTCCCGAAACAGGACATAACTATCCCCAACCGAGGTTCGTAATCGCAGGCGAGTCAACAAATTTCATCCCCCAAGCGGAGTCTATTTCTACAGATACAGAAGCTCAATCTCCAACAGAGCTCATCACTTCCAGCGACAAAATTTCATCCCCAGCTAGGTTTGTTCCTCCAGATCGGCAGGTCTACCAACATAGTATCTCTTCCCCCAAAGTCCGGTCCCTGCAGAGTTATTCTCCAACATCTCTTCTCGGCAGAATATTTGCAAATATCCAGCAACTGTCAGGGATTTATTTTCCCAGACACGAGCATACCCCGATAGTGTTTCATAAACATACATCATGGCATACACATACATGACATATACAACATAATCTCATTTATTTTGAGAACATCATCTCACCCTACACTTCATGCACTGCATATAACTAACCCTGATATCTTTTCAGGAAAAGACGATTAGCTTCAATGAATCCAGCAGTTATACAAATCACATCTACAGACAACTAATGGAAACTTAGTTCCCGAAATCAAACGGGTCAGCTAATATACATTATCATATCAAAGTAACTTTACCCCGGTTCATCCTGAAGTTTTACACAAACTTATAACCTTACCCCGGTTCATACTGAAGTTTTACACAAACTTATCTCAAAGTAACCTTACCCAGGTTTTACACGGACTTAGCCCAAAGTAACCTTACCCATGTTCCCGCTGCAGTTTTACCCAAACTCCTCACGAAACAACCTTACCCAGGCTGTCATATCAAAGTAACCTTACCCATGTTCTTTTTGAAGTTTTACACGAACTTATCACGAAGTAACCCTATTACCCAGGTTCCTTCTCACAGCCCTACTATCCATACTTTCATATCGAAGTAATCTTACTATCCAGGTTCCTTCTCACAACCCTACTATCCAGGCTTTCATATCGAAGTAACCCTACTATCCAGGTTCCTTCTTACAGCCCTACTATCCAGGCTTTCATATCGGAGTAACCCTACTATCTAGGTTCCTTCTCACAGCCCTACTATCCAGGCTTTCATATCGAATTAACCCTACTACCTTGGTTACTTCTCACAGCCCTACTATCCAGGCTTTCATATCGAAGTAACCCTACTATCTAGGTTCCTTCTCACATCCCTACTATCCAGGCTTTTTATATCGAAGTAACCCTACTATCCAGGTTCCTTCTTACAGCCCTACTATCCAGGCTCTTCATATCGAAGTAACCCTACTATCCAGGTTCCTTCTCATAACCTTACTGTGATACAGTGGGAGAACTGACTTGAGGTTTTGCGTTTGTGTTCGCAAATGTTTCGGTTTAGCAAGAGTCACCACCGACTTTTTATTTTATCCAAAGGAAAGATCAAAAAGCACAGGAAAGACCTTTGAGATGTTTTCTTGGGTTCGGGGGGTAGATTATGAAAAGGGAAGGTGCTAGCACCCTTTTCATCCATGGTTTTCCATGGGCTCTTAGTTACTTGTTTAGATCACTTGCTTTTGCTTTTCAATTGTTTGAAGTGGTGTTTTGTGTGTGGTTTTTGAAAATATTTTGAAAAGAGGCCTATGTTTAGGCAACCTTTGTAACAATTCTTGTTTGAATGTTTTACAAAGGTGTTTGTCTTTTGAAAAAAATGTTTCAATGTTTGAAAGTTTGTTTTGGGAAATTGTTTTGAAATGTGTTGAGTGTTTTTTTTTTAAATAGCAAGGATGTTTTGCAAGTTTGATCAAGTAACTAGGAGTTGTCTACCCTACTCAAAGATCTTTCCTACTCATTTTTAACCCTTTGACATTGTTGTTTTACCATTGTATTTGGTAAGCAACCTTGTGTTTGGATGTTAAACAGGACAGGCACGGGTCATCATATTGACCATGATAACAATTGTGCTAAGTATCTTAGCAAGTTTTTGTTTGAGGGACTAGATCATTTTGTGTAGGCAACCAAGATAGCGTCATTGAGGGACTATAATCTTTTTGTTTTGATTTTTGTTTTGCCAAGATACCTAGCATGCATACCATGGCCATTTTAAAGGCAACAAGTGGATGAAACCCTAGGGGTGCCTGTGTGCATTGTGTTGTCATTTTCATGCTTTTTGTCTTGTGTTTAGTCAAGCTATTTGTTTGATTTTGGATTTTTGCATACAAACCCTAATCTTTCTATCATGGCATCTTTGAAAGCAATAAAAGCGTAAAAATAAATCTACAACTATTATAACATGATTATGGGGAGGGGTACAAAATTTGAATAGGGGGTATTTGCAAGAAAATAAAGCCCTAAGTCATCTATTACAACCCAATTGAACTCATTGTACAAATAAATAAATAGGTAATATTTAAATATGCAAATAAATATGGATATGCAAAAGTGTTTTTTGTATTATCTTTATGTATGTAAAAATAAACTATTTAATGCATTAAAAATAATAAAATAAAAGATTATTTTTATTAAGGGTGGAAACCCTAATTTGTTTTAAGAAAGTATATATACTAATCATATTATTTATGTACAATAAAATAAATAAAAATATATACAAATGTTAAAAAAAATAAAAATAATGTGAGAAAAAAATATTATTTAGGTATATAAATAATAAAAATAAAATATATAATATTTTTTGTATTATTCACAAGTTTTTATTTAAGAAAATAAATATATTAAACTTAATAAACTAAATACTATGCCAAAATAAAAATAAAAAAATATAATAAAATGTGAAATTTTAAGAAAAATATTTTTGATATTTTTTTATGTTTAGAAACATAAAATAAAGTCAGAAACTAAAATGAAAATAGAAAAATATATAAAAGTAAATTAAATGGGCCAAGGGGGTGTGAGAAGCAAGTCAGGGGTGCAAATAATGAAAAATCCCAGGCCCAGCCCAAGTGGCCTTCATCTTCAACCTTGTGACAGCAAGAACGCGCGCCAATGTTTAATATTCGTATCTCCTGCATTTATGCTTAAAAACGAAAACTTGCAACATGAAAGTTATAGAGCATGATCATACGATTCTAACCATGTAAAAAACTTAATCTAACTCTCAAAGAACAGATAGAATTTCTCTGGCCCTAATTTCTAACCTAACTTTTTCAGAAAGTTCATCAATCAAATTCTCCCAACTCAGCTAACTTAAATGAAATCTATGCATATGTACAACTCAAGGGCAATGAGTACTACATTTTTTATTCATAAACCTCAGCCTAATGATTCCTAAATAGAGAGATAGAAGTTTGAACTTTACCTGTTTCAGTTGAGCTCGAGTATGGCAATGCAGGGGTTTTCAATGAGGCCTGAGATGCTGGTGAGCTTGCTTGAAGTTCCTTTGAACTTTCCCAATGCCTAGCTAGCTTTGAACTTGCCTGAATAAGCTTGTAGAAGTCAACCTGCACAGTCAGAATTCAAAAATGGTGAAGCTTGAAAACAAGGTTACAGTTGCTTGGGGATGGTTAGGATAGCTTAGGTAGGTTATATGGAGTGTGTTGGAAGAGATTTGGGGCAAAATGCACGAGTAGTTTTTGTTTTGGAAATCAAAATGCAGAAGCTACCCTGTTTTGCAAGTGTTTGGTGTTTTGGTGTTCAAGGATGTTTGAGGACTGTCTGGGTCGTGTTTCTGACTTTTGGCAATATGCAAAACTTGTTTTTAATGGTTACCACACTTGGTTATATCAGATACCAGAGTTATGTGGTTTTTGCAAGGTTTCTTGGTTTTGAAGCAAAAATGAGAAGTGACCATGCAAAGGCTTGTACCATCTAGCTTAGGGTCTGCACAAAGTTGGTATACTTTTCCCTATCTTTGTGGACTTTGTTTTCTGTGAAAGAATGGTCCAATGCTCAAGAGAAACAAAAATGCATAAAGTTGTGCTTTATGAAAATAACATTGTCGCCTTTTTGCCAAAAATGGATTAAACCCTTGTGTAATCCTCTAAAGCTCAGAACAATGCCTCTAACCAATGTGTTTGCATTCAATTTTTGAGTGTGGAAGGGTTTAAGGACCTGTAAGTAAGTACAAGCATGGCTGGACAAAAATTACAACTTGTGTCAACATGAAAAATGCCATGGATCAAAATGGCATTTTTCCAAATTCAAACCTTCGATTCTCTCTAACCACAAATGATTTTGGAGAGTTCTTGGACATTTTTGAAAGCTTGTAACATTATCTACAATCCATCTTTGAAATGAATTTTGAGATTCCAACTAGAACTATGTGAAAAATTGCCATGAAGATAGGTTAAAATCCTGCCTAAACTAGGGCAAAATTTCACTAAGTTAAAAGTTTCATGGACCCTTGTTCACAAAATCATAACTTGAGACCCAAGCATCTTTTGGGAAAACTTTGTGAATAAAAGTTGTATATTTTGTGGAGTACTACAACTTTCATGTTGGAAGTTTTGTTTGAATCCAATTGCATCATGGTGAAAAAGTTGGGCAAAGTTAGGAAAAAATAAGAAATTTTCATAACTTAGAAAATTTCTAAGTTATGAAAATTTTCCATTTTAAACCCTAATTTGAAAAATTAGGTTTCTTGATGAACAAGTTTTATGTTTTGACACATCTTGATGAAAAATGACCCTTGGCACTTGATTTTGACCAAAAAGTCAAAGTTTGACTTTTCAGTGTATAATTGATTTTTGATCAGTTGACTGGAAAATTCATCTGTCAATCCAATGCATTTGGGATCTTTTGAACCTTGTGATTAGGTAAATATGATTCCATTGAGTCCTTGAATCCATGCTTGAACCCAATTTGCCATTAGCTAGGTGAAAAATCAGAAATTGCCCTTCTACAGTCAAAACCCTAAAAATGACCATTTTGCCCTTTTGGTGATCTGATCAAATTTCTTGAGGAGTTGTGGTCCAAACTTGATCAAATAGTTCATATGAGTTTTTTATGTTGATGTGCATAAAAAATTATGAGGTTTGACTGTAAATTGGCCACAATTGACTTTTTCCCCAATACAACTGATTTTTAGGTCAACTGTCCAATTGACTGGGCAAAAATTTGATTCAAAGCTTGAAACTTGATATGAGCAATCTTAGAGGTCCAACATGAAGTAAGAAAGTCATATTGAACATTGAAAGTCCAAAAATCCTTGTGCAAACTCAAACCTTAATTTCAGGTCAACAGTGCAAGGAGATGTCTTGAGCAGAGCAAACCCTAGTTTGGTCTTGAGTTCAAAGAGTCTTGTGAGGGGAAATCTTGATAAAATGAGAGGGCAAAATTTTGGGGTACAACAGCTGCCCCTGTTCAATCTTCTTGAACCTGAAGAGATAGATTGGCGAGTTTTCCTTTCGTGACTCGAAGGTAAAAGAGGATTGGACACTAGAGTGCCCGTAAATTTGCACTCGTCAGAGTATAGTTTAAGGGAATGGGCTTAAAGATGCAATTTGGAGATGTGATAGAATCTTGTTGGAGATGGGCTTAAAGATGCCATCCAATAATGTTTGTTGAATTGTAAGTTATAGGTGAGCGTCAGAATGGTATCCGTGTCTGGAGCATCTCTGAGCTGGGGATCTGAATAAACAATAGAATAGCATCCGTGTCTGGAGCATCTATAAACTGTTTTCTGAGCCTTGAATTTGAATAAGCAATAGATTAGCATCCGTGTCTGGAGCATCTCTAGGTTATTTTCTGAAGCTGAATCTGAACAAGCGATAGATTAGCATCCATGTCTGGAGCATCTGTAAACTGTTTTCATGATCCTTGAATTTGAATAAGTAATAGATTAGCATCCGTGTCTGGAGAATCTCTAGGATGTTTTCTGAGGCTGAATCTGAACAAGCGATAGATTAGCATCCATGTCTGGAGCATCTGTAAACTGTTTTCATGATCCTTGAATTTGAATAAGCAATAGATTAGCATCCGTGTCTGGAGCATCTCTAGGTTGTTTTCTGAGGCTGAATCTGAACAAGCGATATATTAGCATCCATGTCTGAAGCATCTATAAACTGTTTTCATGATCCTTGAATTTGAATAAGTAATAGATTAGCATCCGCGTCTGGAGCATCTCTAGGCTGTTTTCTGAGGCTGAATCTGAACAAGCGATAGATTAGCATCCATGTCTGGAGCATCTATAAACTGTTTTCATGATCCTTGAATTTGAATAAGCAATATATTAGCATCCGTTTCTGGAGCATCTCTAAGCTGTTTTCAAGCTTTGAAAATTGGTAGCTTGTTAATCTTATCCTGAAAAGGGTAAAATGTTAGCTGAAACATAAAGTTATGTTGTATGAAATGTATGATGCAATATATGTGTTTTATCAATGTTTATGATATATGGATGTAATGTATGTGTTTTATCAATGTTTATGATATATGGATGTAATGTATATGCATGTAAGCTGATTAGCTGTCTCGCTGAGGAAAATAAATCCTTGATAGCTTGGAGATAATAAAATCTTTGACTGCTGCCGGGGAAAATAAATCCATGACCGCTGCTGGAGATTCAAGATCTTTGACAACTCTGTGGGGAACTGAGAATGATAATCTTCATTCTGTTGAGGAGTGGTGAATAAGAATCTTCGATCTGCTAGGGGAATTAAAAATTCTGATGAATTCATGCTGAGAGTAAAGAAGGCTCTGGAAACTTCACTGGAGAATCAAGAACGAGAATCTTCATTCTGTTGGGGAGTAAAAACTCTGTGGGGAGTAGCTATACTGCTGGAGAGTAAGCTATCTTGTTGGAGAGTAAGTTCTGGACCTTGGGGAAAAGAAAAAAAAGCTTACTGCTGGGGATTAGCTATCCCGCTGGGGAGAACAAGAGCTTGGGTTGTGTGCCAATCTACTGGGGAATTATCCTAGGTTGGGGATAAGAAAAAAGTTAACTATTATCTGGTTGATTCTCAGACTTTAAGATAACTTGCTGGAGAATCCTGAGACGCTGAATGGTTTCCGTTGTGGATTGATAGTTTGAATCCGCTGGGGAAGACGGTTTTAAAATAACTCTCTGGGGAATTATCTGGTTTTAAAGCGACTCTCTGAAGAATTTGGAGGAAACTGGATGGTTTCCACTGGGGTTTAAAGGTTGTAGATTTGACTCCGTTGGGAAAGAAAGTTTCATCTTCACTAAGGATCTGTAATTCAAAGTTTTGGCTCCGCTGGGATTGGTAGCTTGAAGACTTTACTCTGACGGGGATTTTGAATTTTAACTCCGCTGGGGATCTGTATTTCAAAGTTTTAGCTCCGCTGGGGATCTAGATGATGTACTGCAGGGGATTTCTCCTGGAATAGCCTAAAGACATTTTCCTATACTTTCAACATGTCAGTAATTATTCTTTTGCATTTTGTTTATTTATAAGAAGTGATGATATTCAAATGCATATGCTCATTTAATAAATAATTGGACGTTTTCAAATAAAACACAAGTGTAAAAGAGAAAGAAAAGGCAAATAAATTTCTGCACTTTGAAGCATCTTTATATTAACTTTGTGTAAGTATTTTGTACAAAGGAGACAGACATCCTAGTAAGAGAATGTTGTCATAAAAAATGAGAAAATTTTATACAAAGAAAGGTGGCTATGTGTAAAAATTCCATGGGGTTCCCATTCCGCTATAGCCTTCGTAACTCTGAACATCTTGTCCATTCGTTGCTTCGTCCGACAATGATTAAGTTGATCAGAAGCCTGGAGTTTGTCTGTGAAGAGATTATTCTTAAAGTGATCCGACGAGACATAGTCATACGCTTTAATTCCCTAACTTTTGCCTGGATCGCCCTTTCGGGTTTTCGATCCACCGAGAAACCCTTTTTTGCCCAAGTCGCCCTTTCAGGTTTTCAACTTGCCGGGTGTACATATTTTTTTGTTTATCCCTAATTTTTTGCCTGAACCGCCCTTTTGGGTTTTCGATTCACCGGGATGCCCATTTTTTCCCAAGTCACCCTTTCGGGTTTTCAACTTGCTGGGTCGTTTATGCATAGTATCTTTTGACTATGTCTGTGTTCGCAGGGTGCGGTAGGTCATCACCGTCCATGGTGGTCAATATCATTGCCCCACCTGAAATGATGTTTTTGATCATAAATGGTCCTTCGTAAGTAGGAGTCCATTTGCCCCTGGGATCACTTTGCGGCAAGATGATCCGCTTGATTACAAGATCCCCGACTTGATATACCTGGTGGCTGACTTTCTTGTTGAAAGCCTTGATCATCCGTTTTTGATACGTCTGACCGTGGAAAACAACAATAAGTCGCTTTTCGTCAATCAATTTAAGTTGATCAAGTCGGGTCTGAATCCAATCGTCTTCACTCAAACCAGTATCTTTCATGATTCTCAAGGAGGGAATCTAAACCTCGATAGGTAAAACAGCTTCCATGCTGTATACCAAAGAAAAGGGTGTTTCCCCAGTTGATGTTCGCGCCGTGGTACGGTACCCATGTAGAGCAAACAGTAACATCTCATGCCAGTCCTTGTAGGTGACTGTCATCTTTTGAATAATCTTCTTGATATTTTTGTTCCCAGCTTCGACAACACCGTTCATCTTTGGCCGATAGGGAGATGAATTGTGATGTTGAATCTGGAACTGCTCGCACAAAGCGGTGATCATAGTATTGTTCAGGTTTATACCATTTTCCGTGATGATATTATCGGGGATACCATACCGGCAAATGAGATTCTATTTGATGAAGCGGGCAACCACATTCTTTGTAACAGAGGCGAAGGAAGCTGCTTCGACCCACTTGGTAAAGTAGTCAATGGCCACTAGGATGAAGCGGTGTCCATTGGATGATGTAGGCTTGATCTCTCCAATCATGTCGATTCCCCATATTGTGAATGGCCAAGGAGCTGTTAGGACATTGAGAGGAACTATAGGTATGTGTACCTTGTCAGCATAGATTTGAGATTTGTGACAAGTACGGGAATGTTGATGACAATCAGCTTCCATGGTAGACCAATAATAGCCTGCCCGTAGAATCTTCTTAGCCATCGCATGTCCGATCGAGTGGGTGCCAAATGTACCACTATGTAATTCAACCATGATCTGCTCAGCTTCAACCTTGTCCAGACAATGAAGCAGAACGCAATCATGATTGCGCTTGTATAGGATACCATTGCTCAGGAAGAACTTGGCAGAGAATCTCCTCAAGAACTTTTTTTCGTTGACTGAAGCTCCTTCAGGGTATTCTCGAGTCTCGAGATACCTTTTGACTTCGTGAAACCAGGGTCGGTCCACTACTTCTTCGGTATTAATCTCGTGACAATGTGCAGGTTCGTCCATCTGCTCGATGATGATTTGGGGAGCCTCATTATCCCAGTTAAGTGTAAACATGGATGACATCGTAGCTAGAGCATCAGCTAGCTGGTTCTCTTCTCGCAGGAAGTACTCGAAGGTAATCTGCTCGAAGTGAGGTAGAAATGTCAAGACATGTTCTTTGTATGGGATGAGATTAGGATGTTTAGTGTCCCACTCTCCTTTGATTTGACTGATAACCAAAGCTGAGTCCCCAAACACAACCAAAGATTTGATTCCCAAGTCAATTGCAACCTTGAGACCAAAGATACAAGCTTCATACTCGGCCATGTTGTTGGTGCAGTTAAAGCAAAGTCTGGCGGTGAAAGGTGTATGGCAACCTTGTGGAGAAATGAGCACAACACCGATACCGTTCCCAAGTGCGTTAGAGGCACCATCAAAGTACAGAGTCCATCGGGATCCTTGTTCAGGTCCGTCATACGGTCCGTTATCTTCAATGTTGTCCAAAGTCATAATGTCCTCGCCGGGGAAGTCAAACTTCATGGATTGGTAATCTTCGACAGCTTGATGAGCTAGATGGTCAGCTAGTACACTCCCCTTTATAGCTTTTTAGGCCGTGTACTGGATGTCATACTCAGTCAGGATCATTTGCCATCTAGCTATTCTTCCGGATAATGCAGGCTTCTCGAAGATGTACTTGATCGGATCCATCTTAGAAATCAGTAAAGTGGTATGAGTCAACATATACTGCCTTAGCAGGCGAGCAGCCCATACCAAAGCGCGACAAGTTTTCTCGAGCAGTGAGTATCGGGTCTCACAGTCGGTAAACTTTTTGCTAAGGTAATAAATGGCATGCTCTTTTCGGCCAGAATCGTCATGTTGGCCCAGTACGCACCCCATTGAATTATCCAAAACAGTCATATACATGATTAGCGGCCTTCCTTCGACGGGTGGCATCAAGATTTGAGTTTCTAGAAAATACTCCTTGATTTTATCGAAAGCAACTTGACAGTCATCAATCCATTTAACCACCTGATCTTTCTTCAACAGCTTGAAGATTGGCTCATAGGTAGATGTTAGGTGAGAAATGAACCTTGCAATGTAGTTTAGGCGTCCCAAGAAACCTCTGACCTCCTTCTCAGTGCGAGGGGCAGGAATTTCTCGTATAGCTTTGACTTTGGCAAGATCGACCTCGATGCCTTTGTTGCTGACTATGAAACCCAAGAGTTTACCGGACCTAACTCCGAAAGTGCACTTGTTAGGGTTCAGTCTAAGCTTATACTCCTTCAACCTGACAAACAACATTTGCAAGTGGTCGAGGTGTTCTTCTTCTGTTTGTGAACGGGCTATCATGTCGTCTACATAAACTTCAATCTCATGATGTATCATGTCATGAAACAAAGCTACCATGGCTCGCTGATAGGTTGCCCCTACATTCTTCAGTCCGAATGGCATCACTTTATAGCAGAAGGTACCCCACTGTGTAACAAAAGTAGTCTTCTCCATGTCTTCAAGGGCCATTTTGATCTGGTTGTACCCTGAAAATCCATCCATGAAAGAAAATACCTTATGCTGAGCTGTATTGTCAACCAAGATGTCAATGTGCGGTAGTGGAAAATCATCTTTAGGGATAGCCCTGTTTAAGCCTCTGTAATCCATGCACATTCTCACTTTTTCGTCCTTCTTAGGCACGGGCACAATGTTAGCAACCCGTTGTGGATAGGAAGTAACAATAAGAAACCCAACATTGAACTGCTTCATTACTTCGGCTTTGATCTTTTCAGACATATCGGGCCTTATTCTGTGGACTTTCTGTTTAATTGGTGGACAGTCCTCTCTTGTAGGGAGACGGTGAACCAAAATATCTGTATCTAGTCCCGGCATGTCTTTGTAGGACCAGGAAAAGATCTCAACATATTCATTCAACAACTGAACTAAATGCTCTTTGACATTTGACTTTAGGTTGGCACCCACTTTAACCTCTTTTCTGTCTTTATCAGAACCCAAGTTGATTGTCTCTAACATCTCCTCATGGGGCAGAATAGCCCTTTCTTCCTATTGTAAAAAGCCTAGCCAACTCTCCTGGCACTTCACAGTCTTCATCACCTTCGTATTCGACATGATTGACCAGATCTTCAGAGTCAATGAAGGCCATGGCAGAATTGTTACCCATGGAATCCGGAATGGAAGGGTACCTGCATTTTGTGAGTGTGGGTGTGTGTAAAGGATAGCCACCTTTAAACAATAAAATGGAAAAATAAAGAAAATGAACACAAAAGTTTATATGTGAAAACGTCCATGATTCATTAAAAATGGCATATGAAGATGAAAAATCAAGCCCTTACAAATGGACCTATATGCCTCGGGTAAGGCATAAGGCAAAAAGTGTACGAATTGTTTAAGAATTATTACAGACCAACAGAAAATGTTCGAAAGATAAATTACTGATTTATGAAAGTAATGAGAACAAAGTCCTTTGCCTCCTAGTTGTTCAGTCCTCCGTCAACAGTCGGAAAAATCCAATCTTCAAAGTTGCTCTCATCTTCACCATCCTCCAAAGCATGAACTCCATGATGAGTGATCTTTAATGGTGGCCCTCCAGCCCAGGAGCGACGCACAGCCTTTTGAGCAGAAGCAGTGAAACCCAAGCCGAACTTATCTGTCTTGTACGGAAAATCTGGCAGCTGACCCCATACTGTGCTTCCTCCTTCCTCAATCACAGCCTTCACATCTTTAAGGGATGACATCCGGGACACAGGTTTGGTAATGATGGGTACAAAAGTCATTGTCTTGGCTGACGCAACTTCATGAGAAACCTCTTCAAAGTGTTGGAAAGGGGTTTCTATGAATTAGCCATCTAACTCCACATAGCGGGAAGAATTAAGGTGGCTTATCATATACTCCTCCTTGCCATGAACTGTTATAATTTTCCCCTGGACTGGGTACTTGAGCATTTGGTGTAGAGAAGAAGTGACGACCCCAACATTATGAATCCAGGGTCTTCCCAACAAGCAACAGTAGGAGGGACGAATGTCTATCACATAAAATGTGGAGTTGAAGGTTTCCGTTCCCACTTTAATCGGGATGTCCACCTCCCCGTGGACCATCCTTTTAGAACCGTCAAAGGCTCTGAAAACGATATTGCTGGGCTTCAGGGTCAAACCTTCACAGTCTAATCTGTCCAATGCTTTCTTCGGAAAGACATTTAAAGACAACCCGGTATCAACCAAAACGTGAGCTAAAGTAGTCCCTCTGCATTCCACCGAGACATGCAGCGCGTCATTATGCTTTCTCCCCTTAGATGTTAAATCGGCATCGGAGAAGCCAAGACCGTTGTCGGTTGTTAGGCTAGATACACACTCCTGGAACTGGTCCGTGGAGGTTTCCTGAGGTACGCGGGCCGTCTTCAAGAATCTGATCAGAGCTTTGGCATGAGCTTCGGAACAGAGCAACAGGGCCAGCATAGAGATTTTTTAAGGGGTTTGCCCCAGTTGTTCTACGACATCATAGTCGCTTTTCTTAATTATTTTTAAAATCTCCTCCATTTCCTTTTGAGTGGTCTCGGGGATGACCAAAGGCTGAGCCCTCGTCCTGATGGGTGCTTCTTAGATCCCCTTACCTTTATCAGCAACAACAACAGAGGGTACAACTACGGGAGTAACAATTTCTTCAATAACTGGAGTTCGCAAAGATATGTTGACCGGCATAGGAGTAACCTTAGGAGCATTTGAGGGTCCGAAGATTTCCCTTAGAGGAGCAATCTCCGGAGAGAAAATTCTTCCGCTGCAGGTGATTTTACTCGTCCCAGCAATATTTCCTATGTCAGAAGTCTCTTCATTGGAACTTTCTTCAACTGATTCAATCTGCTTAACACTGTGGTAGAATATCTCTCCTCCATAATTCCACGGTATTGATTTGTTGGACTTGTTTGGGATAGGCCCCGACATAGTTATCTTCAGATTACAATCTTTGGATCGGATGTAATCTTAACAGATCTTTTGGAGACCTTAGAAAGATTTGTGGAAATGGTAATTATAGCAACATCGTTGACAGGAGTCGGAGTAACAAGAGTTTTCTCAAAGAGGATTTCTTGATTATCCATTAGGCGTTGGATGCCTAACTTCAACAACGGACAGTCGGATTGTAAGGACGAACAAAGGTAGCAATCTTTTTCACAGCCCAAGAAAATCCCGACTTTCAACAGATTCATCTTGATTATTGGTAACAGAGTCATTAAATCATCAACAACAACAACAAAAAGATCTTCTTCAATAGCATGGGCATTGTGGCCATGCTTTGGCATTGGAGCAGAGATCACATTCGGCTTTTCAGGGGCGTCGAATTCCACTTCCTTAGCGTCTATTAAATCCTGAATGTTATTCTTGAGGGCCCAACAATCATTGGTGGCATGCCCCATGCTATCTGAATGATAAGCACACTTGGTGTTGGGATGGTAGTGTGGAGAAGTTGTATTTGTATTCTTCGGTGCCTCTCTTAAACTGGCAAGGTTTAACTTCAGGAGATGGGGGAGAACCTGAGCAGGTGTCATGTTTATCCGGGTATATTGCCGTTGCCGTCTTTCCACCCTTTGCTGGTTGATTTGATTGTTTTTAGGTTGATCGGCTGCAGACTTCTGAATCATTACGGCCCCCACCGCTGGCCGGCGCTCCACTCTTCCCTGGCCTCTTTGAGAGTAAACAGCTGAGACTTCTTTCTTTGCTGGAAAAGCCTTCTTGACAGCAGCGGAAGCAAATGTATCCTTTTGAATTTTGCCGCTCTTGATTCCGGCTTCAACTCTTTCACCAGTCAGAATCAACTCGGTGAACCCCGCAGATGAACTTCCTATCAGGTGATTAAATAATGGACCTGACAGAGTCCCCAAAAACATATCAACAAGCTCTCTTTCAGATAATGGTGGCTGCACCCTTCCAGCCAAGTCCCTTCATTTCTGGGCATACTCCTTAAAGCCTTCATTAGAGACCATACCCATACTCTGTAATTGAGTACGAGTAGGTGCTAAGTTCGCATTATATTGATATTGTCGGTAGAAGGCAGCAGCCAAATCCTCCCAATTGTGCACACCAGACCTCTCAAGCTGGTAGAACCAATCCAATTGCGTACCCGACAAACTATCCTGAAAAAGTGGACCCACAGGTCCTTGTCAGAAGAATGAGGTTGAATTTTTCTGACGTAAGACCGTAGGTGAATCTTCGGGCAAGACACCCCATCGTATTTAGCAAACAGATGAACTTTAAACTTGAGGGGAATGACAATCCCAGAAACCAACCCTAACTCTTTAAAATCCAGCCCATGCAACCTCTGTACCTCCATAGCTGCCAGACGTTCCTCCAGATTCTTATACTTGTCATCTGTAGGAGGGCACTGCTGTTTAGAATAATCTTCATCCTCTTCTTCTTCTTCTTCAGCCTCAGACTCAGATGGTACTACAACTCCTTTTCCTTTACCTACCCCTTCATCAGATGTTGAGGGGAAATCCAGGACCCTTCTAGTTTGACCTTCAAATCTTCTACCCAAAGTAGCCACACTGTTGTACCTCAAAATTTGCCCTCGTATTTTTCCACAAGAAATCACAGCTTCGGGATGTTCCTAATTTTTCAGACTGGCTCAAGAATCGGTCAAACAGACTTTTCTTATCAGTTAGACAAAATTAGGATTTTCTTTGATTTTAAAGCAGTTCAGGCAGATTGCTAAAGTTTGGTTGAGTTGGCTCAGGTTGATCAGGCAGACGCTTCTCTGACAATTAAAACAAAACTAGGGTTTTGTGCGCGCATTTTCAGAAAGAATTAATTTTGCAGTTCTTTTCAGTTTACTCTGAGATTTGGACTGAAGCATTTGGATTGAGTTTGCAGTGTTTGACTAAATCAGTGAAAAGAGGCATATGGACGTTTGTTTGATTTGACTGTGCATTGCTGTGGCTATTTGAAACGCCAGGTTTATTAATTGATCGATGCTAAAACCACAATGTTTATTAATTGTTTATTTATTCTAAGTTATGATAATTGGAATTTATTTCCATTTATTATAATTTAAGAATTTATAAGTAATTAAATAGACAGCAAAAAAAAAGGGAATTAACTGATCAAAAGGATTTTTATTTATTCATCTTTAATTGTTTTGTTACAAATTATTATTTGAACAACGGTAAATTTATTTACATTTTTGTTTACAATAATAATTTTACAAATGGTTAAATTTGAAATAAAACTATCCTAAATATTCCTAAGTCTTCAAATCTTCAGCTTCTACTGCTACTCCTCTCCATTTGATTTTTTATCTGCAAAAAGAAAAGAAGAAGTCAAAAGCAGATAAAATTAAAAGACAGACAGATAAAAATTGGGATCATCATTAAAGGCAACTGGCCGGAATCAGTTTGCCCTCTCTGCAAATCACGAGATTTCTCCCAGTTCACAAAGAGGGATGAAAAATGCTTGCAAAAATAAGGTATGAATGCACAAAAGTTGCAAACTGCATATTTCAAAGTTTCAAAACCAATGCCAAACAAAGTCCAAAGGCAAACCAAACTGAATTGCCTAACTGAAATTCACAAATTCAAACTATCCAAGATATCCAAAAAGCTGTCCAAAAGATATCAAGATATCAAAGTACAAAGGGCTGTCAAAGAAGTACATAAAGTATGCAGGAAAGCAGGGATTATGCAAAGCAACTAGTGCAAGCAAAGATTCAAAATCACATCATTTTCCTATGGCCAACTACCTTTTCAGAATAAGGACAAACATAAGCAATATTAAATGCTTTTAATCTGTCAAGAGAGAGAGAGAGAAAAAGGAGAAAAGAAAGGGCTTACAGGCTTTAGGCTTGAGGGATATAAAACAAACTGTAATAACACATTACAAGGAGCAGAATAATATATCAAGAAGCTTTAAACAAAAAGAAAAAGGGTCTCAAAACTGTAACAGAAGACAGTCCTGCCTGAAACAAACACAAGCTCTCAAAGCATAAACATCAAAGCTTGCTGAAACCAGAAATCAACACTAAACTAACAGCTCCAACACAAAATCAAAAGTCACAAGCTGTGTCAAAGCTTCAGCATCAAAAGGCCAAAACCTGTGTTAACCTCACAACAAACATAAAACCTGCCTCAAAGCTGCTTCAAGCTGGCAAAAAGTCCCAACCTGTCTAAGCCCTCAAACCCCTCAAGCTTAATCTGTCCAAGCCACCAAACAGAAACCTGTGTCCAAAACTATCTTCAAGCCATTCAAAGCACATAACCATCAAAGCCATACCAAACAACTTGTCCAAACATTCAAACAACCAACACAAGCCCTCAGAAAGATTTCATCATTGGGCAAGCACACAAATCAAACACAATAGCATTCAATACTCAATACCAACAAGCATATTCAGGGCCAACAACAACATCCATATTTCTCATCACTTAGAAGCATTCAAGAGCAATCAAGCATATCAAAGCCATCAAGCAAGCATATCATCATACAGAAGCCAGCAATCAAGAAAAGGCAACATAAGTGTTCAAAGAGGAAAAGAAGCGAGCGTTTCAAAAGCAACAGAAGTGAAGGGCAAACAGAAGAAGAAGATAAAGAGGCGTTCTCAGATAATCATCATAAAACATGAAAAGGCAAAGACACAGAGTACCGTGGTTACCGGAGCAAGCACAGCATCCCGTTTCCCTCCGTCTCCGGCCATCCAAGCGCCTCCTTCTCCATCTCTCCTCCATCTCCAGAAGCCAAAGGTATAATTCTTCTTATTTTCCACACCTCGCACGAACACCAAACAATATAAGAGAATCAGAAACAAATAAGAGCATGCAAGATTAAAAACCTAGCAACCCTAACGCATGACAGAAACCAAACCTCATAGCTATTGCTCGCGTGATCGTAGAGAGAGAGAGAGGATGGAGGGTGGCGCATGTTAGCCTGAGACGAGGAGAGGTTGTTCAAAAGCCATAGCTTGAAAAGGTGAAGAAGATGAAGACGGATGGCGCCGATCTCAAGCTGTAACCCTAAAAATCCAAGTGACACAAAATCATTTCAACCCTAAAATGAAAATGTGTGAATTCGTCTGGGCCTCTACCCCAGCAACGCGCCTAAAGCCCATCATGCATTCAACATCATCCCTTTTTTTTAATTAATCTGATTACTTTGTTTTGGGCTAAGTTAAACAAAACCCTCTAAGGCCCATTCCTGTTTTTTAACTAAAAAATATTATTCTTGTTATCACCCTAATACTTTTTTTTATTACTTACTTAATACTAATTTTAATTTTGCATTAACAATACTTTGTTATATATAACATAATTAAATTTTGTATAGAAACTAATCCAAATAATAATTTTGTTTAAATTTAAGACAAATTTCCTTTCTCTCAATTAAAATTTTGTATAAAATACATTAACTAAAATATAAATAATATTTTTCTTTAAACTTAAAACTTTTACTTTCTTTCAATTAAAAACGTTAATACACACTAACATTAATACATAAAGACAATAAAATACATAAACATTTGTTTTATTTTCTTAAAACCTTTGTTTGTACATACCTAACAAAAAAAATACAAGAATACAATAATACATAAATAAAATACTCAATTTTCTCATTAAGTTAGCAATACTTAATAAATACACTTTCTCACTTGTAAATAAATTACGTACACTTACACATTTACAATACACAAATACATTGGTACCTTTTACATTGCCTTTATTCTTGTACATTGATACATTTTACATTTTGATCGCAATTCGATTTGGTTGTAAATTATTTGGATACTACTCTCCTATAAGTCTCATCCCCCATTTGTAAATAATTGTACCCCCATCCCCGGATACTCATTTGTAATAGTTTAGGACTTTAAATTCCCGCAATTTATCGCTTTCGAATTATACCATGGTTAGACCTAGGGTTTGTATGTACATAAAATCAATGCTAGATGACCTAATACAAGACAAATACATGAAATCAATACACAATCACACTTGCACCCCTAGGGTAGTCCCGCTTGTTGCCTTCCAAAATAGGCCATGCTTGCACGTCGAGTTTTCTTTGGCAAAACAAGTCAAATGATCATAGTCCCTCGATGACGCTTTCGAAAGTTGCCTATCAAAATTATCATAGTCCCTTCAAGCAAAATTGCCAAAGACACTTGGCACCATTGCATTCATGGTCCATACGATGACCCGCGCCTGTCCCGTTAAACATCCTAAACGCAAGATTGCCCATCAAATACAATGGTGGAGCAAAATTGTTAAAAAAGGGTTAAAACATGAGAAAAAAAACCTTTGAGTACAATAGGGGTAGACAAACTCTTAGTTACTTGATCAACTTGCAAAAACACTTGCCCACTTTTCAAACCACAAACACTTTCAAAACAAACTTCCAAAAACATTTGAAACATCTTTTCGAAAAGATACACACCTTCGTATATACTCAAACACGAGTCATTACAATGGTTGCCGAAACAAAGGCGTCTATTTCAAAACATTTTTCAAAACACACACACACACACACACCATTTCAAAGCAATTAAAAATCAAAGGCAAGTTGATCTAAAACCAAGTAACTAAGAGCCCATGGATAACCATGGATGAAAATGGTGCTAATACCTTCCCTTTTCATAATCTACCCCCCGAACCCACGAAACATCTCAAAAGGTTTTTCCTGTGCTTTTTAACCTTTCCTTTAGGATAAAATAAAAAGTCGGTGGGGACTCTTGCTAAACTGAACAAGTGCGAAAACAAACGCAAAACCTCAAGTCAGTTCTCCCACCGTATCACAGAACTGGAGACTCTGCTGGGGAGAAATTCAAAAGTGGGGTTACCTTAGGGTTTAGATCACCTTTACATTCTTTCTTTAATGGCCTTGATTGCTTTACTTTTTGGTTCCTTGTTTGGGCTTGTTGTAAATCCTACACCCGGATTTAGGGCACCTTTTTAGGTAAATAGCAAAAAAACTGTGAGGGAACTGTGCGGGGTATACCGACATGGTTGAAGCAGTAAGCTATGTTAGTGTGACATATTTGTGAGTACCGGTAACCCTTGAGTTCAATCAAGGAGAGTACAGGGCCGCTGAGTGATGTCGTGAAGCACTAACGAACTCTTAGAACCTTAATTGACCATCCTAGCCTTTTTAGGGGTAGTGAGATGACCGACTTTGGTGCAGTCCGAAGTTGGTAGATACTCGATACTACACTCATTGAGGGTTGTTTTCTTGGAATATTTTGGTCACCAGTTAAGTGGCTAAACCGAAACAATGAACACAGAAAACAGTCCGATGATATTGAGCTCCTTAGAACCCGGTTTCTATTTCTAGGACAGGATGAGCCAACTGACTTCAAGAGGGTACTTACCTACAACCCCATGCAAGCCTAAACCTAAGGACTTGTTTGCTCTGTGTGAATATGATTACCTGTATATACACTCACTTGCTTTTTGCATACATGTACATAACATCATAACATCATACCATAGCATTTTTCAATAACCATTTCAAGGATCTCGAGGGTTCTTTTGATGCAGGGTTACGTTGAACCAGACGTCTACCAAAGGGCAGGAGGTTTCTCCTTTAAACAAATGCCAATCAAAGATCAAGTGCAACAACTTGAATCAGGGGCTATGACCCACTTGACATGGTGAGCTTGATTCTCGTGGAAAGACATCCACCGGGGCAAAGTTCTCCAATCCAAGATCAAAGTTCAACCTCTAACATTCTCTTGTGTTTACCCCGAGAGATCCTTGAAAGCATGCATCCACATATCACGCATTGCATCTTGACGATTTTTCCTTTTTCAGGTTTCCTTACTCTCCTACTGTTTATTTCAGTAAGAGATGGCTCTAGAAAGGACTGTCAAGGATATCCAGGACCAGACTGCTCAGCTGCAGGAAATGTTCTTGAACCTGTCTCTAGGGCAAGAAGAAATGAAAGCTCTCCTCACAAAGGGCTTGGTCCGAAAGACTTCCAACAATGCCATGAGTGATCAGTTGGAAGCACTGCAGTTTGATTTGGAAACATTGAGGATCCAAGTGATGGGGCAGCTAGTAGGCCAAACGGCCCTCATCCAAGATTTGTCTCAAAGACAAGAAGAACTCAGAGTTCTTGTCAACCAACTGCTTCGGAACAACCAACTGGGGCAGACATCTTAGGTTGAAGAGCAAGTCACCACTCAACCCCCATCCATACGAGAAGACAAGGGGTAGGCTCCTTTGCTTGATTCAGGGTCACAAGCCCAACAACAACCTCACCAGCGTCAATGGGGTAATCGACGTAGTCAAAATACGTTGGGAAGACAGTTCACAGAGACTGACATACCGTCATCTCTGATTCTGGAACGTTTGTTGGAGGTCAATCTGACTGCTTTGAGGGATCCTATTCGGAAGCCCAATACCTTCGCTCCTAACTATCATCCCGGCGCATTTTGTGTGTACCACTCCTACAGCCCGGGTCACGACACCGACGACTGTTGGGCCTTGAAGAACAAGATTCAAGATCTGATTGACATTGGAGTGCTGAGGTTCATGCCAGACGGCGAGATGAAAATCTTCTGTTGAGGAGTCCTCCACCTGGAGTGACAAAGCTCAAACTGAAAGACTTTTGCTTCATTTGAATTTTCAAAGTTGTAATTTCTTTTGTTCTCAAACAATTAACTGTTAAACTCTGTTTCATTAATGCATTGCATATGTTTGTCTTGAATTCATCCATTCGTTTTTCACTACTCTTATGCTTTCTTTATGATATTTAACTCTTGATAAAAAGCTGCAAGCCTTTAGAGGGAGGATGACGAAACAATACCATAATCTCATACAATATGCTTTTGAACAGACCTTGCTGATGATGTACATGCATTTCTTTCAATTCCCAAACACTGGAGTTATAAGGAAGATAATCCCTAGTCAACCCATTCGAGCCAAAAGAAGTAGGAGTTTTCTGTTCTAGACATTCAAAACCTTTGATATAAACCTAGGGCAGGGTAGTCTCTCAGTTAATTCAAAAAAAAGGGTGCGTATTACAGTCGCAAACTCTCAGTTCGTGATACAACGAACGACATCAAAAAATATAAAAAAAACATTCCTCCGGAATCAAAAGACAAGGGTGGTTCCCTATCACATAGGCAGTCAATCTCTCGAAAAAAGAGAAAAGCCCACTGAGCCAAAACCTGTAAAGGAGGCTTAAGAAAGCTGGGGCATCCCGATGACTGTGGTCTCAAAAACAGAGACAGTCAGGCAAAAGTGAGGGATAACAAATCAAAATCAAAATAGAGAGGTCATTACAAATCCTCAACAACATGAAAAATGTTGCAAAAGAAAAAAGGAGATGATGAATGTCTCCCAAATTCAACTGGTGAACCATCACCCAAAAAGTCGTTCCAAACTCGAATAGAGTGCGACGCACAATTAACTGAGCTTAGGATTGAAGAACATCACGAAGAGCGGGTGGGTACAAATACACTTTGAGCCTTTATCCTTTGTTTCATAAACCGTGAACCAAGCCACGTTACAACCCTTCAAAAGTCCTAATTGAAGCATGGGTTAGTTCGAAAGCATACTGTTACAAAAGGTATCCTGACTCCTGTAAGGCTTTGCTCTAAAATCTTGTGTTGATTTTGTCTTATGAAAAGTTTTCTGCTAAAAAACGCATTTTTCAAAACTTCGAGACAGACATAAACTTTGCATTGCTTGAATATCACTGTTTGCATTTGGCTATTTGTTTGACAGCGAAGAAATTCATACAGCGAATGTTCGAAGGAACGAAAACTCTCAGTGAGTAAAATCACTTCAAAAGGACGACACTTCCAACGACAAGTCTCCTATCAACAAGGGGCATGACATGTCACCATCCGGCACACCCGGGGCAGTCCGGTCAAGGTTTCAGCAGATCTTTCAAAGTTCAGTTAACCTGGGGCAGTCCAGTCAAGATTTCAAAAAATCTCTCAAAAGTTCAGTGAACTTGGGGAAAGACTCCTTCATCATCACTTGGGGAATTCGAATGTCAAAAGTGTTCAACAATTCCTTCATCACCTGTTGGAAGATACAGTTTCAGATGCGCTCCAGACGCGGTAGCCATTCTGTCACTCATTCAGATCCTAGTTACAGTTTCAGATACACTCCAGACACGGAAGTCATTCTGCTACTCATACAGATCTCACCTCCAAGATACAGTTTCAGATACGCTCCAGACACGGCAGCCATTCTGTCACTCATTTACAATATCAGACTACCGCGAAGCCTGGATTACGACCAGATAGTGGTACCTCCTAAGAGCAAGCTATGAAACCCGGATTCGACCGGATAATAGTTTAATCCCCAACTAGTTATTGTGAAGCCTGGACTACGACCAAATAGCAATACAAGTTTCTGTGAAGCCTGGACTACGACCAGGTAGCAATACAAGTTTCTGTGAAGCCTGGATTACGACCAGACAGCAGTCAAGAATACTACGAAGCCTGGAGTCGACCAGATAGTGGTATATCTTTAGCCCAAGCCGTGAAGCCCGGATTTGACTGGATAACAGCTTAGCAAGCTATTGTGAAGCCTGGACTACGACCAGATAGCAATACAAGTTTCTGTGAAGCCTGGATTACGACCAGATAACAGTCAAGAATACTACGAGGCCTGGAGTCGACCAGATAGTGGTATATCTTTAGCCCAAGCCGTGAAGCCTGGATTTGACCGGATAACAACTTAGCAAGCTATTGTGAAGCCTGGACCATGACCAGATAGCAATACAAGTTTTTGTGAAGCCTGGATTACTACCAGATAACAGTTAACCCTCAAGAGTGAAGACTCTCATCCTCAAAACCTCAGAAGATTGGTATACTCCCAGTTTCTGACCGTTAACAGCATGAAGATTCTCATCACCCCAGAAGACTGGTATACTCCCAATTTCTGACCCCCAACAGAATGAAGATTCTCATTCTCAAAGTGGCGTATTTCTTAAGTTCCGGATTAATACCTGTAGCAAGCTAGGAAAATATCTGTGGACGACTGATTATGGATTAATACATGTAACAAGCCAGGAAACCATCTACATGAAGAGATTGAAGATCAATACCTGTAACAAGCCAGGAAAACTATCTTTCTTTCTCAGGCCAGAGATCAATACCTGAAACCAACCAGGACAATTATCTCCCCGACCAACCTTTTCAAAATCCCAGATCAATACCTGCAGCAATCAAAAGATTCTTGCAATCCCCAACGGAGCTAAAACTTCCAACTATCAATCCCCAAGCAGAATGGAGACTGTCATTCTCAATTCCTCACAGGATATTCGAATATTCTCCAGTAAAGATCCCCTCAAGACAGCAATCCCCAGCAGATTGGCATACAACCCAAGCTCCTGATTCCCCAACAGCGGTCCCAGGACTTCTCATTTTCAACAATCAAAGATTCTTGCAATCCCCTGCAGCAGTCAAGGACTCACTTTCCCTGGAAGCAGTCAAGATTCTTTTATCTCCAGCCATCCAGGATTCATCTATCCCCAGCAAGACAGCTCATCAGCTTACATGCGCATTCATCACATTCATATCATAAACATTGATATAACATACATTGCATCATGCATAATGACATTGCATACAACTAACTCTTTACCTTTTCAGGAAAGATCAGTCGACAGACAAAGACCATCATCTTCCGGGATTCTTTCCAGAAGTAGTTCAGATGTGACCCAGACATGGCGACATTCTGATACTTATTCTAGATTCACCCAGAGATAGTTCAGATGTGACCCAGACATGGCGACATTCTGATACTTATTCCAGATTCATTCAGATGCAGTTTTACACGGACTCATTGTTAGGAAACCCTACACCGGTTCCTTCTCAGATTCTTCAACCTCTGAAAATAGTTTACGGATTCCTCCCAACAACGGATGTTAATCTATCGCTTGTTCAGACTCAACTTTTGAAAACAGTTTACGGACGCTTCCCAACAACGGATGCTGCTCTATTGCTTATTCAACGTCAAGACCTCTGAAAACAGTTTACGGATTCCTCCCAACAACGGATGTTAATCTATCGCTTGTTCAGACTCAACTTTTGAAAATAGTTTACGGACGCTTCCCAACAACGGATGCTGCTCTATTGCTTATTCAACTTCAACTCCTGAAAACAGTTTACGGATTCTCCAAACACGGATGTCGATCTATTGCTTATTCAGACCCCCAGTTTAGAGATGTCCCAAAACATGGATACCTTTCTGATACTCACCTACTCACCAATGTCATACAGTTCAACAATCACCTTCATATGGCATCTCTAGGCCCATCCTCCTACCAGCAACTTCCAGATGGCATCAAGCCCATCCTCCTATCCATCACACTTCCAAATGGCATCTATAAGCCCAGTCCCGACAAGGTTCTGTCACATCTCGAGATGGCATCTCTAAGCCCATCACCAAATGGCATCTTTAAGCCCATTCCCTCCACCATCACATCACCGAGTGAAAATTTTTGGGCACTCTAGTGTCCAATCTCCTTTTACCTTCAAGTCAAGAACGGCAAACTTGCCAATCTAACTCTTCAGGTTCAAGAAGATTGAACAGGGGAAACTATTGTACCTCAAAATTTGCCCTCGTATTTTTCCACAAGAAATCACAGCTTCGGGCTGTTCCTGATTTTTCAGACTGGCTCAAGAATCGGTCAAACAGACTTTTCTTATCAGTCAGAAAAAATTAGGGTTTTCTTTGATTTTAAAGCAGTTCAGGCAGATTGCTAAAGTTTGGTTGAGTTGGCTCAGGTTGATCAGGCGGACGCTTCTCTGACAATTAAAACAAAACTAGGGTTTTTGTGCGCGCATTCTCAGAAAGAATTAATTTTACAGTTCTTTTCAGTTTACTCTGAGATTTGGACTGAAGCATTTGGATTGAGTTTGCAGTGTTTGACTAAATCAGTGAAAAGAGGCATATGGACGTTTGTTTGATTTGACTGTGCATTGCTGTGGCTATTTGAAACGCCGGGTTTATTAATTGATCGATGCTAAAACCATAATGTTTATTAATTGTTTATTTATTCTAAGTTAGGATAATTGGAATTTATTTCCATTTATTATAATTTAAGAATTTATAAGTAATTAAATAGACAGCAAAAAAAAAGGGAATTAACTGATCAAAAGGATTTTTATTTATTCATCTTTAATTGTTTTGTTACAAATTATTATTTGAACAACGGTAAATTTATTTACATTTTTGTTTACAATAATAATTTTACAAATGGTTAAATTTGAAATAAAACTATCCTAAATATTCCTAAGTCTTCAAATCTTCAGCTTCTACTGCTACTCCTCTCCATTTGATTTTTTATCTGCAAAAAGAAAAGAAGAAGTCAAAAGCAGATAAAATTAAAAGACAGACAAATAAAAATTGGGATCATCATTAAAGGCAACTGGCCGGAATCAGTTTGCCCTCTCTGCAAATCACGAGATTTCTCCCGGTTCACAAAGAGGGATGAAAAATGCTTGCAAAAATAAAGTATGAATGCACAAAAGTTGCAAACTGCATATTTCAAAGTTTCAAAACCAATGCCAAACAAAGTCCAAAGCCAAACCAAACTGAATTGCCTAACTGAAATTCACAAATTCAAACTATCCAAGATATCCAAAAATCTGTCCAAAAGATATAAAGATATCAAAGTACAAAGGGCTGTCAAAGAAGTACATAAAGTATGCAGGAAAGCAGGGATTATGCAAAGCAACTAGTGCAAGCAAAGATTCAAAATCACATCATTTTCCTATGGCCAGCTACCTTTTCAGAATAAGGACAAACATAAGCAATATTAAATGCTTTTAATCTGTCAAGAGAGAGAGAAAAAGGAGAAAAGAAAGGGCTTACAGGCTTTAGGCTTGAGGGATATAAAACAAACTGTAATAACACAGTACAAGGAGCAGAATAATATATCAAGAAGCTTTAAACAAAAAGCAAAAGGGTCTCAAAACTGTAACAGAAGACAATCCTTCCTGAAACAAACACAAGCTCTCAAAGCATAAACATCAAAGCTTGCTGAAACTAGAAATCAACACCAAACTAACAGCTCCAACACAAAATCAAAAGTCACAAGCTGTGTCAAAGCTTCAACATCAAAAGGCCAAAACCTGTGTTAACCTCACAACAAACATAAAACCTGCCTCAAAGCTGCTTCAAGCTGGCAAAAAGTCCCAACCTTTCTAAGCCCTCAAACCCCTCAAGCTTAATCTGTCCAAGCCACCAAACAGAAACCTGTGTCCAAAACTATCTTCAAGCCATTCAAAGCACATAACCATCAAAGCCATACCAAACAACTTGTCCAAACATTCAAACAACCAACACAAGCCCTCAGAAAGATTTCATCATTGGGCAAGCACACAAATAAAACACAATAGCATTCAATACTCAATACCAACAAGCATATTCAGGGCCAACAACAACATCCATATTTCTCATCACTTAGAAGCATTCAAGAGCAATAAAGCATATCAAAGCCATCAAGCAAGCATATCATCATACAGAAGCCAGCAATCAAGAAAAGGCAACAGAAGTGTTCAAAGAGGAAAAGAAGCGAGCGTTTCAAAAGCAACAGAAGTGAAGGGCAAACAGAAGAAGAAGATAAAGAGGCGTTCTCAGATAATCATCATAAAACACGAAAAGGCAAAGACACAGAGTACCGTGGTTACCGGAGCAAGCATAGCATCCTGTTTCCCTCCGTCTCCGGCCATCCAAGCGCCTCCTTCTCCATCTCTCCTCCATCTCCAGAAGCCAAAGGTATAATTCTTCTTCTTTTCCACACCTCGCACGAACACCAAACAATATAAGAGAATCAGAAACAAATAAGAGCATGCAAGATTAAAAACCTAGGAACCCTAACGCATGACAGAAACCAAACCTCATAGCTATTGCTCGCGTGATCGTAGAGAGAGAGAGGATGGAGGGTGGCGCATGTCAGCCTGAGACGAGGAGAGGTTGTTCAAAAGCCATAGCTTGAAAAGGTGAAGAAGATGAAGACGGATGGCGCCGATCTCAAGCTGTAACCCTAAAAATCCAAGTGACACAAAATCATTTCAACCCTAAAATGAAAATGGGTGAATTCGTCTGGGCCTCTACCCCAGCAACGCGCCTAAAGCCCATCATGCATTCAACATCATCCCTTTTTTTTAATTAATCTGATTACTTTGTTTTGGGCTAAGTTAAACAAAGCCCTCTAAGGCCCATTCCTGTTTTTTAACTAAAAAATATTATTCTTGTTATCACCCTAATACTTTTTTTTATAACTTACTTAATACTAATTTTAATTTTGCATTAACAATACTTTGTTATATATAACATAATTAAATTTTGTATAGAAACTAATCCAAATAATAATTTTCTTTAAATTTAAGACAAATTTCCTTTCTCTCAATTAAAATTTTGTATAAAATACATTAACTAAAATATAAATAATATTTTTCTTTAAACTTAAAACTTTTACTTTCTTTCAATTAAAAGCGTTAATACACACTAACATTAATACATAAAGACAATAAAATACATAAACATTTGTTTTCTTTCCTTAAAACCTTTGTTTGTACATACCTAACAAAAAAAATACAATAATACAATAATACATAAATAAAATACTCAATTTTCTCATTAAGTTAGCAATACTTAATAAATACACTTTCTCACTTGTAAATAAATTACGTACACTTACACATTTACAATACACAAATACATTGGTACCTTTTACATTGCCTTTATTCTTGTACATTGATACATTTTACATTTTGATCGCAATTCGATTTGGTTGTAAATTATTTGGATACTACTCTCCTATAAGTCTCATCCCCCATTTGTAAATAATTGTACCCCCATCCCCGGATACTCATTTGTAATAGTTTAGGACTTTAAATTCCCGCAATTTATCGCTTTTGAATTATACCATGGTTAGACCTAGGGTTTGTATGTACATAAAATCAACGCTAGATGACCTAATACAAGACAAATACATGAAATCAATACACAATCACACTTGCACCCCTAGGGTAATCCCGCTTGTTGCCTTCCAAAATGGGCCATGCTTGCACGTCGAGTTTTCTTTGGCAAAACAATTCAAATGAACATAGTCCCTCAATGACGCTTTCGAAAGTTGCCTATCAAAATAATCATAGTCCCTTCAAGAAAAATTGCCAAAGACACTTGGCACCATTGCATTCATGGTCCATACGATGACCCGCGCCTGTCCCGTTAAACATCCTAAACGCAAGATTGCCCATCAAATACAATGGTGGAGCAAAATTGTTAAAAAGGGTTAAAACATGAGGAAAAAAAACCTTTGAGTAACATAGGGGTAGACAAACTCTTAGTTACTTGATCAACTTGCAAAAACACTTGCCCACTTTTCAAACCACAAACACTTTCAAAACAAACTTCCAAAAACATTTGAAACATCTTTTCGAAAAGATACACACCTTCGTATATACTCAAACACGAGTCATTACAATGGTTGCCGAAACAAAGGCGTCTATTTCAAAACATTTTTCAAAACACACACACACACACCATTTCAAAGCAATTAAAAATCAAAGGCAAGTTGATCTAAAACCAAGTAACTAAGAGCCCATGGATAACCATGGATGAAAAGGGTGCTAATACCTTCCCTTTTCATAATCTACCCCCCGAACCCAAGAAACATCTCAAAAGGTTTTTCCTGTGCTTTTTAACCTTTCCTTTAGGATAAAATAAAAAGTCGGTGGTGACTCTTGCTAAACTGAACAAGTGCGAAAACAAACGCAAAACCTCAAGTCAGTTCTCCCACCGTATCACAGAACTGGCGACTCTGCTGGGGAGAAATTCAAAAGTGGGGTTACCTTAGGGTTTAGATCACCTTTACATTCTTGCTTTAATGGCCTTGATTGCTTTACTTTTTGGTTCCTTGTTTGGGCTTGTTGTAAATCCTACACCCGGATTTGGGGCACCTTTTTAGGTAAATAGCAAAAAAACTGTGAGGGAACTGTGCGGGGTATACCGACATGGTTGAAGCAGTAAGCTATGTTAGTGTGACATATTTGTGAGTACGGGTAACCCTTGAGTTCAATCAAGGAGAGTACGGGGCCGCTGAGTGATGTCGTGAAGCACTAACGAACTCTTAGAACCTTAATTGACCATCCTAGCCTTTTTAGGGGTAGTGAGATGACCGACTTTGGTGCAGTCCGAAGTTGGTAGATACTCGATACTTCACTCATTGAGGGTTGTTTTCTTGGAATATTTTGGTCGCCAGTTTAGTGGCTAAACCGAAACAATGAACACAGAAAACAGTCCGATGATATTGAGCTCCTTAGGACCCGATTTCTATTTCTAGGACAGGATGAGCCAACTGACTTCAAGAGGGTACTTACCTACAACCCCATGCAAGCCTAAACCTAAGGACTTGTTTGCTCTGTGTGAATATGATTACCTGTATATACACTCACTTGCTTTTTGCATACATGTACATAACATCATAACATCATACCATAGCATTTTTCAATAACCATTTCAAGGATCTCGAGGGTTCTTTTGATGCAGGGTTACGTTGAACCAGACGTCTACCAAAGGGCAAGAGGTTTCTCCTTTAAACAAATGCCAATCAAAGATCAAGTGCAACAACTTGAATCAGGGGCTATGACCCACTTGACATGGTGAGCTTGATTCTCGTGGAAAGACATCCACCGGGGCAAAGTTCTCCAATCCAAGATCAAAGTTCAACCTCTAACATTCTCTTGTGTTTACCCCGAGAGATCCTTGAAAGCATGCATCCACATATCACGCATTGCATCTTGACGATTTTTCCTTTTTCAAGTTTCCTTACTCTCCTACTGTTTATTTCAGTAAGAGATGGCTCTAGAAAGGACTGTCAAGGATATCCAGGACCAGACTGCTCAGCTGCAGGAAATGTTCTTGAACCTGTCTCTAGGGCAAGAAGAAATGAAAGCTCTCCTCATAAAGGGCTTGGTCCGAAAGACTTCCAACAATGCCAGGAGCGATCAGTTAGAAGCACTGCTGTTTGATTTGGCAACATTGAGGATCCAAGTGATGGGGCAGCTAGTAGGCCAGACGACCCTCATCCAAGATTTGTCTCAAAGACAAGAGGAACTCAGAGTTCTTGTCAACCAACTGCTTCGGAACAACCAACTTCGGCAGACATCTGAGGTTGAAGAGCAAGTCACCACTCAACCCCCATCCAGACGAGAAGACAAGGGGAAGGCTCCTTTGCTTGATTCAGGGTCACAAGCCCAACAACAACCTCGCCAGCGTCAACGGGGTAATCGACGTAGTCAAAATACGTCGGGAATGTAATCTCAAGCCTCAACTCAACTTTAGTTTTGATGAAAGACAAACAAGCTAGTTTGATGAAAGACAAACAAGCATTATGGAAAGAAGGAAAAGAAGTGGAAATCATCTTAAAGCATCATTCACTCAAAGCTTCAAGGAACTTGGCAAGCAATCAAGTATATCAATTCTCAATTAAACTACATTGATTAGAAATGCTCAAAAATGATATACACACTTGCCACATCACTTCAATTATATTTCAAAACAATTTTTAAGTTTTTCTCTGCTGTAAATCGATTAACATCTTGTGTAAATCGATTTACACATGCTTTTTCAAAAAACTGTTTGCTCCTGCCAGCAATCGATTTACAGGTTGTGTAAATCGATTGATCACAGAACAAACTGATTTTTTAACACTTGTAAATCGATTGACACTACATGCTAATCGATTTACACTTCAAACTTTTTGAAATTCTGAACGTTACAAACACGTGCAATCGATTTGCATGTTATGTTAATCGATTTGCACATTGAAAATTTTGAAAAATCTGAACTGGTTTCAAGATATCCTTCATACCTTTTCTCCAATAGTTGCATGATCAAACATTGCATCTTGTCAAGTTTTACAAACAGAAAAGTGTCCTTTTGGAAAGTTATCTTGATTACTATATATTGCAAAATATTTCAAATCATAAAGACATCTCTTCTCTTGCAATAAAATCTGAACTTTGTAAAATATTCAAACTTCATATTTCTTAACTTTTAAGAACAAAGATTTTCTGCACTTTCACACATATAAAGAACAGAAATCTTTGAGCATTATCTAACCATTGTGTTACAGTTTGAATTGCTTACAAGAGAAGAAAGAAGAAACTTCAAAGAAGTCACTCTAAGTGATCAACATCTTTCAAGAAATCATACTTCATAAAAACATACAAAGTGTAACTTATTTCCAGGATTGTTGGAATTAAGTATTAGATTACTTTTGTTCCTTGTTGTCCATTATTGGAAACAAGAGGTATCTTTTGAGAGGATTGTTCTCATTAGACTTATTGGAAATCCAAGAGGGTGTTCTTGGTTATTTGTTAGGTTCTTTAGTGGATAAGACTAGGAAGAGTCTTGTAAAAGTTCTAACAATATAGTAAAATCTCTTGCGTGTTTGCAAGGGGACTGGACGTACTTCCGGGGTGTGGAAGGAACCAGGATAATTCTCCGTGTCTCTTTACTTTCTGCACTTTACAGTTTTCAAAGCACTAAATCAAAACCAAAAAGTATAAGATAAGTCAAAAATCGACCATCACCTAATTCACCCCCCCTCTTAGGCGCAATCTTAATCTTACAATTGGTATCAGAGCAGGTTATAGGTAACCTGCTCCTAGAGATCCAGAATGGCTTCCGCAAATCATCAACCAGTTTTCAGAGATGGTGGTAGTAACAACAAGCCTCCTCTATTTTGTGGTGAATATTTTGACTTTTGGAAAATACGCATGAAGGCGCATTTAGAAGCACAAGGAGAGGAAGTTTGGGATGCTGTTGAAAATGGTCCATTTATCCCAATAACGGTAATCAATGGCGTTGGGTCTGCAAAGCCCAAAACTGTATGGGACGACGATGATAAAAAGAAAGTTCTCTATGACAAAAAGGCAATAAACCTTCTTCAAGGTGCTCTCAGTATGGACGAATTCTTTCGTGTCTCAAACTGCAAAACAGCAAAGGAAATTTGGGATACCTTGGTTCAAACTCATGAAGGAACGACTGAAGTAAAAAGATCAAGGCTAAATACCTTGAGTCAAGAATATGAACTATTTCGAATGCAGCCCGGAGAATCCATTCTTGACTTACAAAAGAGATTTGTGCATTTGACAAATCACTTAATTGCTCTTGGTAAAACCCTGTCAAATGATGAACTCAACTTGAAAATCCTTAGATCATTGACTAGGGAATGGCAACCAAAGGTAACGGCAATCTCGGAAAAGAAGAGTCTCTCCGCAATGACTTCCGCTACATTATTCGGCAAACTTCAAGAATACGAAACGGAACTCGGTAGACTTGAAAAACATGAGAATCTAGAAAAGAAGTCCAAAAACATTGCCTTAAAAATTGATTCAAAAGAAGTGGTAAAAGAAGACAATCCGGAAGAAGATGAAAATTTCATGCTTCTAGTGAAAAGACTTGGAAAGTTTTTTGGCAGAAATGACAAAGGCGGATCTCATGCATATAAGAGAAAGCACTTCAAGAAAATAGAAGCCTCCACATCAACTCAAGATGTCTCATGTTATGAATGTGGAAAGCAAGGACACATCAAGCCAAACTGTCCAAATCTCCCAAAGAAAAATGGATTCAAAGGAAAGGACTCAAAACAAAAGAAAGCCTACATAGCATGGGAAGATAATGATATGAGCAGTTCATCGGAATCGGAAAGCGACGAATGTGCAAACTTAGCCTTAATGGCATCGCATCACTCCGACAATGAAGAAGAGGTTAGTAATGAATTTAATCTTTTTGATGATGATGTTCAAGGTGCAATTGATGAACTCTTGAAAGAATGCAAAAGTTTATACAAAAAGGTGTCAAAACAAGAAAAAGAACTTCTAAGTTGTCTAGAAAAAATTGACACCATGACTAAAGATTTTGATCTTCAAAAACAAAATTTAATAAAAGAAAAGGAAAACTTTGCATGCTCCAAGTGTGAATCAAATGTCTTTCAAATTGTTCAATTGAAAAGAGTCATTGAACGATATGAAAAAGGACAAATAGGATTGGAAGGATTACTAAGCCAACAACGTTATCCTAATGATAAAAGAGGTCTTGGTTATGTGAATACTAAGAAACCAAGTAATAATCCCACTGTTTTTGTAAAGGCTAGTAATAGTTCCAATCCCAAGAAAGTAGAAAAGAAGCAAGTTGTTCATAATCATCAAAAGAAAAAGGCTAATGTATCTAAAAGAAAACAAATGCCTAGATACAAGAGTAAATTTGTTCCAAATTGTTTTTACTGTGGTATTATTGGACACACACCAAATGCATGCTATATTAGAAATTTCAGTATGGCTAGTGGACATTATGCATGGGTGAAAAAGGGAACTAACTATGAAGGACCCAAGGCAACTTGGGTACCTAACAAGAAATAATTTGTTTTTGTAGGTATGCTTGAAATCCACTTCAAATGTTTGGTATCTTGACAGTGGATGTTCAAAGCATATGACAGGAGAGGTACACCAATTTTCATATCTAGTACATAAAGCCAAAGGGTATGTCACCTATGGAGACAACACCAAAGGAAAGATTCTTGGCGTTGGAATAGTTGGCACACCTCCATCCATTCAAATTGAGGATGTTCTCTATGTTGAAGGATTAAAGCACAACCTTCTTAGCATAAGTCAACTTTGCGATAGAGGGTTCAAGATCAAATTCAACAAAGAAGAATGCCTTATTATGGATGAGGCAACCAATGAGGTAAAACTCAAAGGTATAAGATCTAACAATATTTTTGTGATTACTCTAGATGATTTGTCTATGAAGGTACAATGTCTTATGGTAAACAACAATGACGCTTGGTTATGGCATAAGAGGATTGCTCACATTCACATGGAGCACTTGAACAAATTGGTTAAGCATGACTTAGTTATTGGTCTACCAAAGATGAAGTTCATCAAAGACAAATTATGTAGTGCATGCCAAAAGGGCAAACAGACCAAATCAACTTTCAAACCAAAGAATGTGGTTTCAACAACAAGACCACTTCAATTGTTGCACATGGATCTTTTTGGTCCATCTAGAACAAGAAGCTTCGGAGGTAACATTTATGCATTAGTTATTGTAGATGATTTTTCCCGCTTCACTTGGACTTTGTTTTTAGTACACAAGAATGAAGCATTCAAGGCATTCAAGAGATATGCAAAACAAGTTCAAAATGAGAAGTCATCAAAGATAACATCAATCCAAAGTGATCATGGTGGAGAGTTCCAAAACACATTGACATCAGACATCATTTCATCCGAGACCATGTACTCAAAGGAGATGTCGAGATCACATTTGTGGACACTCAAAATCAACTCGCGGACATCTTCACAAAACCACTTGCAAAGGATGCATTTTTCAAAATTCGTCGTGAACTTGGAATCCTCGATGAACAAGATATTTAAGGTGCACTCAATCCTTGACTATACCTTAATGTACATATATATGTGGATAGACATTGTTTCAAATGTTAAAAATATTGATGTTTTAAATTTTCTCTTTAAGTAAATCGATTTACACCATATGTCAATCGATTTACTACTGAAGCAAATCATTTCTTTTAATAAAATCTTCTGTGTAAATCGATTTACACAATATGTCAATCGATTTACTACTGAAGCAAATCATTTTTTTAATAAAATCTTGTGTGTAAATCGATTTACACAATATGTAAATCGATTTACCACTGAACGAAAATTACTTTTTATGAAAATGTTCTGTGTAAATCGATTTAACCAAGGGGTAAATCGATTTACCACAGAATCTGAAGCATTTTTTATGTATTTTCTCTATGCAATTTATTTTGTTTTAACATGTGATACCTATATGAGCTTTTAATATATTGGTCAAACATTCATTGTCTCTCAACCTCCCACCTTACTATTGCCCAATCAATAAAACCTTGACCAAATTATCAAATTAAAACCTCATAAAGACCTCACTTACTCTCTATATTATTTAAACTCACCAAAACTATCTCATAACACCAACACACTCTCTCACATAACAACACAAAGAACTCTATATCTCTCTTTTCAAAACCCTAACAAGATCCATGGCTCCCAAGAGAAAAGCCTCTGCCTCAGAGAAAGGAAAGAAGCCAGCTTCGTCAACATCTGAAAACTCTGTGCTCGAGTACCTCTCGGATCCACAGCGGGACAGATTTCTCAAGCATTTTCAAAAGAAAATCATCTCTACTCCAAAGTTTGGTATGTTATCTACTTTTCCAGATGAATGCTTCTCATTTCAAAGAGATTTCATTGCTTATGGGTTAGAACCATTAATATCTTCACATGGTTTCTATTACCCGGATCTGGTTAGAATTTTCTACAGCAACATGTGCTATGACAACAACAAATGTTATACATATGTCCTTGGAAAAAGAATCCCTCTGTATTCCAAAACTATTGGCAGAATCTTGAACATTCCATATTCTGGAAGTACCCTCTATGATCCAGAAGATGCTGCTTGGGAAAACTATCAGAAGCGAGAATTTTTCTATAGCATTGGAAGGTTATCAGAATCTGAATACCGTGCCAAGCGGATTCGCAGTCTTGGCGGGGTTACTCCAGCTAGGGACACATGGAGTGCTGGAAATTTCCATATTGATGATAGGTTGTTTCACTATTTTCTGGTGTATATTTTGTTTCCTAGAGCAGGGAATCATTGTACAGTGACCGACCTAGAATTGCAAATCATCTATGCAAGGAAAAATGGAATCCCGGTTAATTGGGCAAAATTGATTGTGGTGCATATGCTAAAAGTTGCCGCAAGGGCCACCTTTCTACCATATGCATATTTCATTACAAGGATTATGGCAGCTTTTGATATAGATTTCACTGGATTTGAGCGGATTGAAATGGATCCAATCACCACTAGGATCTCCATCAAAAATGTTGATTCAAGAATGGGTGTTCATTTCAATGCTGAAGCAAAAACCATAACTTACATTGGAGAAGATGTGGTCGGCGATGAAGGTCATAATGCAGATGAAGAAGACCATGAAGTTCCTCCTCCTGCTGCTGCTTCTGGTCCCACAAATCAAGATGTTATGGATTTCATGACGCAACAGTTTGCTTCTCTCAATTCTAACATCAATGCTCGATGGACGGAGATAAATGACTCTACCTCATCTCGAATAGATACTTTTCAGAATAATGTGAACCAACAATTTTCATATCTTTATTCACATCTTCATATCCCTCCATACGACCCAACCAATCCTGCACCTCCGCCTCCTCAATACACCGAACCACCTCTTCAACAACAATTTCCTTATCAAGGACCTTTCTAAAAATGTTCTTGATCAATGTTATTAAATTCTTAGTATAAGTATCATTATGGATTTTGTCTTGTTTTATTTTGTTCATTTTATGTATTGTGTTCTTAAAACTTTGTTCGATAATTTTGAAAGTTTTGTGTTTTTCATTCATGTTCCTATACATTTCTTTCTGGTATACTTTCTTGTTGCATCTTTCCCTTCTTTTTGATAATGTCAAAGGGGGAGAAGGATGTAATAGCACTTTATGGTTGTTTGTTTTCATTGTCTTTACAGAGCAAACTTTCAAATCTTTTTCTCCATAGGGGGAGAAATCTTCTCAGGGGGAGAAAACACCTTTTGCTCAAATTCTGATCAACACATAAAGGAAAATGGTTTGTCATCATCAAAAAGGGGGAGAATGTAATCTCAAGCCTCAACTCAACTTTAGTTTTGATGAAAGACAAACAAGCTAGTTTGATGAAAGACAAACAAGCATTATGGAAAGAAGGAAAAGAAGTGGAAATCATCTTAAAGCATCATTCACTCAAAGCTTCAAGGAACTTGGCAAGCAATCAAGTATATCAATTCTCAATTAAACTACATTGATTAGAAATGCTCAAAAATGATATACACACTTGCCACATCACTTCAATTATATTTCAAAACAATTTTTAAGTTTTTCTCTGCTGTAAATCGATTAACATCTTGTGTAAATCGATTTACACATGCTTTTTCAAAAAACTGTTTGCTCCTGCCAGCAATCGATTTACAGGTTGTGTAAATCGATTGATCACAGAACAAACTGATTTTTTAACACTTGTAAATCGATTGACACTACATGCTAATCGATTTACACTTCAAACTTTTTGAAATTCTGAACGTTACAAACACGTGCAATCGATTTGCATGTTATGTTAATCGATTTGCACATTGAAAATTTTGAAAAATCTGAACTGGTTTCAAGATATCCTTCATACCTTTTCTCCAATAGTTGCATGATCAAACATTGCATCTTGTCAAGTTTTACAAACAGAAAAGTGTCCTTTTGGAAAGTTATCTTGATTACTATATATTGCAAAATATTTCAAATCATAAAGACATCTCTTCTCTTGCAATAAAATCTGAACTTTGTAAAATATTCAAACTTCATATTTCTTAACTTTTAAGAACAAAGATTTTCTGCACTTTCACACATATAAAGAACAGAAATCTTTGAGCATTATCTAACCATTGTGTTACAGTTTGAATTGCTTACAAGAGAAGAAAGAAGAAACTTCAAAGAAGTCACTCTAAGTGATCAACATCTTTCAAGAAATCATACTTCATAAAAACATACAAAGTGTAACTTATTTCCAGGATTGTTGGAATTAAGTATTAGATTACTTTTGTTCCTTGTTGTCCATTATTGGAAACAAGAGGTATCTTTTGAGAGGATTGTTCTCATTAGACTTATTGGAAATCCAAGAGGGTGTTCTTGGTTATTTGTTAGGTTCTTTAGTGGATAAGACTAGGAAGAGTCTTGTAAAAGTTCTAACAATATAGTAAAATCTCTTGCGTGTTTGCAAGGGGACTGGACGTACTTCCGGGGTGTGGAAGGAACCAGGATAATTCTCCGTGTCTCTTTACTTTCTGCACTTTACAGTTTTCAAAGCACTAAATCAAAACCAGAAAGTATAAGATAAGTCAAAAATCGACCATCACCTAATTCACCCCCCCTCTTAGGCGCAATCTTAATCTTACAGGGAAGACAATTCACAGAGACTGACATACCGTCATCTCTGATTCTGGAATGTTTGTTGGAGGTCAATATGACTTCTTTGAGGGATCCTATTCGGAATCCCAATACCTCCGCTCCTAACTATCATCCCGACACATTTTGTGTGTACCACTCCTACAACCCGGGGCACGACACCAACGACTGTTGGGCCTTGAAGAACAAGATTCAAGATCTGATTGACATTGGAGTGCTGAGGTTCATGCCAGACATCGAGATGAAAATCTTCCGTTGAGGAGTCCTCCACCTGGAGTGACAAAGCTCAAACTGAAAGACTTTTGCTTCATTTGAATTTTCAAAGTTGTAATTTCTTTTGTTCTCAAACAATTAACTGTTAAACTCTGTTTCATTAATGCATTGCATATGTTTGTATTAAATTCATTCATTCGTTTTAACTACTCTTATGCTTTCTTTATGATATTTAACTCTTGATAAAAAGCTGCAAGCCTTTAGAGGGAGGATGACGAAACAATACCATAATCTCATACAGTATGCTTTTGAACAGACCTTGCTGATGATGTACAGGCATTTCTTTCAATTCCCAAACACTGGAGTTATAAGGAAGATAATCCCTAGTCAACCCCTTAGAGCCAAAAGAAGTAGGAGTTTTCTGTTCTAAACATTCAAAACCTTTGATATAAACCTAGGGCAAGGTAGTCTCTCAGTTAATTCGAAAAAAAAGGTGCGTATTGCAGTCGCAAACTCTCAGTTCGTGATACAACGAACGACATCAAAAAATTAAAAAAAAACATTCCTCCGGAATCAAAAGACAAGGGTGGTTCCTTATCACATAGGCAGTCAATCTCTCGAAAAAAGAGAAAAGCCCACTGAGCCAAAACCTGTAAAGGAGGCTTAAGAAAGCTGGGGCATCCCGCTGACTGTGGTCTCAAAAACAGAGACAGTCAGGCAAAAGTGAGGGATAACAAATCAAAATCAAAATAGAGAGGTAATTACAAATCCTCAACAACATGAAAAATGTTGCAAAAGAAAAAAGGAGATGATGATTGTCTCTCAAATTCAACTGGTGAACCATCACCGAAAAAGTCATTCCAAACTCGAATAGAGTGCGACGCACAATTAACTGAGCTTAGGATTGAAGAACATCACGAAGAGAGGGTGGGTACAAATACACTTTGAGCCTTTATCCTTTGTTTCTTAAACCGTGAACCAAGCCACGTTACAACCCTTCAAAAGTCCTAATTGAAGCATGGGTTAGTTCGAAAGCATACTGTTACAAAAGGTATCCTGACTCCTGTAAGGCTTTGCTCTAAAATCTTGTGTTGATTTTGTCTTATGAAAAGTTTTCTGCTAAAAAACGCATTTTTCAAAACTTCGAGACAGACATAAACTTTGCATTGCTTGAATATCACTATTTGCATTTGGCTATTTGTTTGACAGCGAAGAAATTCATACAGCGAATGTTCGAAGGAACGAAAACTCTCAATGAGTAAAATCACTTCAAAAGGACGACACTTCCAACGACAAGTCTCCTATCAACAAGGGGCATGACATGTCACCATCCGGCACACCCGGGGCAGTCCGGTCAAGGTTTCAGCAGATCTTTCAAAGTTCAGTTAACCTGGGGCAGTCCAGTCAAGATTTCAACAAATCTCTCAAAAGTTCAGTGAACTTGGGGCAAGACTCCTTCATCATCACTTGGGGCATTCGAATGTCAAAAGTGTTCAACAATTCCTTCATCACCTGTTGGAAGATACAGTTTCAGATACGCTCCAGACGCGGTAGCCATTCTGTCACTCATTCAGATCCTAGTTACAGTTTCAAATACACTCCAGACACGGAAGTCATTCTGCTACTCATACAGATCTCACCTCCAAGATACAGTTTCAGATACGCTCCAGACACGACAGCCATTCTGTCACTCATTTACAATATCAGATTACCACGAAGCCTGGATTACGACCAGATAGTGGTACCTCCTAAGAGCAAGATATGAAACCCGGATTCGACCGGATAATAGTTTAATCCCCAACTAGTTATTGTGAAGCCTGGACTACGACCAAATAGCAATACAAGTTTCTGTGAAGCCTGGACTACGACCAGATAGCAATACAAGTTTCTGTGAAGCCTGGATTACGACCAAACAGCAGTCAAGAATACTACGAAGCCTGGAGTCGACCAGATAGTGGTATATCATTAGCCCAAGCTGAAAATTCTGGCTGCAGATACTCAATGTCACGTCCAATGTTATGACACCGTATCTGACTTACTATATGACAGTAAATACAAAAGCAGTAAAGAACACAGTCAATTGTTTACCCAGTTCAGTGTGCAACAACACCTACTCTGGGGGCTACCAAGCCAGGGAGAGAATCCACTATAAGAGATGTTAATTCAGGAATAAACCAACCAGTTTATCTCCTTCACTTAAGACCTACCCAATGCAATTCTAATGTAAGTACAACTTAAACCTGAGTTCCTACTCACTCCCCCTCAATCACAGTAGTGATACATAAACCAATTTGACTTAAGAATTGATGAAGACACTCTTCAAAAAAAAACACACACTTGATTAAGCTTCACAGCTTTTAATCAAGCAACACAATCACTCGTGCTTCACAGCTTTGAGTGATGTACACAACTAACTTGACTCTGCTTCACAGCTTTAGTCAAGGGACATTCAAACACTCTTGCTTCAAAGCTTTGAGTGCTACACAACCCTTACAATCGAAACCTATTCCAAGGCACTTATCACAATGATAATTGCTTGGAGTACAATAAACAAATCTATACAGATTACAAAATTGATCTTCTAATCAATCAGCAGGGATGTCTTGAAAAACAGCAGCTCTGTTGAATATATAGCAGCTACAACTTCAGTTAGGGTTTCCAAAAACCTAGGGTTGATTCCGTTTGACCTAAAGACCAGGTCACAGGGCTTTATTAACCAGGTTAGGGTTGAGCTAGGTTACTCCTCAGAAAACGCAGGATTCTGTTCAGAAAGGACTGAGTTATTTCCTGAAAAAACTCAGACTTATCCAATCCTGCAATCCTGTTAGTTCAGAACAGGATGTCATAACATCTGTTATGACATCTGAGAAAACCTGTCTACTGATTTAGCAAAATGTGATCATTTTGCAAACATGCTCAGATACACACTTATAAACATCAATATTTGAATTACAATATTTTTCTGTACATGTACCTAATGAGTTAGTACAACCTGAACTAGAATGTTATGACATCAGTCATGACATTCACACATACACTTGGGATTTACCAAAAATGCAAGCCAATACCTAAACACCTACAAACTCCCCCTTTGGCAGATTTTTGGCTAAAGTCCCTAAACAATCAGAGATAAATAGCAGCAGAAATAAGTGACAGCAGAAAAATATAATGTCAAGTACTAATTAAGCAAGTACCAAGTACCAAAATATTCTCCCCCTCTTTAGCCATAAATGGGCCAAAGTTACATGTTCATAAAATTATACAGTTATCCAAAACAATAAGAGTAGCAGCAGACAACAGCAGAACACACTTCCAAACTCCACCAGCAACACCACCAAGCAGCAATCAACCTTCAAGCACTGTCATCAGACTCAGAGGAGCTAGTTTCTTCAATGTTGGATTTAAAACAGTTATGACATCTGATGTCTTGGACTGGGTCTTTGCAGACGATGTCTAAGCTGATGTTATGACAATGTCTAGAGCATGAGATCCCAGAAACAATTTGTAGTGCAGGCCAAGGGCAGGAGCTCTTTTGCAGACTGTATCTCTTGCTACAAGGATGTCAGGGTATTGTGCAAGGATGATTCCACAAAGGAGGGAGGGAAAGGCAATTGGTCCTTTGACAGCATAACTGCCAGCATGCTTCAAAGTTTGTTCAAAGATGTACCTTCCATAGTCAAAGGCAGTCTTGGTTCCTACAGCATAGATAAATCTCCCCAAACCTGTGGAGATGGTTGATTTGTGATTTGTAGGCACCCAGTTTGCTGCACCTATTTTATGCAAGATGGCAAATTTCATGCTGAGTTTACTAGCATTCAGCTTCCCTTTCAATGGCCAGCACTTTACTTGCCTGGCTGTGATGGTTAAACAAACTTCATTGTCAGTTGCCTCTAGATCAGGACAGTCCTTATTTGTTCTTCCAAGAAACTTGTTGATTTCTGATGGAGAGAACTTGACCCTTCTTCCTCTAACAAAGACACTTTCAAAGTCAGCTGACCTTCCATCAGCACAATCATTTGACAAGTTCACTACAAACTCCTTAACCAGATTTTCATAGCATTTGTTAAACTTTGTCACTGTCTTCATTAGCCCAGCATTTTTGATCAGATCCATGATGTCTTTGCACTCCAAGGCATCATTGTTGAGCTCTCTCTCCAAGGCTATTCTCTTCAAGCAAACATACTTCCATCTGTTTGCATTGTCAGGATGATGAAAGGAGATGTTGTCTGTTGGCACTTCAGGCACTCTAGCAATCTTGCTGGAGGGGAGCTTTCTTCTGATGGGAGTTTCTTCAATATCAATCTCAAATTCTGATTCATCATCAGAATCAGAAGTTTCAGGTTCTTTACTTTTCTTAGAGATTGGTTGTCTAGCAGTCTGCACCTGTGCCTTCTTCCCTTTTGTCTGAATTTTCTCAGCCATCCCTTCAGCCTTGGATTTCTTAGCATCAGGTTTAACATTCTGACTACTCTTTCTTTTCATCAATCTCCTAGCAATGCTAGGGTTCACATTAGCAATCAGTTCATTATCTGAGTAATCTTCATCCACATCAATGATAGGTGGATCAGCAGCCTTTTCAGAGGGGTTCTGAATGTTGTCTTTTGGTGTCACAACATCCTCAGTGACATCTACATTTTCAGAACCTTCCACATTTGGACTTTCTGATTGATTCAAAGGGATAGAAATCCCCGGTACAGATTGGTTGCCACTCAGAATGCTAGTAACCAGCCTAGCAATAGCTTGGTGTACTTGAACTGATCCTTCTCTATTAGGTATAGAAGACGAAGGATGAGAAGAATTACCAGAGGCTGTAGCTTGAGCTCTTCCTGCATGTCTGGTTCTGAGCTTTTTGACTCTGGCTGGGTCAGTTGCCATCTCCCTGAGAGGAGTGACCTCAAGAACTTCAGATTCTATGCATGTAGTGATTGCCCTAGAATCTTGATCAGATGATGACGATGATGAGGAAGACGAAGTCGCCATGGTGGAAGACGATGTCTGAGACATTTTGTTTAACTTTGAGTAATAGTAGCAGTTTGAGTAGAATCTTTGATAGGGAGGAGGAAACAGGTTGCAAGGATGAGAGAGGTAGGGGGGTAAAAGGGAGTCTCTTCAACTTCTTAAGGCTTTTGAAGGAATTGTGAATGAATATGATTAACCCACTAAATATAGACTTAATAAAATTAATCCCTTCAACCCTTGTTTTCAGCAAAACTAATTGCTATAATTTCTCATGTTGGTGAATACCCAACCTGCCCCTCAAATTTTCAAGTTTATTTCCAACAAGCGCCTTGGTAGAAGAATCAGTCAGCTGAAGCCTAGAGAAACTATGTTCCAGTTTAAATGACTTCTTCTCTTCAAAGTCAATAGGGTTCAAGGAAATGTTGAATGTTTTCAGATTGTCACAACACAATGTCACAACATCTTGTGTAACATTGTACTCAGGGAGCATCTGTTTTGACCAGATGTTTTGAGAACAGAATTTATGAGACTTGTTCTTTCCAACATCCTTGTCAAGATGACTTAAGGTTCTGACAGCACATTCTTCTTCATCACATATATTATCAGCCTGTAATTTTGGAGCTCTTTTCATTCTTCCAAGCTTATGCTGCCACAGTTTCATCTCTTTTTCTTCTTTGATGATTTGACTCATAGTGGAGATATCAGTGTTCTCAGGCTGCCACACATAACAGTTATCTTTGGATTTGATTCCTCTCATTACAACATCTAGTTTTTCATTAAACACTAGACATTCAGATCTTGAGAAGTTGACCATGAATCCTAGATCACATAATTGACTGATGCTAATGAGATTAGTAGTCAACCCTTTTACCAGCAGTACCTTATTCAGACTTGGAACTCCAGGGCAGTCCAAATTACCAACTCCTTTGACTTCACCTTTAGCACCATCTCCAAAGGTCACAAAACTGGTGGTGTGAGGCATAACATTATTGAGGAGATTTTTGAATCCAGTCATGTGTCTGGAACATCCACTGTCAAAGTACCAATCTTCCTTTGCTGATACCCTCAGGGAAGTGTGAGCTATCAGTACAGTAGCCTTTTTCTTCCATTGAGGAGCATGTGGTACCTTTTTAGACTTAGGTTTGACATCTGAGTTCTGATTAGGATATCCATGTAGTCTGAAGCAGAAGGGCTTTATGTGACCATATTTCCCACAATGATGACATTTCCATCTTTGGTACCTCTTCTTCATATGTCTCTGTCCCTGATGTTGAGAGTAATGTTGAGACATCCGTTTTGACATTTGCTTCCCAGTACCAAATTTCTTTGTTTCCACAAATCCTAGGCCAGATTTATTTCCCATATTTTGTCCAGCCTGAAGGATCTCTTCCAATTTGTCTGTTCCATTGGTCAACATCTTGATAGATTTGGTCATTTGATTCAGTTGTGAGTTCAGCAATTGAACTTCTCCTTCTAGATGACTTATAGTTTCAAGATTCGCCCTTTTTTCAGCCTCCAGTTTGATAATGAGTTTTGATTGTTTCTCATTCTGCACACAGACTTCAGCACTTCTGATACACAATTTCTTGTAGGTATCAGCCAGTTCTCCAAATGTTACTTCTTCATCACTAGTATCACTTTCAGAAGTACAAACACTAGTTAGGGCAGTAACTAGTTTAGCAGATTCTTCTTCAGAATTACTTTCTGAATCATAGTCAGACCAAGTAACAGTCATTCCTTTCTTTTGCTTCTTAAGAAAAGTAGGACATTCAGCTCGAATATGTCCATATCCTTCACATCCATGGCATTGAATACCTCTGCCTTGGTTTCCCTTATCTTCTGACCTTGGTCTTCTGCTGGAACTGTCAATGTCAGAGGGAATGTTATGAACATTAGACCTTGACTTTGGGTCCATTCTTTTGATGAGCCTGTTGAACTGTCTTCCAAGCATGGCAATAGCTTCAGATATGTTTTCTTCTTCATCCTCCTTGTATTCAACATCAGTATTGGATACAAGTGCTATGCTTTTGTTCTTCTTGTCTCCATTATCAGTGATCCCCATCTCAAAAGTCTGAAGAGACCCAATAAGTTCATCCACTTTCAACTTGCTAATGTCCTGGGCTTCCTCTATGGCAGTTACCTTCATTGCAAATCTTTTAGGCAAGGATCTGAGAATCTTCCTCACCAGTTTTTCTTCTGACATTTTTTCTCCCAGTGCTCCTGAGGTGTTGGCAATCTCCAAGATGTTCATGTGAAACTCATGAATGGTTTCATCTTCCATCATTTTTAGATTCTCAAACTTAGTGGTCAACATCTGAAGCCTTGACATTTTTACTTTGGAAGTGCCCTCATGAGTAGTTTTGAGAGTGTCCCAAACTTCCTTGGCCAGTTCATATTGATGTACTAGTCTGAAGATGTTTCTATCAATTCCATTGAACAAGGCATTTAAAGCTTTTGAATTTCCCAGAGCTAACTCATCTTCTTCTTTACTCCAATCTTCCTCAGGCTTCAGACTGATTTTCCCATCTCTCTCAGTTATGGTGGGATGAATCCATCCTTTGTCAGCAGCTCTCCAAGCCTTTTTGTCCAGAGATTTTAGGAAGGCAATCATACGAGGTTTCCAGTAGTCATAATTGGTTCCATCCAGAATGGGTGGTCTATTTCCAAAAACTCCTTCTTTATCCATAGTGCCAGAAAGTGATATCCCTAGATCTCACCCAGTAATACAGGCAGGGTGCCTGCTCTGATGCCAATTGAAAATTCTGGATGCAGATACTCAATGTCACGTCCAATGTTATGACACCGTATCTGACTTACTATATGACAGTAAATACAAAAGCAGTAAAGAACACAGTCAATTGTTTACCCAGTTCAGTGTGCAACAACACCTACTCTGGGGGCTACCAAGCCAGGGAGAGAATCCACTATAAGAGATGTTAATTCAGGAATAAACCAACCAGTTTATCTCCTTCACTTAAGACCTACCCAATGCAATTCTAATCTAAGTACAACTTAAACCTGAGTTCCTACTCACTCCCCCTCAATCACAACAGTGATACATAAACCAATTTGACTTAAGAATTGATGAAGACACTCTTCAAAAAAAAAACACACACTTGATTAAGCTTCACAGCTTTTAATCAAGCAACACAATCACTCGTGCTTCACAGCTTTGAGTGATGTACACAACTAACTTGACTCTGCTTCACAGCTTTAGTCAAGGGACATTCAAACACTCTTGCTTCAAAGCTTTGAGTGCTACACAACCCTTACAATCGAAACCTATTCCAAGGCACTTATCACAATGATAATTGCTTGGAGTACAATAAAAAAATCTATACAGATTACAAAATTGATCTTCTAATCAATCAGCAGGGATGTCTTGAAAAACAGCAGCTCTGTTGAATATATAGCAGCTGCAACTTCAGTTAGGGTTTCCAAAAACCTAGGGTTGATTCCGTTTGACCTAAAGACCAGGTCACAGGGCTTTATTAACCAGGTTAGGGTTGAGCTAGGTTACTCCTCAGAAAACGCAGGATTCTGTTCAGAAAGGACTGAGTTATTTCCTGAAAAAACTCAGACTTATCCAATCCTGCAATCCTGTTAGTTCAGAACAGGATGTCATAACATCTGTTATGACATCTGAGAAAACCTGTCTACTGATTTAGCAAAATGTGATCATTTTGCAAACATGCTCAGATACACACTTATAAACATCAGTATTTGAATTACAATATTTTTCTGCACATGTACCTAATGAGTTAGTACAACCTGAACTAGAATGTTATGACATCAGTCATGACATTCACACATACACTTGGGATTTACCAAAAATGCAAGCTAATACCTAAACACCTACACAAGCCGTGAAGCCCGGATTTGACCGGATAACAGCTTAGCAAGCTATTGTGAAGCCTGGACTACGACCAGATAGCAATACAAGTTTCTGTGAAGCCTGGATTACGACCAGATAGCAGTCAAGAATACTACGAAGCCTGGAGTCGACCAGATAGTGGTATATCTTTAGCCCAAGCCGTGAAGCCCGGATTTGACCGGATAACAACTTAGCAAGCTATTATGAAGCCTGGACCACGACCAGATAGCAATACAAGTTTCTGTGAAGCCTGGATTACGACCAGATAACAGTTAACCCTCAAGAGTGAAGACTCTCATCCTCAAAACCTCAGAAGATTGGTATACTCCCAGTTTCTGACCGTTAACAGCATGAAGATTCTCATCACCCCAGAAGATTGGTATACTCCCAATTTCTGACCCCCAACAGAATGAAGATTCTCATTCTCAAAGTGGCGTATTTCTTAAGTTCCGGATTAATACCTGTAGCAAGCCAGAAAAATATCTGTGGACGACTGATTGTGGATTAATACCTGTAACAAGCCAGGAAACCATCTACATGAAGAGATTGAAGATCAATACCTGTAACAAGCCAGGAAAACTATCTTTCTTTCTCAGGCCAGAGATCAATACCTGAAACCAACTAGGACAACTATCTCCCCGACCAACCTTTTTCAAAATCCCAGATCAATACCTGCAGCAATCAAAAGATTCTTGCAATCCCCAACGGAGCTAAAACTTCCAACTATCAATCCCCAAGCAGAATGGATACTCTCATTCTCAATTCCTCACAGGATATTCGAATATTCTCCAGTAAAGATCCCCTCAAGACATGAATCCCCAGCAGATTGGCATACAACCCAAGCTCCTGATTCCCCAACAGCGGTCCCAAGACTTCTCATTTTCAACATTCAAAGATTCTTGCAATCCCCTGCAGCAGTCAAGGACTCACTTTCCCTGGCAGCAGTCAAGATTCTTTTATCTCCAGCCATCCAGGATTCATCTATCCCCAGCAAGACAGCTCATCAGCTTACATGCGCATTCATCACATTCATATCATAAACATTGATATAACATACATTGCATCATGCATCATGACATTGCATACAACTAACTCTTTACCTTTTCAGGAAAGATCAGTCGACAGACAAAGACCATCATCTTCTAAGATTCTTTCCAGAAGTAGTTCAGATGTGACCCAGACATGGCGACATTCTGATACTTATTCCAGATTCACCCAGAGATAGTTCAGATGTGACCCAGACATGGCAACATTCTGATACTTATTCCAGATTCATTCAGATGCAGTTTTACACGGACTCATCGTTAGGAAACCCTACACCGGTTCCTTCTCAGATTCTTCAACCTCTGAAAACAGTTTACGGATTCCTCCCAACAACGGATGTTAATCTATCGCTTGTTTAGACTCAACTTTTGAAAACAGTTTACGGACGCTTCCCAACAACGGATGCTGCTCTATTGCTTATTCAACGTCAAGACCTCTGAAAACAGTTTACGGATTCCTCCCAACAACGGATGTTAATCTATCGCTTGTTCAGACTCAACTTTTGAAAACAGTTTACGGACGCTTCCCAACAACGGATGCTGCTCTATTGCTTATTCAACTTCAACTCTTGAAAACAGTTTACGGATTCTCCAAACACCGATGTCGATCTATTGCTTATTTAGACCCCCAGTTCAGAGATGTCCCAAAACATGGATACCTTTCTGATACTCACCTACTCACCAATGTCATACAGTTCAACAATCACCTTCAGATGGCATCTCTAGGCCTATCCTCCTACCAGCAACTTCCAGATGGCATCTATAAGCCCATCCTCCTATCCATCACACTTCCAAATGGCATCTATAAGCTCAGTCCCGACAAGGTTCTGTCACATCTCTAGATGGCATCTCTAAGCCCATCACCAAATGGCATCTTTAGCCTATTCCCTCCACCATCACATCACCGAGTGAAAATTTTTAGGCACTCTAGTGTCCAATCTCCTTTTACCTTCAAGTCGCGAACGACAAACTTGCCAATCTAACTCTTCAGGTTCAAGAAGATTAAACAGGGGCAACTATTGTACCTCAAAATTTGCCCTCGTATTTTTCCACAAGAAATCACAGCTTCGGGCTGTTCCTGATTTTTCAGACTGGCTCAAGAATCGGTCAAACAGACTTTTCTTATCAGTCAGACAAAATTAGGGTTTTCTTTGATTTTAAAGCAGTTTAGGAAGATTGCTAAAGTTTGGTTGAGTTGGCTCAGGTTGATCAGGCGGACGCTTCTCTGACAATTAAAACAAAACTAGGGTTTTTGTGCACGCATTCTCAGAAAGAATTAATTTTACAGTTCTTTTCAGTTTACTCTGAGATTTGGACTGAAGCATTTGGATTGAGTTTGCAGTGTTTGACTAAATCAGTGAAAAGAGGCATATGGATGTTTGTTTGATTTGACTGTGCATTGCTGTGGCTATTTGAAACGCCAGGTTTATTAATTGATCGATGCTAAAACCACAGTGTTTATTAATTGTTTATTTATTCTAAGTTAGGATAATTGGAATTTATTTCCATTTATTATAATTTAAGAATTTATAAGTAATTAAATAGACAGCAAAAAAAAAAGGGAATTAATTGATCAAAAGGATTTTTATTTATTCATCTTTAATTGTTTTGTTACAAATTATTATTTGAACAACGGTAAATTTATTTACATTTTTGTTTACAATAATAATTTTACAAATGGTTAAATTTGAAATAAAACTATCCTAAATATTCCTAAGTCTTCAAATCTTCAGCTTCTACTGCTACTCCTCTCCATTTGATTTTTTATCTGCAAAAAGAAAAGAAGAAGTCAAAAGCAGATAAAATTAAAAGACAGACAGATAAAAATTGGGATCATCATTAAAGGCAACTGGCCGGAATCAGTTTGCCCTCTCTGCAAATCACGAGATTTCTCCCGGTTCACAAAGAGGGATGAAAAATGCTTGCAAAAATAAAGTATGAATGCACAAAAGTTGCAAACTGCATATTTCAAAGTTTCAAAACCAATGCCAAACAAAGTCCAAAGGCAAACCAAACTGAATTGCCTAACTGAAATTCACAAATTCAAACTATCCAAGATATCCAAAAAGTTGTCCAAAAGATATCAATATATCAAAGTACAAAGGGCTGTCAAAGAAGTACATAAAGTATGCAGGAAAGCAGGGATTATGCAAAGCAACTAGTGCAAGCAAAGATTCAAAATCACATCATTTTCCTATGGCCAGCTACCTTTTCAGAATAAGGACAAACATAAGCAATATTAAATTCTTTTAATCTGTCAAGAGAGAGAGAAAAAGGAGAAAAGAAAGGGCTTACAGGCTTTAGGCTTGAGGGATATAAAACAAACTGTAATAACACAGTACAAGGAGCAGAATAATATATCAAGAAGCTTTAAACAAAAAGAAAAAGGGTCTCAAAACTGTAACAGAAGACAGTCCTGCCTGAAACAAACACAAGCTCTCAAAGCATAAACATCAAAGCTTGCTGAAACCAGAAATCAACACCAAACTAACAGCTCCAACACAAAATCAAAAGTCACAAGTTGTGTCAAAGCTTCAGCATCAAAAGGCCAAAACCTGTGTTAACCTCACAACAAACATAAAACCTGCCTCAAAGCTGCTTCAAGCTGGCAAAAAGTCCCAACCTGTCTAAGCCCTCAAACCCCTCAAGCTTAATCTGTCCAAGCCACCAAACAGAAACCTGTGTCCAAAACTATCTTCAAGCCATTCAAAGCACATAACCATCAAAGCCATACAAAACAACTTGTCCAAACATTCAAACAACCAACACAAGCCCTCAGAAAGATTTCATCATTGGGCAAGCACACAAATCAAACACAATAGCATTCAATACTCAATACCAACAAGCATATTCAGGGCCAACAACAACATCCATATTTCTCATCACTTAGAAGCATTCAAGAGCAATCAAGCATATCAAAGCCATCAAGCAAGCATATCATCATAAAGAAGCCAGCAATCAAGAAAAGGCAACAAAAGTGTTCAAAGAGGAAAAGAAGCGAGCGTTTCAAAAGCAACAGAAGTGAAGGGCAAACAGAAGAAGAAGATAAAGAGGCGTTCTCAGATAATCATCATAAAACACGAAAAGGCAAAGACACAGAGTACCGTGGTTACCAGAGCAAGCACAACATCCCATTTCCCTCCGTCTCCGGCCATCCAAGCGCCTCCTTCTCCATCTCTCCTCCATCTCCAGAAGCCAAAGGTATAATTCTTCTTCTTTTCCACACCTCGCACGAACACCAAACAATATAAGAGAATCAAAAACAAATAAGAGCATGCAAGATTAAAAACCTAGGAACCCTAACGCATGACAGAAACCAAACCTCATAGCTATTGCTCGCGTGATCGTAGAGAGAGAGAGAGGATGGAGGGTGGCGCATGTCAGCCTGAGACGAGGAAAGGTTGTTCAAAAGCCATAGCTTGAAAAGGTGAAGAAGATGAAGACGGATGGCGCCGATCTCAAGCTGTAACCCTAAAAACCCAAGTGACACAAAATCATTTCAACCCTAAAATGAAAATGTGTGAATTCGTCTGGGCCTCTACCCCAGCAACGCGCCTAAAGCCCATCATGCATTCAACATCATCCCCGTTTTTTTAATTAATCGGATTACTTTGTTTTGGGCTAAGTTAAACAAAACCCTCTAAGGCCCATTCCTGTTTTTTAACTAAAAAATATTATTCTTGTTATCACCCTAATACTTTTTTTTATAACTTACTTAATACTAATTTTAATTTTGCATTAACAATACTTTGTTATATATAACATAATTAAATTTTGTATAGAAACTAATCCAAATAATAATTTTCTTTAAATTTAAGACAAATTTCCTTTCTCTCAATTAAAATTTTGTATAAAATACATTAACTAAAATATAAATAATATTTTTCTTTAAACTTAAAACTTTTACTTTCTTTCAATTAAAAACGTTAATACACACTAACATTAATATATAAAGACAATAAAATACATAAACATTTGTTTTCTTTTCTTAAAACCTTTGTTTGTACATACCTAACAAAAAAATACAAGAATACAATAATACATAAATAAAATACTCAATTTTCTCATTAAGTTAGCAATACTTAATAAATACACTTTCTCACTTGTAAATAAATTACGTACACTTACACATTTACAATACACAAATACATTGGTAACTTTTACATTGCCTTTATTCTTGTACATTGATACATTTTACATTTTGATTGCAATTCGATTTGGTTGTAAATTATTTGGATACTACTCTCCTATAAGTCTCATCCCTCATTTGTAAATAATTGTACCCCCATCCCCGGATACTCATTTGTAATAGTTTAGGACTTTAAATTCCCGCAATTTATCGCTTTCGAATTATACCATGGTTAGACCTAGGGTTTGTATGTACATAAAATCAACGCTAGATGACCTAATACAAGACAAATACATGAAATCAATACACAATCACACTTGCACCCCTAGGGTAATCCCGCTTGTTGCCTTCCAAAATGGGCCATGCTTGCACGTCGCTTTTCTTTGGCAAAACAATTCAAATGATCATAGTCCCTCGATGACGCTTTCGAAAGTTGCCTATCAAAATGATCATAGTCCCTTCAAGCAAAATTGCCAAAGACACTTGGCACCATTGCATTCATGGTTCATACGATGACCCGCGCCTGTCCCGTTAAACATCCTAAACGCAAGATTGCCCATCAAATACAATGGTGGAGCAAAATTGTTAAAAAAGGGTTAAAACATGAGGAAAAAAACCTTTGAGTACAATAGTGGTAGACAAACTCTTAGTTACTTGATCAACTTGCAAAAACACTTGCCCACTTTTCAAACCACAAACACTTTCAAAACAAACTTCCAAAAACATTTGAAACATCTTTTCAAAAAGATATACACCTTCGTATATACTCAAACACGAGTCATTACAATGGTTGCCGAAACAAAGGCGTCTATTTCAAAACATTTTTGTAAACACACACACACACACCATTTCAAAGCAATTAAAAATCAAAGGCAAGTTGATCTAAAACCAAGTAACTAAGAGCCCATGGATAACCATGGATGAAAAAGGTGCTAATACCTTCCCTTTTCATAATCTACCCCCCGAACCAACGAAACATCTCAAAAGGTTTTTCCTGTGCTTTTTAACCTTTCCTTTAGGATAAAATAAAAAGTCGGTGGCGACTCTTGCTAAACCGAACAAGTGCGAAAACAAACGCAAAACCTCAAGTCAGTTCTCCACCGTATCACACACACCAACTCTTTTCTTTTTATTTTTCTCTTTTTCCTTCTCTAATAGTGCTTTAAGATCCTCCTGACCCTTTGCCAAGGTCATGAGGAGTTGTTGGAACTATGAATTCTGTGCTTGTAAGTCTTTGACCGTCTGCTCTATATCCATCTTGCTGAAATAAATAACAGAGAGATAAGGAAACCTGGTGTGAAGACCTGTTTATGCATATGATGAATGATATGTATTCATGTAATGCATTCAAGGATTCAAAAATTCAAATTTGTTGTAAACAAAAAGAACACACGTCATATTAATAAAAATAGAATTTGTTAGTACATAATTGCCCCATGGGCAAAATAATACAAAATTCTAAGGTAGAAAGACGTTACGCATCCTCTTTGGCGCAATATAGGTGTTGAGAATCTGCTCTTCATGGAGTCGACGAGTAAGTTCTAAAACCTTTTTCTCACTGGAGTAGAATTGGGCTTCAAAAGTGTTGCGTTCTCCCTTGAGCTGTATCTAACTACTTTGTAAATCTTCCAATGATGTCGGCATGTCAGGATGTAGGAGGGTGTATGGAACCTCTCCTTCCATAACAGACTCTTTGATCACAAGGAGAATGTAGGGGTAAGGCATCATAAGACTCTAGGCGCGGGTTCGTACCCACTTGAGGTAAGCCTCAAGGGGGATGGAATTCTTGTGTCCCAAGGTCTTATTGTCCACTTTTTTAGGCATCCTCTAAGCTCGGATAAACCTTTGTCGAAGTCCTTGAGCGTCATTGTCGAAGTCAAAAACCAAGTCTGGAATCAGCATGTCATGAGGGCCATCCCTTCGGACATACCCAAACTGTCTCAGAGCCAAACATGGGTTGTAGGTAATGCCTCCCCTAATGCCAAGTAATGGGACATTAGGGAATTCCCCACAATGATCAATGATGATGATATTTTCTCTGGACCGAGAACACCAATGAACATCAGAATGTGTAAGAGTCATCAACCATTGTGACCACCTCAAGCCTTGCTCATTCTTCAAGACTGACTGGGGAAGGTGAGAAATAAACCACCTTGCTAGAAGAGGAGTACAACACATGAGAACACCTATTTTCCTCATTGTTCGTGTGTGAAATGAGTGGAGGATGTCCCCAAGCAATATAGGCACAGGATTCCGAGATATGAAAATCTTGACAACATTCACATTTATAAGCTGATCAGGGTTTGGGAACAAGACCAACCCATAAATGAGAAGTGCTATAATCTCCTCAAAAGCTTGCAGATCTAGAGAATTTCAGCAGTCTTGTGCCTTCTGTGATACGGTGGGAAGAACTGACTGTTTTTGGAATGCTGGTTTGCGTTTTGCGTTGGTTTTCGCAAAATGTCGCGGTAAGCAAGAGTCGCCACCGACTTTTATTTTATCCAACAAGGAAAGGAAAAAAGCACAGAAAAATTCCTTTTTTGAGATATTTCTCGGGTTCGGGGGGTAGATTATAGAAATGGAAGGTATTAGCACCCTTTCTATCCATAGTTATCTACGGGCTCTTAGGTACTTGCTCAATTGTTTTCAAAATTGTTTTCTTTGTGCTTATGGGTTTGAAAAAGTTTTTATTTTAACTTCAATTTAACTCTTGCTTCTGTCCTCAAGAGTGTAATGAAGTGTTTTTGAAAACTTTGTTTGAAAAGGAGTGTAAGTGTGAAAAGTTTTATTTTGAAAGAGCGAGTATCTAAGAACTATCTACCTACTCGAAAAAGGAATCATTCTATGCTAATTTCCTTTAGATAATGCTATCCTACTATTAGTGAGTAGGTAGCATTATTGTTGGAGTTTAAGGGTCAATTCGAATGAGGGACTTACGGTCACTAAATCAATGTTAGGACGCCTTAGCGGTAACCCTAATGTCTTAGATCATTTGTTTGAGGCAACAATATCTGAGGCAACCGTTTCGAGGCAACTATGATCTTTTAGACAAGAGGACGACCTCTAAAGTGACCTATACTCAATGACCGTGTACAAAGGCAACCAAGTGGGGTGTATCCTAAGAGTGCGCATGTGCGAGTGTGTCGTTTTCAGTTATTTTTATCTTTTGCACATGTTAAGGGTGATCTAATTTGATTTTAAGATTAAACATTCAGTCTTGTTATGCAAACCCTATTATCAAACATCTAGCAGTTATAATTTGCGGAATAAAAATGCAGAAATTAAATTACAAGGCGTCGGGTATTTACATCGCCAAAGACAAACCCTTTGAAAAATAAAAATAAAGTGATAAAAAATTAAATGTCCTATTTAACTATTACAATCGGAAGCAGGTACATTATTGGATAAAAATAAATAAAGCGCGCGGGAAATTAAATAGAGTGCGAATTTTAGGGTTTTGACCCTTTTGAAAGAAAATTGCTTTTTTGTTGTTTTATTTGAGAAAAGAGATTAAGTCCTAAATTAATTACTAAATTAATTATGAAATAAATTAATTAATGAGAAATAAATTATGACATATTTTTGTTTTTTTTGGTATTTTAGGAAAGAAAATAAAATTAATTAAATTAGTAGTTAAATACCTAATTGTTCTAATTAATTTTAATTTATTTACAAAAATGAATTAAAGTTTTCTAATTAAAAACCTAATCAATTAATAATTTTATTAAGAAAAATTTAAAATTTAAAATTTAATTGAAATAAAAATATTATTGTGATTTTATTTGATAAAGAAAAGAATTTTGTGATTGGTTAGAAAATTAATTAAATAAAATAAAACAATTAATAAAACAAAACAAAATAAATAAAAGAGAGAGGAGTGTTGGGCCTGTTTTAGATGGTGTAGAAAGAAAATTCTTGGCCCATTATCAGCTAGCCCGTGTGGACTTTTTGGATCTGGTGCACGTGCGTTGACTGGCACCTTGGTGGACCTTCAACGCTTGGCCACCAGATCTGGCCTTTTGGCCATCTGGCGCTTGGATGGATGAGGATGTATGGTGGATTGCAAGCTAGCGTATGCATACAATCACCTGAAAAATAGTAATATTGAGAAAGAGGGGGACCTGGGATTCGAACCCAGGTCCTGAAGGTACATCAAACGCTTTCTTGCCACTACGCCAGGCTATTTTAGTTATTAGCATAATAAGTATCAATAATAATATAACAAAACAATTCCAATGCCAGAAAAAACAAAAAAAAAAGGCGCGCTTGGTTTGAATGACCCAATGGACGGAGGACACCTCATCGTCCATGTCGTCAAACCCCTGTAAAAATTACCTGCGGATTTTCATCCGCAGCAAAAAATGCAGGTTAGTCCTAAAATCTCCCTCAGGCCATAAAAATGATTTTCAAGGGCATGGTCGTGCTCGCCTCAACCTCCTGGACACAACCATGTCCATCATGTTCCTCAATTTTACCTGAAACAAAAGTCCCTAAAAACAGAAACAAAACCCTAGCCATGGCGTTTCATGGTTACAGTGCATATAAATCAAATTGGTTATTGCCAATAGCTTGCAAATGATATGAGGGTTACAAATATGCTATTAGTTTGTTCGATAGATGCCAGAATAACTCAAATCGAAATCAAGAATAGGGATGAGTTGCGTGAGACTTACAGCGCATATGGAGGCTTGATGATGCTTGGTTTTGATCCAGTTAGCTTGTGTGAATGACCAGGAATCGATTGGAACAAGTCTCGACCTCTGAAAATGCCTCTAACCTGGATTTCGACCTCAAGCTTTTTGGTGATTTTTTCACCTCTTGTTCTACCTCTTCCAACTATTTCCAACCCTTATTTCGTGTGCTTTAGCTTGCTTATGTATTACTTAGGTTTACAAACTTAGTCCAAATCTTGCCTTATCAATGCTTGCATATTTGATTTGATTTCCATTTACAAACTTGCCAAATTTGCTTGATTCCAATCTTTTTGCACATGATTCACTTGATACAAATTTGATGATGATAATAGTTGTATTTGGAGCCTGAAATCAACACAAGATCTTGGTTATCAATGCCTTTTGATTTTTATTTGATTTATTTTGATTTAAATCAAATTAATTCAAATAAAATCAAAATAATTAATAAAAAATGATATGGACACATGGCTGGAGATAGGGCACGTGGGAAATAATGCAAACTCAAATCAAGTGGAAAAGAATGGGCCCATTTGGCAAAAATTGAAGTTTTGGGGATAGTTGACTTTTGGCAATTTTGCAAAACAAGTCCAACTTCAACAATGCATAACTTCTTCAATTTTGAACTTTTGGAAGTGTTCTAGGACTTTTTAGAAAGCTTGAGATGTCCTCTAACCAACCCTTTTGGTCTTATCTCATTTTGATATTCCATTCTCAAGTTATAAGATTTGGCAAAAAAGGTGTTTTTGTTGACTTTCAAAAGTGACCTATAATGTCCAAACTCATAACTTCTTGTGAGTGCATTTTTTGATTTTGGGGTATGAAGATGGATTGTAGGAAATTTCATTCTATTCAAAATGATCTTTGGATGGGTCATTTCCCATAAAGTATGAGAAAGTTATGTTTGGTCAAATTTGCGTTGACTTTTCCTACAAAACCCTAATTTAGCAACTTTTGAATCTTGATGAATTTTGAGCAATCCTTGATGAATCATGATCAACCCTTGATCAAATGATGAAATATCTTTCAAAATTAGAATGTTGACAAAAAATCTTGAAGTTTGACTGTTTGTAGGTCACAGTTGACTTTTGCCCTAGCATAGTCGACTTTTGGACCTTTGAGCAATTGACTGAGCAAACTTCCTCTGCAAGGCTTGAAATTTGACATGGATGACCTTGAGAACATATTAGGGCACTGGGGAGAACTTGAGGTCATTTGGACTTAAGGATCTTGATGCAACACAAAACCCTAATTTGGGGTTGACTGCTTTAGGAGATAACTTGTCTGACCAACTCTTGAGCAAACTTGAGCAACTTGGAGATTTTTCTTGCAATGTCTTGAGGAATATGAGAGTGAAAATTTTGGGGTACAACAGCTGCCCCTTTTCAATCTTCTTAAACCTGAGGATGTAGATTGGCTTTCGTGCCTTTCGTGATCCGAAGGTGGGAGATGATTGAACACTAGAGTGCCCAGAAATTTGCACTCGCATGAAGTGGTATCAACCTTGTGATGTCGGGAATGGGCTTACAGATGCCATTTGGAGTTTGCTGACGGTAGGATGGGCTTAAATATGCGATATGGAGGAGTGTCAATCGCATAAGAGATTCCTTAGCGAGAGCTTGTATACCTGTTGTTGTAGAAGATTCCGCTAGGGAAGTCTAATTTTGTTGAGATTTAGGAACTTGCTTGTACTTCAACTGAGAGAACATCTCTGCTGAGTTTTAAGAACTTGTCCGTAATTCAACTGGGGGGAAACATCTTCATCGAGATTTAAGAACTTGCCCGTAATTCAACTGAGAGAACTCTGCTGAGATTTAGGAACTCGTCTATAATTCGACGGAGGAACTTGTCGAGATTTAGGACCTTGTCTGTAATTCATCTGAGGATAATTCGGTTGAGACTTAAGAACTGGTCAGTACTTTGACTTTAGGGAAACATCTTCATCGAGATTTAAGAACTCGCCCGTAATTCAACTGAGGATAACTCTGCTGAGATTTAGGAACTCGTCTGTAATTCGACGGAGGAACTTTGTCGAGATTTAGGACTCTGTCTGTAATTCAATTGAGGATAATTCGGTTGAGATTTAAGAACTGGTCAGTAGTTCAACTGAGGAACTTTGTCGAGATTTAGAACCTTATCTGTAATTCAACTGAGGATAATTCTGTTGAGATTTAAGAACTGGTCAGTACTTCGACTTTAGGGAAACATCTTCATCGAGATTTAAGAACTCGCCCGTAATTCAACTGAGGATAACTCTGCTGAGATTTAGGAACTCGTCTGTAATTCGACGGAGGAACTTTGTCGAGATTTAGGACCTTGTCTGTAATTCAACTGAGGATAATTCGGTTGAGATTTAAGAACTGGTTAGTACTTCGACTTGGTAAAAGCTTCATAGCTTTTGATTTTTATGAGAATTTAACCGCATCCTTCTTGAAAAGTAAAGGTTAGTTGTATGTAATGCATGACATGTATCAAACAATGATGTTCTCAAAATAAATGAGATTTGTGTTGTATGATGCGTATATGCATGTTGTTGTACCCCAAAATTTTCCCTCTCATATTTCTCAAAACATTGCAAGAAAAATCTCCAAGTTGCTCAAGTTTGCTCAAGAGTGGGTCAGACAAATCATCTCCTAAGGCAGTCAACCCCAAATTAGGGTTTTGTGTTGCATCAAGATCCTTGAGTCCAAATGACATAAAATTCTCCCTAAGGTCCTAATATGTTCTCAAGGTCATCCATGTCAAATTTCAAGCCTTGCAGAGGAAGTTTGCTCAGTCAATTGCTCAAAGGGTCCAAAAATCGACCGTGCTAGGGCAAGAGTCAACTGTGACCCAAAATACAGTCAAACTTCAATATTTTTTGTCAACATTCTCATTTTGAAGGATATTTCATCATTTGATCAAGGGTTGATCATGATTCATCAAGGATTGCTCATAATTCATCAAGACTCAAAAGTTGCTAAATTAGGGTTTTGTAGGAAAAGTCAACTCAACTTTGACCAAGCATAACTTTCTCATACTTTATTAGAAATGACCCATCCAAAGCTCATTTTGAAGAGGATGCAATTTCCTACAATCCATCTTCACACCCCAATATCAAAACATGCACTCACAAGAAGTTATAAATTTGGACATTATAGGTCATTTTTGAAAGTCAACAAAAACACCTTCTTTGCCAAAGCTCATAACTTGAGCATGGAATATCAAAATGAGATGAGACCAAAAGGGTTGGTTAGAGGACATCTCAAGATTTCTAGAAAGTCCAAGAACACCTCCAAAAGTACAAAATTGAAGAAGTTATGCATTGTTGAAGTTTGGCATTTTTGCAAAATTGCCAAAAGTCAAATATCCCCAAAATTTCAAATTTTGTCAAATGAGCCCATTCTTTTCCACTTGATTTGAACTTGCCACATTGCACACGTGTCCTAGCTTCAGCCTTATGTCCATTTATCAATGTTATTATTTTATTTGATTTTTTATTGAATTAATTCATTTTAAATCAAATTAAATCAAATAAAATCCAAATATTGATTGCTTGATATCTTTTTGGCTATTTTAGGACTTAATCATCATCATGATCAACATCAAACTCGTATCAAGCATTCCATGTGCAAAAATATTGGAATTTTGACAAATTAGGCAAGCTTTCAATGGTGGATCAAATCAAATCTCATGGCATTGATGTGCAAAGATTCAAGACACAATTGTTAACCTAATACATTCTATCATACATAAGGAAGGAAAAGGCACGAAATTGAGGGCTAGAGGCTGCAACAATAAGCAAAATAAAACTTGGAAAAAGTGTGAAAAAGCTTGAGTTCGAATTCACACTTAGAGGCAAATTCAGAAGCCAAGAAGGATCTCAATCGTTTCCTTGACAATCACTGAGTTAGAATCAATCCAAAGCAAGCTCTTATATCCATCAAAACGCGCTGTAAGTGTCCCGTTTCTTGGCCCTGTTTTCAAAACCTTAACTCTCTATTCTTGCATCTTTTGTACAAACTATTTGCATATTCATGATCCTCATCAAGTTTCTAAGCTTTTTACATCATCCAATTTTGTTTATGTGACTCACAATGTGAAGTACCATATCTAGGGTTCGTGTTTGGTTTTTGGGCATTTCTTTTTCAGGGAAAATTGGCTGATGAGAAGGGCATGGTTGTGACCGGGACGATGAGACAAGCACAACCATGCCCTTAGATTTTATTTCCATGGCTCACAGTGGATTATAGGGACGCACGACTTTTAGTGACGGGTGGTGTCCGTGGCTATAGGTGTTGCAGAGTTTTAGCCACAGACGTGAGGAAGAAGACGATGACGCGTCAATCCCCCTGTGGCCAGTTCAAAACACGCGCGCTTAATTTTGTTTTTTCTGGCACTTTAATCCATTTTCTTCTATTATTATTATTTTATATCTCATGTACAAATGAAGCACAATGCCCCAGTGGTAAAGCAAGCTGGCAGTCATGTATAGGACCTGGGTTCGAATCCCAGGTCCCCCATGTTATTTGTTATATTTTTCCTTCAGGTAATCCAGTGCAAAGCTAGGCGTGCAGCTCATCATGTATCCTCACTCAATCAAGTGCCAGATGGCCCAAGGCCAGATCTGGTGATCCAGGATGATGGTCCACCATAGGACCAAGTCAAAAGGCGCACATGGAATCCAAAAAGTCCACTAGGCCAGCGTGTGATTGGGCTTTGGAATTGATATTCAGACCTCCAAATCAGGCCCAAACCTCCTATCTCTTTCTATTTCTTTTATTTAATTTTATTTGTTTTATTATTTTTATTTAATCAATTAGCCAATCAAAATTTTTTTTCTTTATAAAATTAAAACCACAAAAATATTTTCTTCATAAAATCAAATTTTAAATTTTATTAACAAATATTAATTTAATTAATTTAGGCAATTAATTAGGAATAACTTTAATATATTTTGTCAATAATTAAAATTAACTTAGACATAATTAGGTTTTTATTAATATTGATCAATTTTATTTTTCTTTCTTAAAATACCAAAAACCCAAAAATATTTTCATTAATTAATTTATTTATTAATTTAATAATTAACTTAGTTTAATTTCTTTCTTAATTCAAAAATAACCAAAAAAATCTTTTCTTTAATAATTAAAGGGTCAAAACCCTAGAACTTGCGCCCGATTTAATTTCCCGCACGCGATCCATTTTATTCAATATTGTATTTGTTCCCGGAATGTAATAGCTTAATAGGACTTTAAATATTTTTATCGCTTTATTTATTTTCCGCATTTAAATTTCAAAGGGTTTGTCTTTGGCGATGTAAATACCCGACGCCTTGTAATTTAATTTCCGCAAGTTATAATTGTTAGATGTTTGATAATAGGTATGCATGAAAAGAATGGATGTTTAACCTAAAATCAACTTAGATAACCATTGACATGTACAAAGACAAAATTAACTGAAAACGACACACTTGCACATGCGCACTTTTAGGGTACACCCCACTTGGTTGCCTTCGTACGCGGTCATTGAGTATAGGAAGTTTTAGAGGTCGCCCTCTTATCCAAAGATCATAGTTGCCTCGAAACGGTTGCCTCAGATAAATGATCTAAGACATTAGGGTTACCGCTAAGGCGTCCTAACGTTGCTTTAGTGACCGCATGTCCCTTATTCGAATTGACCCTTAAAACTCCAACGATGGTGCTACCTACTCACTCATAGTGGGATAGCATTGTCTAAAGGACATTAGTATAGAACGATTCCTTTTTCGAGTAGTTAGATGGTTCTTAAGTACTTTCTCTTTCAAAAAACAAAAACAAAACCTTTTTCACACTTACACCTTTCAAACAAAAACTCTTTCAAACCCACAAGCACAAAGAAAAGCAATTTTGAAAGCAATATGAGCAAGTACCTAAGAGCCCGTGGATAACCACTGATAGAAAGGGTGCTAACACCTTCCCTTTCTATAATCTACCCCCCGAACCCGAGAAATATCTCGAAAAAGGAATTTTTCTATGCTTTTTTCCTTTCCTTGTTGGATAAAATAAAAGTCGGTGGCGACTCTTGCTTACCGCGACATTTTGCGAAAACAAACGCAAAACGCAAACCAGCATTCCAAAAACAGTCAGTTCTTTCCCACCGTATCACAGAACTGGCGACTCTACTAGGGACTATCTTAATAAGTGGGGTGTACCTTAGGAATAGTTCATAATGTTTTCAATTGCTTGACTTGTATGCTTTATATTTGTGGGCTTGTATCGGCGTAGACCGATACGGTTGAAGCAGTAGCTACGTTGGTGTGGCACTTTAGTTTGTACCGATATCCCTTGTGTTGGAATGAGGAGAATATGGGTCTTCTAAGGGGTCATTAAGCACCAACCGACCTTAGAACCTTTAATTTGACCAACTTGGCCATAGAACAGTAGCAGTATGCTACACTCATTGAGACTAAACTCTCACGATGATTCCGGCCGCAAGAAAAGGTTCTAAACTGGAATTATGACCGATCGAGGGTAGTCAGTGATATTGAGATTCTCTAGAACCCGATTACTATTTTTAGGACAGGTCTGAACCAACTGAACTGAAAGAGGGTAGTACCTAAGCTCCTTGCCAGCCTGAAATCTAAGGGCTCTCTGTGTGACTTGTGTGCCTTTACCTTGTTTGCTATTTGTGGATACTTGTGGTGTGCTTTCCATTATGACATCATGACATCATGACATTACATACATCTTGCATTGGACTAACCTATTTCAAAGACAGGAGGGATTCATCTTTGTTCTGTTTTGTAGGTCATGGCACCCATGCGTAGGAACACCATCCGGATCAACTTTGTCCAGGTTCCCACAATGCTTAAAGAATTGGCTACAAAGATGTCTGATACTACCTCCTTCATCAGAAGACATGGGCATCTTCTTAGTTTGGTCACCTCCAAATTGGACGAGCAGATGATGAGTGTCCTAGTCCAGTTCTATGATCCATTGTACCATTGTTTTACTTTTTAGGACTACCAGTTGGTCCCCACCTTAGAAGAGTTCTCTTATCTGCTTGGTATCTCTATTCTAGAGCAGACCCCGTTCACAGGTTGGGAGAAGATCCTTAGGCCAGAAGAGATTGCTTCAACCCTTCATATGACAAAGGATGAGGTAATGGCTAATTGGGAAACTCGTAGTGGAGCAAAGGGCTTTCTGACTAAGTTCTTGGTTGGTAAGGCTAATCACTTCTGGAATAGTCTAGACTTTAAGGCATTCAAAGATATTCTAGCTCTTCTGATATATGGCTTGGTATTGTTTCCTAACTCTGACTCCTTTGTTGATGTGAATGCGGTAAAAATCTTCATCTCTGGTAATCCTGTACCCACTCTCCTAGGTAACATTCTTCATCAACTTTATGCCCGTACTACTCGGAAGCGGGGAACCTTGATGTGCTGTGCTCCATTATTGGCGAGGTGGTTTATTTCGCACCTCCCTAAATCAGTGCTGAAGAACAAAGAAGGCATGGGCTGGGCTTATAGATTTATGTCTCTCTCTCACAATGACATCATTTGGACTATTAAGGGTATGGACGAGGTGGCCATTATTGATCGTTGTGGGGAGTACCCCAATGTTCCACTGATAGGAACCAATGGAGGGATCACTTATAATCCGTTCTTGGCCTTACATCAGTTTGGGTGAGCTAGAAGAGAAGGACCTCATGAATTGCTGATGCCTAGTATCATCTTTGATTTTCAAGGGGATAGTGATGAGCAACGCCGCAGATTCATAAGAGCTTGGGATAGAGTTCACAGATCTGATCCACATGAGTTGGGTCCAAAGACTTCTCTTCCGATGGAGCCATATCTCAGATGGGTTTGTATCCGTGCCCAAAAGCTGGGAATGCCGTATGAAGCCGTCTTGCCTATCATTGTTGAAGTTGCTAATGAAGAGGGGGTTCTTCCGACCATCCTCCATCCTCATATGCCCACTGACATTGGAGCACTGAAAAGGTCTTGGATGCAGCTGAGAGAAGAGAGAGATACTTACCGAGAAAAGTTTAACGAGCAAGAGCAGAAGATTCAGAAGTTGACAAGACAGCTGGAGAACGAGAGGATCCTCAATGACTATGTTCGCACCGACAAGAAGCGACCATGGGAGCACTGATTGTCCTTTGATTATTTCCTTTTCCGTTTTTATTTACTTTTTAGTATTTCCTTTCTTGTAATGCCTTAAGGGCATCTGTTGAACAATTTAAATTTCAAAGTTTATCTAATAAAAGTGTGTTTCCTTTTTGGTTTACGAATTTGAATCTCTCGATGTCTTTGAAATCATAGCATACGCATTTCATTCCATGCACCTCATAACAGGTACCCTTACAGGTCTCTTATCTTCTTCGCTGTTTATTTCAACATCATGTCATATGAACCATCAACTGAGAAAGCAATCAAGGCTCTACATGCTCAAAATGCCCAATTCCAAGAGTTGTTCATGAATTTAGCTAAGGGTCAGCAAGATATGAAGACCCTTATTCTGAAAGAGAAGAAGAAGAAGAAGAAGAGGACAGTCCTGTTTAACACAGATCACAGGTTTGGAAATAGGCTACGGGATTAAGTTGATTTGACCACCTCATCTGGAGGGAAAGATAGTCAGGAAGAAAGGAGGGCTCCCAGCTCTGTGGTTTCAGACAACGAGACGGACTTCGACGGAGACCAGTATCCTCCGGCTGAGGATTGATACAAACAACTGGAAGACCGGTTGAGTGCGATGGAAGTTCAGAAAGTGCCTGGTCTGGACTTTGGTGATCTGGGTCTATCATCTGGGGTGGTGATTCCCCACAAATTCAAAGCACTAGCCTTTGCTAAATATGACGGAGTTTCTTGTCCGAAGCTGCACCTCCGGTCGCATGTTAGGAAGATTCAGCCGTACACTGCTGATAAGAACCTATAGATCCACTTATTTCAAGACAGTCTCTCAGGGACTCAGCTTGAATGGTTTTACCAGCTCGAAGGAGCTAGTATCCGTAGTTGGGAAGATTTGGCTACTGCTTTCTACAGGCAGTACCAATACAATGCCGACCTCGCTCCTACGCGTACCCAACTCCAGGGTATGTCTATGGGAATGGGCGAAGGTTTCAAAGATTATGCTCAGAAGTGGAGGGATCTCGCAGGAAGAGTGCAACCACCCTTTGCTAATAGGGAGTTAGTTGATATGTTTCTGGGGACCTTGTCTGGTCCGTTTTTCAACCATCTGATCGGAAGTTCTTCATCTGGGTTTACAGAGCTAATTATGACCGGTGAAAGGATTGAGACTGGTATTAAGTCTGGTAAAATACAGAAGGGTGCTTCATCAGGCACCGAGAAGAAGCCTTTTAAGAAAGAGTCCAGTGTTGTTTACAATTCGAAAAGCCATAATAGACCTGAACACTGCCAAGTTGTTAATGCGGTGGTCATTTCAAGACCTGCTGGTGCTCCTCAGCGTAACAATCAGCAAAAGGCCGAGAGGCCCCGAAGGTAATTCACCCATCTCAACATGACTTTGTCTCAGATTCTGCCGCAGTTATTGAAAACCAATCTAGTAACTCCAAGGGAGGCTCCACAGAATCCCAACACAGCATCGCCTAAGTACAACCCTAATGCCCGCTGTGCTTTTCACTCTGATAGCCCGGGGCATGATACAGATGATTGTTGGGCTTTGAAGAACAAAATACAGGACTTAATTGATGCTAAGTAAATTGAGTTTGAGGCGCCCGAAAGACCTAATGTTGTGACTGCTCCTATGCCCAAGCATGGAGTGAATGCTGTAGAGGAAGACTCGTTTATGGTTTCTGTGAAAGATATTGCCACTCCCTTGATGACTGTGAAGAAGAATCTTTTGTCAGCCGGTTTATTTCCGGGTTGTGACGAAGGTTGCCGTATGTGTTCTGCCCTACCAACCGGTTGCCATCTTTTGAAATCAGGTGTCCAACGCCTGATGGATAGTACAGAAATTCTGTTTGAGAAGACTATTGTTCCTTTAACTCATACTGAAGAAGTTTCTATAATCACCATTTTTGACAATTCTTCCAAGGCTCCCACGAGAAAGCCTGTTAGAATTACATTTGTTCCAAGAATCGCACCATTGATCATCACTGTTCCAGGGCCTATCCCCTATACATCTGATAAAGCTGTCCCTTGGCACTACGAGGCTGATGTTTATTTTCACGGAGTTAAACAAGATTTGGATGCTGATACTGACGTCAGAAATATTTTTGGGCCTGCCAAAGTCACCCACAGCGGAAGACTTTTCTCCCCTGATATCTCTCCACCAACTGCCCGGAAACTTATTGTTATTACGCCTGCCAATGTACCTGCTGCTATTCCTGTTCAAATTCCCATTCTTACCCCTGTTGTCGAGTCATCCGGCACTCAGGGAAAAGGGACCACTGATGAGCCTGCCCAGACGGAGGCACCAAAGAAAATTAATGTTGAAGCTTCTAGACAAGAGATGGAAGAGATTTTAAAGATCATCAAAAAGAGCGACTACAGTGTAGTCGAGCAGTTGGGGCAGACCCCATCCAAAATCTCTATGTTGTCACTGTTTCTATGCTCAGAAGCCCATGCCAAGGCTCTGATTGCCTTCCTGAAGACTGCACACGTACCACAAGAGACATCAGCCGATCAGTTTAAAGATTGCGTGGCTAGTCTGTCTGCTGATAATGGGTTGGGTTTCTCTGATGCCGACTTGACTGTTAAAGGGAAGAATCACAATGACGCCCTGCATGTCTCCATTGAATGCATGGGCACTACTCTCGCTCATGTATTGGTGGATACTAGTTCCTCATTGAACGTTTTGCCTAAGAAAGCTCTAGACCGGTTAGACTGTGAAGGGTTGGAGCTGAAACTAAGCAACATTGTCGTCAAGGCCTTTGACGGGTCTAAGAGGATGGTGCACGGAGAAGTGGATATTCCTATTAAGGTTGGTTCTCAGGTTTTCACCTTTACATTCTATGTGATGGACATCCGACCATCTTATTCTTGCTTGCTGGGTCGTCCATGGATCCACAAAGCTGGGGCAGTGACATCTACGCTCCACCAGAAGCTGAAGTACCCGGTCAAAGGGAAGATTGTGACAATACAAGGAGAGGAGGAGTACATGGTGAGCCACCTCAACTCTTTCCGATATATAGGGATGGATGGGGAGTTCATTGAGACCCCGTTTCAACATTTTGAAGAGGTTCCCCAGACACTGGCATCAACTGAGACTGTTGTTGAAGATTCTCCTCTGAAGATGGCTTCCTTCAAGGATGCCCGGGCTGTTGTCGAGAAAGGTGGGTGTGCGAATTAGGGACAACTCCCTGATTTTGCACAGAAGACTAACAAGTTTGGTTTGGGTTTCACTGCAGAAGCTCAAAAGGCCGTTCGGAATGCGCGGATCGGAAGACCTCCCCTGTTCATCAGCAATTCAGGAGTGAATGCCATTGAAGATGACGTTGAAGAGGCTGAATTCGACAGTTGGATTTATCCTACTACCGACTGTGGACTATGCAACTGGACAGCAAAGGACTTCATCCCTATTTCTTTTGTTACCCAGTAATGAAACTTTTTGTTTTAAATTCGTAACAGACAATGTTTTAAACTTTATGGCCTGGTGTCTTACACGGGGCACCGTGGCTTCATTTGTGAGGGCTTTATGTGTGTCATCTACATATATCATTAATAAAAGCATTGGACGTTTTCTTGCATTTCAAAATTTTGTGCTCCTTGTCTTTCTTTTATTATATATTACAAAAACAACTATTTTACACACACTCACATATACAGGTCTACATCCACTCTGGATCTCACTGGTAACGACTCTGCTACTGTCAGTTATGATTTCGAAAGTTCGATCAACTTAGCCTAAGACGAAGGTGAAGATGATTGCGAAGTGCCTGGTGAAATTGCTAGACTGCTACTTTAGGAAGAGAGGGTTATTCAGCCGTATGAAGAGCCCGTGGAATCAGTGAATCTGGGTACAGAGCTAGACAAGAAAGAGGTCAAGATTGGTGCAAATCTGGAAGCTAGTGTTAAGCAACGGTTGATTCAGATGTTGCATGACTATGATGAGATATTTTCCTGGTCTTATGAAGATATGTGTGATACGGTGGGAGAACTGACTTGAGGTTTTGCGTTTGTGTTTGCAAATGTTTCGGTTTAGCAAGAGTCGCCACCGACTTTTTATTTTATCCTAAGGAAAGGTCAAAAAGCACAGGAAAGACCTTTGAGATGTTTTCTTAGGTTCGGGGAGTAGATTATAGAAAGGGAAGGTATTAGTGCCCTTTCTATCCATGGTTATCCATGGGATCTTAGTTACTTGTTTAGATCACTTGCTTTGCTTTTCAATTGTTTGAAATGGTGCTTTGTGTGTGGTTTTGAAAGTATTTTAAAAAGAGGCCATCGTTGTGGCAACCTTTGTAATGATTCTTGTTTAAATGTATACAAAGGTGTGTTGTCTTTTGAAAAATGTTTCATTGTTTGAAAACTTGTTTTGGGAAATGTTTTGAAATTGTGTTGTGATATGTGTTTGAAAATAACAAGGATGTTTTGCAAGATTTTAATCAAGTAACTAAGAGCTATCTACCCTATTTTACTCAAAGATCTTTCTTATGTTTTTAACCCTTTTAACAGTGTTGTTTCACCATTGTGTTTGATGAACAACCTTGTGTTAGGATGATAAACGGGACAGGCGCGGGTCATCGTATAGACCAAGATAACAATTGTGTCAAGTATCTTTGGCAATTTTCTTGAGGGACTTGATCATTTTTGTTTAGGCAACCAAGATAGCGTCATCGAGGGACTATGATCTTTTGTTTTGTTTTTGTTTTGCCAAAGTACTTAACATGCATACCATGGCCCATTTTTGAAGGCAACAAGTGAATTGTAACCCTAGGGGTGCAAGTGTGCATTGTAATTGTTTTTCATGCATTTTTGTCTTTGATTAGGTCAAACTATTTGTTAATTTGATTTTGGCATACAAATCCTAATTCTCTAATCATGGCATAATTGAAAGCGTAAAGGTGCGAGAATTTAAATTCTAAGCTATTACAACATGATTATGGGGATAGGGTTGGATAGGGGATTATTTTGCAAGAAATTTAAACCCTAAATTATTACAACCAAATTGAATTTATAATGCATAATATTTAAATGTACAATATTTAAATAAACAAAATAAATAAATATTAAATAAAGTCTATTATGCAAAAAAAAAGTTTTTATGTATGTAAAGTATTTTTAATGTAAAGAAATATAAAGAAACAAATAAAAAAAAAAGAATTAATTTTATTTATTAAAGGGGTAAACCATAATTCTTTAAGAAAATAATATCTTATATTATTTTTATACAAAAATATATTAATATGTACAAAATGAAATATACTTAAAAAAAGGGTATTTTTTAGTATAAATAATAATAAAATAAAATGTAATATTTTTTGTATTTTTATTCTATATTTTTAATAAAATAAAAGTATATATATATATATATATATATATATATATATATATATATATATATATATATATATATATATATATATATATATATATATATATATATATATATATATATATATATATATATATATATATATATATATATATATATATATATATATATATATATATATATATATATATATATATATATATATATATATATATATATATATATATATATATATATATATATATATATATATATTAAGTATGTATAAAATAAAATAAAATATTTACAAAAATAAAATATATTCAAGAAAATATTTTCAATGTGAATAAAAATAAGAAATAAAAATAAAAGTTTTATTTACACAATTTTTTTTTAAATTAAACAAATAATATAAAGGTATTAATAATGTTTTAATGTTAAAAAAAAGAATAAAATGCCAAATAAATGTAAAAAAAATGTGAAAATATTTTTAAGCATTTTTTATAGTTGGAAATAAAATAACAAAGTCAGAAAATAAAGCAAAAATTCAAAAATTCAAAAATATAAGAAAATGGGCCAAGGGGTGTTGGAAGCAGAAACAAGCCAGCCCAACCCATTTCCACTTCATCTTCTTCCTTGTGACAAAAAAAACGCGCGCCCTGTATTCAAACTGCTAACTCCTGTATTTGTGATCTTTTGCCAAAACTCAAAACATGAAACTTGTAGAGCATTAAACCACGATTCTAACCATATAAAAAACTTAATCTAACTCTCAAAGACCAGAGAGAATTACTCTGGCCCTAAAATCTGACCTAGTTTTTTCAGCATGTTCATGGATAAAATTCTCTTAGCAAGTTTAATATAAATGAAAACTGAGCATATGTATGGTTTCATGGCAATGAGTACTACATCTTTCATTCACAAACTTAAGGCTAAATGTTCCTAAATAGAGAGATAGAAGTTTGAGAAATACCTGTTTCAGTCAAGCTCGAGTATGGCAATGCAGCAGCTTTCGGTGAGGCCTGAGGTTATTTTGAGCTTGCTTGATGTTCTTTGGACCTTTCCCAATGCTTAGTTTGCTTTGAAATGGTCTGAATCTCTCTACAGAGCTCAACCTGCAAAGCTTCAAAACAGAAATGGTGAACACTGTAAATGGAGTTACAGTTGGAAATGGAGGTTTGGGATAGCTTGAGTGAGTTGAATGGAAGGTATTGGAACTGGTTTGGGGCAAAACACATGAGGGGTTTGTGTGATGGATGTCAATCTGCATGGAGTGCCTTGTTTTGCAAGAAGAATGTGATTTGGTATTATGGGAGGCTTGAGGGTTCAACAATTCGTGTTTCTGGCTCAAGGCAGTGCACAAAACTTGTTTGGAATGTTGTCAAGAGTTGATTATATCAGATGCTCAAGTTTTTGTCCTTTTGGCAAGTTGACTTGTTTTGAAAGAAAAGTGTGAAGTGATATGAGGTAGGCTTGTACAGGCTATCTCCAAGCATGCACAAGTTTCTTGTACCTTTTCCTGATTTTGGGGAACTTGTTTGCTGCAAATAAGGAGGTCCAAGGCTCAAGAAATACAAAATTGCAAAAAGTATGCTTTATGGAAATGGTATTGCAACCTTTATGCCATAAATGGATTTATTCATTGTGCCAAGCTCTAATGATCAGAATAACACCAATGTCCAATGAGTTTGCATTCAATTTTTGAGTGTGAATTGGTTTAGAGACCTGTAATCAATTACTAAGCTAGTTTGGACAGATTTTGCAACTTGTGTCAACATGTAATGGCCATGGATACAAAGTGAGTTTTTGCCAACTTCAAGCATTCGATTATCCCTAACCACAAATGTGTTTGAGGAGTTCTTGGACAATTTGGAAAGCTTGCAAGATGTACTATAATCCATATTTGAAATGCAACTTGAGACTCCAAGTGGAACTATGTGAAAAATGGCCAAGAAGATGGGTCAAAATCCTGCCTAAATTAGGGCAAAATTTCTCTAAGCTAAAATTTTTAGGGACCCTTGTTCCAAAAATCATAACTTGAGATCCAAGCTTATTTTGAGAACACTTTGTGAATCAAAGTTGTAGACTTTGTGGAGGACTACAACTTTCATGTTGTAAGTTTTGTTTGAATCCATTTGCATCTTGGTGAAAATGTGGGGCAAAGTTAGGAAAAATTAAGAAAATTTCATAACTTAGAAAATTTCTAAGTTATGAAAATTTTCAATTTCAAACCCTAATTTGCAATTTTGGGTTTCTTGATGAACAAGTTTCATAATTTTGACATATCTTGATGAAAATTACCCTTAACACTTGATTTTGACCAAAAAGTCAAAGTTTGACTTTTCAGTATACAGTCAAATTTTGATCAGTTGACTGAAAAATTCATCCGTCAATCCCATGCATTTGAGATCTTTTGAACTTGTTGAATAGGTCAAGATGATGCCATTGAGTCCTTTAGTCCTTGGTTGAGCTTGAATTTCCACTGGCTAGGTCAAAAAGTCAGAAATTGCCTTTGTACAGTCAAAACCCTAAAAATGACCATTTTGCCCTTTTAGTGATCTGATCAAATTTCTTGTGGAATTGTGGTCCAAACTTGATCAAATGGTTCATATGAGTTCATAATGTTGATGTGTGTCAAAATTCATGAGTTTTGACTGTAAATTGGTCACAATTGACTTTTTCCCCAATACAGCTGATTTCTAGGTCAACTGTCCAATTGACTGGGCAAAAATTTGATTCAAGGCTTGAAACTTGGTATGGACAAACTTATGAGTCCAACATGAAGTATGAAAGTCACTTTGGGCATTGAAGGTCCAAAAATCCCTGTGCAAACTCAAACCCTAATTTAGGTCAACAGTGCAAGGAGGTGTCTTGAGCAGAGCAAACCCTAGCTTGTGTTGAGTTCCAAGAGTCTTGTGATGAGAAATGTTGATAAAATGAGAGGGAAAATTTTGGGATACAACAGTTGCCCCTGTTCAATCTTCTTGAACCTGAAGAGTTAGATTGGCAAGTTTTGCCTTTCGTGACTCAAAGGTAAAAGAGGATTGGACACTAGAGTGCCCGTAAATTTGCACTCGTCAAAAATGTATCTGAGGGAATGGGCTTAAAGATGCCATTTGGAGATGGTAGAATCTTGCTGGAGATGGGCTTAAGGATGCCATCCAAGACTTGTTTGTTGAAACATCAGTAGAATGAACATCAAAATGGCATCCGTATTTGAAACGTATCTGAGTTGTATCTGGAGACTGGGTTTGTATGAGCAAGGGAATGGCGTATGTGTCTAGAGCGTATCCGAGCTATAACTGTATTTGATCTTTGAATGAATATCAGAATGACTTCCGCGTCTGGAGTGTATCTGTATTCTGAATGGGTAACAGAGAAACATCTGTGTATGGATCAATTATGTGTTGGGGATAAATTCCGAATGAGTGACAGAATGGCAACCGTGTCTGGAGCGTATTTGGATTGTATCTGAAGTTTAGATCTGTATGAGTAGCATAATGACTTCTGTGTCTGGAGTATATCCGTACTGTAACTGGGATCTGGACAAGTGACAGAATGACTTCCATGGCGACTGCACTGGGGAGAATCAAACTTCTGGTGTAAGGGCCAGAATGGCATCCGTGTTTGGAGCGTATCTGAACTTGAAGTTGATAGTAGAATCTGAATGAGAAATAGAATGGTCGCCGTGTCTGGAGCGTATCTAGTCTGTATCGGATTGCTGAAGTCTGAATGAGTAGTAGAATGACCGCCGTGTCGGAGGTGTATCCACACTGTATTTTGACTTGAAATTCTGAATGAGTAATAGAATGACCGCCGTGTCTAGGGTGTATCCATACTGTATCTGAATAATTGTTAACGATAGCCCTTTAATCTTATCCTGAAAAAGGGTAAAATGTTAGCTAAAACACAAAGTTATATTGCATGACATGTATGATGCAATGAACTATGTTTCATCAATGTTTATGATATATGAATGTAATGGATGTGCATGTAAGCCGAGTAGCTGTCTTGCTGAGGAAAATAAATCCTTGATAGCTGGAGACAATGAAATCCTAGACTGCTATCGGAGAAAGTGAATCCTTGACCGATGCTGGGGATTCCAAAAAATCTTTGATTGTTGAAGATGAGAAATCCTTGCTGACTGCTTGGAGATTAAAGATCTTTGATTGTTGAGAAAGAGAAATCATGGGACCACGGTTGGGGATTGAAAATCCTTGGTGATTTGTGGGGATCTAACAAGAGCTTTGACAACTTCTGCGGGGAATGATATTCTTGTGAATTAAGGAAAACTCTGAAGACCTCTACTAGGAAATTAGAACCTGGGAGGCTTCCAATGGAGGAACATGAACTAGAATCTTCGTTCTGTTAAGAAATAACTCTGTGGGGAGAGTGTTTACTCTGCTTGGGGAATCAGGAGCTCGGGTTGTATGCCAATCTACTGGGGAATCATCCTGGTCGAGGATAAGACAAAAAGTTAACTGTTATCTGATTGACTCTCAGACTTTTAAGATAACCTGCTGGGGAAGTTGGGGAAAACTGAATGGTTCCTGCTGGGGATCGATAGTCAGAATTTTGACTTTGCTGGGGAAGAAGGTTTAGAATATTCTAGCTCCGCTGGGGATATGTAATTCAGGGTTTTCGAGCTCCACTGGGGATCGGGAGTTTAGAGACTTAACTCTGATGGGAACTTCGAAACTTAACTCCGATGGGGAATAAAGTTAGAAAACACTGGCTCCGCTTGTGATCTTGAAATTTAACTCCGCTGGGGATATATACTCCAAGGTTTTAGCTTTGTTGAGGATCTGGATGATGTACTGTAGGGGATTTCTTCTGGAATAGCACAAAGAAATCTTCCTACACCTTCAACCTATCAGTAATTATCTTTTCTTATTTTGTTTCATTTGTAAGCAGTGATTATATTCAAATGCATATGCATATTTAACAAAACATTGGACGTTTTCAAATAAAACATAAGTGTAAAAAGAAAGGAAAGACAAACAAATTTTTGCGCTTTGAAGTATTTTTGTATTAACTTTTGTAAGTATCTTTGTACAAAGGAGACAGACATCCTAGTAAGAGAATGTTGTCGTAAAATTGAGAAAAAATTTATACAAAAGAAAAGATGGCTATGTGTAACAATTCCATGGGGTTCCTATTTTGTTATAGCCTTCACAACTCTGAGTATTCTGTCCATTCGTTGCTTCGTCCGCCGATGATTGGATTGATCAGAAACCTGGAGCTTCTCCATGAAGAGATTGTCCTTAAAGTGATCCGACGAGACATAGTCATACGCTTTAATTCCCTAATTTTTTCCTGGGCCGCCCTTTCGGGTTTTCAGTCCACCGGGAAACCCTTTTTTGCCCAAGTCGCCCTTTCGGGTTTTCAACTTGCCGGGTGTACAGATTTTTTTTTGTTTTATCCCTAATTTTTGCATGAACCGCCCTTTCGGGTTTTCGATTCACCGGGATGCCCATTTTTTTGCCCAAGTCTCCCTTTCGGGTTTTCAACTTGTTGGGTCGTTTTATGCGTAGTATTTTTTGACTATGTCTGTGTTCGCAGGGTGCGGAAAGTCGTCGCCGTCCATGGTGGTCAGAATCATTGCTCCACCAGAAAAGATGTTTTTGATCATAAATGGTCCTTCGTAAGTAGGAGTCCACTTGCCCCTGGGATCACTTTGCGGCAAGATGACCCGCTTGATTACAAGGTCCCCGACTTGATATACTTGTCTCTTGACTTTCTTGTTAAAAGCCTTGATCATCCGTTTTTGATATGTCTGACCATGACAAACAACAGTAAGTCTCTTCTCGTCGATTAAGTTAAGTTGGTCAAGCCGGGTCTGAATCCAATCGTCTTCACTCAAACCAGTATCCTTCATGATCCTTAAGGAAGGAATCTGAACTTCCATAGGTAAAACAGCTTCCATGCCATATACCAAAGAAAAGGGGGTTGCCCCTGTTGAAGTACGCGCCGTGGTACGATATCCATGCAGAGCAAACGGTAACATCTCATGCCAGTCCTTGTAGGTGACTGTCATCTTTTGAATGATCTTCTTGATATTTTTGTTCGCGGCTTCAACAACACCGTTCATCTTTGGCCGATAGGGAGATGAATTGTGATGATAAATCTTGAACTGCTCGCACATAGCGGTGATCATAGTGTTGTTCAAATTTGTACCGTTGTCCGTGATAATCCTGTCGGGGATACCATACCGGCATATGAGATTCTGCTTAATGAAGCGGGCAACCACATTCTTTGTAACAGAGGCGTAGGAAGCTGCTTCGACCCACTTGGTAAAATAATCAATAGCGACCAAGATGAAGCGATGTCCATTGGATGCTGTAGGCTTGATCTCTCCAATCATGTCAATACCCCACATCGCGAATGGCCAAGGAGCTGTTAGAATATTAAGAGGAACATGAGGAATATGTACCTTGTCAGCATAGACTTGGCATTTGTGACAAGTACGGGAATGTTGATGACAATCAGCTTCCATAGTAGACCAGTAGTAGCCTGCCCTCAGAATCTTCTTAGCCATCGTATGTCCGCTTAAGTGGGTGCCAAAGGTGCCACTATGTATTTCAGTCATGATTAACTCTGCTTCAACCTTGTCCACACAAGGAAGTAGAACACAATCATGGCTGCACTTATATAGGATACCATTGCTCAGGAAGAACTTGGCAGCAAATCTCCTTAAGATCTTTTTGTCATTGACTGAAGCTCCTTCAGGATATTCTCGAGTTTGGAGATACCTTTTGATTTCATGAAACTAGGGTTGTTCCACTACTTCTTCGGTATTAATCTCATGATAGTGCGCAGGTTCGTCCATCCGTTCGATGGTGATTTGGGGAGCCTCATTATCCCAATTGAGTTTAAACATGGAAGACATTGTAGCTAGAGCATCAGCTAGCTGATTTTCTTCTCGCCGAAAGTGCTCGAAGGTAATCTGCTCAAAATGAGGCAGTAATGTCAGGACATGTTCTTTGTATGGGATAAGATTAGGATGTTTAGTATCCCATTCTCCTTTGACTTTACTGATAACCAAAGCCGAGTCCCCAAATACGACCAAAGATTTGATTCCCAAGTCTATAGCAGCATTGAGACCAAAGATACAAGCTTCGTATTCGGCCATGTTGTTGGTACAGCTGAAGCAAAGTCGGGCAGTGAGGGTGTATGGCAACCTTCCGGAGAAATGAGTACCACACTGATACCGTTGCCAAGTGCATTTAAAGCACCATCAAAGTATAGGGTCCATCGGGATCCTTGTTCAGGTCCGTCATACGGTCCGTTACTTTCAATGTTGTCCAATGTCATGATGTCCTCGTCAGGGAAGTCGAATCTCATAGATTGGTAATCTTCGATGGCTTGATGATCTAGATGGTAAGCTAGTACACTCCCCTTTATAGCTTTTTGGGTAGTATACTGGATATCATACTCTGTCAGGATCATTTTCCATCTAGCGATTCTTCCAGATAAAGCAGGCTTCTCGAAGATGTATTTAATCGGATCCATTTTAGAAATCAGCAAGGTGGTATGTGTCAACATATACTGCCTTAGCCGGCGAGCAGCCCATACCAAAGCGCAACAAGTTTTCTCGAGCAGTGAGTAGCGAGTCTCACAGTCGGTAAACTTTTTGCTAAGGTAATAAATGGCATGCTCTTTTCGGCCAGACTCGTCATGTTGGCCCAGTACGCACCCCATTGAATTATCCAAAACAGTCAGATACATGATTAGTGGCCTTCCTTCGACGGGTGGCATCAAGATAGGAGGTTCCAGCAAATACTCCTTGATCTTATCAAAAGCAACTTGACAATCATTGTTCCATTCAACCACCTGATCTTTCTTCAACAACTTGAAGATTGGCTCACAGGTAGATGTTAGGTGAGATATGAACCTTGCAATATAGTTTAAGCGTCCCAAGAAACCTCTAACCTCCTTTTCAGTGCGGGGGTGAGGCATTTCTTGTATAGCTTTTACTTTAGCTGGATCAACCTTAATGCCTTTGTTGCTGACAATAAATCCCAAAAGTTTACCAGACCTAACTCCAAAAGTGCACTTGCTCGGGTTCAGTTTGAGCTTATACTCCTTCAATCTGACAAACAGCTTTTGCAGATGGATGAGGTGTTCTTCTTCTGTCTGTGAACGGGCTATCATGTCGTCTACGTAGACTTCAATATCATGATGTATCATGTCATGAAATAAAGATACCATGGCGCGTTGATAGGTTGCCCCGACATTCTTCAGTCTGAATGGCATCACTTTGTAGCAGAAGGTACCCCACTGTGTGACGAAAGTAGTCTTCTTCATGTCTTCGGGGGCCATCTTGATCTGGTTGTATCCCGAGAATCTATCCATGAAGGAAAATACCTTGTGTTGAGCTGTGTTGTTAACCAAGATGTCGATGTGTGGTAGTGGAAAATCGTCTTTAGGGCTAGCCCTGTTTAAGTCCCTGTAGTCCACACACATTCTGACTTTGCCGTCCTTTTTAGGCACGGGCACAATGTTAGCAACCCATTGTGGATAGGAAGTAACATCTAGAAAGCCAGTGTTGAATTGCTTCATTACCTCAGCTTTGATCTTCTCAGACATGTCGGGCCTTATTCGGCAGACTTTTTGTTTGATCAGTGGACAGTCTTCTCTTGTAGGGAGACGGTGAACCACAATATTTGTATCCAATCCCGGCATGTCTTTATAGGACCAGGCGAAGATTTCGACATATTCATTCAATAACTACACTAAGCGCTCTTTGACACTTGGCTCCAGGTTGGCACCCACTTTTACCTCTTTCTTGTCTTCCTCTGTTCCCAAGTTGATGGTCTCTAGCAACTCTTCATGGGGGAGAATATCCCTTTCCTCTTGTTGCAGAAGTCTGGCTAGCTCTCCAGGCACTTCACAGTCTTCATCACCTTCGTACTCGCCATGATTGACCAAATCTTTAGAGTCACCGAAGGCTAAAGAAGAATAGTCACCCATGGAATCCGGAGTGGAGGGTACCTGCATTTTGTGAGTGTGTGTGTGTGTAAGGGATAACCATCCTTAAACAAAACAAAATGTAAAAGGAAGGAAAATGAACACAACAGTTTATAGATGAAAACGTCCAATGATTCATTTAAACATGGCATATGATAATGAACAAATCAAACCCTTACAAATGGACCTATATGCCCCAGGTAAGGCATAAGGCGAAAAGAGTGTGTACGAATTGTTTAATTATTACAGACCAAAATAGGAAATTGTTCAAAGATAAATTACTGGTTGATGAAAGTGATGGGAATGAAGTCTTTCGCTTCCCAGTTGCTTAACCCCCCTTCAACGGTTGGAAAGATCCAATCTTCAAAGTTGTCTTCTTCTTCATCATCTTCTAAGGCATTAGTTCCATGATGAGTGATTTTAAAGGGTGGTCCTCCATCCCGGGAGCGACACACAGCTTTCTGGCCAGCGGCAGTAAAACCTAGTCCAAACTTGTCCATCTTGTGAGAAAAATCAGGCAGTTGCCCCCACACTATACTCCTTCCTTCTTTGATCACGGCTTCCGCATCTTTGAGGGATGCCATCCGAGACACCGGCTTGGAAACGATAGGCACATCTGTCATTGTCTTTGCAACTACGACTTCAGGAGAAACTTCTTCAAAATGTTGGAAAGGAGTTTCTATGAACTCGTCATCCAACTCCACATAGCGGAAGGAGTTGAGGTGACTTATCATGTACTCTTCCTCACCGTGCACTGTTATAATCTTACCCTGAACAGGATACTTTAGCATTTGGTGTAAAGAGGAGGTAATTGCCCCAACATAGTGGATCCATGGCCTTCCCAACAAACATGAATATGAAGGACGTATGTCCATCACATAAAAGGTAGAGTTGAAGGTCTCGGTTCCCACTTTGATTGGGATGTCCATCTCTCCGTGAACCATCCGCTTAGAACCGTCGAAGGCTCTAACAATGATGTTACTGGGTTTTAAAGTCAAACCTTCACAGTCTAGCCTGTCCAAAGCCTTCTTCGGTAGGACATTCAAGGATGAACCAATATCAACTAGGACATGGGCAAGTGTAGTCCCTCTGCACTCTACCGAGATGTGCAGTGCATCGTTGTGCTTCCTTCCCTTAGGGGTCAAATCAGCATCAGAAAACCCAAGGCCATTATCAGCTGTAAGACTAGCCACGCACTCTTGAAACTGGTCAGCAGAAGTTTCTTGAGGCACGTGTGCCTTCTTTAGAAATTTGATTAAGGCCTTAGCATGGGCCTCTGAGCAGAGTAGGAGAGACAACATGGAGATTTTGGAAGGGGTTTGCCCTAGCTGCTCCACGACATCGTAGTCGCTTTTTTTGATTATCTTTAAGATTTCTTCCATCTCTTTCTGGGTGGTCTCGGGGGTTACCACAGTCTGAGCCTTCATCCTGACAGGCGCTTCTAGTGTCCCCTTACTCTTATCGGTAGTATCAACAGAGGGTCTAACTTTAGGAGTATCCAATTCTTCAATTATCGGGCTTTGCACAGATGGCTTGACAGGCACAAAAGCTTTCGAGGGTCCGAAGACTGCTCGTGGAGGAGCAATCTCCGGAGAGAAGATCCTTCCGCTGCGAGTTATCTTGCTTGTTCCCGCAATATTCCCTATATCAGGGGTTTCATCATCAAAAATATTTTAGACTGATTCAATCTGCTTGACACCATGGTAGAAGATTTCTCCTCCGTAATTCCATGGTATCGTCTTGTCAGATTTATACGGGACAGGCCCCGACATGGTGATTTTCAACGGCACAAACTTAGGATTAGGCGTAATCTTGACAGGCCTTTTACAGGTCTTGAGAAGATTGTTGGAGATGGTTATTATTGCAATGCCATTGGTAGGAGTAACAAAGGTAGCAGGAGTAATAGGAGTGGTGGTATCAACATGAGTCTTTTGAAAGAGTATCTCTTGGGTATCCATCAGGCGTTGGATGCCCGATTTCAATATTGGGCAGTCAGCTCGTATGTTTAAACAAAAGTAACAGTCTTTTCCACAGCCCGGGAAAATCCCGGCTTTCATCAAATTCACTTTAATCACTGGTAACAGAGTCAAAAGGTCAGCAACATTGGTAACATGAAGATCTTCCATAACGGCATGAACATTATGACCGTGCTTGGGCATTGGAGTGGATATCATGTTGGGTTTTTCAGGAGCATCAAAATCTACCTCCTTGACGTCTATCAGGTCTTGGATCTTGTTTTTAAGAGCCCAACAATTGTTGGTATCATGCCCTACACTGTCAGAGTGGTACGCACATTTTGCATTGGAGTGATAATAAGGAGAAGAGGTATTAGGGTTCTTCGGCGCTTCTTTCAAATTGGTGAGATTCAACTTTAACAAATGAGGGAGGACTTGAGTCGGTGTCATGTTGATTCGGGTGAACTGCCGTTGTGGCCTTTCTACCCTTTGCTGGTTAGATCTTGGCTGATTGCTGTGAGGTTGATCGGTTGAAGAGTTTTGAATCATCACAGCCCCTACCGTTGGTCGATGCTCCGCTCTTCCTTGATTTTTCTGGGAATACACAACAAAAGCTTCTTTCTTGGATGGGAAGGCCTTCTTAATAGCATTGGAAGCGGAGACATCCTTCTGAATTTTACCACTTTTAATGCAAGCCTCGACCCTTTCACCGATCAAAACTAATTCGGTGAATCCTGCAGAGGAACTCCCGATTAAATAATTGAAGAATGGGCCAGACAGGGTCCCTAAAAACATGTCAACCAGCTCTCTATCCGACAATGGTGGCTGCACCCTTCCATCCAGATCACGCCACTTCTGGGCATACTCTTTAAATCCCTCATTAGAAACCATACCCATACTTTGTAGCTGAGTACGAGTAGGCGCTAAATCAGCATTGTATTGGTATTGTCGATAGAATGCAACAGCTAAGTCTTCCCAGTTATGAACCTCAGATCTCTCAAGTTGATAAAACCAGTCCAATTGTATGCCTAACAAACTGTCTTGAAAAAAGTGCACCCAAAGATCCTTATCAGAGGAGTGAGGTTGGATCTTTCTGACGTAGGACCTCATATGCATCTTTGGACAGGAAAAACTGTCATACTTAGCAAATGTAGGTACTTTGAACTTGGGAGGAATGACGATTCCAGCGACCAACCCCAGTTCTTCGAAATCTAAACCAGGTACCCTTTGCAACTCCATGGCTACCAACCGATCCTCAAGATTTTTATACTTATAATCCGCCGGGGGATATTGCTGTTCGGAGTAATCTTCATCCTCTTCCTCTTCTTCTTCTTCAACTTCAGATTCAGAAGGCATCGCAGCTCCTTTTCCTTTACCAGCTTGTTCATCAGACGTCGAGGGGAACTCGAGGGACTTTATAGCATGGCTTTCAAACCTTCTTCCCATAGTAACCACACCTGTCCTTTTCTTCTTTTTCTCTTTCTCCAACAGTGCTTTAAGGTCCTCTTGACCCTTTGCTAAGGTCACGAGGAGTTGCTGGAATTGCGAATTCTGTGTTTGCAGATCCTTAACCGTCTGCTCCAAATCCATCTTGCTGAAATAAACAGCAGAAAGATAAGGAAACCTGGTGTGAAGACCTGTTTATGCATATGATGAATGATATGTTATTCATGTAATGCATTCAAGGATTCAGAAATTCAAGTTTGTTGCAAACAAAAAAGAACACACGTCATATTAAGAAGAAATTTGTTAGTACATAAATGCCCCATGGGAAAAATATTACAAAATTCTTAGTGTAAAAAGACATTGCGCATCCTCTTTGGTGCGATGTAAGTGTTGAGAGTCTCCTCTTCATGAAGTCGGCGGGTAAGCTCCAAAACCTTCTTCTCACTGGCGTAGAAGCTGGCTTCAAAGGTATTTCGTTCTTCTTTGAGTTGGATCCAACTCTTTTGAAATTCTTCCAATGATGTCGGCATGTCTGGATGTAGGAGGGTGTATGGAACCTCTCCCTCCATAACAAGCTCTTTGATCACGAGGTGAATGTGAGGGTAAGGCATCATAAGAATCTGGGCGCGGGTTTGTACCCACTTGAGGTAAGGCTCAAGGGGGATGGAATTCTTGTGCCCCAGTGTCTTACTATCCACCTTGTTGGGCATCCTCCAAGCTCTGATGAACCTTTGTCGAAGTCCTTGCGCATCGTTGTCAAAGTCAAAAACTAGGTCAGGAATCAGCATATCATGAGGGCCATCCCTCCGAGCATATCCAAATTGTCTCAAAGCTAGACAGGGGTTGTAGGTAATGCCTCCCATAATGCCAAGTAGTGGGACATTAGGGAATTCCCCACAACGATCAATGATGATGACATTTTCTCTGGACTGAGAACACCAATGTACATCAGAATGTGTGAGGGTCATCAATCGTTGTGACCACCTTAAACCCTGCTCATTATTCAGAACTGATTGCGGAAGGTGAGAAATAAACCACCTTGCTAGAAGAGGAGTACAACATATGAGAACACCTCTTTTCCTCATTGTTCGTGTGTAAAATGAGTGTAGGATGTCCCCAAGCAATGTAGGTACAAAATTCCGAGATATGAAAATCTTAACAGCATTCACATCTATAAGCTGATCAAGGTTTGGGAACAAGACCAACCCATAGATGAGTAGTGCTACAATCTCCTCAAAGGCTTGTAGATCTAGAGAATTCCAGCAGTCTTGTGCCTTCTCAAACAGAAACTTTGCCAAGAAACCCTTGACACCACTTCTGGTTTCCCAATGACCTTTGATATCAGATGGTTGCAAGTGTAATGCTTGAGCAACATCTTCAGGCTTTGGTTCTTTTTCCGTACCGTTGTAGGGTAGTTGATGAAGAATAGGAATTCTCAGGAGTTGAGAAAATTCCTCCAAAGTAGGTACTAGTTGATAATCAGGGAATGTGAAACAGTGGTGTAGGGGGTCAAAGAACTGGAAGAGAACTTTCACCATGTCTTCTTCAATGTTGGGGTTGACCAAGTTGAGAAGTCTACCATGTCTTTCACTGAAAGGAGAATTCTCTGGAATCTTGGAAGTAAGCTCCTTGGGTTGAGGAGGGATGCTCACAAGGTTGACTTAAATTGTTTTCCTGCGAAGAGATTCCATGACCTACAAAACAAGAACAAAGATGAAGATCCAAACCCTTGAAATGGTTAGTGGATGCATATGATGCTTTATGATGTTCATGATGTATGCACAAGCACATGTACAAACAAGTCACACAAGATCCTAGTTTCAGGCTTGCATGAGGTTCCATAGGTAAGTACCCTCTTAAAGTTAGTTGGCTCATCCTGTCCTATAAATAGTAACCGGGTTCTAAGGAGCTCAATATCACTGGATTATTTTCTATGTTCATTGTTTTGGTTTAGCCACTTAACTGGAGACCAAAATATTCCAAGAAAACAACCCTCAATGAGTGTAGTATCGAGTATCTACCAACTTCGGACTGCACCAAAGCCGGTCATCTCACTACTCCTAATAAAAGGCCAAGGTGGTCAAGTAAGGTTCTAAGAGTTCATTAGTGCTTCATGACATCACTCAGCGGCCCTGTATTCTCTTTGATTGACTCAAAGGCTACCGGTACTCACAAATATGTCGCACTAATATAGCTATTGCTTCAACCATGTCGATATACCCCGCACAGTTTCCACAATGTATTGCTATTTACCTATGAATGTTTCCCAAATCCGGGTAGAGGATTTCAAGCCCAAACAAGAGAACCAAATGTAAAGCAATCAAAGCAATCAAGATAAGCATGCAAGGGGTGATCTAAGCCCTAAGGTTACTCCACTTTTAAAGATTTCCCCAGCAGAGTCGCCAGTTCTGTGATACGGTGGGAGAACTGACTTGAGGTTTTGCGTTTGTGTTTGCAAATGTTTCGATTTAGCAAGAGTCGCCACCGACTTTTTATTTTATCATAAGGAAAGGTCAAAAAGCACAGGAAATACCTTTGAGATATTTTCTTGGGTTCGGGGAGTAGATTATAGAAATGGAAGGTATTAGCACCCTTTCTATCCATGGTTATCCATGGGCTCTTAGTTACTTGTTTAGATCACTTGCTTTGCTTTTCAATTGTTTGAAATGGTGCTTTGTGTGTGGTTTTGAAAGTATTTTGAAAAGAGGCCATCGTTGTGGCAACCTTTGTAATGATTCTTGTTTGAATGTATACAAAGGTGTGTTGTCTTTTGAAAAATGTTTCATTGTTTGAAAACTTGTTTTGGGAAATGTTTTGAAATTGTGTTGTGATATGTGTTTGAAAATAGCAAGGATGTTTTGCAAGATTTTGATCAAGTAACTAAGAGTTATCTACCCTATTTTACTCAAAGATCTTTCTTATGTTTTAAACCCTTTTAACAGTGTTGTTTCACCATTGTATTTGGTGAACAACCTTGTGTTAGGATGTTAAACGGGACAGGCGCGGGTCATCGTATAGACCATGATGGCAATTGTGTCAAGTATCTTTAGAAATTTTCTTGAGGGACTTGATCATTTTTGTTTAGGCAACCAAGATAGCGTCATCGAGGGACTATGATCTTTTGTTTTGTTTTTGTTTTGCCAAAGTACTTAACATGCATACCATGGCCCATTTTTGAAGGCAACAAGTGGATTGTAACCCTAGGGGTGCAAGTGTGCATTGTGTTTGTTTTTCATGCATTTTTGTCTTTGATTAGGTCAAACTATTTGTTAATTTGATTTTGGCATACAAACCCTAATTCTCTAATCATGGCATAATTGAAAGCGTAAAGGTGTGAGAATTTAAATTCTAAGCTATTACAACATGATTATGGGGATGGGGGTACAATTTTGGATAGGGGATTATTTTGCAAGAAATTTAAACCCTAAGTTATTACAACCAAATTGAATTTACAATGCATAGTATTTAAATGTACAATATTTAAATAAACAAAATAAATAAATATTAAATAAAGTGTATTATGCAAAAAAAAGAAGTTTTTATGTATGTAAAGTATTTTTAATGTAAAGAAATATAAAGAAACAAATAAATAAATAAAAAGAATTAATTTTATTTATTAAAGGGGTAAACCCTAATTCTTTAAGAAAATAATATCTTATATTATTTTTATACAAAAATATATTAATATGTACAAAATGAAATATACTTAAAAAAAAGGGTATTTTTTAGTATAAATAATAATAAAATAAAATGTAATATTTTTTGTATTTTTATTCTATGTTTTTATATATATATATATATATATATATATATATATATATATATATATATATATATATATATATATATATATATATATATATATATATATATATATATATATATATATATATATATATATATATATATATATATATATATATATATATATATATATATATATATATATATATATATATATATATATATATATATATATATATATATATATATATATATATATATATATATATATATATATATATATATACTTAATATATATATTAAATATATTAAGTATGTATAAAATAAAATAAAATATTTACAAAAATAAAATATATTCAAGAAAATATTTTCAATGTGAATAAAAATAAGAAATAAAAATAAAATTTTTATTTACACTTTTTTTTTAAATTAAACAAATAATATAAAGGTATTAATAATGTTTTAATGTTAAAAAAAAGAATAAAATGCCAAATAAATGTAAAAAAAATGTGAAAATATTTTTAAGCATTTTTAATAGTTGGAAATAAAATAACAAAGTCAGAAAATAAAGCAAAAATTCAAAAATGCAAAAATATAAGAAAATGGGCCAGGGGGTGTGAAACTGAAAATGGGGGTGTTGGAAGCAGAAACAAGCCAGCCCAACCCATTTCCACTTCATCTTCTTCCTTGTGACAAAAAAACGCGCGCCTTGTATTCAAACTGCTAACTCCTGTATTTGTGATCTTTTGCCAAAACTCAAAACATGAAACTTGTAGAGCATTAAACCACGATTCTAACCATATAAAAAATTTAATCTAACTCTCAAAGACCAGAGAGAATTTCTCTGGCCCTAAAATTTGACCTAGTTTTTTCAGCATGTTCATGGATGAAATTCTCTTAGCAAGTTTAATATAAATGAAAACTGAGCATATGTATGGTTTCATGGCAATGAGTACTACATCTTTCATTCACAAACCTAAGGCTAAATGTTCCTAAATAGAGAGATAGAAGTTTGAGAAATACCTGTTTCAGTCAAGCTCGAGTATGGCAATGCAGCAGCTTTCAGTGAGGCCTGAGGTTCTTTTGAGCTTGCTTGATGTTCCTTGGACCGTTCCCAATGCTTAGTTTGCTTTGAAATGGTCTGAATCTCTCTATAGAACTCAACCTGCAAAGCTTCAAAAAAGAAATGGTGAACACTGTAAATTGAGTTACAGTTGGCAATGGAGGTTTGGGATAGCTTGAGTGAGTTGAATGGAAGGTATTGGAACTGGTTTGGGGCAAAACGCACGAGGGGTTTGTGTGATGGATGTGAATCTGCAGGGAGTGCCTTGTTTTGCAAGAAGAATGTGATTTGGTGTTTTGGAAGGCTTGAGGGTTCAAAAATTCGTGTTTTTGGCTCAAGGCAATGCACAAAACTTGTTTGGAATGTTGGCAAGAGTTGATTATATCAGATGCTCAAGTTTTTGTCCTTTTGGCAAGTTGACTTGTTTTGAAAGAAAAGTGTGAAGTGATATGAGGTAGGACTGTACAGGCTATCTCTAAGCATGCACAAGTTTCTTGTACCTTTGCCTGAGTTTGTGGAACTTGTTTTCTGCAAAGAAGGAGGTCCAAGGCTCAAGAAATACAAAATTGCAAAAAGTATGCTTTATGGAAATGGTATTGCAACCTTTATGCCATAAATGGATTTATTCATTGTGCCAAGCTCTAATGATCAGAATAACACCAATGTCCAATCAGTTTGCATTCAATTTTTGAGTTTGAATTGGTTTAGAGACCTGTAATCAAGTACTAAGCTAGTTTGGACAAATTTTGCAACTTGTGTCAACATGTATTGGCCATGGATACAAAGTGAGTTTTTTCCAACTTCAAGCATTCGATTCTCCCTAACCACAAATGTGTTTGAGGAGTTCTTGGATAATTTGGAAATCTTGCAACATTTACTATAATCCATCTTTGAAATGCAACTTGAGACTCCAAGTGTAACTATGTGAAAAATGGCCAAGAAGATGGGTCAAAATCCTGCCTAAATTAGGGCAAAATTTCTCTAAGTTAAAAGTTTTAGGGACCCTTGTTCCAAAAATCATAACTTGAGATCCAAGCTTCTTTTGAGAAAACTTTGTGAATAAAAGTTGTAGACTTTGTGTAGGACTACAACTTTCATGTTGTAAGTTTTGTTTGAATCCAGTTTCATCTTGGTGAAAATGTGGGGAAAAGTTAGGAAAAATTAAGAAAATTTCATAACTTAGAAAATTTCTAAGTTATGAAATTTTTCAATTTCAAACCCTAATTTGCAATTTTGGGTATCTTGATGAACAAGTTTCATAATTTTGACATATCTTGATGAAAAATGACCCTTGACACTTGATTTTGACCAAAAAGTCAAAGTTTGACTTTTCAGTATACAGTCAAATTTTGATCAGTTGACTGAAAAATTCATCTGTCAATCCCATGCATTTGAGATCTTTTGAACTTGTTGAATAGGTCAAGATGATGCCATTGAGTCCTTGAGTCCTTGGTTGAGCTTGGATTTCCATTGGCTAGGTCAAAAAGTCAGAAATTGCCTTTGTACAGTTAAAACCCTAAAAATGACCATTTTGCCCTTTTAGTGATCTGATCAAATTTCTTGTGGAATTGTGGTCCAAACTTGATCAAATGGTTCATATGAGTTCATAATGTTGATATGGGTCAAAATTCATGAGGTTTGACTGTAAATTGGTCACAGTTGACTTTTTCCCCAATACTGTTGATTTCTAGGTCAACTGTCCAATTGATTGGGCAAAAATTTGATTCAAGGCTTGAAACTTGGTATGGACAAACTTATGAGTCCAACATGAAGTATGAAAGTCACTTTGGGCATTGAAGGTCCAAAAATCCCTGTGCAAACTCAAACCCTAATTTAGGTCAACAGTGAAAGGAGGTGTCTTGAGCAGAGCAAACCCTAGCTTGTGTTGAGTTCCAAGAGTCTTGTGATGAGAAATGTTGATAAAGTGAGAGGGAAAATTTTGGGGTACAACAATATGCCTGGGTTGGATACCGATATTGTGGTTCACCGCCTGCCTACCAAGGAAGACTGTCCTCCGGTAAATTAGAAAGTCCGCCGAATGCGCCCAGAAATGTCTGAGAAAATCAAGGCTAAAGTGATGAAACAGTTTGACGCTGGTTTTCTAGCAGTTACTTCTTATCCACAGTGGGTTGCCAACGTGGTTCCAGTGCCGGAGAAGGATGGTAAGGTTTGAATGTGTGTTGACTATAGGGATCTGAACAGGGCGAGCCCCAAGGATGATTTCCCTTTACCTCATATCGACGTTCTGGTTGACAACACCGCCCAACACAAGGTGTTCTCCTTTATGGATGGTTTCTCCGGTTATAATCAAAATAAAATGGCTCCTGAAGACATGGAGAAGACAACCTTTGTTACTCAATGGGGTACCTTTTGCTACAAGGTCATTCCTTTTGGATTGAAAAATGTTAGGGCAACGTATCAGCGTGCCATGGTCGCTTTGTTTCATGACATGATCCATCATGAGATTGAAGTATACGTCGACGATATGATTGCAAGGCCCCAGACTGAAGAAGAGCACCTCAACCACCATCAGAAGTTATTTGACAGGTTGAGGTTATACAAGCTGAGGTTAAACCCGAACAAGTGCACCTTCGGGGTGAGATATGGTAAACTGCTGAGTTTCGTCGTAAGCGATAAAGGTATTCAAGTGGATCCCGCAAAAGTGAAGGCCATACAAGAGATTCCAGCTTCCCAAACAGAGAAAGAAGTCAGAGGATTTCTGGGACGACTGAACTACATTTCCCGATTCATCTCACACCTGACTTCTACTTGTGAGCCAATTTTCAAGTTACTGAAGAAAGATTAAGTAGTACGTTGGAATGATGAATGCCAGGCTGCTTTCGAAAGGATCAAAGAGTATCTCCAAGAGCCACCTATTCTGATTCTGATGCCTCCAGTTGAAGGGAGACCTTTGATCTTATACTTGACAGTACTCGACAACTCAATGGGGTGTGTGCTGGGTCAGCATAATGAGTCTGGCCAAAAAGAGCATGCTATTTATTACCTTAGAAAAAATTTTACCGACTGCGAGACCCGATACTCGTTGCTCGAAAAAACTTGCTGCACTTTGGCATGGGCTGCTCGCCGGCTGAGACAGTATATGCTGACTCACACTACTTTATTGATATCGAAGATGGATCCAATCAAGTACATCTTCGAAAAGCCTACTTTGTCCGGAAGAATAGCGAGATAGCAGATGATATTAACCGAGTATGACATCCAATACATAACTCAAAAAGCAATCAAGGGAAGTGTGTTAGCAGACCATTTGGCACAACAGGCAGTGGATGATTACCAGTCTATGAACTTTGAATTCCCGGATGAGAATATCATGTTGGTAACTGATTGTGAGACACCTGGACCAGATGAAGGACCTGAGGAAGGATCCTGATGGTCTATGTACTTTGATGGAGCTTCAAACACTTTGGGTAATGGCATTGGCGCAGTGATCATATCTCCTAAAGGCTCTCATGCTCCGTTTACCGCCCGATTATGTTTCAATTGCACCAACAATATGGCGGAGTATGAAGCATGCATCATGGGTCTTCGAGCAGCAATTGACCTAAGGATTAAGTTCTTAAGTGTCTTCGGAGATTCCACTCTCGTGATCAGTCAGATCAAAGGCGAGTGGGATACGAAACACCCAAATCTTATTCCTTATAAGGAGTATGTATTGACGTTGCTTCCACATTTTGAGGAGATAACCTTTGAACACTTTCCTAGAGAAGAGAATCAGTTGGCGGACGCGCTGGCTATGATGTCTTCTATGTTCAAAGTCAATTAGGACAACGAAGCTCCCCAGATTACCACTGAAAGATTGGACGAACCTGCACATTGCTGTGATATTGAGACTGAAGAGTAATGGATAAACCCTGGTTTCATGAGGTGAAGAGGTATCTTGAGGCACAGGAATACCTCGAGGGCGCATCTGTTAATGACAAGAAGTTTCTGAGGAGGTTCGCGACAAAGTTCTTCATCAACAATGGTGTCCTTTACAAGCGTAACCATGATTCAACCTTACTGTGATGTGTGGATAAGAACGAGGCAGAAAGGATCATGGCGGAGTTACATGAAGGTACTTTTGAAACTCATTCCAGTGGGCACACTATGGCAAAGAAAATCCTTCGGGCAGGATATTATTGGTCCATTATGGAAGCCGACTGTTATCAGCATTCTTGGACATGTCACAAGTGTCAGGTCTATGCTGATAAGGTGCACATACCTCCAGTTCCTCTGAACGTCTTGACGGAACCTTGGCCTTTTGCAATGTGGGGAATTGATATGATCGGCGAGATCAGACCTACAACATCCAACGAGCATCGTTTCATCCTGGTAGCAATTGATTACTTTACAAAGTGGGTTGAAGCAGCTTCCTTTGCTACTGTAACCAAGAACGTCGTGGCACGGTTCATTCGGCACAATTTGATTTGTCGATATGGTGTACCAGAGAGGATCATTATGGACAATGGTACCAATCTCAACAATAAGATGATCATCGAACTCTGCAAGCAGTTCAAGATACAGCATCATAACTCTTCTCCCTATCGGCCGAAGATGAATGGGGCTGTAGAAGCGGCTAATAAGAACATTAAGAAGATTGTGCAGAAGATGACAATGACATACAAAGACTGGCACGAGATGTTACCATTTGCTCTTCATGGGTACCGTACCTCAGCATGAATGTCAACATGGGCAACACCCTATTCCTTGATATATGGCATGGAGGCAGTCTTGCCCATTGAAGTTCAGATACCCTCTCTTCGGATTATGAAGGATGCAGGTTTGAGTGAAGATGACTGGATTCAGACCCGGCTTGATCAACTAAACTTAATTGAAGAGAAGAGACTTACTGCTATTTGTCATGGTCAGACGTACCAAAAATGGATGATCAAGGCATTTAACAAGAAAGTCAGACAACAAGAGTATCAAGTTAGGGATCTGGCAATCAAGGGCATCATACTACCTCAAGGTGATCCCAGGGGAAAATGGACCCCTACTTACGAAGGGACATTTGTGGTTAAGAATACCTTCTCAGGAGGAGCTATGATTCTAACCATCATGGATGGTGACGACCTTCCTCACCCCGTCAATACAGACATAGTGAAAAGATACTACGCATAATCAAAGACCCGTTAGATTGACTGGCCTAGGCAAAAATAAGGGCTTCTCGGCGAACCAAAAAGGTTCGGGCAAAAATAAGGGATGAAAATAAAAATAAAAAATCTGTACACCCGGCAAGTCGAAAACCTGAAAAGGTGGCTTGGGCAAAAAAGGGTATCCCGGTGGATTGAAAACCCGAAAGGGAGGTCCAGAAAAAAATTAGGGATTAAAGCGTAACACTATGTCTCATTGGATCACCTTGCAACCAGACTTCGGTATCGACTATCAAGCTCGGACGACACTAATCAATCTGATCTACCTTCAGCCAAGTAGCAAAGTGATGAGACGCTCGAGGACATAAAGGAAATAGCAGAGTTGGAACCCAGTGGGATTATTCACATAGTTGTTTTGTTTTCTTTTCACAAATTGTATAAATTCTATTTGTTCAGCGGCGTTCTCTTACTAGGACGTCAGCCTCTTGTACAAAAATGCTTATTTACAGGCCAAACTCCAAAATCAATACAATTCATTTTCAAAGAAATTTCAAACTGTTTTTCCTTTATCTGTTTTGTTTTGCAAAGAACGTCCAATGTTCATTTTTGATATATGCATTTGACATTAATTGCTGCTCATAAATATTTGCACGTAAAACGAAAGACGAATTACTGGTAATAGCAGAAACAGGGGCAATAAGAATTGTCCGAACTGTACAGTTGCTCTCTCCACCAGGTACAAGGTAGGTTCAATTGAAGAATATGACCAATGTACTTTCACTCCCCGCAGAGTAAGACAATAATAATGGCTCTCCCCGGCTGAGACTTACAACTGTGAAGGAATCAGTAATACTCTCCCCCAAGCAGAGGTTATCCGCCATCAGCGCTGAAAAGGCTTAATATCCCCATCAGTCGTAATATTCCCCAATGGAGTATAAGAATGTTCCCCGGCAGGATACAAGATATCCCCAGTGGAGTTAAAATTTTCCCAGTGCAGTTTGAAAAAGCTTCCCCAATGGAGTTGGGAGAATCATCCCCAGTAGACTCTGGAAGTTTATCCCCAGCGGAGTATAAAAATAAATCTCCCCAACCGAGTTCAAAGGATCATTCCCAGCAGAACTCAAAGGATTATCCCCATAAGAGTCTAAAAGGTTACTCCCAGAGAAGTCGCAATCGAAGATCATCCCCAGCGGAGTTCTTTCCTTTCATAAACAGGAACTCAATCCCCAATAGGATTCAATATCACCAGCAACGATAATTCATCCCGACAGAATTTATCAGTGGAATCTTCAGCAGAACATCTCTTCCCCACAGAGTAATCTCCTCATTAGTTTATTCCCCCAACGGAGTCATCCTCTCCTGCAGGTTTATTCTCTTTGTTCGCCATCCCCAGAGAAAACAAAGAATCCAGCTCTATTCTTCAGCAGCTATCCGGGATTTATTTTCCCCAGCTAGAAACATTACATTTCCATACATCATGATACAGGCATATACGCATCATACCATACAATCTCATTTATTTTGAGAGCATCATTGCTTGATATATATCATGTATTTCATACATCATGACATTGCATATGACTAACTCTTTACCTTTTCAGGGACAGACGAATCAATAAACACCGTTGACTACTTATATGACCTGGTAGCCCCCTCAAAAACTACATCTATTGAGGGTTATTTCAGCGGATTCCTCAGAAAGATGCCCTTCCAAAACTTTCGTTTGGTTCAGTTAAATCGATTCTAAGATTTTTCTGATTCTTATCCAGTCAAAGTTAATCCAAGACCTTCTCTGGTTCAGACAGATCGACGCTAAGATCTCCCTGATTCTTATTCCAGTTGAAGATATTCCAAGACTTTCGTCTAGTTCAGTTAAATCAATTCTAAGATTTTTCTGATTCTTATCCAGTCAAAGTTAATCCAAGACCTTCTCTGGTTCAGTCAGATTGACGCTAAGATCTCCCTGATTCTTATTCCAGTTGAAGATATTCCAAGACTTTCATCTGGTTCAGTTAAATCTATTCTAAGACTTTTCTGATTCTTATCCAGTCAAAGTTAATCCAAGACCTTCTCTGGTTCAGTCAGATCGACACTAAGATCTCCCTGATTCTTATTTCAGTTGAAGATATTCCAAAACTTTCATCTGGTTCAGTTAAATCGATTCTAAGATTTTTCTGATTCTTATCCAGTCAAAGTTAATCCAAGACCTTCTCTGGTTCAGTCAGATCGACGTTATGATCTCCCTGGTTCTTATTCCAGTTGAAGATATTCCAAGACTTTCGTCTGGTTCAGTTAAATCGATTCTGAGATTTTTCTGATTCTTATCCAGTCAAAGTTAATCCAAGACCTTCTCTTGTTCAATCAGATCGATGCTAAGATCTCCCTGATTCTTATTCCAGTTGAAGATATTCCAAGACTTTCGTCTGGTTCAGTTAAATCGATTCTAAGATTTTTCTGATTCTTATCCAGTCAAAGTTAATCCAAGACCTTCTCTAGTTCAGTCAGATCGACGCTAAGATCTCCCTGATTCTTATTCCAGTTGAAGATATTCCAAGACTTTCGTCTGGTTCAGTTAAATCGATTCTAAGATTTTTCTGATTCTTATCCAGTTAAAGTTAATCCAAGACCTTCTCTGGTTCAGTCAGATCGACGCTAAGATCTCCCTGATTCTTATTCCAGTTGAAGATATTCCAAGACTTCCGTCTGGTTCAGTTAAATCGATTCTAAGATTTTTCTGATTCTTATCCAGTCAAAGTTAATCCAAGACCTTCTCTGGTTCAGTCAGATCGACACTAAGATCTCCCTGATTCTTATTCCAGTTGAAGATATTCCAAGACTTTCGTCTGGTTCAGTTAAATCGATTCTAAGATTTTTCTGATTCTTATCCAGTCAAAGTTAATCCAAGACCTTCTCTGGTTCAGTCAGATCAAGGCTAAGATCTCCCTGATTCTTATTCCAGTTGAAGATATTCCAAGACTTTCGTCTGGTTCAGTTAAATCGATTCTAAGATTTTTCTGATTCTTATCCAGTCAAAGTTAATCCAAGACCTTCTCTGGTTCAGTCAGATCGACGTTAAGATCTCCCTGATTCTTATTCCATTCGAAGTTCAAACCTCCTATCAACAATCTCCAAATGGCATCTGTAAGCCCATTCTCGACATCACAAGGCTGATACCACTTCATGCGAATGCAAATTTCTGGGCACTCTAGTGTTCAATCATATTCCACCTTTGGATCACGAAAGGCACGAAAGCCAATCTATATCCTTAGGTTTAATAATATTGAAAAGGGGCAGCTGTTGTACCATAAAATTTTCCCTCTCATATTTCTCAAAACATTGCAAGAAAAATCTCCAAGTTGCCCAGGTTTGCTCAAGAGTGGGTCAGACAAATCATCTCCTAAGGCAGTCAACCCCAAATTAGGGTTTTATGTTGCATCAAGATCCTTGAGTCCAAATGACCTAAAATTCTACCTAAGGTCCTAATATGTTCTCAAGGTCATCCATGTCAAATTTCAAGCCTTGCAGAGGAAGTTTGCTCATTCAATTGCTCAAAGGGTCCAAAAATCGACTGTGCTAGGGCAAGAGTCAAATGTGGCCCAAAATAAAGTCAAACTTCAAGATTTTTTGTCAACATTCTCATTTTGAAGGATATTTCATCATTTTATCAAGGGTTTATCATGATTCATCAAGGATTGCTCATAATTCATTAAGACTTAAAAGTTGCTAAATTAGGGTTTTGTAGGAAAAGTCAACTCAACTTTGACCAAGCATAACTTTCTCATACTTTATGAGAAATAACCCATCCAAATCTCATTTTTAATAGGATGCAATTTCCTACAATCCATCTTCACACCCCAAGATCAAAAAATGCACTCACAAGAAGTTATAAATTTGGACATTATAGGTCATTTTTGAAAGTCAACAAAAACACCTTCTTTTACAAAGCTCATAACTTGAGCATGGAATATAAAAATGAGATGAGACCAAAAGTGTTGGTTACAGGACATCTCAAGGTTTCTAGAAAGTCCAAGAACACCTCCAAAAGTGCAAAATTGAAGAAGTTATGCATTGTTGAAGTTGGGCATTTTTGCAAAATTGCCAAAAGTCAACTATCCCCAAAACATCAAATTTTATAAAATGAGCCCATTCTTTTCCACTTGATTTGAACTTGCCACATTGCACACGTGTCCTAGCTTCAGCCTTGTGTCCATTTATCAATTTTATTATTTAATTTGATTTTTTATTGAATTAATTCATTTTAAATCAAATTAAATCAAATTAAATCCAAATATTGATTGCTTGATATCTTTTTGGCTATTTTAGGACTTAATCATCATCATGATCAGCATCAAAATTGTATCAAGCATTCCATGTGCAAAAAGATTGTCTTTTTGACAAATTAGGCAAGCTTTCAATGGTGGATCAAATCAAATCTCATGGCATTGATGTGCAAAGATTCAAGACACAATTGTTAACCTAATACATTCTATCATACATAAGGAAGGCAAAGGCACGAAATTGAGGGCTAGAGGCTGCAGCAATAAGCAAAACAAAACTTGGAAAAAGTGTGAAAAAGCTTGAGTTCGAATTCCCACTTAAAGGCAAATTCAGAAGCCAAGAAGGATCTCAATCGTTTCCTTGAAAATCACTGAGTCAGAATCAATCCAAAGCAAGCTCTTATATCCATCAAAACGCGCTGTAAGTGTCCCGTTTCTTGGCCCTATTTTCAAAACCTTAACTCTCTATTCTTGCATCTTTTGTACAAACTATTTGCATATTCATGATCCTCATCAAGTTTCTAAGCTTTTTACATCATCCAATTTTGTTTATGTGACTCACACTATGAAGTACCATATCTAGGGTTCGTGTTTGGTTTTTGGGCATTTCTTTTTCAGGGAAAATTGGCTGATGAGAAGGGCATGGTTGTGACCGGGACGATGAGACGAGCATAACCATGCCCTTAGATTTTATTTCCATGGCTCACAGTGGATTATAGGGACGCACAACTTTTAGTGACGGGTGGTGTCTGTGGCTATAGGTGTTGCAGAGTTTTAGCCACAGACGTGAGGAAGAAGCCGATGACGCGTCAATTCCCCTGTGGCCAGTTCAAAACACGCACGCTTAATTTTGTTTTTTCTGGCACTTTAATCCATTTTCTTCTATTATTATTATTTTATATCTCATGTACAAATGAAGCACAATGCCCCAGTGGTAAAGCAAGCTGGCAGTCATGTATAGGACCTGGGTTCAAATCCCAGGTCCCCCATGTTATTTGTTATATTTTTCCTTCAGGTAATCCAGTGCAAAGCTAGGCGTGGAGCTCATCATGTGTCCTCACTCAATCAAGCGCCAGATGGCCCAAGGCCAGATCTGGTGATCCAGGATGATGGTCCACCATGGGACCAAGTCAAAAGGCGCACATGGAATCCAAAAAGTCCACTAGGCCAGCGTGTGATTGGGCTTTGGAATTGATATTCAGACCTCCAAATCAGGCCCAAACCTCCTATCTCTTTCTATTTCTTTTATTTAATTTTATTTGTTTTATTATTTTTATTTAATCAATTAGCCAATCAAATTTTTTTTTCTTTATAAAATTAAAACCACAAAAATATTTTCTTCATAAAATCAAATTTTAAATTTTATTAACAAATATTAATTTAATTAATTTAGGCAATTAATTAGGAATAACTTTAATATATTTTGTCAATAATTAAAATTAACTTAGACATAATTAGGTTTTTATTAATATTGATCAATTTTATTTTTCTTTCTTAAAATACCAAAAACCCAAAAATATTTTCATTAATTAATTTATTTATTAATTTAATAATTAACTTAGTTTAATTTCTTTCTTAATTCAAAAATAACCAAAAAAATCTTTTCTTTAATAATTAAAGGGTCAAAACCCTAGAACTTGCGCCCGATTTAATTTCCCGAACGCGATCCATTTTATTCAATATTGTATTTGTTCCCGGAATGTAATAGCTTAATAGGACTTTAAATATTTTTATCGCTTTATTTATTTTCCGCATTTAAATTTCAAAGGGTTTGTCTTTGGCGATGTAAATACCCGACGCCTTGTAATTTAATTTCCGTAATTTATTTTCCGTAAGTTATAATTGTTAGATGTTTGATAATAGGTATGCATGACAAGAATGGATGTTTAACCTAAAATCAACTTAGATAACCATTGACATGTACAAAGACAAAATTAACTGAAAATGACACACTTGCACATGCGCACTTTTAGGGTACACCCCACTTGGTTGCCTTCGTACGCGGTCATTGAGTATATGAAGTTTTAGAGGTCGCCCTCTTGTCCAAAGATCATAGTTGCCTCGAAACGGTTGCCTCGGATAAATGATCTAAGACATTAGGGTTACCGCTAAGGCGTCCTAACGTTTCTTTAGTGACCGCATGTCCCTTATTCAAATTGACCCTTAAAACCCCAACGACGGTGCTACCTACTCACTCATAGTGGGATAGCATTGTCTAAAGGACATTAGTATAGAATGATTCCTTTTTCGAGTAGGTAGATGGTTCTTAAGTACTTGCTCTTTCAAAAAACAAAAACAAAACCTTTTTCACACTTACACTTTTCAAACAAAAACTCTTTCAAACCCACAAGCATAAAGAAAAGCAATTTTGAAAGCAATATGAGCAAGTACCTAAGAGCCCGTGGATAACCACAGATAGAAAGGGTGCTAACACCTTCCCTTTCTATAATCTACCCCCCGAACCCGAGAAATATCTCGAAAAAGGAATTTTTCTGTGCTTTTTTCCTTTTCTTGTTGGATAAAATAAAAGTTCGTGGCGACTCTTGCTTACCGCGACATTTTGCGAAAACAAATGCAAAACGCAAACCAGCATTCCAAAAACAGTCAGTTCTTTCCCACCGTATCACACATGTGTCATGATGTATGGAAATGTAATGTTTTAGCTGGGGGAAATAAATCTCGGATAGCTGCTGGAGAAAAGAGTTGAATTCTTCGTTTCCGCTGGAGATAGGGGCACGAAGATGATTGTGAGAATAAACCTGCAGGAGATGATAACTCCGTTGGGGAATAAACTGATGAGGAGACTACTCTGGGGGGAAGAGATGCTCTGCTGAGAATTCCACCGATAAATCCTGCTGGGGGTGAATTACCGTTGCTGGTGATACTGAATTCTGTTGGGGATTGAATTTCTGTTTGTGAGAGGAAAGAACTCCGCTGGGGATGATCTTCAGTTGCGACTTCACTGGGGAAGACCTTTTAGACTCTAATGGGGATAATCCTTTGAGCTCTGTTGGGGACAATCTTCCAAAGTCTACTGGGGATGATTCTCCAAACTCCACTGGGGAAGCTTTTTCAGACTACGCTGGGAAAAATTTCAAACTCCACTGGGGATATTTTGTATTCTGTCGGGGAATATTCTTATACTCCGCTGGGGAATATTAAGACCTTTCCGCGCTAATGGTAAATAAACTCTGCTTGGGGAGAATATTACCGATTCATTCACAGTTGCAAGTCTCAGACGGGGAGAGCTATCATTACTGTCTTAGTCTGTGGGGAGTGAAAGCACCTTGGCCATATTCTTCAATTGAATCTACCTTTGTACCTGGTGGATAGAGCAACTATACAGCTTGGACAATTTTTATTTGCCCCTGTTTCTGATATTACAAGTAATCGTCTTTTGTTTTACATGTAAATATTTATGAGCAGCAATTACTGTCAAATGCATATTGTTGTACCCCAAAATTTTCCCTCTCATATTTCTCAAGGCATGGCAAGAAAAATCTCCAAGTGGCTCAAGATTGCTCAAGAGTTGGGCAATCAAGCTATCTCCCAAGGCAGTCAATCCCAAATTAGGGTTTTGTATTGCATCAATATCCTTGAGTCCAAATGACCTCAAATTCTCCCTAATCTCCTAATATGTTCTCAAAATCATCCTTGTCAAATTTCAAGCCTTGCAGAGGAAGTTTGCTCAGTCAATTGCTCAAAGGGTCCAAAAATCGACTATGCTAGGGCAAAAGTCAACTGTGACCTATAAACAGTCAAACTTCAAGATTTTTTTGTCAACATTCTCATTTTGAAGGATATTTCATAATTTGATCAAGGGTTGATCATGATTCATCAAGGATTGCTCAAAATTCATCAAGACTCAAAAGTTGATAAATTAGGGTTTTGCAAGAAAAGTCAACTCAACTTTGACCAAGCATAACTTTCTCATACTTTATGAGAAATGACCCATCCAAAGCTCATTTTTAAGAGGATGCAATTTCGTACAATCCATCTTCATACCCCAAGATCAGAAAATGCACTCACAAGAAGTTATAAATTTGGACATTATAGGTCATTTTTGAAAGTCAACAAAAACACATTTTTTGCCAAAGCTCATAACTTGAGCATGGAATATCAAAATGAGATTATACCAAAATGGTTGATTATAGGACATCTCAAGCTTTCTAAAAAGTCCAAGAACACCTCCAAAAGTTCAAAATTGAAGAAGTTATGCATTGTTGAAGTTGGGCATTTTTGTAAAATTGCCAAAAGTCAACTATCCCCAGAACTTCAAATTTTGTCAAATGGGCCCATTCTTTTCCACTTGATTTGAACTTGCCACATTACACACGTGTCCTAGCTTCAGCCTTGTGTCCATTTATTTATTTTATTATTTTATTTGATTTTTTATTGAATTATTTCATTTTAAATCAAATTAAATCAAATAAAATCCCAAAGCTTGATTACATGAGATCTTTTGCTATTTTCAGGACTTAATCATCATCATGGTCAGCATCAAACTCGTATCAAGCTTTCCATGTGCAAAAAGATTGATTTTTTGACAAAATTGGCAAGTTTTCAATGGTGAATCAAATCAAATCCCATGGCATTGATGTGCAAATATTCAATCCACAAATGTTAACCTAATACATTCTATCATACATATACAAGTCAAAGCAAACGAAAACTAGGTTAGAGGCTGCAAGAATACTGAAAACAAAACTTGGAAAAAGTGGTGAAAAGTGCAAAACTGAAATCACACTTAGAGGCAATTTCAGAAGCGAAGCTTGACACCAATCAATTGTCGGAGGTTCACTGAGTCAGAACCACCCCCTAGCAAGCTCTCATACACGCCCAAAAGCACTATAAGAGTCACCAAATATCGCTTCTTTCTTGAATTCGTATATCCTTATTTCTGCATCTTTTGCACAAACCATTTGCATATTCATGATCCTCATCAAATTTCCAAGCTTTCTATATTATCCAATTGCATTTATCTGATATGTGAAGCCAAGAATCGAATCTAGGGTTTTGTGGTTTGTTTTTAGGCGTTTCTTTTACAGGTAAAATTAGTTCCATTGATGGCCATGGACATGACCGGAAGAGAAGGACGAACTCAACCATGTGCTTGGAATTGATTTTCATGGCCTAGAATTGATTTTAGGAATGACCTGCGCATTTAGCTGCGGATCTAAATCCGCAGGTAAATTTACAGGGTTTGAAGGTCAGGGACGAAAAACGTGTCTCCCTCTGATTGGACCATTCAAACTTTCGCGCACTTTTTTTATTTTCTGGCAATATAACACATTTTGTCTTATTATTATTTTTGTTTAATATACTAACAAGTAACACACAATGGCCTAGTGGTAGTGGCGTGCATCCAATATCCAACAGGACCTGGGTTCGAATCCCAGGTCCCCCATATGCTTTGTTATAATTTTTCTTCAGGTATTCCAGTGCGCCTAAGGAGTGGCAGTACATCATACACCATCATCTAATTAAGGGACAGATGGCCAGTGGCCAGATCTGATGGATGGAGATGGAACGTCCACCATGGAACCAAGTCAAAGTGCACACGCTGGATCTCACCAAGTCAGCCAGGCCTGCGCCAATTGGGCCATGGAATTGCTGAGCAAACCCCCAAAACAGGCCCAAACCCTCTCTTCTCTATATTTCTATTTAATTTTTTTGTTTTAATTATTTATTTATTGTTTTTATTTAATCATTAACCAATCAAATCTTTTTCTCAATAAAATTAAAACCAAAAAATATTTTCTTTATAAAAATTAAATTTTAGTATTTTCTTTTTTAACAAATCAATTAATTAATTTAGTTTTAATTAGGATAACTTTAATATATTTTATAAACAATTAAAATTAAGTTAGACAATTAGGTTTTTATTAACATTGATTAAATTTATTTTTATTTCTTTAAATAACAAAAAAAACCAAAAATATTTATTTTCATTAATTAATTAATTTAATTTAATTTAATAATTGACCTAGTTTAATTTCTTTCAAAAATTCAAAAATAACCAAAAAAAATCTTTTCTTTAATAATTAAAGGGTCAAAACCCTAGAACTCGCACTCGATTTAATTTCTCGCACGCGACTTATTTTCTTTTATCATATTATTGTACTTGTTTCCGAAATGTAATAGATAATTAGGACTATTTTTATCGCTTTATTTATTTTCCGCATTTTAATTTCAAAGGGTTGCTTTTGGCGATGTAAATACCCGACGCCTTGTAATTTAATTGCCGTAATTTATTTTCCGCAAAATATAACTGCTAGATGTTTGATAATAGGTATGCATGGCAAGAATGGATGTTTAACCTAAAATCAACTTAGATAACCATTAACATGTACAAAGATAAAATTAACTGAAAACGACACACTCGCACATGCGCACTCTTAGGGTACACCCCACTTGGTTGCCTTCATACGCGGTCATTGAGTATAGGAAGTTTTAGAGGTCGCCCTCTTGTCTAAAAGATCATAGTTGCCTCGAAACGGATGCCTTTGATATTGTTGCCTCAAAACAAATGATCTAAGACATTAGGGTTACCGCTAAGGCATCCTAACATCGCTTTAGTGACCACACGTCCCTAAAATCTAATTGACCCTTAAACTCCAACGACGATGCTACCTACTCATTCATAGTTGGATAGCATTGTCTAAAGGAAGATAGCATAGAACGATTCCTTTTTCGAGTAGGTAGATGGTTCTTAAGTACTTGCTCTTTCAAAAAAAACAAAACAAAACTTTTCACACTTACACCTTTCAAACAAAAACTTTTTCAAACCAACAATCACAAAGAAAGAAAATTTTGAAAACAATATGAGCAAGTACCTAAGAGCCCGTGGATAACCACAGATAGAAAGGGTGCTAACACCTTCCCTTTCTATAATCTACCCCCCGAACCCGAGAAACATCTCGAAAAAAGGAATTTTTCTGTGCTTTTTTCCTTTTCTTGTTGGATAAAATAAAAGTCGATGGCGACTCTTGCTTACCGCGACATTTTGCGAAAACGAACGCAAAACGCGAACCAGCATTCCAAAAACAGACAGTTCTTTCCCACCGTATCACAGAACTGGCGACTCTGTTGGGGAATATCTTAATAAGTGAGGTGTAACTTAGGATTAGATCATTGTGTTTTCAATTGTTTGCTTTGTATGCTTTATATTTGTGGGCTTGTATCGGAGTTACTATAGATCCTAACCCAGATCTGGGGGATACCCTTTAGGTAAGTAGCAATAAATTGTGAGGGAACTGTATGGCGTAGACCGATACGGTTAAAGCAGTAACTACGTTGGTGTGGCACATTAGTTTGTACCGATATCCCTTGTGTTGGAACGAGGAGAATATGGGTCTTCTAAGGGGTCATTAAGCACCAACTGACCTTAGAACCTTTAAATTGACCAACTTGGCCATAGAACAGTAGCAGTATGCTACACTCATTGAGACTAAACTCTCGTGATGATTCCGGCCGCAAGAAAAGGTTGCTAAACTGGAATTATGATCGATTGAGGGTAGTCAGTGATATTGAAATCCTCTAGAACCCGGTTACTATTTTTAGGACAGGTTTAAACAACTGAACTGAAAGAGGGTAGTACCTAGACTCCTTGCCAGCCTGAAATCTAAGGGCTCTCTGTGTGACTTGTGTGCCTTTACCATGTTTGCTATTTGTGGATACTTGTGGTGTGATTTCTATCATGACATCATGACATCATAACATGCATACATCTTGCATTGGACTAACCTATTTCAAAGGCAGGAGGGATTCATCTTTGTTCTGTTTTGTAGGTCATGATACCCATGCGTAAGAATACCATCCGGATCAACTTTGTCCAGGTTCCCATTATGCTCAAAGAATTGATTGCAAAGATGTCAGATACTACCTCCTTCATCAGAAGACATGGTCATCTTCTTGGTTTGGTCACTTCCAAATTGGACGAGCAGATGATGAGTGTCTTGGTCCAATTCTATGATCCACTGTACCATTGCTTTACTTTTCAGGACTACCAGTTGGTCCCCACATTAGAAGAGTTCTCTGATCTGCTTGGTATCCCTATCTTGAAGCAGACCCCGATTACTAGTTGAGAGAAGATTCTCAGGCCGGAAGAGATTGCTTCAGCCCTTCATATGACAAAGGATGAAGTAATGGCTAATTGGGAGACTAGAAGTGGAGCAAAGGGTTTTTTGACTAAGTTCTTGGTTGATAAGGCTAATCATTTCTGGGATAGTCTAGACTTCAAGGCATTCGAAGATATTTTGGCTCTTCTAATATATAGTTTGGTACTGTTTCCTAACTCCGACTCCTTTGTTGATGTGAATGCAGTAAAAATCTTCATCTCTGGTAATCCTATACCCACTCTCTTGGGTGACATTCTTCATCAGCTCTATGGCCGTACTGCTCGGAAGCGAGAAACCCTGATGTGTTGTGCTCCATTGTTGGCAAGGTGGTTTATTTCTCACCTTCCCAAATCAGTTCTAAAGAACAAAGAAGGTATGGGTTGGGCTTATAGGGTTATGTCTCTCTCTCACAATGACATCATCTGGACTATCAAGGGTATGGACGAGGTGGCTATTATTGATCATTGTAGGGAGTACCCCAACGTTCCACTGATAAGAACCAATGGAGGAATTACTTATAATCCATGCTTGGCCTTACGTCAGTTTGGGCGAGCCAGAAGAGAAGGACCTCATGAGCTGCTAATGCCTAGTATCATCTTTGATTTCCAAGGGGATAGCGACGAGCAACACCGCAAATTCATAAGGGCTTGGGATAGAGTACACAGATCTGATCCACACGAGCTGGGTCCAAAGACTTCTCTTCCAATGGAGCCATATCTCCGATGGGTTCGTATCTGTGCCCAAAAGCTGGGAATGCCGTATGAAGCCGTCTTGCCTATCATTGTTGAAGTTACTAATGAAGAGGGGGTTCTTCCTACCATCCTCCATACTTACATGCCCACTGATATTGGGGCACTGAAAAGGTCTTGGATGCAGCTGAGAGAAGAGAGGGATACTTACCGAGAAAAGTTTAACGAGCAAGAGCAGAAGATTCAGGAGTTGACAAGACAGCTGGAGAACAAGCGGATCCTCAATGACTATGTCCGCACAGACAAGAAGCGACCATGGGAGCACTGATTGTCCTTAGAATATTTCCTTTCCAGTTTTTATTTACTTTTCAGTATTTCCTTTCTTGTAACGCCTTAAGGGCATCTGTTGAACAATTTGAATTTCAAGTTTATCTAATAAAAGTGTGTTTCATTTCTTGTTTACGAATTTGAATCTCTCAATGTCTTTGAAATCATATCATACGCATTTCATTCCATGCACTTCATAACAGGTACCCTTATAGGTCTCTTATCTTCTTCGCTGTTTATTTCAGCATCATGTCTTCTGAACCATCAACTGAGCAAGCAATCAAGGCTCTACAGGCTCAAAACGCCCAGTTCCAAGAGTTGTTCATGAATCTAGCTAAGGGTCAGCAAGATCTGAAGGCCCTTATCCTGAAAGAAAAGAAAAGAAGAAGAAGAAGGTCCTGTTTAATATGGGTTGCAGATTTAGAAACAGCCTACGAGATGAAGTTAATTTAACCACCTCATCTGGAGGGAAAGATAGTCAGGAAGAAAGGAGGGCTCCTAGACCTGTGGTTTCAGACAACGAGACAGACTTCTACGAAGACCAGTATCCTCCGGCTGAGGATAAATACAAACAACTGGAAGACCGTATGAATGCGATGGAAGTTCAGAAAGTGCCTGGCCTGGACTTCGGAGACTTGGGTCTGTCATCTGGGGTGGTGATTCCCCACAAATTCAAAGCACCAGCCTTTGCTAAATACGACGGGGTTTCTTACCCGAAACTGCACCTCCGGTCGTATGTAAGGAAGATTCATCCGTACACCACTGATAAGAACCTATGGATCCACTTCTTTCAAGATAGTCTCTCAGGGACTCAGCTTGAATGGTTTTACCAGCTCGAAGGAGCTAGTATCCATAGTTGGGAATATTTGGCTGCTGCTTTCTACAAGCAGTGCCAATACAATGCCGACCTCGCTCCTACGCGTACCAAACTCCAGGGTATGTCTATAGGAACGGGCGAAGGTTTCAAAGATTATGCTCAGAAATGGAGGGATCTCGCTGGAAGAGTGCAACCACCCTTGGCTGATAGGGATCTAGTTGATATGTTTCTGGGGACCTTGTCTGGTCCGTTTTTCAACCATCTGACCGGAAGTTCTTCATCTGGGTTTACAGAACTAATTATGACCGGTGAAAGGATTGAGGCTGGTATTAAGTCTGGTAAAATACAGAAGGGTGCTTCATCAGGCACCAAGAAGATGCCTTTTAAGAAATAGTTCGATGCTGTTTACAGTTCGAAAATCTAGAATAGACCTGACTGTCACCAAGCTGTTAATGCGGTTGTTATTTTGAGACCTACTGGTGCTCCTCAGCTGAACAATCAGTCAAAGGCCGAGAGGCCCCGAAGGCAATTCACCCATCTCAACATGACTTTGTCTCAGATTCTTCCGCAGTTATTGAAAACCAACCTAGTAGCTCCAAGGGAGGCTCCACAGAATCCCAACATTGCATCACCAAAGTCCAACACTAATGCCCACTGTGCTTTTCACTCTGATAGCCCGGGGCATGATACATATGATTGTTGGATTTTGAAGAACAAAATACAGGACTTAATTGATGCGAAGGAGATTGAGTTCGAAGCACCGGAAAGACCTAATATTGTGACTGCTCCTATACCCAATCATGAAGTGAATGCTATAGATGAAGACTCGTTTGTGGTTTCTGTGAACGACATTGTTACCCCTTTGATGACTGTGAAGAAGAACCTTTTGCTAGCCGGTTTATTTCCGGGTTGTGACGAAGCTTGCCGTATGTGTTCTGTCCTACCTACCTGTTGCCATCTTTTGAAGTCAGGTGTCCAACACCTGATAGATAAATTTTGTTTGAGAAGACTGTTGTTCCTTTAGTTCATACTGAAGAAGTCGCTATCATCACCATTTTCGATAATTCTTCCAAGGCTTCCTCGAGAAAGCCTGTTAGAATTACATCTGTTCCAAGAATCGCGCCATTGATCATCATTGTTCCAGGGCCTATCCCCTATACATCTGATAAAGCTGTCCCTTGGCACTACGGGGCTGATGTTTACTATCACGGGGTTAAACAAGATTTGGATGTTGATACTGACGTCAACAATATTGTTGGACCTGCTAAAGTCACCCGCAGCGGAAGACTTTTCTCCCCTGATATCTCTCCACCAACTGTTCAGAAACCTGTTGTTATTACACCTGCTAGTGTACCTGCTACTATTCGTGCTCAAGTTCCCATTCTTACCCCTGTCGCAGAGTCATCTGACACTCGGGGCAAAGGGACCACCAGTGAGCCTGCTCAGATGGAGGCACCAAAGAAGATTACTGTTGAAGCCTCTAAACAAGAGATGGAGGAAATTTTGAAAATCATCAAAAAGAGCGACTACAATGTAGTCGAACAGCTGGGGCAAACCCAACCCAAAATCTCTTTGTTGTCATTGTTGCTATGCTCAGAGGCCCATGCCAAGGCTCTGATTGCTTTCCTGAAGACTGAACACGTACCTCAAGAAACATCAGCTGATCAGTTTAAAGATTGCATGGCTAGTCTGACTGCTGATAATGGATTGGGTTTCTCTGACACCGACTTGACTGCTAAAGGGAAGAATCACAATGATGCTCTGCATGTCTCCATTGAATGCAGGGGCACCACTCTTGCTCATGTATTGGTGGATACTGGTTCCTCATTGAACGTTTTGCCTAAGAAAGCTCTAGACCGGTTGGACTGTGAAGGGTTGGAGCTGAAACCAAGCAACATTGTCGTCAGGGCCTTTGATGGGTCTAAAAGGATGGTGCATGGAGAAGTGGATATTCCGATTAAGGTTAGTTCTCAGGTTTTCACCTCTACATTCTACGTGATAGACATTCGACCATCTTATTCTTGTTTGTTGGGCCGTCCATGGATCCACAAAGTTGGGGCAGTAACCTCAACGCTCCACCAGAAGCTGAAATACCCGGTCAAAGGGAAGATTGTGACAGTACAAGGAGAGGAGGAGTACATGGTGAGCCACCTCAACTCTTTCCGATATGTAGAGATGGGTGGGGAGTTCATTGAGACCCCGTTTCAACATTTTGAAGAGGTTCCCCAGACGCTGGCATCAACTGAGACTGTTGTTAAAGATTCTCCTATGAAGATGGCTTCCTTTAAGGATGCCCGGGCTGTTGTCGAGAAAGGTGGGTGTGCAAATTGGGGACAACTCCCTGATTTTGCACAGAAGACTAACAAGTTTGGTTTGAGTTTCACTACCGAAGCTCAAAAGGCTGTTCGGAATGCACGGATCGGAAGACCTCCCCTGTTCATCAGTAATTCAGGGGTAAATACCATTGAAAACAATGTTGAAGAGGCTGAATTTGACAGTTGGATCTATCCTACTACTGATGGTGGACTAAGCAACTGGACAACAAAGGACTTCATCCCAATTTCTTTTGTTACCCAGTAATGAGACTTTTGTTTTGAATTTGTAACAGACAATGTTTTAAGCTTTACGGCCCGGTGTCTTACCCGGGGCACCGTGGCTTCATTTGTGAGGGCTTTATGTGTGTCATTTTCATATATCATTAATAAAAGCATTGGACGTTTTCTTGCATTTCAAATTTTGCGCTCCTTGTCTTTCTTTTATTATATATTGCAAAACAGCTATTTTACACACACTTACGTATACAGGTCTACATCCACTCTGGATCTCACTGATAACGACTCTGCTACTGCCAGTTATGATTTCGAAAGTCCGATCAACTTAGCCGAAGACGAAGGTGAAGATGATTGCGAAGTGCCTGGTGAACTTGCAAGATTGTTACTTCAGGAAGAGAGGGCTATTCAGCCGCACGATGAGCCAGTAGAAACAGTGTGTGATCGACGGAAATGAGAACTGACTATTTTGGAATGCTGGTTCGTGTTTGCGTTTGTTTTTGCAAAATGTCGCAGTAAGCAAGAGTCGCCACCGTCTTTTATTTTATCCAACAAGGAAAGGACAAAAGCACAGAAAAATTCCTTTTCGAGATATTTCTCGGGTTCGGGAGGTAGATTATAGAAAGGGAAGGTGTTAGCACCCTTTCTATCCGTGGTTATCCACGGGCTCTTAGGTACTTGCTCACTATGTTTTCAAAAGTTTGCTTTTCTTTGTGTTTGTGGGTTTTGAAAAGAGTTTTGTTTTTGAGGAGAGTGTAAGTGAGAAAAGTTTTATTTTGTTTTTCTTAAAATGAGCAAGTACTTAAGAACCTCTACCTACTCGAAAAGGAATTAAATTGTGCAAATGTCCTTTAGACAGTGCTATCCCACTATTGAGGAGTAGGTAGCACCGTCGTTGGAGTTTTCGGGTCAATTCGATTTTAGGGACGTGTGGTCACTAAAGCAATGTTAGGATGCTTTAGTGGTAACCCTAATGTCTTAGATCATTTTTATCGAGGCAACCGTTTCGAGGCAACTTTGATCTTTGGACAGGAGGGCGACCTCTAAAACTTCCTATACTCAATGACCACGTTCGAGGCAACCAAGTGAGGTGTAACCTAAGAGTGCGCATGTGCGAGTGTGTCAATTTTCAGTTATGTTATCTTTACATGTCATGGTGAGCTAAGGTTGATTTTAATTTAAGATAGATCTTGTCATGCATAGCCTAGTTAGCATACATCTAGCATTTAGTAGTTACGGAAAATAAAACTAAGCTATTACAAGGCGTCGGGTATTTACATCGCCAAAAAACAAACCCTTGAAAAGTAAATGCGGGAAAGGTAAATAAAAGCGATAAATAATCCTAAGTCAAAGCTATTACATCCTCGGAGCAATTACAATATTGAAATATGAATCAGAAAATCATGCGCGCGAGAAAAATTAAATCAGAGAGTTTTTTAGGGTTTTGGCCCTTTTTATTAAAGAAGGAGGTTTTTTGTTATCTTGCATTTAATTAAATTAAACCTAAACTAATTAATTAATAAAAAAAGAAATATTTTTGAGTTTTTTATTTTTAAGGAAATAAATCAAAAATGGTTAAAAGTTATTAAAAACCCTAATTCTACATTAATTTTATTTTATTGCAAAAATGTTAAAATTATGCCTAATTTAAAAAAAACTAAGTCAATTAAATTGTTTATTTACAAAAATAATGAAATTAATAAAAATTATATATTTTTTGTTTTCTGATTTTATTAAGAAAGATAATAATTATTTTGTTAGCAATTAATTAAAAATAAAACAAGCAAGTAAATAAAAAATAATGAAAAGAAAATAGAGTAAACCAAGGGGTATTGGGCCCAAAGAGGGGGTTTGGATGGCAATTGTCTGGCCCAGAACGCAAGCAGCCTTGTTGGATTTTTGTGGTTCTGTGCATGCTCGTTGACCAAGGAGCATGGTGATCCTTCATTCGTGACCACTGGATTTAGGTTTGGAGCCATTTGGCGCGCTGAGATTTGAGGTGTATGGTGGACCATCTTGTGAGTGTTGCATGAGAACATTTGGAGAAAAATTAAACAAAGGTTTTGGGGGACCTGGGATTCGAACCCAGGTCCCATTGCTCATTGGCCAGCGTGCCAACCACTCCACCAACGCCTGATAGTTATTAGTATAATAAACACACAATAATATATTTGGAATAAACAATTATGCCTGAAAAATAAAAAAGAAATTGCGCGAAATTTGAACTGGCGAATAGGGTGTGGCCACGCAATCATCTTCTTCGCAGGCCCATGTGTATTTTCCTGCGGATTCTTATCCGCAACAAAATCCGTTGCTTTCTTCTGTAGTGAGTTCTAGGCCACAAAAATGCCAGCCAAAGCCATCATCCTGTTTGTCTCGTTCTCCTAAATCCGTCCATGGCCATGGCTTGTTCCAATTGTTCCTGAAAAACAAAAACACAAATGTAAACCCCCAAAACCCTAGGTTCGGGTAGGGAGATCTAGGCTACAAAAATACAATTGAATAATGCAGGATGAATGGAAATTGAATGGTGAACATGAATGTACCAACGATTTGTTCAGACAATGCCAAAATATGGAATCACGACCTCATGTTCAGAGCTAAGTTCGAGACGACTTACAGCGCATTGTAGGGGGTCTTGAGGTCTGGTTTTGATTGCTTTTGCTTCACAGGATGTCAGTCTAGAGAGCTACGTGAAGATTTTTGATTGAATCGTCCCTTAACCAAGATATTGATCTCCCACTTTTTCACACTTTTTGCAATTCTGGTTTGGCCGTCTCTTGCAGTTTTTGCTCGTGAATTAGGTTATGCTTGGCTTGCTTGCATATAAGGGAATCAGTTTAGGTCAAAATTTGGACCCCTACCCATGTGCATTGAAGATTAAATCTTTGATTGATAAATCAAATATTCTTGATTTTTCATGATTGAACAAGTTGCCAAAATTGGATATTTTTGTATCTTTTAGCTTGTGCATGAATTGGTCAGCATATTTGGATCATATTTGGTTCACAAATAGGTTTAAGAATCAAATCTTTTATTTTCTTATAATTTAAATTAATTAAATGAATTAATATGTATTAAAAATCCATTTAATCAATAAATTTAAGAAAATAAATCCAATTTAACTTGGTGGGTCGTGCATAGGTCATGGGTGAAGTTTCAAAAAGAGATTTGAGGCCCATTAGCAAAAAGAAGGTGTTTTGAGCAAAGTTGACTTTTGCAAATTCATGAAAATTGCCCAACTTCTCCAATGCATAATTTGCTCAATTTTGACCATATGACCATGTTCTTGGACATTTTGGAAATCCCTTGAAGTTCTCTAACCAATGCTTTTGGTCCCATGTCATTTGGATTTACCAATCTCAAGTTATGGCCTTTGACTCAAAGTGTACTTTTGTTGACTTTTGGAATTGACCTATAATGTAAAAATTTGTAACTTTGTGTGAGAGCATTTCTTGATCTTGGAGTGTGAAGATGGATTGTAGGAAATTGCATCCTCTTAAAAATGAGATTTGGATTGGATTTTTCTGATAAACCATGAAAGAGTTATGCCCTTGTCAAAGTACAGTTGACTTTTCTGCTGTCCAAAAATAGTAACTTTTGCATCTTGATGATTTTTGAGTTATTCTTGTGGGATTATGATCAAGACTTGATCAAATGATGATTGTGAACTCAAAATAAGATGTTGACCAAGAATTCTGACTTTTGACTGCAAAATGACCATTTTGCCCTTGCAGTTGACTGTAGATCAAATGGAGCTTTTGACTGTGCAAATTGGCACTGTGAGTCTTGAAACTTGGCAGGTAGGTGCTTGAGAATGTATATAGGCCTATGAGACTTGATTGAACCATTGAGAACCCCAAATTCCTTGAAAGAACCAAAACCCTAATTTTGAATTGACTGCCTTAGGAGGTGATTTGACTGTACAACCCTTGAGCCATTTTGAGCAATTTGAAGATCATTCTTGACAAATCTTGAGGAATATGGGAGGGAAAATTTTGGGGTACAACAGTTGCCCCTGTTCAATCTTCTTAGACCTGAGGATGTAGATTGGCTTGCGTTCCTTTCGTGATCTGAAGGTGGAAGATGATTGAACACTAAAGTGCCCTGAAATTTGCACTAGCATGGTGTAGTATCAGCAATGTGATGTCGGGAATGGACTTACAGATGCCATTTGGAGATTGCTGGTAGAAGGATGGGCTTATAGATGCTATCTGGAGATGGTTTATTGAATTGTAACTTTGTAAGTTGAAAGAAGGAACCTGTGTAGGGTTGCCTGATGATGATTCCGTGTGAAACTTCATCTGAAAGAGAGAAGGAACCGGTGTAGGGTTGCTTCATGATGGTCAAGTAGATAATTGTCCTGTCTGGTTTCAGGTATTAATCTCTGACCTGAGAAAGAAAGTCTTCCTGGCTTGTTACAGGTATTAATTTTCAATCTCTTCGTGTAGGTGGTTTTCCTGGCTGGTTTCAGGTATTAACCTACAATCAGTCGTCCACAGATGTTTTCCTGGCTTGTTACAGGTATTAATCTGGAACTTGAAAAGGTTGGCCGATGAGATAGTTGTCCTGGCTAGTTACAGGTATTGATCTCTGACCTGAGAAAGAAAAATAGTTTTCCTGGCTTGTTACAGGTATTGATCTTCAATCTCTTCGTGTAGGTGACTTTCTTGGCTGGTTTCAGGTATTAACCTACAATCAGTCGTCCACAGAATTTTCCTGGCTTGTTACAGGTATTCATATGGAACTTAAGAAAGGTTGGTCGATGAGATAGTTGTCCTGGCTGGTTACAGGTATTGATCTCTGACCTGAGAAAGAAAGTCTTCCTGGCTTGTTACGGGTATTAATTTTCAATCTCTTCGTGTAGGTGGTTTTCCTGGCTGGTTTCAGGTATTAACCTACAATCAGTCGTCAACAAATGTTTTCCTGGCTTGTTACAGGTATTAATCTGGAACTTAAGAAAGGTTGGTGGTAGCCATCTTTGGATTGACCTTTTCCTGAAAAGGGAAAAACGTTAGCTGTATGCGATGTCATGATGTATGAAATGCATGATGTCATGATGTTCTCAAAATAAATGAGATTTGTGTTGTATGATGCGTATGCATGTCATAATGTATGAAGATGTGATATTTTTAGTTGGGGAAAATAAATCCTGGAGCTGCTGGAGAATAGTGTTGAGTTCTTCATTTCCGCTGGGGATGATGAACGAAGATGATTGTGAGAATAAACCTGCAGGAGAAAAGAAATCCGTTGGGGAATAAACTGGTGAAGATATTACTCTGCGGGGAATTACTCTGTGGGAAGAGATGTTGTGCTGAGATTTTAACGATAACTCCGTTGGGGATTCCATCGATAAGCTCTGTTGGGGATTTTGATGATGAACTCCGCTGGGGGATAGAAAGAACTTCGCTGGGGATGACCTTTCTGTTGCAACTTGCTGAGGATAACCCAGTTAGACTCTTGTGGGGATAACCTCTGAATTTGGCTGAGAAGATGCATTTGTATTCTGCAGGGGACAAGCTTCCAGAATCTACTGGGTACGATGATTCAACTCTGGCGGGGAATCTTTTTTAGACTGCGCTGGGAAATGGCTCCACTGGGGGTATCTTGTATTCCGTCAGGGAACATTCTTATATTTCGTTGAGGAATATTAAGACTGTCGGGGATGCTCTTTACGCTTGCTGGGGAATATCTTTATACTCCGCTGGGGAATATTAAGACCTTCTGGGAATACCGAGCTTTTTCGGGACTGACGGTAGACTGACTCTGCTTGGGGGAGAGTATTGTTGATTCGTCCATGGTTGCAAGTCTCAGTGGGGAGAGCTACCATTACTGTCTTACTCTGCGGGGAGTGAAGGTATCTTGGTCATACTCTTCAGCTGAATCTACCTTGGTACCTGGTGGACAGAGCGACTGTACAGTTCGGACAATTCTTATTGCCCCAGTTTCTGTGGGAGAAGAAGGCCTATGAGGTGCTTGATAACTGTCGATTGACAAATCTTCTTCTGGTAGGCAAGTGATGAGATGACGGGACATAGTCGTACGCTTTGATCCCTAATTTTTGCCTGGACTGTCCTTTCGGGTTTTCAGTCCATCGGGATACCCCTTTTTGCCCAAGCCGCCTTTTCAGGTTTTTGACTTACCGGGTGTACAATTTTTTTTTTATTTTCATCCCTTATTTCTGCCCGAACCCTTTTTGGTTCGCCGGGAAGCCCTTATTTTTGCCTAGGCCAGTCAACCTAGCGGGTCTTTGATTATGCGTAGTACTTTTTTGACTATGTCCATGCTCTCAGGATGTAGGGAGTTGTCACTGTCAGTAGTGTTGTGTTGCCATACTACCAGAAGATCTTCGTTTGATCATACAGGATTCGTTGTTGGAATTCATGTCCAATGCCCCAATTGATTCAGATGGAGATCTTCCCCTGGCTATTTGGCCTTTTGAGAGATTCCTTAAATCTTGACTTGACTGCCCCAGATGATGGACAATGATCATGCCGTGCCCCTTGATTGGAAGTGTTTTTTCCACTTGAGATGATCCTTTTTATTGAGAAGGTTTTTGTTTACTAGATATTCGTCGTGCGAATTTCTCTGCTGTTTGAACAAATAGCCATATGCAAACAATGTTATTTTAAGAATGCAAAGCTTATGTTTGTTTTGAAGTTTTTGAAAATGCATTTTTTCAGTAAGATAGGAAATTTTTGTAAAATGTGACGTCAACTCAGGATTTACAGCAAGCCCTACAGGAGTAAGGATACCTTTTGTAACAGTATGCTTTCGAACTAACCCATGCTTCAGCTAGGACTTTTAAGGGTTATATCGTGGCCTGGTTCACGGTTTAAGAAACAAAGGATAAAGGCTCAAATTTTATTTGTACCCACCCGTTCTTCGTGATGTTCTTCGATCCTAAACTCAGCTAATCGTGCATTAGATCTTGTTTGAGTCTTTGCTCTGATATACCAGTGATGGTTCGGATACTGACAATTTATTTTGAACAAGTAGTCTTTTTTTTTGTTGAGGGTTTGCAGGATTTCTTCCCTTTTTGATTTCGTTATCCCTGTCTTTTTGCCTGAACTGTTTCTTTTGTGATTACAGTCAGCGGGATGCCCCAGTTTTTTTGTAAGTCTCCTTCGTAGGTTTTGACTTATTGGGCTTTTATTTTGAGAGACAATGACTGCCTGTCCTTACGATTATACGGAACCATCACCGTCATTTGTTTCGGAAGGACTTCTTTGATGCCATTCATTGTGCACCTGGATCAACTGAGAGAACTACCCTGCCCCGGGTTATAATTAAGGGTTTTAATTCATGAAAAGAAAAACTCCAACTTCTTTGGCTCGAAGGGGTTGACGAGGGATTATCTTCCTTATAACTCCACTGTTTAGGATTTGAAACAATGCCTGTACATCGTCAGCGGGGTCTGTTCAAAATCATACTGTAGAGATTTTGATATCATTTTTGTCATCCTCCCTCAAAAGGCTTAGAATTTTTTAATCGAGAGTTGATCATCACAAAAAAGGAACTATGAAGCAATTTTAAGCATAGTGAAAACAATTAATTCAAAACAGACACGTGTAATGCATTAATGAAATAAAAGAGTTTGACATGATAATTTTTTGAATAAGCAAGGAAAAATACAACTTCAGAATTCAAATGAACAAAAGTGCTTTCAATCCTAGCCATGTTTTGGCAAGGGAGCAGTGATCACATTGGGAGTCTCAGGAGGCTCGAATTCGATCTCCTTAGCGTCAATCATATTCTGAATCTTGTATTTCAGTGCCCAACAATCGTCAGTATCGTGCCCCAGACTACCGGAATGATAAGCACACCTTGCATCTGGGTTGTAGTTAGGAGAAGAGGTCTTAGGGTTCGGAGGAGGGTTTATCACCTTAATCAGATTCATCTTTAACATGTGCTGCAATGCTTGTGACAATGGCATGTTGATGTTGGTGAACTGTCTTTTAGGCTCATCCGGCCTTTGTTGATTTCCCTTTTGCTGTTGTCGGTGTGACGCAGAACCAGAGATCAAGACTGCCCCTACGTGTTGGTCACGACGACTCTTTTGACTGTACACAACATTGGACTCTTTCTTCCCATTGTAAGGCTTTTTATGAGCATCAGAAGGTGTAGCTTCTTGAATCTTCCCACTTTTGATGCCAGCTTCAATTCTCTCCCCAATCAAGATAAGGTCTGTAAACCCTGCTGAAGAGTTTCTAATCAGATGATTAAAGAATGGACTAGACAGGGTCCCCAGAAACATATCGACGAGTTCACGATCAGTTAAAGGTGGATGCACCCTTCCGGCAAGGTCTCTCCATTTTTGAGCATACTCTTTAAATCCTTCACCCGTCCCTATTGACATACCTTAGAGTTGGGTACACGTAGGAGCGAGGTCGGAATTATATTGATACTGCTTATAGAATGCAGTAGCCAAATCTTCCCAGTTACGGATATTGGCACCATCCAGCTGATAGAACCACTCAAGCTGAGTCCCTGAAAGACTGTCTTGAAAGAAATGGATCCACAAGTTCTTGTCAGCAGTGTAAGGTTGGATCCTCCTCACATATGACCGGAGGTGCAGCTTTGGACAGGAAGCTCCGTCATACTTGGCAAAGGCAGGTGCCTTGAATTTATGGGGAATCACCACCCCAGAGGATAGACCTAGGTCTCCGAAGTCCAGCCCGGGCACGTTCTGTATCTCCATAGCGCTCAAACGGTCCTCCAACTGTTTGTACCTATCCTCAGCAGGAGGATACTGTACTTCATCATAATCCGCCTCGTTGTCAGAGACTATGGGGCTAGGAACCCTCCTTTCTTGTGGGTTGTCTTTCCCTCCAGATGAGGTGGCCAGATCAACTTCGTTTTGCAGCCCGTTTCCAAACTTGCGTCCAGTGTTGAACAAGACGGTCCTCTTCTTCTTCTTCTTCCTCTCTTTCAGAATCAGGGTCTTCAAGTCCTGTTGACCCTTAGCTAGGCTCATGACCAACTCTTTAAACTGGGCATTCTGGGCCTAGAGGGCCTTGATAGATTGCTCAGTGGAAGGTTCGGTAGACATGATGATTGCTGAAATAAACAGCGAAGAAGATAAGAGACCTGTAATGGTACCTGTAATGCAATGATATGTATGATATATGTATGCAATGTTTTCAAGGATCTCGTGGGGTAAACAAAGAAACTTGTTAGAATTTGAATTTTGCAGCTTGATTGAAGGAACTTCATGTTGCTGAGAGTCCTTCTTCAAGAGTCAGGCTCACCATATCGAGTGGGTCATAGCCCTTGACTCAAGTTATCGTGCTTGGATTTCTAGACAACCTTGGCTAGAGGAAAATAAATCCCCTTTTCCCCTTGCTAGACATTTGGTTCATTCTGACCTGCATCACAAACCCTTGATATCCTTGAAATGGTTAAGGAAATGCTATGATATGATGTTATGATGTGTATGCTATGCGTTTAAGCAAAAGTGTGAGGTGATGTAAGTAAGCCCTGCAATAAGTCCAAATTGTTGGATAAGGACTGTAAACAAAACCTGCAAGGGACCCATGTTGTCAGATAACAAGAATGTGCAAGTAGTTCAAGTTTGAAGGCACACAAGTCACACATATAGCCTTAAGTTTAGGCTGGCATGGAGTTTAGGCATTACCCTCTTTCAGTTTAGTTGGTTTAAACCTGTCCCAAAAATAGTAACCAGGTTCTAGAGGATCTCAAAATCACTGACTACCCTCAATCGGTCATAATTCCAGTTTAGCAACCTTTTCTTGCGGCCGGAATCATCGCGAGAGTTTAGTCTTAATGAGTGTAGCATACTGCTACTGTTCTATGGCCAAGTTGGTCAATTTAAGGTTCTAAGGTCTGTTGGTGCTTAATGACTCCTTAGAAGACCCATATTCTCCTCGTTTCAACACAAGGGATATCGGTACAGACTAAGGTGCCACACTAACGTAGCTACTGCTTCATCTGTGTCGGTCTATGCCGGACAGATCCCTCACAGTTTATTGCTACTTACCTAAAAAGGGTACCCCCGGATCTGGGTTAGGATCTATAGAACTCAAATACAAGCCCACAAAATTTAAAGCATACAAAGCATACAATTGAAAACACAAGTGATTTAATCCTAAGGTACACCTCACTTATAGAATCCCCAGCAGAGTCGCCAGTTTTGTGATCGGTGGAAATGAGAACTGACTGTTTTGGAATGCTGGTTCGCGTTTGCGTTTGTTTTTGCAAAATTTTGCGGTAAGCAAGAGTCGCCACCGTCTTTTATTTTATCCAACAAGGAAAGGACAAAAGCACAGAAAAATTCCTTTTCGAGATGTTTCTCGGGTTCGGGAGGTAGATTATAGAAAGGGAAGGTGTTAGCACCCTTTCTATCTGTGGTTATCCACGGGCTCTTAGGTACTTGCTCACTATGTTTTCAAAAGTTTGCTTTTCTTTGTGTTTGTGGGTTTTGAAAAGAGTTTTGTTTTTGAGGAGAGTGTAAGTGCGAAAAGTTTTGTTTTATTTTTCTTAAAATGAGCAAGTACTTAAGAACCTCTACCTACTCGAAAAGGAATTAAACTGTGCAAATGTCCTTTAGACAGTGTTATCCCACTATTGAGGAGTAGGTAGCACCGTCGTTGGAGTTTTCGGGTCAATTCGATTTTAGGGACGTGTGGTCACTAAAGCAATGTTAGGATGCTTTAGTGGTAACCCTAATGTCTTAGATCATTTTTATCGAGGCAACCGTTTCGAGGCAACTTTGATCTTTGGACAGGAGGGCGACCTCTAAAACTTCCTATACTCAATGACCACGTTCGAGGCAACCAAGTGAGGTGTACCCTAAGAGTGCGCATGTGCGAGTGTGTCAATTTTCAGTTATGTTATCTTTACATGTCATGGTGAGCTACGGTTGATTTTAATTTAAGATATATCTTGTCATGCATAGCCTAGTTAGCATACATCTAGCATTTAGTAGTTGCGAAAAATAATACTAAGTTATTACAAGGCGTCGGGTATTTACATCGCCAAAAAACAAACCCTTGAAAAGTAAATGCGGGAAAGGTAAATAAAAGCGATAAATAATCCTAAGTCAAAGCTATTATATCCTCGGAGCAATTACAATATTGAAATATGAATCAGAAAATCATGCGCGCGAGAAAAATTAAATCGGAGAGTTTTTTAGGGTTTTGGCCCTTTTTATTAAAGAAGGAGGTTTTTTGTTATCTTGCATTTAATTAAATTAAACCTAAACTAATTAATTAATAAAAAAAGAAATATTTTTGAGTTTTTTATTTTTAAGGAAATAAATTAAAAATGGTTAAAAGTTATTAAAAACCCTAATTCTACATTAATTTTATTTTATTGCAAAAATGTTAAAATTATGCCTAATTTAAAAAAAACTAAGTCAATTGAATTGTTTATTTACAAAAATAATGAAATTAATAAAAATTATATATTTTTTGTTTTCTGATTTTATTAAGAAAGATAATAATTATTTTGTTAGCAATTAATTAAAAATAAAACAAGCAAGTGAATAAAAAATAATGAAAAGAAAATAGAGTAAACCAAGGGGTATTGGGCCCAAAGAGAGGGTTTGGATGGCAATTGTCTGGCCCAGAACGCAAGCAGCCTTGTTGGATTTTTGTGGTTCTGTGCATGCTCGTTGACCAAGGAGCATGGTGATCCTTCATTCGTGACCACTGGATTTAGGTTTGGAGCCATTTGGCGCGCTGAGATTTGAGGTGTATGGTGGACCATCTTGTGAGTGTTGCATGAGAACATCTGGAGAAAAATTAAACAAAGGTTTTGGGGGACCTGGGATTCGAACCCAGGTCCCATTGCTCATTGGCCAGCGTCCCAACCACTCCACCAACGCCTGATAGTTATTAGTATAATAAACACACAATAATATATTTGGAATAAACAATTATGCCTGAAAAATAAAAAAGAAATTACGCGAAATTTGAACTGGCGAATAGGGTGTGGCCATGCAATCATCTTCTTCGCTGGCCCCTGTGTATTTTCCTGTGGATTCTTATCCGCAACAAAATCCGTTGCTTTCTTCTGTAGTGAGTTCTACGCCACAAAAATGCCAGCCAAAGCCATCATCCTGTTCGTCTCGTTCTCCTAAATTCGTCCATGGCCATGGCTTGTTCCAATTGTTCCTGAAAAACAAAAACCCAAATGCAAACCCCCAAAACCCTAGGTTCGGGTAGGGAGATCTAGGCTACAAAAATCCAATTGAATAATGCAGGATGAATGGAAATTGAATGGTGAACATGAATGTACCAATGATTTGTTCAGACAATGCCAAAATATGGAATCACGACCTCATGTTCAGAGCTAAGTTCGAGACGACTTACAGCACGTTGTAGGGGGTCTTGAGGTCTGGTTTTGATTGCTTTTGCTTCACAGGATGTCAGTCTAGAGAGCTACGTGAAGATTTTTGATTGAATCGTCCCTTAACCAAGATATTGATCTCCCACTTTTTCACACTTTTTGCAATTCTGGTTTGGCCGTCTCTTGCAGTTTTTGCTCGTGAATTAGGTTATGCTTGGCTTGCTTGCATATAAGGGAATCAGTTTAGATCAAAATTTGGACCCCTACCCATGTGCATTGAAGATTAAATCTTTGATTGATAAATCAAATATTCTTGATTTTTCATGATTGAACAAGTTGCCAAAATTGGATATTTTTGTATCTTTTAGCTTGTGCACGAATTGGTCAGCATATTTGGATCATATTTGGTTCACAAATAGGTTTAAGAATCAAATCTTTTATTTTCTTATAATTTAAATTAATTAAATGAATTAATATGTATTAAAAATCCATTTAATCAATAAATTTAAGAAAATAAATCCAATTTAACTTGGTGGGTCGTGCATAGGTCATGGGTGAAGTTTCAAAAAGAGATTTGAGGCCCATTAGCAAAAAGAAGGTGTTTTGAGCAAAGTTGACTTTTGCAAATTCATGAAAATTGCCCAACTTCTCCAATGCATAATTTGCTCAATTTTGATCATATGACCATGTTCTTGGACAATTTGGAAAGCCCTTGAAGTCCTCTAACCAATGCTTTTGGTCCCATGTCATTTGGATTTACCAATCTCAAGTTATGGCCTTTGACTCAAAGTGTACTTTTGTTGACTTTTGGAATTGACCTATAATGTAAAAATTTGTAACTTTGTGTGAGAGAATTTCTTGATCTTGGAGTGTGAAGATGGATTGTAGGAAATTTCATCCTCTTCAAAATGAGCTTTGGATGGGATTTTTCTGATAAACCATGAAAGAGTTATGCCCTTGTCAAAGTACAGTTGACTTTTCTGCTGTCCAAAAATAGTAACTTTTGCATCTTGATGATTTTTGAGTTATTCTTGTGGGATCATGATCAAGACTTGATCAAATGATGATTGTGAACTCAAAATAAGATGCTGACCAAGAATTTTGACTTTTGACTGCAAAATGACCATTTTGTCCTTGCAGTTGACTGTAGATCAAATGGAGCTTTTGACTGTGCAAATTGGCACTGTGAGTCTTGAAACTTGGCATGTAGGTGCTTGAGAATGTATATAGGCCTATGAGACTTGATTGAACCATTGAGAACCCCAAATTCCTTGAAAGAACCAAAACCCTAATTTTGAATTGACTGCCTTAGGAGGTGATTTGACTGTACAACCCTTGAGCCATTTTGAGCAATTTGAAGATCATTCTTGACAAATCTTGTGGAATATGGGAGGGCAAATTTTGGGGTACAACATAGTGAATCTGGGTACAGACGAGGACAAAAAAGAGGTCAAGATCGGTGCCAATCTGGAAGCTAGTGTGAAGCAACGGTTGATTCAGATGTTGCGTGACTATATTGAGATCTTTTCCTGGTCTTATGAAGAAATGCCTGGTTTGGATACCGATATTGTGGTTCACCGCTTGCCTACCAAGGAAGACTGTCCTCCGGTGAAATAGAAAGTCCGCAGGATGCGCCCAGAGATGTCTGAGAAAATCAAGGCTGAAGTTATGAAACAATTTAACGTCGGTTTTCTAGCAGTTACTTCTTACCCACAGTGGGTGGCCAATGTGGTTCCTGTACCGAAGAAGGATGGTAAGGTTCGAATGTGTGTTGACTATAGGGATTTGAACAGGGCGAGCCCCAAGGATGATTTCCCTCTACCTCATATCGACGTTCTGGTTGACAACACCGCTCAACATAAAGTCTTCACCTTTATGGATGGTTTCTCCGGTTATAATCAGATTAAAATGGCTCCCGAAGACATGGAGAAGACAACCTTTGTTACTCAATGGGGTACCTTTTGCTACAAGGTCATGCCCTTTGGATTGAAGAATGCTAGGGCAACGTATCAGCGTGCCATGGTCTCTTTGTTTCATGACATGATCCATCATGAGATTGAGGTATACGTCGATGATATGATTGCAAGGTCCCAGACCGAGGAAGAACACCTTGACCATCTGCAGAAGTTATTTGACAGGTTGAAATTGTACAAGTTGAGGTTAAACCCGAACAAGTGCACCTTCGGGGTGAGATCTGGTAAGCTATTGGGTTTCGTCATGAGTGACAAAGGTATTCAAGTGGATCCTGCCAAAGTGAAGGCTATACAGGAAATGCCAGCTCCCAGAACAGAAAAAGAAGTCAGAGGTTTCCTGGGACGTTTGAACTACATTGCCCGATTCATCTCACACCTGACTGCTACTTGTGAGCCAATCTTCAAGTTACTGAAGAAAGATCAAGTAGTACGTTGGAACGATGAATGCCAAGCCACATTCGAAAGGATCAAAGAGTATCTCCAGGAGCCACCCATTATGATGCCACCAGTTGAGGGGAGACCTTTGATCTTATACTTGACAGTACTCGACAACTCAATGGGGTGTGTGTTGGGGCAGCATGACGAGTCTGGCCGAAAAGAGCATGCTATTTATTACCTTAGAAAAAAGTTTACCGACTGTGAGACCCGATACTCACTGCTCGAGAAAACTTGCTGCACTTTGGCATGGGCTGCTCTCCGGCTGTGACAGTATATGTTGACTCACACTACTCTGTTGATATCAAAGATGGATCCAATCAAGTATATATTCGAGAAGCCCGCCTTGTCCGGAAGAATAGCGAGATGGCAGATGATCTTGACTGAGTATGACATCCAATATACGACCCAAAAGGCAATTAAGGGAAGTGTGTTGGCAGACCATTTGGCACATCAGGCAGTGGATGATTACCAGTCTATGAACTTTTAGTTTCCGGACGAGAATATCATGATAGTGACCGACTGTGAGACACCTGGACCGGATGAAGGACCTGAGGAAGGATCCCGATGGTCTATGTACTTTGATGGAGCTTCAAACGCTTTGGGTAACGGCATTGGCGCTGTGATCATATCTCCCAAAGGCTCTCATACTCCGTTCACCGCCCGACTATGTTTCAACTGCACCAACAATATAGCGGAGTATGAAGCGTGCATCCTGGGTCTTCGAGCAGCTATTGACCTAAGGATTAAGTTTCTAAGTGTTTTCGGAGATTCCGCTCTCGAGATCAGTCAGATCAAAGGCGAGTGGGATACGAAACACCCAAATCTCATTCCTTACAAGGAGTATGTGTTGACATTGCTTCCCCATTTCGAGGAGATAACCTTTGAACATTTCCCTAGAGAAGAGAATCAGTTGGCGGACGCGTTAGCTACGATGTCTTCTATGTTCAAAGTCAATTGGGACAACGAAGCTCCCCGGATTATCATTGAAAGGCTGGACAAACCTGCACATTGCTGTGACATTGAGACTGAAGAGGTAACAGAAAAGCCCTGGTTTCATGAGATGAAGAGGTATCTTGAAGCTCAAGAATACCCTGAGGGTGCATCTGTTATTGACAAGAAGTTTTTGAGGAGGTTCGTGACGAAGTTCTTCATCAGCAATGGCATCCTTTACAAGCGTAACCATGATTCCACCTTACTGCGTTGTGTGGATAAGAATGAAGCAGAAAGGATCATGGCGGAGTTACATGAAGGTACTTTCAGAACTCATTCCAGTGGACACACCATGGCAAAGAAAATCCTTCGGGCAGGATATTATTGGTCCACAATGGAAGCTGACTGTTATCAGCATTCTCGGACATGTCACAAGTGCCAAGTCTATGCTGATAAGGTGCACATACCTCCAGTTCCTCTGAACGTCTTGACAACTCCTTGGCCTTTTGCCATGTGGGGCATTGATATGATCGACGAGATCAGACCTACAGCATCCAACGGGCATCATTTCATCCTGGTAGCGATTGATTATTTTACGAAGTGGGTTGAAGCAGCATCCTTTACTACTGTAACCAAGAACGTTGTGGCACGGTTCATTCAGCACAATCTGATCTGTCGATACGGTGTACCAGAGAGGATCATTACGGACAATGGTACCAATCTCAACAACAAGATGATCACTGAGCTCTGCAAGCAGTTCAAGATACAGCATCACAACTCTTCTCCCTACCGGCCGAAGATGAATGGTGATGTAGAAGCAGCTAATAAGAACCTTAATAAGATTGTGCAGAAGATGACAGTGATATACAAAGACTGGAACGAGATGTTACTGTTTGCTCTCCATGGGTACCGTACCTCAGCGCGGACGTCAACAGGGGCAACACCCTATTCCTTGGTATATGGCATGGAGGTAGTCTTGCCCATCGAAGTTCAGATACCCTCTCTACGAATCATGAAGGATGCAGGTTTGAGTGAAGATGACTGGATTCAGACCCGGCTTGATCAGCTGAACCTAATCGACAAAAAGAGACTTACTGCTATTTGTCATGGTCAGACGTACCAAAAACGGATGATCAAGGCATTTAACAAGAAGGTTAGACGACAAGAGTATCAAGTTGGGGATCTGGTAATCAAGCGCATCATCTTACCTCAAGGTGATCCCAGGGGCAAATGGACCCCTACTTACGAAGGGCCATTTGTGGTTAAGAACATTTTCTCGGGAGGAGCTATGATTCTAACCACCATGGATGGTGACGACCTTCCTCACCCTGTCAATGCAGACATAGTGAAAAGATACTACACATAATAAAAGACCCGCTAGGTTGACTGGCCTAGGAAAAAATAAGGGCTTCCCGGCGAACCAAAAGGGTTCGGGAAAAAATAAGGGATGAAAATGAAAAAATCTGTACACCCGGCAAGTCGAAAACCTGAAAAGGCGACTTGGGAAAAAAGGGTATCCCATTGGACTGAAAACCCGAAGGGGAGGTCCAGGCAAAAATTAGGGATCAGCGTAACACTATGTCTCATTGGATCATCTCGCACCCAGACTTCGGTATCGACTATCAAGCTCGGACGGTGCTAATCAATCTGATCTACCTTCAACCAAGTAGAAAAGTGATGAGATGCTCGTGGATATAAAGGCAATAGTAGAGTCGGAACCCTGTGGGATTATTCACATAGTTGTTTTGTTTTCACAAATTGTATAAATTCTATTTGTTCGGAGGTGTTCTCTTAATAGGACGTCAGCCTCTTGTACAAAAATGCCTATTTACAGGCCAAACTCCAAAATCAATACAATTCATTTTCAAAGAAATTTCAAACTGTTTTTCTTTATCTGTTTTGATTTGCAAAGAATGTTCAATGTTCATTTTTGATATATGCATTTGACATTAATTGTTGCTCATGAATATTTACATGCGAAACAAAAGACGATTACGGGTAATATCAGAAACAGGGGCAATAAAAATTGTCCAAACTATACAGTTTCTCTGTCCACCAGGTACAAAGGTAGATTCGGCTGAAAAACATGGCTAAGACACCTTCACTCCTCGCAGAGTAAGACAATAATGATAACTCTCTCCAGCTGAGACTTGCAACTGTGAATGAATCGGTAATATTCTCCCCTAGCAGAGTTTATCTACCATCAGCACTAAAAAGGCTTGATATCCCCGGCAGTCTTAATATTCCCCAACGGAGTATAAGAATGTTCCCCGGTAGGGTCCAAGATATCCCCAGTGGAGTTAAAATTTTCTCAGCGCAGTCTGAAAAAGCTTCCCCAACGGAGTTGGGAGAATCATCCCCAATAGACTATGGAAGTTTATCCCCAGCAGAGTACAAAAATAAATCTCCCTAGCCAAGTTCAAAGGATCATTCCCAGCAGAACTCAAAGGATTATCTCCATAAGAGTCCAAAAGGTTATTCCCAGAGAAGTCGCCACTGAGAGATCGTTCCCAGCGGAGTTCTTTCCTTTCACAAATAGGAATTCAATCCCCAATAGGATTCAATATCACCAGCAACGATAATTCATCCCAACAGAATTTATCAGTGGAATCTTCAGCAGAACATCTCTTCCCCACAGAGTAATCTCCTCATCAGTTTATTCCCTCAACGGAGTCATCCTCTCCTACAGGTTTATTCTCTTTGTTCGCCATCCCCAGTGGAAACGAAGAATCCAGCTCTATTCTTCAGCAGCTATCCGGGATTTATTTTCCTCAACTAGAAACATTACATTTCCATACATCATGATACAGGAATATACACATCATACCATGCAATCTCATTTATTTTGAGAGCATCATTGCTTAATATATATCATGCATTTCATACATCATGACATTACATATGACTAACTCTTTACCTTTTCAAGGAAAGACGAATCAATAAACACCGTTGACTACTTATATGACCTGGTAGTCCCCTTAAAAACCAAATCTATTGAGGGTTGTTTCAGCAAATTCCTCAAAAAGATGCCCTCACAAGACTTTCGTCTGGTTCAGTTAAATCGATTCTAAGATTTTTCTGATTCTTATCCAGTCAAAGTTAATCCAAGACCTTCTCTGGTTCAGTCAAATCGACGCTAAGATCTCCCTGATTCTTATTCCAGTTGAAGATATTCCAAGACTTTCGTCTGGTTCAGTTAAATCGATTCTAAGATTTTTATGATTCTTATCCAGCCAAAGTCAATCTAAGACCTTCTCTGGTTCAGTCAGATCGATGTTAAGATCTCCCTGATTCTTATTCCAGTTGAAGATATTCCAAGACATTCGTCTGGTTCAGTTAAATCGATTCTAAGATTTTTTTGATTCTTATCCAGTCAAAGTTAATTCAAGACCTTCTCTGGTTCAGTCAGATCGATGCTAAGATCTCCCTGATTCTTATTCCAGTTGAAGATATTCCAAGACTTTCGTCTGGTTCAGTTAAATCGATTCTAAGATTTTTATGATTCTTATCCAGTCAAAGTTAATCCAAGACCTTCTCTGGTTCAGTCAGATCGACGCTAAGATCTCCCTGATTCTTATTCCGGTTGAAGATATTCCAAGACTTTCGTGTGGTTCAATTAAATCGATTCTAAGATTTTTCTGATTCTTATCCAGTCAAAGTTAATCCAAGACCTTCTCTGGTTCAGTCAGATCGACGCTAAGATCTCCCTGATTCTTATTCCAGTCGAAGTTCAGACCTCTTATCAACAGTATCCAAATGGCATCTGTAAGCCCATTCCTGACATCACCGGGATAATACCACTTCATGCGAGTGCAAATTTCTGGGCACTCTAGTGTTCAATCATCTTCCACCTTCGGATCACGAAAGGCACGAAAGCCAATCTACATCCTCAGGTTTAAGAAGATTGAACAGGGGAATATGTTGTACCCCAAAGCTTTCCCTCTCATATTTCTCAAGGCATGGCAAGAAAAATCTCCAAGTGGCTCAAGATTGCTCAAGAGTTGGATAGTCAAGCTATCCCCTAAGGCAGTCAATCCCAAATTAGGGTTTTGTATTGCATCAAGATCCTTGATTCCAAATGAAATAAAATGCTCCCTAATGTCCTAATATGTTCTCAAAATCATCCATGTCAAATTTCAAGCCTTGCAGAGGAAGTTTGCTCAGTCAATTGCTCAAAGGGTCCAAAAATCGACTGTGCTAGGGCAAAAGTCAACTGTGACCTATAAACAGTCAAACTTCAAGATTTTTTGTCAACATTCTCATTTTGAAGGATATTTCATCATTTGATCAAGGGTTTATCATGATTCATCAAGGATTTCTCAAAGGGTTTATCATGATTCATCAAGGGTTTTGCAGGAAAAGTCAACTCAACTTTGACCAAGCATAACTTTCTCATACTTTATGAGAAATGACCCATCCAAATCTCATTTTGAAGAGGATGCAATTTCCTACAATCCATATTCATACCCCAAGATCATAAAATGCACTCACAAGAAGTTATAAATTTGGACATTATAGGTCATTTTTGAAAGTCAACAAAAACACCTTTTTTTTCCAAACCTCATAACTTGAGAATGGAATATCAAAATGAGATGAGACTAAAAGGGTTGGTTAGAGGACATCTCAATCTTTCTAAAAAGTCCAAGAACACCTCCAAAAGGTCAAAATTGAAGAAGTTATGCATTGTTGAAGTTGGGCATTTTTGCAAAATTGCCAAAAGTCAACTATCCCCAAAACATCAAATTTTGTCAAATGGGTCCATTTTTTTCCACTTGATTTGAACTTGCCACATTACACACGTGTCCCAGCTTCAGCCTTGTGTCCATTTATCAATTTTATTATTTTATTTGATTTTTTATTGAATTATTTCATTTTAAATCAAATTAAATCAAATAAAATCCCAAAGCTTGATTACATGAGATCTTTTGCTATTTTCAGGACTTAATCATCATCATGGTCAGCATCAAACTCGTATCAAGCATTCCATGTGCAAAAAGATTGATTTTTTGACAAAATTGGCAAGTTTTCAATGGTGAATCAAATCAAATCCCATGGCATTGATGTGCAAAGATTCAATCCACAAATGTTAACCTAATACATTATATCATACATATACAAGTCAAAGCACACGAAAACTAGGTTAGAGGCTGCAAGAATACTGAAAACAAAACTTGGAAAAAGTGGTGAAAAGTGCAAAACTGAAATCACACTTAGAGGCAATTTCAGAAGCGAAGCTTGACACCAATCAATTGCTGGAGGTTCACTGAGTCAGAACCACCCCCTAGCAAGCACTCATACACGCCCAAAAGCACTGTAAGAGTCACCAAAAATTGCTTCTTTCTTGAATTTGTATATCCTTATTTCTGCATCTTTTGCACAAACCATTTGCATATTCATGATCCTCATCAAATTTCCAAGCTTTCTATATTATCCAATTGCATTTATCTGATCTGTGAAGCCAAGAACCGAATCTAGGGTTTTGTGGTTTGTTTTTAGGCGTTTCTTTTACAGGCAAAATTAGCTCCATTGATGGCCATGGACATGACCGGAAGAGAAGGACGAACGCAACCATGTGCTTGGAATTGATTTTCATGGCCTGTAATTGATTTTAGGAATGATCTGCGCATTTAGCTGCGGATCTAAATCCGCAGGTAAATTTATAGGTTTTGAAGGTCAAGGACGACAAATGTGTCTCCCTCTGATTGGACCATTCAAACTTTCGTGCACTTTTTTTATTTTCTGGCAATATAACACGTTTTGTCTTATTATTATTTTTGTTTAATATACTAACAAGTAACACACAATGGCCTAGTGGTAGTGGCGTGCATCCAATATCCAACAGGACCTGGGTTCGAATCCCAGGTCCCCCATATGCTTTATTATAATTTTTCTTCAGGTATTCCAGTGCGCCTAAGGAGTGGCAGTACATCATACACCATCATCTAATTAAGGGACAGATGGCCAGTGGCCAGATCTGATGGATGGAGATGGAACGTCCACCATGGAACCAAGTCAAAGTGCACACGCTGGATCTCACCAAGTCAGCCAGGCCTGCGCCAATTGGGCCATGGAATTGCTGAGCAAACCCCTAAAACAGACCCAAACCCTCTCTTCTCTATATTTCTATTTCTATTTTTTTGTTTTAATTATTTATTTATTGTTTTTATTTAATCATTAACCAATCAAATCTTTTTCTCAATAAAATTAAAACCAAAAAATATTTTCTTTATAAAAATTAAATTTTAGTATTTTCTTTTTTAACAAATCAATTAATTAATTTAGTTTTAATTAGGATAACTTTAATATATTTTATAAACAATTAAAATTAAGTTAGACAATTAGGTTTTTATTAACATTGATTAAATTTATTTTTATTTCTTTAAATAACAAAAAAAACCAAAAATATTTATTTTCATTAATTAATTAATTTAATTTAATTTAATAATTGACCTAGTTTAATTTCTTTCATAAATTCAAAAATAACCAAAAAAATCTTTTCTTTAATAATTAAAGGGTCAAAACCCTAGAACTCGCACTCGATTTAATTTCTCGCATGCGACTTATTTTCTTTTATCATATTATTGTACTTGTTCCCGAAATGTAATAGATAATTATGACTATTTTTATCGCTTTATTTATTTTCCGCATTTTAATTTCAAAGGGTTGCTTTTGGCGATGTAAATACCCGACGCCTTGTAATTTAATTTCTGCAATTTATTTTCCGCAAAATATAACTGCTAGATGTTTGATAATAGGTATGCATGACAAGAATGGATGTTTAACCTAAAATCAACTTAGATAACCATTAACATGTACAAAGACAAAATTAACTGAAAACGACACACTCACACATGTGCACTCTTAGGGTACACCCCACTTGGTTGCCTTCATATGCGGTTGTTGTACCCCAAAATTTGCCCTCCCATATTCTTCAAGATTTGCCAAGATCATGGTTCAAAATCTCTCAAGAGTTGCACAGTCCAATTGCCTCCTAACACAGTCAAATTAGGGTTTTGGTTCTTGCAAAGAAATTGAGGTTCCCAAGGGTCCAATCAAGCACCACATGCCCACATACATTGTCAAGCATCCATATGTCAAGTTTCAAGACTCACAGCATCAAATTGCCCAGTCAAAAACCCTAATTGCTTCACAGTCAACTGCAGGGGCAAAATGGTCATTTGACAGTCAAAAGTCAAAAATTTTGGTCAACATCTTATTTTGAAGCCAAAAACATCATTTGATCAATTCTTGATCATGATTCTCAAAGCATGGCTCAAAAAGTCTCAAGATGCAAAAGTTTCTATTTTTGGATAGCTGAAAAAGTCAATTGCAAATTGACCAAGGCATAACTTCTTCATGGTTTATCATAAAAATCCCATCCAATGCTCATTTTGAAGAGAATGACATTTCCTACAACTCATCTTCACACTCCAAGTCCAAGAAATGCTCTCACAAAAAGTTATCAATTTCAATATTATAGGTCATTTTCAAAAGTCAACAAAAAGGCACTTTAAGTCAAAGACCATAACTTGAGATTGGTAAATCAAAATGACATGGGACCAAAGGAATTTGTTAGAGGGCTTCAAGACCTTTCCAAAATGTCCAAGAACATGATCATAGCTTCAAAATTGAGCAAGATATGCATTGGAGAAGTTGGGAAATTTTTGGGAATTTTGAAAAGTCAACTTTGCCTAAAACACTTCAAAATTGCTAATGGGCCTCAAATTCTTCCTTGAATCATTACCCAAAGCCTATGCACGACCCATTGAGCTTAAAAGGATTTATTTTCTTATTTTTAATTAATTAATTGAATTTTTATTCTTATTAATTCATTTAATTAGTTTTAATTGTAGAAAAAAATCAAATAATGATTTTTCAAATCTTTTTGTGCAGCAAATCATACTAGGGCAAGCTGGCAAGTCGTTTCACATTCAAAAAGGGAAGATTTTCCATGATTGGAAAGGGTTTCAATGGCAAAAGATTGAAATTTACATAATTGAAAATCAAATATCCAAGACATTAATTCAATGGATTCATGGGCTCTTTCTTGACCTAAATTCTTCACATACAAAGGCTGAGTGAAACCTAATTCATAGACACACGAAAAAGCTGCTAAGGAGCCATAACGAATTTGCAATTTTTCAACAAAAAGCTTGAAACTGATTTCATATTGGCAGGGCGATTCAAGGCTTAAAACCTGTTCCATTGCATTACTGACATTGCTAGGAAGCTGTTGGCATCAAGAACAAGTCCCCATACTCCAAGAATCGGTAGAAATGAATCACGTTTCTTCATAAATATTTCATAATCGAATTTTAATTTCCACGCATCATTCATGTGTTTTGATTATTGATTTATGCTATTAACATCTTCCTGAAGCATTTGGCATAGTTTAATTGTTCTAAAAGTGCTTGAATCGAAATCTACCATTGATGAAACCTAGGGTTTCAGAAGCTTCAAAATAGGGCTTTCCTTGTATGGAAAAATTGGACCCCAAGACCAATATGAATGAATTCATCGCAAGAAGCCTGATCCATTGAGATACTCGCGCCCAATTTATTTAACCCATGGGCGTAATCGCTATTTTCACAGGTTCCACTTAGTGGGGGTTTAAAACCCCCGCTACTTGCTTTATAATTGCAGGAAAAAGATGAAGAAGAAGCTGAGGTGTCCAGGCATGATAGGAGCATTCAAATCTGGCGCGTAATTTTTTTGTCCATACCACTAACATTTGTTTTTTTATATAATAATTACTCTCCATTATGTTAACAAACGCGCGCAATAGCTCAGTTGGTTGGAGGACGTGTCTTGCAGGTATAGGGACCTGGGTTCGATTCCCAGGTCCCCCCACATATTGCATAATTTTTGTTTTAACGTGTTCATGTGCAGCAAGCGTTCAACGTTCCACCATACACGCTCATGCGCTAGCCTGCCAAGTGGCTTCAAGATCCAATCCAGTGGCTTCAGAAGGAACTCCATGATGCACTCAGTCAATAGACATACACACAAGCGTGGAAAGTCAAACAAGGCCTTGTCTCTTGGGCCAAAATTGCTCCAATTCACCTCCATATGGGCCTGATACCCTCTTGGTTTGCTTTATTTTTTATTCTCTTTTCTTTTCTTTTAATTTCTTTTAATCATTTAATTGTTTTAATTGTTTTTTTTTAATTTTTTGCCATAAATTAATTTTCCATAATAAAAACAGAAAAATCAAAAAATGTAAAATATATTTAATTATTATTAATTCATCACTAAAATATTTTTGCAAATAAACTCTAATAATTAACTTAGTTAAATTAGGTTTTAATTTTAACACTTTTTCTTAATAAATAAAAATATATAGAATTAGGTTTTTTGACATTTTCATCTTTTTCTTAATTAAATTATTTTCCTCATTACTTATTATTATTGTTAATTACTATTTATTTTTGTAAATAAACATGTAAATTAATTAATTAGTTTAAATTAGGTTAACTTTAATACTTTCATTAATAATTAAAATAATTTAGAACTAGGGTTTCACTAACTTTAATTTTAATTCTTTTCTTTATTTTCATAAATACAAAAACATAAAAAACATATTTTCTTTTCTTTAATTAAATAATTAAATAGACTTTAATTTAATTTCAAGCAAAGGGTCAAAACCCTCGGACGTCCTAATTTTTATTCTTTTCGCGCATTTATTTTCTTTTATTGAATATTATGTAACTACTTTCCGGATGTAATAGTAATTAGGTATTTATTTACTTTCCGCATCTTTTATCAAAAACGGGTCTTTGTACTTTGGCGATGTATAGACCTGCGCCTTGTAATAGCGTAGCTTTTATCTTTCCGCATTTAAATTTCCGCACTCTTAAATTCTAAATTGCATGAAAGAATGTATGGTTAATTAAAAATAACTCGTAGCTCACAGTGCCATGATCAAAGATAACTGTTAAACTGAAAACAACATACAAATACACACACCACTTCTAGGGTACGCCTCACCTGTTGCCTTCGAAACGTGGTCGTCAAGTATAGGACGTTTTAGTAAGTCCTTATGTCCATGATCCAGTTGCCTCGAAACAGTTGCCTCGAAATAAGTTGCCTCGAAACGGTTGCCTCGAATTAAAAATTGATCAAGGACATAAGGGTAGCTTCTAAGGTGTCCTACTATTGCTTCGGTGACCACACTGTCCCTAACACTCGAATTGACCCGAACACCTCCAACGGTGGTGCTACCTACCTCTCAATGGTGGGATGGCACTACCTTAAGGACATTTACACAGCCTAATTCCTTAGGGTAGGTAGATGACTCATAGATACTTGCTCTCTTCAAAAACAAATCAAAACTCTTTTCACACACTTTCAAAAAGCTTTCAAAACAATTTTTCAAACACTCTTGAGGACAGATACAAGAGTTATTCAGAAATATTTAAACGAAACTTTTTCAAACTCACTCACATCTTGAAAAGCAAACATTTTGAAAACATAAAGAGCAAGTATCTAAGAGCCCGTGGATAACCACAGATAGAAAGGGTGCTAACACTTTCCCTTTCTATAAATCTACCTCCCGAACCGAGAAACTATCTCATAAGGAATTTTGCTACGCTTTTGTCCTGTCCATGTTGGAGAAAATAAAAGACGGTGGCGACTCTTGCTTCTGCGACATTTCGCGAACCAGCGTTAAACAGTCAGTTCTAAATCCACCGATCACAGCGGTCATTGAGTATAGGAAGTGTTAGAGGTCGCCCTCTTGTCTAAAAGATTATAGTTGCCTCGAAACGGTTGCCTCGGATATTGTTACCTCAAAACAAATGATCTAAGACATTAGGGTTACCGCTAAGGCATCCTAACATTGCTTTAGTGACCGCACGTCCCTAAAATCGAATTGACCCTGAAACTCCAACGACGATGCTACCTACTCATTCATAGTGGGATAGCATTGTCTAAAGGAAGATAGCATAGAACGATTCCTTTTTCGAGTAGGTAGATGGTTCTTAAGTACTTTCTCTTTCAAAAAAAAAAAACTTTTCACACTTACACCTTTCAAACAAAAACTTTTTCAAACCCACAATCACAAAGAAAGCAAATTTTGAAAACAATATGAGCAAGTACCTAAGAGCCCGTGGATAACCACGGATAGAAAGGGTGCTAACACCTTCCTTTTCTATAATCTACCCCCCGATCCCAAGAAACATCTCGAAAAAAGGAATTTTTCTGTGCTTTTTTCCTTTCCTTGTTGGATAAAATAAAAGTCGGTGGCAACTCTTGCTTACCGCGACATTTTGCAAAAACGAACGCAAAACGCGAACCAGCATTCCAAAAACAGTCAGTTCTTTCCCACCGTATCACACATATATAAAAAATGAACATTGGACGTTCTTTGCAAAACAAAATAGAAAAAGGAAAAACAATTTGAAATTTCTCTGAAAATGAATTGTATTGATTTTGAAGTTTGGCATGTAAATAGGCGTTTTTGTACAAGAGGCTGACGTCCTAGTGAGAGAACGCCGCCGAATAAATATAATTTACATAATTTGTGAAAAATTAAACAAAACAGCTATGTGAATAATCCCACTGGGTTCCAACTCTGCTATTGCCTTTATGTTCTCGAGCATCTCGTCACTTTGCTACTTGGTTAAAGGAAGATCAGATTGATTAGTGTTGTCCGAGCTTGATAGTTGATACCGAAGTCTGGTTGCAAGGTGATCCAATGAGACATAGTGTTACACTTTGATCCCTAATTTTTGCTTGGACCGCCCTTTCGGGTTTTCAGTCCATCGGGATACCCTTTTTTGCCCAAGTCGCCTTATCAGGTTTTCAACTTGCCGGGTGTACATATTTCTTTATTTTCATCCCTTATTTTTGCCCGAACCCTTTTGGTTCTCCAGGAAGCCCTAATTTTTGCCTAGGTCATTCAACCTAGCGGGTCTTTGATTATGCGTAGTATTTTTTCACTATGTCTGCATTGACGGGGTGAGGAAGGTCGTCACCATCCATGGTGGTTATAATCATAGCTCCTCCTGAGAAAATGTTCTTAACCACAAATGGCCCTTCGTAAGTAGGGGTCTATTTGCCCCTGGGGTAACCTTGTGGCAGTATGATGCGCTTGATAACCAGGTCCCCAACTTGATACTCTTGTCGTCTAACTTTCTTGTTAAATGCCTTAATCATCCGTTTTTGATACGTCTGACCATGACAAATAGTAGTAAGTCTTTTTTTGTCGATTAGGTTCAGCTAATCAAGCCGGGTATGAATCCAGTCATCTTCGCTCAAACCTGCATCCTTCATAATCCGAAGAGATGGTATCTGAACTTCAATGGGCAAGACAGCCTCCATGCCATATACCAAGGAATAGGGTGTTGCCCCTGTTGACGTCCGTGCTGAGGTACGGTACCCATAAAGAGAAAATGGTAACATCTCGTGCCAATCTTTGTACGTCACCGTTATCTTCTGCACAATCTTCTTAATGTTCTTATTAGCCGCTTCGACATCCCCATTCATCTTCTGTCAGTAGGGAGAAGAGTTGTGATGTTGTATCTTGAATTACTTGTAGAGCTCAGTGATAATCTTATTGTTGATGTTTGTAATGATCCTCTCTGGTACACCGTATTGATAGATCAGGTTATGCCGAATGAACCGTGCCACGACATTCTTGGTTACAGTAGCAAAGGAAGCTGCTTCAACCCACTTTGTAAAGTAATCAATTGCTACCAGGATGAAACGATGCCCGTTAGATGCTGTAGGTCTGATCTCGCCGATCATGTCAATGCCCCACATTGCAAAAGGCCACGGAGCCGTTAAGACATTCAGAGGAACTGGAGGTATGTGCACCTTATCAGCATAGACTTGGCATTTGTGACAGGTTCGAGAATGCTGATAACAGTCGGCTTCCATAGTGGACCAGTAATATCCTACCCGGAGGATTTTCTTTGCCATGGTGTGTCCACTGGAATGAGTTCCAAAAGTACCTTCATGTAACTTTGTCATGATCCTTTCTGCTTCGTTCTTACCTACACATCGCAGTAAGGTTGAATCATGGTTACGCTTGTAAAGAATGCCATTGTTGATGAAGAACTTCGCCGCGAACCTCCTCAGAAACTTCTTGTCATTAACTGATGCACCCTCGGGGTATTCCTGAGCCTCAAAATATCTCTTCACCTCATGAAACCAGGGTTTATCAGCTACCTCTTCAGTCTCAATATCACAGCAATGTGACGGTTCGTCCAACCTTTCAATGGTAATCCGGGGAGCCTCGTTGTCCCAATTGACTTTGAACATAGAAGACATCGTATCCAGCGCGTCCGCCAACTGATTCTCCTCTCTAGGGAAATATTCAAAGGTTATCTCCTCGAAATGGGGAAGCAACGTCAATACATACTCCTTGTAAGGAAAAAGATTTGGGTGTTTCGTATCCCACTCGCCTTTGATCTGACTGATCACGAGAGCGGAATCTCCGAAAACACTTAGAAACTTAATCCTTAGGTCAATTGCTGCTCGAAGACCCATGATGCACGCTTCATACTCCGCCATATTGTTGGTGCAGTTGAAACATAGTCAGGCGGTAAACGGAGTATGAGAGCCTTTAGGAGATATGATTACGGCGCCAATACCATTACCCAAAGAGTTTGAAGCTCCATCAAAGTACATAGACCATCGGGATCCTTCCTCAGGTCCTTCATCCGGTCCAGGTGTCTCACAGTCAGTTACTAACATGATGTTCTCATCCGGAAATTCAAAGTTCATAGACTGGTAATCATCCACTGCCTGACGTGCCAAGAGGTCTGCCAATACACTTCCTTTGATTGCCTTTTGGGTCATGTATTAGATGTCATACTCAGTCAAGATCATCTACCATCTTGCCATTCTTCCGGATAAGGCAGGCTTCTTGAAGATATACTTGATGGGGTCCATCTTTGATATCAATAGAGTAGTGTGAGTCAGCATATACCGTCTCAGCCGGTGAGCAGCCCATGCCAAAGCGCAGCAAGTTTTCCCGAGCAACGAGTATTGGGTCTCGCAGTCGGTAAACTTTTTGCTAAGGTAATAAATAGCATGCTCTTTTCGGCCGGACTCGTCATGCTGCCCCAACATGCACCCCATTGAGTTGTCGAGTACTGTCAAGTATAAGATCAAAGGTCTCCCTTCAACTAGAGGCATCAGAATGGGTAGCTCTTGGAGATATTCTTTGATCCTTTCGAAAGCGGCCTGAAATTCATCATTCCATCTTACCACTTGATCTTTGTTCAGTAACTTGAAGATCGGCTCACAAGTAGCAGTAAGGTGTGAGATGAATCGGGTAATGTAATTCAAACGTCCCAGAAAGCCTCTGACTTCTTTTTTTGTTCGGGGAGCTGGAGTTTCCTGTATAGCCTTCACCTTTGCAGGATCCACTTGAATACCTTTATCACTTACGACGAAACCCAGTAGCTTACCAGATCTCACTCCGAAGGTGCACTTGTTCGGGTTTAACCTCAGCTTGTACAACTTCAACCTGTCAAATAACTTCTGAAAGTGGTCCAGATGTTCTTCTTTAGTCTGGGATCTTGCAATCATATCATTGACGTATACCTCAATCTCATGATGGATCATGTCATGGAACAAAGCGACCATGGCACGCTGATACGTTTCCCCAACATTCTTCAATCCAAAAGGCATGACCTTGTAGCAAAAGGTACCCCATTGAGTAACAAAGGTTGTCTTCTCCATATCTTTGGGAGCCATCTTAATCTGATTATAACCGGAGAAACCATCCATAAAGGAGAAGACCTTATGTTGTGTGGTGTTGTCAACCAGAACGTCGATATGAGGTAGAGGGAAATCATCCTTGGGACTCGCCCTATTCAGATCCCTATAGTCAACACACATTCGAACCTTACCATCCTTCTTCGGTACTGGAACCACGTTGGCCACCCACTGTGGGTAAGAAGTAACTGCTAGAAAACCGGCGTCAAACTGTTTCATAACTTCAGCCTTGATTTTCTCAGACATATCCGGGCGCATTCGGCGAACTTTCTGCTTTACTGGAGGACAGTCCTCCTTGGTAGGCAGACAGTGGACCACAATATCGGTATCCAACCTAGGCATATCTTCATAAGACCAGGAAAAGATCTCAACATAGTCACGCAGCATCTGAATCAACCGTTGCTTAACACTAGGCTCCAGATTTGCACCGATCTTGACCTCTTTCTTGTCTACCTCTGTACCCAGATTTACTGATTCCACTGGCTCTTCATGCGGCTGAATAACCCTCTCTTCCTAAAGTAACAGCCTAGCAAGTTCACCAGGCACTTCGCAATCATCTTCACCTTCGTCTTCGTCTAAGTTGATCGGAATTTCAAAGTCATAACTGGCAGTAGCAGAGTCGTTACCAGTAGGATCCAGAGTGGATGTAGGCATGTATATGTGAGTGTGTGTAAAATAGCTGTTTTGCAATATATAATAAAAGAAAAACAAGGAGCGCAAAATTTGAAATGCAAGAAACGTCCAATGCTTTTATTAATGATATATGTAGATGACACACATAAAGCCCCCACAAATGAAGCCACGGTGCCCTGGGTAAGACACCAGGCCGTAAAGTTTAAAATTGTCTGTTACAAAATTCAAAACAAAAGTCTCATTACTTGGTAATAAAAGAAATTGGGACGAAGTCCTTTGTCGTCCAATTGCTTAGTCCACCACCGGTAGTTGGGTAGATCCAACTGTCAAACTCAGACTCTTCAACATCGTCTTCAATGGCATTCACTCCTGAATTGCTGATGAATAGGGGAGGTCTTCCGATCCGTGCACTCCGAACAGCCCTTTGAGCTTCTACAGTGAAACCCAAACCAAACTTCTTAGTCTTATGTGCAAAATCAGGGAGTTGGCCCCAATTTGCACACCCACCTTTCTCAACAACAGCCCGGGCATCCTTGAGGGAAGCCATCTTCATTAGCGGATCTTCAGTAACAGTTTCAGTTGATGCCAGCGTCTGGGGAGCTTCTTCAAAATGCTGAAATAGGGTCTCAATGAACTCCCCATCCATCTCTACATATCGGAAAGAGTTAAGGTGGCTCACCATGTTCTCCTTTTCTCCTCGCACTGTAACTATTTTCCCTTTCACTGGGTATTTCAGCATTTGGTGAAGCGTAGACGTTACTGCCCTAGCTTTGTGGATCCACGGGCGCCCCAGCAGACAAGAATAAGATGGCCGAATGTCCATCACATAGAATGTAGATGCGAAAACCTGAGAACCAACCTTAATCGTAATATCCACTTCTCCGTGTACCATCCTCTTGGACCCGTCAAAGGCCCTGACCACAATGTTGCTTGGTTTCAGCTCCAAACCTTCACGGTCTAACCGGTCTAGAGATTTCTTAGGTAAAACATTCAGCAATGACCCAGTATCCACCATTACGTGAGCAAGAGTAGTGCCCCTGCATTCAATGGATACATGCAGGGCATTATTGTGATTCTTCCCCTTGGTAGTCAAGTCGGCATCGGAGAAACCCAACTCATTATCTGCTGTCAGACTAGCCACGTAATCTTTAAACTGATCAACTGATGTTTCTTGCGGTACGTGTGCAGTCTTCAGGAAAGCAATCAGAGCCTTGGCATGGGCTTATGAGCAAAGCAACCGAGACAACATAGAGATTTTGGATGGAGTTTGCCCTAGTTGCTCAACTACATTGTAGTCGCTCTTTTTGATGATCTTCAAAATTTCCTCCATCTCTTGTCTAGAGGCTTCAATAGTAATCTTCTTCGGTGCCTCCGTCTGGGCAGGCTCACCGGTAGTCCCTTTGCCCTGAGTGTCAGATGACTCGGCAACAGGGGTAAGAATTGGAACTTGAATGGGGACAGTAGCAGGTGTACTGACAGGCGTAATAACAACAGGCTTCTGAATAGTTGGTGGAGAGATCTCGGGGGAGAACAGTCTTTCGCTGCGGGTGACTTTACTAGATCCAACGATATTGCTGATGTCAGTATCAGCATTTAAATCTTGTTTAACTCCGTGATAATACATGTTAGCCCCGTAGTGCCATGGGACAACTTTATTTGATGTATAGGGGGTAGGCCCAGGAATGGTGATGATCAATGGTGCAATTCTTGGAACGAATGTAATTCTAACATGCTTTCTCGTGGAAGCCTTGGAAGAATTATCGAAAATGGTGATTATAGCAACTTCTTCAGTAGGAACCAAAGGAACAAAAGTCTTCTCAAATAGAATCTCTTTATTATCCATCAGGCGTTGAACACCTGACTTCAAAAGATGGCAACCGGTAGGTAGGATGGCACACAGATGGCAACCTTCACCGCAACCCGGAAATAAACCGGCTAACAGAAGGTTCTTCTTCACAGTCATCAATGGAGTAACAATGTCTTTCACAGAAACCACAAACGAGTCTTCATCTACAGCATTTACTTCATGCTTAGGCATAGGAGCAGTCACAACATTAGCTCTTTCAGGTGCTTCGAACTCAATCTCCTTAGCATCAATCAAGTCTTGTACCTTATTCTTCAAAACCCAACAGTCATTCGTATCGTGCCTCGGGCTATCGGAGTGAAAAGCACAACGGGCGTTTGGATTGTACATCGGTGATGTTGTATTGGGATTCTTCGGGGCCTCCTTCGGAATCACCAAGTTGGTCTTTAATAACTGCGGCAGAATCTGAGACAGGGTTATATTGAGCTGAGTGAATTGTCTTTGCGGCTTCTCGGCCCTTGGCTGATTATTGCGCTGAGGAGCAACAACAGGTCTTGATATAACCACTGCATTAACTGCTTGGCGGCGTTCAGGTTTGTTATGGCTCTTTGAGCTGTAAACAGCGCTTGACTCCTTCTTAAAAGGCTTCTTCTCGGTGCCTGACGAAACACCCTTCTGTATCTTACCGCTCTTGATACCGACTTCAACTCTTTCTCCGGTCATAATCAGCTCTGTAAACCTGGACGATGAACTTCCAATCAGATGGTTGAAATACGGACCAGACAAGGTCCCCAGAAACATATCTACTAACTCCCTATCAGCCAAAGGGGGTTGTACTCTTCCAGCAAGGTCCCTCCACTTTTGAGCGTAGTCTTTGAAACCTTCGCCCGCACCCATAGACATACCTTGAAGTTGGGTACGCGTGGGAGCGAGGTCGGAATTGTATTGGTACTGCTTGTAGAAATCAGCAACAAGGTCTTCCCAATTAAGAATACTAGCTCCTTCCAGCTGGTAAAACCATTCAAGTTGAGTCCCTGAAAGACTATCTTGAAAGAAGTGGATCCAGAGGTTCTTATCAGCGGTGTATGGATGGATCTTTCTAACATATGAGCGGAGGTGCAGCTTTGGGCAAGAAACCTCGTCGTATTTAGCAAAGACTGGTGCTTTAAATTTGTGGGGAATCACCACCCCAGATGACAGACCCAAATCACCAAAGTCCAGACCAGGGACTTTTTGGACCTCTATTGCGCTCAACCGGTCTTCGAGTTGTTTATACCTATCCTCAGCCGGAGGATACTGGTCTTCATTAAAGTCAGTCTCGTTGTCAGAAACCACAGGGCTAGGTGCCCTCCTTTCTTCTTGGTTTTCTCCCCCTCCAGATGAGTGAGTCAAATCAACCTCTTCCTGCAAATTGTTTCCAAATCTGCGGCCCATATTTAGTAGGACCGTCTTCTTCTTCTTCTTATCCTTCAAGATAAGGGTCTTCAGATCTTGCTGACCCTTGGCTAAACTCATGAACATTTCCTGGAACTGGGCGTTTTGAGCTTGCAGAGCCTTTATGGCTTGATCAATTGATGTTTTAGAAGACATGATGTGCTGAAATAAACAGCAAAGAAGATGAGAAACCTGTAAGGGTACCTGTGATGAAGAGCATGGGAATGAAATGCATATTATATGATTTCAAAGACTTTGGAGATTCGAATTCGTAAACCAAAATGAAACACACTTTTATTAGATAAAACTTGAATTCAATGTTCAACAAATGCCTTTAAGGCGTTACAAAAAGAAAAACTGAAAAGTAAATCAAAACTAGAAATAATAAAAAGACATCAGCGCTCTCATGGCCATTTCCCGTTGGTGCTGACATAGTCGTTGAGGATCTGCTCGTTCTCCAGTTGCCTTGTCAACTTTAGGATCTTCCGCTCTTGCTCGAGATACTTTTCTCTGTAAGTATACCGCTCTTCCCTTAGTTGGATCCAGGACCTCTTTAATGCCCCAATGTCAGTAGGCATGTATGGGTGGAGGATGGTAGGAGGAACCCCTTCTTCATCAGCAAGTTCTACTATCACAGGCAAGACAACTTCGTATGGCATTCCCAGCTTCTGAGCACGTGTACGAACCCAACGGAGATATGGTTCCATCGAAAGAGAAGTATTCACACCTAACTCGTGTGGATCAGATCGGTGCACCCTATCCCAGGCTCGTATGAACCTGCGGCGATGTTCACCACTATCCCCTTGGAAGTCAAAGACAATGCTTGGCATCAGCAACTCATGAGGTCCTTCCCTCCTAGCTCGCCCAAACTGTCGTAAGGCCAGACAAGGATTATAGGTGATCCCTCCATTGATTCCTATTAGTGGAACAATGAGGTATTCTCCACAGCGATCAATAATAGCTACGTCTTCCATGTCCTTATTAGTCCAAATGATGTCCGTGTGAGCAAGGGACATAATCCTGTAGGCCCAACCCATGTCTTCCTTGTTCTTCAAAACTGATTTGGGGAGGTGAGAAATAAACCCCCTCGCCAGCAATGGTGCACATCACATAAGGGTTCCCCGTTTCCGAGCAGTACGGGCATAGAGAGTGTGTAGGATATCACCCAAGAGAGTGGGCACTGGATTACAGGATATGAAAATATTCACTGCATTCACGTCAACAAAAGAATCTGAGTTGGGAAACATAACCAGACCATAAATAAGAAGAGCTAGGATGTCCTCGAACGCCTGAAAGTCTAAACTATCCCAGAACTGATTAGCCCGACCAACCAAGAACTTAGTCAAGAAGCCTTTTATCCCACTCCGAGTTTCCCAATTAGACATTACCTCAGCCTTTGTCAGATGAAGGGCTGAAGCAATCTCTTTCGGCCTAAGGACTTTCTCCCAACCTGTAAATGGCGTCTGCTCTAGAATGGAGATGCCGAGTAGATCAGAGAACTCTTCCAAGGTAGGTTCCAACTAGTAGTCCGGAAAAGTAAAGCAGTGGTACAATGGATCAAAGAACTGAACTAAGACACTCATCATCTGTTCATCCATCTTGGAGGTGACCAAACCAAGGAGGTGCCCATGTTTTCTGATAAAGGAGGAAGTGTCTGGAACCTTTGCAACCAAATCCTTAAGCTGAGTAGGAATCTGTACAAAGTTGATCTGAATAGTGTTTCTACGCATAGATGTCATGACCTACAAAATAGAACAAAGATGAATGCCATTGGTCTTTGAAATGGTTAGTCCAATGCAATATGCATGCAATGTCATGATGCATGATCTCATGATAGAAACACATCACAGGTATTCACAGATAGCAAACATGGTAAGGGCAAACAAGTCACACAGACAACCCTTAGATTTCAGGCTGGCAAGAAGTTTAGGTACTACACTCTTTCAGTTTAGTTGGTTCAAATATGTCCTAGAAATAGTAACCTAGTTCTAGAGGATCTCAATATCACTGACCACCCTCGATCGGTCATAATTCCAGTTTAGCAACCTTTTCTTGCGGCCGGAATCATCGCGAGAGTTTGGTCTCAATGAGTGTAGCATATTGCTATTGTTATATGGCCAAGTTGGTCAATTATAGGTTCTAAGGTCAGTCGGTGCTTAATGAACCCTTAGCAGACCCATATTCTCCTCGTTGTGCCACAAGGGATATCGGTACATACTAAAGTGCCACAGCAACGTAACTACTGCTTCAACCATGTCGGTCTATAGTAACTCTGATTCAAACCCACAAAGATAAAGCAAACAAATCATCAATTGAAAACATTATGAACTATTCCTAAGGTACACCCCACTTATATCATCCCTAGCAGAGTCGCCAGTTCTGTGATACGGTGGGAAGAACTGACTGTTTTTGGAATGCTGGTTTGCGTTTTGAGTTGCTTTTCGCAAAATGTCGCGGTAAGCAAGAGTCGCCACCGACTTTTATTTTATCCAACAAGGAAAGGAAAAAAGCACAGAAAAATTCCTTTTTTGAGATATTTCTCGGGTTCGGGGGGTAGATTATAGAAAGGGAAGGTATTAGTACCCTTTCTATCCGTAGTTATCTACGGCCTCTTAGGTACTTGCTCAATTGTTTTCAAAATTGTTTTCTTTGTGCTTGTGGGTTTGAAAAAGGTTTTATTTTAACTTCGATTTAACTCTTGCTTCTGTCCTCAAGAGTGTAACGAAGTGTTTTTGAAAACGTTGTTTGAAAAGGAGTGTAAGCGTGAAAAGTTTTGTTTTGAAAGAGCAAGTATCTAAGAACTATCTACCTACTCGAAAAAGGAATCGTTCTATGCTAATTTCCTTTAGATAATGCTATCCTACTATTAGTGAGTAGGTAGCATTATTGTTGGAGTTTAAGGGTCAATTCGAATGAGGGACTTACGGTCACTAAAGTAATGTTAGGACGCCTTAGCAGTAACCCTAATGTCTTAGATCATTTGTTTGAGGCAACAATATCTGAGGCAACCGTTTCGAGGCAACTATGATCTTTTAGACAAGAGGACGACCTCTAAAGTGGCCTATACTCAATGACCGTGTATGAAGGCAACCAAGTGGGGTGTACCCTAAGAGTGCACATGTGCGAGTGTGTCGTTTTCAGTTATTTTTATCTTTTGCACATGTTAAGGGTGATCTAATTTGATTTTAAGATTAAACATTCAGTCTTGTCATGCAAACCCTATTATCAAACATCTAGCAGTTATAATTTGCAGAATTAAAATGCATAAATTAAATTACAAGGCATTGGGTATTTACATCGCCAAAGACAAACCCTTTGAAAAATAAAAATAAAGCGATAAAAAATTAAATGTCCTATTTAACTATTACAATCCGTAAGCAGGTACATTATTGGATAAAAATAAATAAAGCGCGTGGGAAATTAAATCGAGTGCGAATTTTAGGGTTTTGACCCTTTTGAAAGAAAATTGCTTTTTTGTTGTTTTATTTGAGAAAAGAGATTAAGTCCTAAATTAATTACTAAATTAATTATGAAATAAATTAATTAATGAGAAATAAATTATGACATATTTTTGGTTTTTTTGGTATTTTAGGAAAGAAAATAAAATTAATTAAATTAGTAGTTAAATACCTAATTGTTCTAATTAATTTTAATTTATTTACAAAAATGAATTAAAGTTTTCTAATTAAAAACTTAATCAATTAATAAGTTTATTAAGAAAAAAAATTGATTGAAATAAAAAATATTTTTGTGATTTTATTTGATAAAAGAATTTTGTGATTGGTTAGAAAATTAATTAAATAAAATAAAACAATTAATAAAACAAAACAAAATAAATAAAAGAGAGAGGAGTGTTAGGCCTATTTTGGATGGTGTAGAAAGCAAATTATTGGCCCATTATCAGCTAGCCCGTGTGGACTTTTTGGATCTGGTGCACGTGCGTTGACTGGCACCTTGTGGACCTTCAACGCTTAGCCACCAGATCTAGCCTCTTGGCCATCTGGCGCTTGGATGGATGAGGATGTATGGTGGATTGCAAGCTAGCGTATGCATACAATCACCTGAAAAATAGTAATATTGAGAAAGAGGGGGACCTGGGATTCGAACCCAGGTCCTGAAGGTACATCAAACGCTTACTTGCCACTACGCCAGGCTGTTTTAGTTGTTAGCATAATAAGTATCAATAATATAACAAAACAATTCCAATTCCAGAAAGAAAGAAAAAAGGCGCGCTTGGTTTGAATGGCCCAATGGACGGAGGACACCTCATCACCCTTGTCCTCAAACCCCTGTAAAAATTACCTGCGGATTTTCATCCGCAGCAAAAAATGCAGGTTAGTCCTAAAATCTCCCTCAGGCCATAAAAATGATTTTCAAGGGCATGGTCGTGCTCGCCTCAACCTCCTGGATACAACCATGTCCATCATGTTCCTCAATTTTATCTGAAACAAAAGTCCCTAAAAACATAAACAAAACCCTAGCCATGGCGTTTCATGGTTACAGTGTATATAAATCAAATTGGTTATTGCCAATAGCTTGCAAATGATATGAGGGTTACAAATATGCTATTAGTTTGTTCGATAGATGTCAGAATAACTCAAATCGAAATCAAGAACATGGATGAGTTGCGTGAGACTTATAGCGCGTATGGAGGCTTGATGATGCTTGGTTTTGATCCAGTTAGCTTGTGTGAATGACCAAGAATCGATTGGAACAAGTTTCGACCTCTGAAAACGCCTCTAACCTGGATTTTGACCTCAAGCTTTTTTGTGATTTTTTCACCTCTTGTTCTGCCTCTTCCAACAATTTCCAACCCTTATTTCGTGTGCTTTAGCTTGCTTATGTATTACTCAGTGCATTAGGTTTACAAACTTGGTCCAAATCTTGCCTTATCAATGCTTGCATATTTGATTTGATTTCCATTTACAAACTTGCCAAATTTGCTTGATTCTAATCTTTTTGAACATGATTCACTTGATACGAATTTGATGATGATAATAGCTGTATTTGGAGCCTGAAATCAACACAAGATCTTGGTTATCAATGCCTTTTGATTTTTATTTGATTTATTTTGATTTAAATCAAATTAATTCAAATAAAATCAAAATAATTAATAAAAAATGATATGGACACATGGCTGGAGCTAGGGAACGTGGGAAATAATGCAAACTCAAATCAAGTGGAAAAGAATGGGCCCATTTGGCAAAAATTGAAGTTTTGGGGATAGTTGACTTTTGGCAATTTTGCAAAAAAAGTCCAACTTCAACAATGCACAACTTCTTCAATTTTGAACTTTTGGAAGTGTTCTGGGACTTTTTAGAAATCTTGCGATGTCCTATAACCAACTATTTCGGTCTCATCTCATTTTGATATTCCATTCTCAAGTTATAAGCTTTGGCAAAAAAGGTGTTTTTGTTGACTTTCAAAAGTGACCTATAATGTCCAAACTCATAACTTCTTGTTAGTGCATTTTTTGATCTTGGGGTATGAAGATGGATTGTAGGAAATTTCATTCTCTTCAAAATGAGCTTTGGATGGCTCATTTCTCATAAAGTATGAGAAAGTTATGTTTGGTCAAAGTTGAGTTGACTTTTCTTGCAAAACCCTAATTTAGCAACTTTTGAATCTTGATGAATTTTGAGCAATCCTTGATGAATCATGATCAAACCTTGATCAAATGATGAAATATCTTTAAAAATGAGAATGTTGACAAAAAATCTTGAAGTTTGACTGTTTGTAGGTCACAGTTGACTTTTGCCCTAGCACAGTCGACTTTTGGACCTTTGAGCAATTGGCTGAGCAAACTTCCTCTGTAAGGCTTGAAATTTGACATGGACGACCTTGAGAACATATTAGGGAACTGGGGAGCACTTGAGGTCATTTGTACTTAAGGATCTTGATGCAACACAAAACCCTAATTTGGGGTTAACTGCTTTAGGAGATAACTTGTCTGACCAACTCTTGAGCAAACTTGAGCAACTTGGAGATTTTTCTTGCAATGTCTTGAGGAATATGAGAGGGAAAATTTTGGGTTACAACACCTTCTCAAACAGAAACTTTGCCAAGAAACCCTTGACACCACTTCTGGTCTCCCAATGACCTTTAATATCAGATGGTTGCAAGTGTAAGGCTTGAGCAACATCTTCAGGCTTTGGCTCTCTTTCCGTACCGTTTTAGGGTAGTTTATGGAGAATAGGATTTCTCAGGAGTTGAGAAAATTCCTCCAAATTAGGCACTAACTGGTAATCAGGAAATGTGAAGCAGTGGTGTAGGGGGTCAAAGAACTGGAAGAGAACTTTCACCATGTCTTCTTCAATGTTGGAGTTGACCAAGTTGAGAAGTCTACCATGTCTTTCACTGAAGGGAGAATTCTCTGGAATCTTGGAAGCAAGCTCCTTGAGTTGAGGAGGAATTCTCACAAGGTTGACCTAGATTGTTTTCCTGCGAAGTGATTCTATAACCTACAAAACAGGAACAAAGATGAAGATCCAAACCCTTGAAATGGTTAGTGGATGCATATGATACTTCATGATGTTCATGATGTATGCACAAGTATATGTACAAGCAAATCACACAAGTTCCTAGTTTCAGGCTTGCATGGGTTTCATAGGTAAGTACCCTCTTGAAGTTTAGTTGGCTCAACCTGTCCTATAAATAGTAACCAGGTTCTAAGGAGCTCAATATCACTAGATTATTTTATGTGTTCATTATTTCAGTTTAGCCACTTTACTGGCGACCGGAATATTCCAAGAAAACAACCCTCAATGAGTGTAGTATCGAGTATCTACCAACTTCGGACTGCACCAAAGTCGGTCATCTCACTACCCCTAAAAAGGCCAAGATGGTCAAGTAAAGGTTCTAAAAGTCCATTAGTGCTTCATGACATCACTCAGTGGCCCCGTATTCTCTTTGATTGACTCAAAGGCTACCGGTACTCACAAATATGTCGCACTAACGTAGCCACTGCTTCAACCATGTCGGTATACCCCGCACAGTTCCCTCGCAGTTTATTGCTACTTACCTAAAAGGTGCCCCCAAATTCGGGTGTAGGATTTAAAACAAACCCAAACAAGGAACCCAAAAGTAAAGCATACAAGTCAAATAAGATAAGCATGTAAAGGTGATCTAAAACCCTAAGGTAACCCCACTTTTAGAGTTTTCCCCAGCATAGTCGCCAGTTCTGTGATACGGTGGGAGAACTGACTTGAGGTTTTGCGTTTGTGTTTGCAAATGTTTCGGTTTAGCAAGAGTCGCCACCGACTTTTTATTTTATCCAAAGGAAAGGTCAAAAAGCACAGGAAAGACCTTTGAGATGTTTTCTTGGGTTCAGGGGGTAGATTATGAAAATGGAAGGTGCTAGTACCCTTTTCATCCATGGTTTTCCATGGGCTCTTAGTTACTTGTTTAGATCACTTGCTTTTGCTTTTCAATTGTTTGAAATGGTGCTTTGTGTGTGGTTTTTGAAAATATTTTGAAAAAGGCCTATGTTTAGGAAACCTTTGTAACAATTTTTGTTTGAATGTTTTACAAAGGTGTTTGTCTTTTGAAAAAAATGTTTCAATGTTTGAAAGTTTGTTTTGGGAAATTGTTTTGAAATGTGTTGAGTGTTTTTTTTTTAAATAGCAAGGATGTTTTGCAAGTTTGATCAAGTAACTAGGAGTTGTCTACCCTACTCAAAGATCTTTCCTACACATTTTTAACCCTTTGACATTGTTGTTTTACCATTGTATTTGGTAAGCAACCTTGTGTTTGGATGTTAAACGGGACAGGCGCGGGTCATCGTATTGACCATGATAGAAATTGTGCTAAGTATCTTAGCAAGTTTTTGTTTGAGGGACTAGATCATTTTGTATAGGCAACCAAGATAGCATCATCGAGGGACTATGATCTTTTTGTTTTGATTTTTGTTTTGCCAAGATACCTAGCATGCATACCATGGCCATTTTAAAGGCAACAAGTGGATGAAACCCTAGGGGTGCTTGTGTGTATTGTGTTGTCATTTTCATGCTTTTTGTCTTGTGTTTAGTCAAGCTATTTGTTTAATTTTGGATTTTTGCATACAAACCCTAATCTTTCTATCATGGCATCTTTGAAAGCAATAAAAGCGTAAAAATAAATCTACAACTATTACAACATGATTATGGGGAGGGGGTACAAAATTTGAATAGGGGGGTATTTGCAAGAAAATAAAGCCCCAAGTCATCTATTACAACCCAATTGAACTCATTGTACAAATAAATAAATAGGTAATATTTAAATATGCAAATAAATATGGATATGCAAAAGTGTTTTTTGTATTATCTTTATGTATGTAAAAATAAACTATTTAATGCATTAAAAATAATAAAATAAAAGATTATTTTTATTAAGGGTGGAAACCCTAATTTTTTTTAAGAAAGTATATATATTAATCATATTATTTATGTACAATAAAATAAATAAAAATATATACAAATGTTAAAAAAATAAAAATAGTGTGTTGGAAGAGATTTGGGGGAAAACGCACGAGTAGTTTTTGTTTTGGAAATCAAAATGCAGAAGTTGCCCTGTTTTGCAAGTTTTTGGTGTTTTGGTGTTCAAGGGTGTTTGAGGACTGGTTGGCTCGTGTTTATGACTTTTGGCAATATGCAAAACTTGTTTTTAATGGTTACTGTGATACGGTGGGAGAACTGACTTGAGGTTTTGTGTTTGTGCTCGCAAATGTTTCAGTTTAGCAAGAGTCGCCACCGACTTTTTATTTTATCCTAAGGAAAGGTCAAAAAGCATAGGAAAGACCTTTGAGATGTTTTCTTGGGTTCTGGGGGTAGATTATGAAAAGGGAAGGTGCTAGCACCCTTTTCATCCATGGTTTTCCATGGGCTCTTAGTTACTTATTTAGATCACTTGCTTTTTACTTTTCAATTGTTTGAAATGGTGCTTTGTGTATGGTTTTGAAAATGTTTTGAAAAGAGGCCATCGTTGTGGCAACCTTTGTAATGATTCTTGTTTGAATGTATACAAAGGTGTATTATTGTCTTTTGAAAAGATATTTCAATGTTTTAAAGTTTGTTTTAGAGAAATGTTTTGAAATTGTGTTGTGGAGTGTGTTTGAAAATAACAAGGATGTTTTTGCAAGTTTTGATCAAGTAACTAAGAGTTATCTACCCTATTTTACTCAAAGATCTTTCCTATACGTTTTTAACCCTTTTGACAGTGTTGTTTTACCATTGCATTTGGTAAAAACCTTGTATTAGGATGTTAAATGGGACAGGCGCGGGTCATCGTATAGACCATGATAGCAATTGTGTTAAGTATTTTTGACAAATTTTCCGAGGGACTAGATCATTTTATATAGGCAACCAAGATAGCATCATCGAGGGACTATGATATTTTGTTTTGTTTTTCCAATAGATACTCAACATGCATACCATGGCCATTTGTTTAGGCAACCAAGTGGAGATACCTTAAGGGTGTTGGTGTGCAAGTGTGTTTTATTTCATGCATGATTTTATCTTGAATTAGGATTTTCTATTTCATTGATTTTATCTTGCCATACATATCCTAATTACTAGCATTTACATTTGAAAGCAATAAAAATGCGGAAATGTAAAATCCTACGCTATTACAATATTTAGGGGATGGGGGATACACACTTGTACATGGGGGTGGTTCAACGAGAAAAATAGATAAGAAAAGAAAATAACAAGGGGAAGAAAAAGAGAAAGAGAGAGAGGGCTAGCGCGCTGCTGAGAGGAAGTCAGAAGTTCTGACCCAGGCCTGCTGCAGGATATCAACCTGTTAGTGAAACTGTATGAGTCAGAACTTCTGACTCTGGTGCCCTGCAAAACAGAAACCTGTTAGTGGGAAGGTCAGAAATTCTGACCCCCATGCACTGCAAAACAAAAGTTTGTTAGTGGGGAAGTCAGAAGTTCTGACCCTGCTGGAAACACAATAAATTTCAGGAGTTCTGATATTATTGATAGCAAAACAGGCTTCAGAGGTGCTAGCGTCAAAGTCAAAACTTGGCTTCCCCCTGTGCTGGCCAGAACATCTGCAGTTTTATTATTTTTCCACAAAGCAGAAGGCATGCCTAGGTACTCTCAGCAGGTGTCAAAGTGTTTCAGAAGACAGAACCAACAAGGTCAAAGGCAGGTTCTACACTGATTCACTTCCTACTTAAGCATTCAGAGGCATGAAAATCCTCAGAATGCATACAACAGCAACATGATATCTACATTGTGTTTATTGAGCATGCAAAGCTAATAACGCTCAGCAGCGTGATGAGAGTCAGCAGGTGCTTACCTTGCTGTTGGAAAAAAATCTGTGAGTGAGAGCTAGCTTTAGCTCTGATGGTGTTCTAGGCAGGTTCTTTTTAGAATGGGTGGATGGAGAAGATGTATGTATGTATGGTCAGAAACTGTAAGGGTGTTCTCTAGTCACGAAGCAAACTGGGTATCAATGAAGTTTGGAGGTAGGAAGTTCAAAGTTTATGAAACACTATGGATTTTGGACAGAGATTCACAAGATTTTCCTTACTATAGTTTTTTTGTTCTTCTTCTAGCAAATTTTCTAGATTTTCCTTTACGTCCCCTTTAAAGTGGACAATGGTGTCCTATTTATAGGCAAGGCTTTGTGGATTTTTGAATGTTAAATGGCGCCAATATTATGCAGTAGAGATTAACTTGTTTTTGAAGGATGTTCATGAAAAGTTGTGATGATGGACAGCTTTTCAGCCTCGGTTGGAACAGTAAGCGAGGATTAAGGAGAAGTGACACCTATAGGCGAAAAGTGGCGCATAGACCCATGCCTAAACCTGCACAAAGGTGTTACCAAGTGTTGTACCCCAAAATTTGCCCTCGCATTTTGCTACAAACAATCTCAGCTTCAGACATTTCCTGACTTTTCAAACTGGCGCAAGAATCGGACAAACGGACTTTTCTTGACAGTCAAGCAAAATTAGGGTTTTTTTACTGATGTTCAGAGCTCTGATTTGTCTCATGCAGTTGGCTTAGGGTTGGGATGATTTTTGGTTCAATCTTGATCAGGCGAGCGTTATCTAGCATTTAATCAGAAATTAAGGTTTTATGGGCATATTCTTAGAAGAATTTAAATTCTACCGCACTTTGCAGTTTATTCCGAGATTCGGGTTAAAATTCGCGTTATCTTGATTTAATCAGTAAATGAGGCAGTTGGTTGGAATTCACCAGTCAAAAGGGATGTGTGCAATGTGGAATTACAGTGCTTGGTAAAAGAATCAGTGAAGAAAGGATTGCATCTGATTAAGTTTTTGTGTTCGACTGTGCGTTGTTTTGAATAATGGATACGTCGAATTCATTTATTTTGATCATTGAAGGTTTAGTTGATTATTTATGATTCTAAGAATTAAAATATTTGAAGTTTAAACCTTCATTTTATTTTATTTTAAGGAACTATAAATAACAAATAAACAATTAAAGAAAAGGAATTGAAAGAAAATTAAATATCAAATGAATTTTTATTTCACATTTAATAATTGTTACAATTGTTATTATTTGGATACTAATATTTATTACAAAGTATTTAAATAATAATAATGTACAAGAATTAAACTGAAAATAAAAATTCTATCCTATTTCTAAATTCTTCATTCTCCACTTCATGCCGGTGCTCCATTTTTTTTATCTGCAAAAAGAAAGAGGAAGTCAGAAAGCAGTTAATTAAAGACTGTTAAAAATTCACTCATCATTAGGGGCCACTGACTGGGATCAGTTGACCCTCTCTGCAAATCACGGGATTTCTCCCGGTTCACAGAGAGGGAAGATTTTTTTTCGTTCATGAAATGCAAATGTCAAAAGTATAAATTCCAAAATTCAAGACTGCATAGAATCTCAATTTCAAATCCAAAGTTCAAACTGTATTAGTTCAAATCCAATTCCCACTTCCTATCAAATGCCAAAATATACTCAAAGATATCACAAAGAAATCAAGGAAGTACAATTGCTGCAAAGTCAAAATCCCAAGATATCAAAGAAATGCAAAAAGTGTAGCAAAGCTGTCAAAAGCAGAATAAAAATGCAGAGAAGTATATGCAAGCAACTTGATCCTTTTCATCATTTCCCAGCATAAGAGGGGGCCCCTTCAGAACCATAGTACAATAATAATCATATAATAACTCTAAAACTGTACTTTGGAGAGGAAAAAGAGAGATAAAGCAGCAGAGTTCAGGTCTTAGGCATAGGCAGTATAACAAGACAGAAAAGATATACAAAAAAGAAGACACAATTCAGCATTGTTCAAAACTACACAGCATAGACAGTTACCAAAAATGGAAAAGGTGCCAAGAAATTTTGTCAAACTACCCAGCAAGCGTGGATCAAAGGGAAGACCAAAGTTTGAAATAAGGTTGGGCGCCAAAGGCCAATAGGAAGAGGACAGAAAAAAGATATACAAATCCACAAGCCAAGACAGTTCAGCAGCAGGAGGTATAGAGAAAAAATATACAAAACACACAATCAAACCTCATACCAGTACCATAACCTGAAAATACAACCTCAAGCTTCAAAAACTGATAACCTGCTAATGCCTTAACCATACTGTCAAACAAAAACCCATTAGCAAAAGTCTCATAAAAACCATAACCTGAAAATACAACCTCAAGCTTCAAAAACTGATAACCTGCTAATGCCTTAACCTCCTGTCAACACATAACCTTAAACTGAACATCTCAAACCTGATAAAACCAGAATCACAAACACCCAATACCCTGTCATAACCAAAACCATCAAACACAACCATGAACTCATCAACTCTGCCTCAATACGCAAACCCATAAGCCAATACAACACAGTTGAAGATGAAGAGAAAATAGACAAAAAACATACAGCATATGCAAAGAGAATATATTGTCCATCCAACCTCAACCATCCCTAAAGCCAACCAACTCCTAGGCCTCAGGAAAGTGTTCATCATTGGCCATTTCAAATTAAGCAATCCAGAAAGAAGCTAATCAAAACAACACAGTTGTTTCAACCATAGCATCCAGCAACAAATTTTCAAAGGTAACCTAGGCCCTCAGTACAAGCATCACTGGGCATCTCAAAGCATTATATCCAACCCACCAAGGCAACAACTGTTCCAAAATATTTAAGACAAACAGAAGCAAAGGCAACACGAAAGGAGAAGCATACAAATTCCCAAAGGCATCACAGTAGGAAAGAAGAAGATAAAGAGGTGAATTAAAGAGGGCTTCTCAGTATACATCATCATCAAAACCCTAAAATATCAAAAGATAAAAGATACCAGGGTCCCCAAGAAGCGAAGAATCGCGCAAAACCCTCCTCCGTTCGCTCCGGCCTCCTCAGCGCCTCCACTCTTCTCTCCTCCATCTCCAAAGAACGAAGGTAGCCAATCTTCTCCCTCTTCTCTTCTCCTTTATCTCATAATGAAAAATAAGAATTAAGACTCAAATCAAAACAAAACACGCAAGTTCGTAAGAAAGATAAGAGTATAATACTGAAAACGAACCTTGTATCGAGGACGCGAAATTAACGCCATGGAGGGAAGAGAGATTCGAGAGTGACACCGGTGGCCGGAGGAAAGGCTTTTGCTCAGGAAGCTTGCAAGGACGAAGAAGAACGATGGAACTCAGTGAACGCCGCCGCTGCTTCGCCTAAACCCATTTCTTTCCTCAACTGAACAAACAAATGTGAAACCCTAATTTCGTTCAATGTCCAAATTTGGGCCTGACCCGTCCTCATCTTCCTCTGAAGCCCAAGTTAGCACTTAACCATTTTTAAACACTAACTCTCTTTTTATTTTCATAAACAATATTTACTTCTTTTGTTTTTCTTGTGTAAAATACTAACCTTTTTTATTTTACTTTATAAACAAATGTTTACTTTTTTTTATTTCTTGTAAAATACTAACTTGAATAAAATACATTTTCATCATATGGTTAAAACATCTTTTTTAGATAGATATTTGTATATAATAGTAATAAGATACTTTTTATACATAATTAACTTGAAAATATTTCTTAATACACATTAAAATATATTTGTATATAAAATAATACATATCATTTTTTATCATATAATTGAAAGTTAAAAATACTTTTTTTTAACATACATATTCATACATAACAATTTAAATGCATTTTTCTCTCTCTAATATTAAACTCACAAATATTTGATTAAAATACTTTCTTTTTTATACATAATACAATTTAATTAAATCAAAACACTTTCTTTTTCTTTTGTGCATAATCAAACATACAAAATCAAAGATTCGTTAAAATACATTTCTCTAGGTCAAACCCTAATACAATTCATATACATATACACTTGTACACTTACACAAAATACATTCACATTGCCTTATACATATTTTTACCTTATATTTGTATATTCGATGTTTACATTTGGTTGCAACTTCGATTTGGTTGTAATTCATTTTGGGTACTATAAGTCTCATCCCCTTTGTACATTTATACCCCCACCCCCGGACACTATCTTGTAATAGCGTAGATTTTACATTCCGCAATTTACAGTTTTCAATTATACCATGGTTAGACCTAGGGTTTGTATGTACATGAAATCAAACGCTAGACAACCTAATACAAGACAAATGCATGTAACCAATACACAAACACACTTGCACCCCCTAGGGTAATCCCACATGTTGCCTTCCAAAATGGGCCATGCTTGCACGTCGAGTATCTTTGGCAAATCAAAATCAAATGATCATAAGTCCCTCGATGACGCTTTCGAATGTTGCCTAAACGAAATGATCATAGTCCCTTCAAAACAAATTGCCAAAGACACTTGGCACCATTTCATTCATGGTCCATACGATGACCCGCGCCCGTCCCGAATAAACTTCCTAAACGCAAGATTGTCCATCAATTCCAATGGTGGAACAAAATTGTTAAAAGGGGTTAAAACATAACAAAAACCTTTGAGTACAATAGGGTAGACAAAACTCTTAGTTACTTGAGATCAAACTTGCAAAAACACTTGCCTTCTTTTCAAAAACCACAATCCACAACACTTTCAAACAAACTCTCAAAACATTTTTGAAACATCTTTTCGAAAAGATACACGCCTTTGTAAAACATTCGAGTAAAGAATTATTACAAGGTTTGCCTAAGACAAGGCATCTTTTTCCAAAACATTTTCAAAAAGCACCCACACACACACCATTTTTCAAAGCAATCGAAAAACAAGGCAAGTGATCTAAAAAACCAAGTAACTAAGAGCCCATGGATAACCATGGATGAAAAGGGTGCTAATACCTTCCCTTTTCATAATCTACCCCCCGAACCCACGAAATATCTCAAAAAAGGTTTTTGCTGTGCTTTTTTAACCTTTCCTTTAGGATAAAATAAAAAGTCGGTGGCGACTCTTGCTCAACCGCACAAGTGCGAATACGAATGCAAAACACTAGTCAGTTCTCCCACCGTATCACAGAACTGGCGACTCTGCTGGGGATGATTTAAAGTGGGGTTACCTTAGGGCTTAGATCACCCTCTTGCATGACTAATTGCTTGATTTGCTTGCTTTATACTTTGGCTCTATTGTTTGGGTTTACAATCCTCCACCCGGATTTTGGGAAACATTCATAGATAGCAATACGTTGTGGAAACTGTGCGGGGTATACCGACACGGTCTAAGCAATAGCTATATTAGTGCGACATATTTGTGGGTACCGGTAACCCTTGAGTTCAATCAAGGAGAGTACGGGGCCGCTGAGTGATGTCACTAAGCACTAATGACCTAGAACCTTACTTGACCATCTTGGCCTTTTATTAGGGGTAGTGAGATGACCGGCTTTGGTGCAGTCCGAAGTTGGTAGATACTCGATACTACACTCATTGAGGGTTGTTTTCTTGGAATATTTTGGTCGCCAGTTAAGTGGCTAAACCAAAACAATGAACAACGAAAACGATCCAGTGATATTGAGCTCCTTAGAACCCGGTTACTATTTATAGGACAGGTTTTTAAGCCAACCACACTCAAGAGGGTATTTACCTATGAAACCCCATGCAAGCCTGAAACTAGGGTTTGGTGTGATTTGCTTGTACATATGTTTTATGCATACATCATAAACATCATGAAGCATCATATGCATTTACTAACCATTTCAAGGGTTTGGATCCTCATCATTGTTCTTGTTTTGTAGGTCATGGAAATACCTCGCCGAAATACCATTCAAGTCAACCTTGTGAGAATCTCTCCTCAACTCAAGGAGATCACTTCAAGAATTCCGGAAAATTCACCCTTCAGTGAAAGACACGGTAGACTGCTCAGTCTAGTCAACACCAACATTGAAGAAGACATGATGAAAGTGCTATTCCAGTTCTTTGACCCCCTTCACCATTGCTTCACTTTCCCTGATTATCAGTTGGTGCCCACTTTGGAGGAGTTTTCTCAACTCCTAAGAATCCATATCCTTAATCAACTACCCTTCAACGGTACGGAGAAGGAACCAAAGCCTGAAGATGTTGCTCGAGCATTACATCTACAACCATCTGAAATCAAGGGGCATTGGGAAACCAGAAGCGGCGTTAAAGGATTCTTAGCAAAATTCTTGTTGGAGAAGGCACAAGAATGTTGGAACTCATTGGACCTACAAGCATTTGAAGAAATTGTGGCACTCCTTATCTATGGGTTGGTCCTGTTCCCAAATCCCGACCAATTGGTAGATGTCAACGCTGTCAAAATCTTCTTGTCCAGAAATCCAATACCAACATTGCTTGGAGACATCCTTCACTCATTTTACACACGAACAATGAGAAAGAGGGGTGTTCTCATGTGCTGTACTCCTATCCTCGCAAGGTGGTTTATTTCGCACCTTCCACAATCTGTCTTGAAGAATGATCAAGGTATAAGGTGGTCCCAACGATTGATGACTCTCACTCATTCTGATGTGCATTGGTGTTCTCGGTCTAGAGAAAATGTCATCATCGTCGATCGTTGCGGAGAATTTCCTAATGTCCCCTTACTTGGAATTAGAGGAGGTATCACCTACAACCCTTGCCTAGCTTTGAGGCAATTTGGATATGCACGGAGGGATGGCCCTCATGACATGTTGATTCCTAGCCTAGTTTTTGACTTCGGCAACGATGCGCAAGGACTTCGCCAAAGATTCATCAGAGCTTGGGGAAAACTCAACAAGGTAGATAGCAAGATTCTGGGACACAAGAACTCCATCCCTCTTGAGCCCTATCTCAAGTGGGTACGAGCCCGAGCCCAAAGTCTAATGATGCCTTATCCCCATGTACTCCCAGTGATTAAGGAGCCCGTCAATGAAGGAGAGGTCCCCTACACCATCCTGCATCCAGACATGCCTACATCGTGGGAGGAAATGCAGAAAAGTTGGATTCAGCTCAAGGAGGAACGGAACACTTTCGAAGCTAGCTACTACGCCAGTGAAAAGAAGGTTCTAGAGCTTACCCGCCAACTCCATGAACAAGAGGCCCTCAATACCTACATCGCACCAAAGAGGATGCGCAATGTCTTCCTACCTTGAGAAGTTTATGTTGTAACATTTGGCCCATGGGGCATTTATGTACTAACAGATTTCTTCTTATTAATATGACGTGCGTTCTTCTTTGTCTGAAACAATTTTGAATGTCCTAAATCCTTGAATGCATTGCATACATCAGCATACCATTCATCATGTGCATAAGCAGGTGTCACTCCAGGTTTCCTTATCTATCTGCTGTTTATTTCAGTAGGATGGATCTCGAGCAAACAGTCAAAGACCTACAAGCCCAGAATGCACAGTTCCAGCAACTCTTGATGACCTTGGTCAAGAGTCAAGAGGATATCAAGGCTCATCTGGAGAACAAGGACCCAGTGAAGAAGAAAAAGAGGGTCGGAGTGGCTACTTTGGGGAGAAGATTTGACAGAGAAGCTCGGAGGGTGCTTGAATTTCATCCTACTTCTGATGAAGGGACTAGTAAAAGAGATCGGGTTGCGGTGCCTTCCGAGTCTGACGCAGAGGAGGAAGAGGTTGAAGAGGACGAAGATTATTCTGACCAGCAGTATCCTCCAGCTGATGACAAGTACAAGGGTTTAGAAGACAGATTGGCTGCCATGGAATTGCAAAGGGTACCGGGTTTGGATTTTGAAGACATGGGCTTGGTCGCCGGAATTGTGATTCCCCCAAAATTCAAGGTGCCGGTGTTTGTAAGGTATGACGGGATGTCCTGCCCCAAAATGCATCTCAGGTCCTATGTGAGAAAGATTCAACCCTATACAGCAGATAAAAATCTCTGGATTCATTTCTTTCAAGACAGCCTGTCGGGAGCTCAGTTGGAATGGTTTTATCAGTTAGAAGGGACCAGTGTCAGAAATTGGGAAGATTTGGCCACCGCATTCTATAAACAATACCAGTATAATTCCGATCTTGCTCCTACCCGTACCCAACTTCAGGGTATGTCGCTAGGAACAAGTGAGGGATTCAAGGAATACGCACAAAAATGGAGGGATTTGGCTGGCAGGGTGCAGCCTCCTTTAACCGATCGTGAGCTTGTTGATATGTTTCTTGGGACCCTATCTGGGCCATTTTTCAATCATTTAATTGGTAACTCTTCCGCGGGGTTTACTGATTTGATCTTAACGGGCGAAAGAATCGAGGCTGGCATCAAGTCAGGAAAGATTCAGAAGGGTGTCGCTGCAAGTATTGAGAAGAAGCCGTTTAAGAAGGAGACAGCTATGGTATATTCTCAAAGAAGAGCAGGGAAGGTGGAGCGTCGGCCGTCTGTGGGGGCCGTAATGATTCAAAACACTCCGAGTGAGCAGCCTCGCTACAACCAATCCAGACCAAATCAGCAACGAGTGGAAAGGCCACAACGGTAGTTCACTCGTATTAATATGACTCCAGCGCAGGTGCTTCCCCATCTGTTGAAATTGAATCTTGCCACTACCAAGGAGGCGCCAAAGAACGTAAATACATCCTCTCTACATTATCATGCCAATGCTAAGTGCGCCTATCATTCAGACAGTGTTGGGCATGACACCAACGATTGTTGGGCACTCAAGCATAAGATCCAGGACCTGATAGAGGCTAAGGAGGTAGAGTTTGACGCTCCAGAAAAACCCAATGTGATATCTGCACCTATGCCGAAGCACGGTCGGAATGTCAATGCCATTGAAGAGGATCTATATGTTGCTGACGTTAGTGATCTGACTACTCCACTGTTAACCATTAAGTTGAATTTGTTGAGGGCCGGGATCTTCCCGGGATGTAAAAAAGACTGTTACTGTTGCCACTCTCTGCCGTTTGATTGTCCGCTATTAAAGGAAGGCATCCAAGGCCTCATGGATAGCCGACAAATTTTGTTCGAAAAAGTTCCTTCTGTTCCAGTTCATGTTGAAAATGTCTCAATCATAACCATTCACGCCAATCTTTCTGAGGCCGTCAAAAAGCCAGTTAAGATTACACCAGCTGCAAAGTCTATACCTTTGAAGATAACAATGCCAGGGCCTATTCCCTATGTCTCCGAGAAGTCGATACCTTGGAACTATGGTGGCGACATCTACTACCATGGTATCAAGCAAGTTGAAATAATTGAAGAAGATTCAGATGATGAAAAAGCCAGCATTAGTAACATTGCGGGCACCAGCAAAATCACCAGGAGTGGGACGATATTTTCTCCAGAGATTGCTCCTCCAAAAGCAGTCTTTGGACCCTCATCAGCTAAAGAAGTCATCCCTGCACCAGTAAAGCTCTCTGCCAGAACTCCTTTGATCGAAGAAATTTTCGTTCCTAGTGCTGTCTCTCCTACCATTGCCGATAAAGGAAAGGGAATACAAGAGGAGCCCGTCAGGACGAGGGCTCAACCTTTGGTGATTCCAGAAGCCTCCAAGAAAGAAATGGACGAAATTTTGAGGATAATCAAGAAAAGTGATTACGATGTGGTGGAGCAGTTGGGGCAAACCCCCTCCAAGATCTCCATGCTGGCACTGTTGCTTTACTCAGAAGCGCACGCTCAAGCTTTGATTAAGTTTCTAAAGGCAGCTCATGTGCCCCAAGAAACCTCGGCAGATCAATTTCAACATTGCGTGGCTAGTCTGACTGCAGACAATGGATTAGGTTTTTCTGATGCCGACCTGACCCCTAAAGGCCGGAATCACAATGATGCGTTGCATATTTCAATCGAGTGTTGCGGAACCACCCTTGCGCGTGTTTTGGTTGATACCGGTTCATCGCTGAATGTTTTGCCTAAGAAGGCCTTGGACCGGCTAGATTGCGAAGGGTTGGAATTGAAGCCGAGTGATATTGTCGTCAGAGCTTTCGATGGGTCGAAAAGAATGGTCCATGGAGAAGTTGAAATTCCTGTCAAGATAGGTACCGAGGTGTTTGAATCCACTTTCTATGTAATGGACATCCGTCCATCATACTCCTGCCTGCTGGGTAGACCTTGGATACACCATGCTGGGGCAGTCACCTCCTCCTTGCACCAGATGCTGAAATATCCTGTAAAGGGAAAGATCATTACTGTCCACGGCGAAGAAGAGTACATGATTAGCCATTTAAATTCTTTCCGGTATGTGGAGGTCGAAGGGGAGTTCATTGAGACCCCGTTTCAACATTTCGAAGAAGTACTTCCTGAGATGGCAGTGGCGAAGTTGGCAGCCGAGACACCAAGACAGATGGCCAGGATGGCATCTCTGGAGGATGCAAGGGCTGCAGTTAAGGAAGGAAAGAATTCAGCATGGGGGAAGCTACCCGATTTTCCGCATAAGGTTGATAAGCTTGGATTAGGTTTCACCACCGCTGGCCAGAAAGCTATGCGCCGGTCAAAGATTGAGAGAGCGCCAGTCAAGATTTCTCCTTACCGAATCAACGCCCTGGAAGATGAAGACAAAGAAAGCAACTTTGAAGAGTGGATTCATCCGACTGTCAGAGGAGGGTTGAGCAATTGGGAGGCTAAAGACTTTGTCCCCGTCACTTTTATTCCTCAGTAATTTATCTATCAAACATTTTCTATTTGGTCTGTAATATTTTACTTTCAAACAATCCGTACACTATCTTTCCACCTCCTGCCTTACCCGGGGCATGTAGGTCCACTTGTAAGGGTTTTGACTATCTTTCATATTCATATGCCATGTTTAATGATTCATTGGACGTTTTTCATTTGATAAACTGCTTGTGTTCATTTTCTTTCCTTTTGCATTTTTTGTTGTTGTTTAAGGATGGCTATCCCTTACACACACCCACCACTCACCAATGCAGGTACCCATCCACTCCGGATTCCATGGGTGACTATTCTGCTGTATCTTTCAATAACTCGGAAGACCTGGTCAATCTAGCCGAGTATGAAGATGACGAAGGTTGTGAAGTACCCGGGGAACTAGCCAGACTCCTGCAACAAGAGGAAAGGGCCATCTTACCGCATGAAGAGCCGTTGGAAACTATTAACTTAGGAACCGAGGAGAATCGGAAGGAGGTGCAAGTGGGTGCCAACCTGGAACCAGAAGTCAAGGAACACTTGGTACAGTTACTGAATGAGTATGTCGAAATCTTCGCTTGGTCCTACGAAGACATGCCGGGCCTAGACACCAACATCGTGGTTCACCGTCTCCCCACAAGAGAAGACTGTCCACCGATCAAGCAAAAAGTTCGCCGAATGAGGCCTGACATGTCCGAAAAAATCAAGGCGGAAGTGATGAAGCAGTTCAATGCCGGCTTTCTGGCTGTTACGTCCTATCCTCAATGGGTCGCTAATATTGTGCCAGTGCCTAAGAAGGATGGCAAGGTCAGAATGTGTGTGGACTACAGGGATTTGAATAGGGCCAGCCCTAAGGATGATTTCCCGCTACCTCATATTGACATCCTGATCGACAATACAGCTCAGCATAAGGTGTTTTCTTTCATGGACGGATTCTCGGGCTACAATCAAATCAAAATGGCCCCCGAGGACATGGAGAAAACAACTTTTGTCACGCAATGGGGCACTTTCTGTTACAAAGTGATGCCGTTCGGGCTGAAGAACGCAGGGGCAACTTATCAACGCGCCATGGTAGCTCTATTTCATGACATGATACATCATGAGATTGAAGTTTACGTAGACGATATGATAGCTCGGTCACAAACAGAGAAAGAACACCTTGAACATCTGGAAAAGCTGTTTGCCAGATTGAAAGAATACAAGCTCAGGCTGAATCCGAGTAAATGCACTTTTGGAGTTAGGTCTGGTAAACTCCTGGGATTCATTGTGAGCAACAAAGGCATTGAAGTCGATCCGGCAAAAGTAAAAGCAATACAAGAGATGCCTGCTCCCCGTACTGAAAAGGAAGTTAGAGGTTTCTTAGGGCGCATAAACTATATTGCCAGATTCATTTCACATCTGACTTCTACCTGTGAGCCAATTTTCAAACTATTGAAGAAAGATCAGGTAGTTGAATGGAACGACGACTGCCAAGCTGCTTTTGATAGAATCAAGGAATATTTGCTAGAACCTCCTATTCTGATGCCACCCGTCGAAGGAAGACCATTGATCATGTATTTGACCGTTTTGGATAACTCAATGGGGTGTGTTTTGGGCCAGCATGACGAGTCTGGTCGAAAAGAGCATGCTATTTATTACCTTAGCAAAAAGTTTACCGACTGTGAGACTCGCTACTCGCTGCTCGAGAAAACTTGCTGCGCTTTGGTATGGGCTGCTCGCCGACTAAGACAGTATATGTTGACTCATACTACTTTGTTGATATCCAAAATGGACCCTATCAAATATATCTTTGAAAAGCCCGCTTTATCTGGAAGGATAGCCAGATGGCAAATGATCTTGACCGAGTATGACATCCAGTACACCACCCAAAAAGCTATAAAAGGGAGTGTATTGGCTGACCATCTGGCTCATCAGGCTATCGAAGACTATCAGTCCATGAGATTTGATTTCCCAGACGAGGACATCATGAGTTTGGACAACATTAAAGGTGACAGACCGTATGACGGACCCAAAAAGGGATCCCGATGGACCCTGTACTTTGATGGTGCTTCAAATGCACTGGGAAACAGCATTGGCGCAGTACTTATTTCTCCAGAAGGATGCCACACTCCTTTCACGGCCCGACTTTGCTTCAGCTGCACAAATAATATGGCGGAGTATGAAGCCTGCATCTTTGGTCTCAAGGCTGCTATAGACTTGGGGATCAAATCGTTGATCGTATTTGGGGACTCGGCTTTGGTCATTAGCCAAATCAAAGGAGACTGGGATACCATGCATCCTAATCTTATTCCATACAAAGAACATGTTCTGACATTGTTGCCTCACTTCGAGCAAATTACCTTCGAGCACTTTCCGCGAGAAGAGAATCAGCTAGCAGATACTCTAGCCACAATGTCCTCTATGTTTAAACTCAACTGGGATAACGAGGCTCCCCAAATCTCCATCAAGCGAATGGATGAACCCGCGCATTGTCACGAGATTAATACCGAAGAAGTAGTGGAACAACCTTGGTTCCATGAAATCAAAAGGTATCTCGAGACCCAAGATTATCCTGAAGGAGCTTCCGTGAATGACAAGAAGTTCTTAAGGAAATTCGCTGCTAAGTTCTTCCTGAGCAACGACATCCTTTACAAACGAAGCCATGATTGTGTATTACTCCGATGTGTTGATAAGGCTGAAGCAGAGTTAATCATGACCGACATACACAGCGGACCATTTGGCACTCACTTAAGCGGGCATACCATGGCTAAGAAGATCCTAAGGGCAGGCTATTACTGGTCTACCATGGAGGCTGACTGCCATCAACATTCCCGTACTTGTCACAAGTGTCAAGTCTATGCTGACAAAGTTCATATCCCCCCGGTTCCCCTCAACGTCCTGACTGCTCCATGGCCCTTTGCAATGTGGGGCATTGATATGATTGGAGAGATCAAACCCACGGCTTCCAACGGACATCGCTTCATCCTGGTTGCCATTGACTACTTCACTAAATGGGTCGAAGCAGCTTCCTTCGCCTCTGTCACCAAAAATGTGGTTGCCCGCTTTATCAAGCAAAATCTCATATGTCGGTATGGTGTTCCAGACAGAATCATCACAGACAACGGTACAAATCTGAATAACACGATGATCACTGCATTATGCGAACAATTCAAGATTTATCATCACAATTCATCTCCCTATCGGCCGAAGATGAACGGCGCCGTTGAAGCTGCGAACAAAAACATTAAAAAGATTATTCAGAAAATGACAGTCACTTACAAAGACTGGCATGAGATGTTGCCGTTTGCGCTGCATGGATACCGTACAACGATACGTACTTCAACTGGGGCAACCCCATTTTCTTTGGTTTATGGCATGGAAGCTGTTTTGCCTATGGAAGTTCAGATCCCGTCTCTAAGGATTATGAAGGATGTAGGTTTGAACGAAGATGATTGGATGCAGACCCGACTTGATCAACTCAATCTGATCGACGAAAAGCGACTTGCTGCTATATGCCATGGTCAGACGTATCAAAAACGGATGATCAAGGCCTTCAATAAGAAAGTCAGACGTCAAGTGTATCAAGTCGAAGATCTAGTAGTCAAGCGGATTATCTTGCCGCAAAGTGATCCCAGGGGCAAATGGACTCCTACATACGAAGGGCCATTTGTAATCAAGAGCATATTTTCTGGTGGGGCAATGATTCTGACCACCATGGATGGCGACGATTTGCCACACCCTGCGAACGCAGACATAGTCAAAAGATACTACGCATAAAATAACCCGACAAGTCGAAAACCCGAAAGGGCGGCTTGGGCAAAAATGGGTATCCCGGTGAACCGAAAACCCGAAAGGGCGGTTCAGGCAAAAATTAGGGATAAAAACAAAAATCCGTACACCCGGCAAGTCGAAAACCCGAAAGGGCGGCTTGGGCAAAAAGGGGTTTCCCGGTGGATCGAAAACCCGAAAGGGCGATTCAGGCAAAAATTAGGGAATTAAAGCGTATGACTATGTCTCGTCGGATCACTTCAAAGACAATCTCTTCATCAACCGGCTCCAGGTTTCTGATCAGTCCAGCCATCGTCAAACGAAGCATTGAATGGACAGAGATTCAGAGTTGTGAAAGCTACAGCAGAACGGAATCCCATGGAGTTATTTCACATAGCCATCTTTATTTTGTATAATTTTTCAAATATTTACGACGAGATCCTCTTACTAGGATGATTGTCTCCTTTGTACAACTATACAAAGAAAATCAATACGAATACTCTTCCCAAAATTTGTGTCGTTTCCCTTTTTCTTTTTCTTTTTCTCTTACACTATTTGTTTTATTTTTGAGAAACGTCCAGTGTTTTGTTAGATAGGCATATGCATTTGAAACATGATCACTTCCTAATTTAACCTAAAGAAGAAGGATTACTGATAGGACGAAAGTACAAACGGACATTTTGACACCCTTTCAAAGGAAATCCCTCGAGATCTGTAATCCACATCCCTGACAGACCTTGAGGTCTATCTCCAGCAGACCCTCGGAGCTTATCCCCAGTAAGGTTCTGAAGGGTATTCCCCGCAGAGTACGGACGTCCCTTCCGAGTTTTATTCAAAGTTATTCTCATAAAGGCTTATAACTGGGTTATCCTCAGCTAAACACCAGGGGAGGTCGCGCTCGCCAGAATTCTTCCCATCCCCAGCGGAGTTCCTCAAAATTCCCCCAACAATAACTTATCAATACTATCCCCGGAGGAGTTTATCTTTGCAAATCCCCAGCCAGAGAATCTTCTGGAAATCATTTTTCCTCAGAGTTTAAGCTTCAGTATCCCCAGCAGATCAAAAGCTTCAAATGGACAATCCCCAGCGGAGTCAGACTTTTAAATCTTCTCCCCACAGAGTTTTTAAGAAGAAAAATCTTGAGTCCCCAGTGAAATCTCCAGAGATACTTCTATCCCAGCTAAAGATTCTCAATCTGGCCTCCCCAGCATTAAGTCCACTAATTTGGTACTCCCCAGTAGAAGACTTCAGGAATTCCCCAGAAGATTGGTATACAACCCAAGCTCCAGGTTCCCCAGTAACGATCCAGGACTTATTTTCCCCGGCAGCAGTCAAGATACTTCTATCTTCCGCTGTCCCGAATTCATCTATCCTATGCGAGACAACTCTCCAGCTTACATGCACATCCATTTACATTCATAACACCATGATATACATTGTATCATGCATCATAGCATTGCATCCAACTAACTCTTTGCCTTTTTCAGGTAAGATCAGTCGACAGACTAAAATCATTCAATCTCAAGACTTCTGAAAACAATTCATGGATTCTTCCCAAGTAACGGATGTTAATCTATCAGCTTGTTCAGATGCACCTTTGAATTCAGTTTACGGAAGCTTCCCAACAACGGATGATGCTCTATTGCTGATTCAACTTCAAGATTTCTGAAAACAGTTCACGGGTTCTCCAAGTAAACGGATGTTAACCTATCACTTGTTCAGATTCTTCTCAAGACTTCTGAAAACAGTTCATGGATTCTTCCCAAGTAACGGATGTTAATCTATCAGCTTGTTCAGATGCACCTTTGAATTCAGTTTACGGAAGCTTCCCAACAACGGATGCTGCTCTATTGCTGATTCAACTTCAAGATTTCAGAAAACAGTTCATGGGTTCTCCAAGTAAACGGATGTTAACCTGTCACTTGTTCAGTTTCTTCTTCCAGACTTCTGAAAACAGTTCACGGGTTCTCCAAGTAAACGGATGTTAACCTGTCACTTGTTCAGTTTCTTCTTCCAGACTTCTGAAAACAGTTCACGGGTTCTCCAAGTAAACGGATGTTAACCTATCACTTGTTCAGATTCTTCCCAAGACTTCTGAAAACAGTTCATGGATTCTTCCCAAGTAACGGATGTTAATCTATCAGCTTGTTCAGATGCACCTTTGAATTCAGTTTACGGAAGCTTCCCAATAACGGATGTTGCTCTATTGCTGATTCAACTTCAAGATTTCCGAAAATAGTTCACGGTTTCTCCAGCTTGCAGGTTCCTCCCAACAACGGATGTCAACCTATTGCTTGTTCAGACCCCCGATTCAGAAACGGTCCAAAGCTCGGACACTTTCCTAATGTTCCCTTCCAGATGGCATCTTTAAGCCCATCCCCGACAAGTTTCTGTCACTCTCCTAGATGGCATCGTTAAGCCCATCTCAAAATGGCATCTCTAAGCCCATTCCCGCATCCAGTGCTTTGATGAGTGCAAATTTCCGGGCACTCTAGTGTCCAATCTCCTTTTACCTTCAAGTCGCGAAAGGCAAACTTGCCAATCTAACTCTTCAGGTCCAAGAAGATTGAACAGGGGCAACTGTTGTACCCCAAAATTTGCCCTCGCATTTTGCTACAAATAATCTCAGCTTCAGACATTTCCTGACTTTTCAAACTGGCGCAAGAATCGGACAAACGGACTTTTCTTGACAGTCAAGCAAAATTAGGGTTTTTTACTGATGTTCAGAGCTCTGATTTGTCTCATGCAGTTGGCTTAGGGTTGGGATGATTTTTGGTTCAATCTTGATCAGGCGAGCGTTATCTAGCATTTAATCAGAAATTAAGGTTTTATGGGCATATTCTCAGAAGAATTTAAATTCTACCGCACTTTGCAGTTTATTCCGAGATTCGGGTTAAAATTCGCGTTATCTTGATTTAATCAGTAAATGAGGCATTTGGTTGGAATTCACCAGTCAAAAGGGATGTGTGCAATGTGGAATTACAGTGCTTGGTAAAAGAATCAGTGAAGAAAGGATTGCATCTGATTAAGTTTTTGTGTTCGACTGTGCGTTGCTTTGAATAATGGATATGTCGAATTCATTTATTTTGATCATTGAAGGTTTAGTTGATTATTTATGATTCTAAGAATTAAAATATTTGAAGTTTAAACCTTCATTTTATTTTATTTTAAGGAACTATAAATAACAAATAAACAATTAAAGAAAAGGAATTGAAAGAAAATTAAATATCAAATGAATTTTTATTTCACATTTAATAATTGTTACAATTGTTATTATTTGGATACTAATATTTATTACAAAGTATTTAAACAATAATAATGTACAAGAATTAAACTGAAAATAAAAATTCTATCCTATTTCTAAATTCTTCATTCTCCACTTCATGCCGGTGCTCCATTTTTTTTATCTGCAAAAAGAAAGAGGAAGTCAGAAAGCAGTTAATTAAAGACTGTTAAAAATTCACTCATCATTAGGGGCCACTGACTGGGATCAGTTGACCCTCTCTGCAAATCACGGGATTTCTCCCGGTTCACAGAGAGGGAAGATTTTTTTTCGTTCATGAAATGCAAATGTCAAAAGTATAAATTCCAAAATTCAAGACTGCATAGAATCTCAATTTCAAATCCAAAGTTCAAACTGTATTAGTTCAAATCCAATTCCCACTTCCTATCAAATGCCAAAATATACTCAAAGATATCACAAAGAAATCAAGGAAGTACAATTGCTGCAAAGTCAAAATCCCAAGATATCAAAGAAATGCAAAAAGTGTAGCAAAGCTGTCAAAAGCAGAATAAAAATGCAGAGAAGTATATGCAAGCAACTTGATCCTTTTCATCATTTCCCAGCATAAGAGGGGGCCCCTTCAGAACCATAGTACAATAATAATCATATAATAACTCTAAAACTGTACTTTGGAGAGGAAAAAGAGAGATAAAGCAGCAGAGTTCAGGTCTTAGGCATAGGCAGTATAACAAGACAGAAAAGATATACAAAAAAGAAGACACAATTCAGCATTGTTCAAAACTACACAGCATAGACAGTTACCAAAAATGGAAAAGGTGCCAAGAAATTTTGTCAAACTACCCAGCAAGCGTGGATCAAAGGGAAGACCAAAGTTTGAAATAAGGTTGGGCGCCAAAGGCCAATAGGAAGAGGACAGAAAAAAGATATACAAATCCACAAGCCAAGACAGTTCAGCAGCAGGAGGTATAGAGAAAAAATATACAAAACACACAATCAAACCTCATACCAGTACCATAACCTGAAAATACAACCTCAAGCTTCAAAAACTGATAACCTGCTAATGCCTTAACCATACTGTCAAACAAAAACCCATTAGCAAAAGTCTCATAAAAACCATAACCTGAAAATACAACCTCAAGCTTCAAAAACTGATAACCTGCTAATGCCTTAACCTCCTGTCAACACATAACCTTAAACTGAACATCTCAAACCTGATAAAACCAGAATCACAAACACCCAATACCCTGTCATAACCAAAACCATCAAACACAACCATGAACTCATCAACTCTGCCTCAATACGCAAACCCATAAGCCAATACAACACAGTTGAAGATGAAGAGAAAATAGACAAAAAACATACAGCATATGCAAAGAGAATATACTGTCCATCCAACCTCAACCATCCCTAAAGCCAACCAACTCCTAGGCCTCAGGAAAGTGTTCATCATTGGCCATTTCAAATTAAGCAATCCAGAAAGAAGCTAATCAAAACAACACAGTTGTTTCAACCATAGCATCCAGCAACAAATTTTCAAAGGTAACCTAGGCCCTCAGTACAAGCATCACTGGGCATCTCAAAGCATTATATCCAACCCACCAAGGCAACAACTGTTCCAAAATATTTAAGACAAACAGAAGCAAAGGCAACACGAAAGGAGAAGCATACAAATTCCCAAAGGCATCACAGTAGGAAAGAAGAAGATAAAGAGGTGAATTAAAGAGGGCTTCTCAGTATACATCATCATCAAAACCCTAAAATATCAAAAGATAAAAGATACCAGGGTCCCCAAGAAGCGAAGAATCGCGCAAAACCCTCCTCCGTTCGCTCCGGCCTCCTCAGCGCCTCCACTCTTCTCTCCTCCATCTCCAAAGAACGAAGGTAGCCAATCTTCTCCCTCTTCTCTTCTCCTTTATCTCATAATGAAAAATAAGAATTAAGACTCAAATCAAAACAAAACACGCAAGTTCGTAAGAAAGATAAGAGTATAATACTGAAAACGAACCTTGTATCGAGGACGCGAAATTAACGCCATGGAGGGAAGAGAGATTCGAGAGTGACACCGGTGGCCGGAGGAAAGGCTTTTGCTCAGGAAGCTTGCAAGGACGAAGAAGAACGATGGAACTCAGTGAACGCCGCTGCTGCTTCGCCTAAACCCATTTCTTTCCTCAACTGAACAAACAAATGTGAAACCCTAATTTCGTTCAATGTCCAAATTTGGGCCTGACCCGTCCTCATCTTCCTCTGAAGCCCAAGTTAGCACTTAACCATTTTTAAACACTAACTCTCTTTTTATTTTCATAAACAATATTTACTTCTTTTGTTTTTCTTGTGTAAAATACTAACCTTTTTTATTTTACTTTATAAACAAATGTTTACTTTTTTTTATTTCTTGTAAAATACTAACTTGAATAAAATACATTTTCATCATATGGTTAAAACATCTTTTTTAGATAGATATTTGTATATAATAATAATAAGATACTTTTTATACATAATTAACTTGAAAATATTTCTTAATACACATTAAAATATATTTGTATATAAAATAATACATATCATTTTTTATCATATAATTGAAAGTTAAAAATACTTTTTTTTAACATACATATTCGTACATAACAATTTAAATGCATTTTTCTCTCTCTAATATTAAACTCACAAATATTTGATTAAAATACTTTCTTTTTTATACATAATACAATTTAATTAAATCAAAACACTTTCTTTTTCTTTTGTGCATAATCAAACATACAAAATCAAAGATTCGTTAAAATACATTTCTCTAGGTCAAACCCTAATACAATTCATATACATATACACTTGTACACTTACACAAAATACATTCACATTGCCTTATACATATTTTTACCTTATATTTGTATATTCGATGTTTACATTTGGTTGCAACTTCGATTTGGTTGTAATTCATTTTGGGTACTATAAGTCTCATCCCCTTTGTACATTTATACCCCCACCCCCGGACACTATCTTGTAATAGCGTAGATTTTACATTCCGCAATTTACAGTTTTCAATTATACCATGGTTAGACCTAGGGTTTGTATGTACATGAAATCAAACGCTAGACAACCTAATACAAGACAAATGCATGTAACCAATACACAAACACACTTGCACCCCCTAGGGTAATCCCACATGTTGCCTTCCAAAATGGGCCATGCTTGCACGTCGAGTATCTTTGGCAAATCAAAATCAAATGATCATAAGTCCCTCGATGACGCTTTCGAATGTTGCCTAAACGAAATGATCATAGTCCCTTCAAAACAAATTGCCAAAGACACTTGGCACCATTTCATTCATGGTCCATACGATGACCCGCGCCCGTCCCGAATAAACTTCCTAAACGTAAGATTGTCCATCAATTCCAATGGTGGAACAAAATTGTTAAAAGGGGTTAAAACATAACAAAAACCTTTGAGTACAATAGGGTAGACAAAACTCTTAGTTACTTGAGATCAAACTTGCAAAAACACTTGCCTTCTTTTCAAAAACCACAATCCACAACACTTTCAAACAAACTCTCAAAACATTTTTGAAACATCTTTTCGAAAAGATACACGCCTTTGTAAAACATTCGAGTAAAGAATTATTACAAGGTTTGCCTAAGACAAGGCATCTTTTTCCAAAACATTTTCAAAAAGCACCCACACACACACCATTTTTCAAAGCAATCGAAAAACAAGGCAAGTGATCTAAAAAACCAAGTAACTAAGAGCCCATGGATAACCATGGATGAAAAGGGTGCTAATACCTTCCCTTTTCATAATCTACCCCCCGAACCCACGAAATATCTCAAAAAAGGTTTTTGCTGTGCTTTTTTAACCTTTCCTTTAGGATAAAATAAAAAGTCGGTGGCGACTCTTGCTCAACCGCACAAGTGCGAATACGAATGCAAAACACTAGTCAGTTCTCCCACCGTATCACACCAAGCCACACGTGGAGAGACCCCTTGGATGAATGCTCAAAAGTGGTTGTGAGCATTAATGAGCATTAAATGGTGATGAGATTTGTCAAAATCCAAAATCTTGTAATAGGAGATTTTGCATCATTACCTAAAACCTGAGCCAGCAGTTTTGCTTCACCAAAATGAACAACGTAAACCACGCTCTGACCTTGGCCTCTTGCTGCCTCAACAAATTCTGAGAGTTTTCCAAACTTCCCAGCATGCTCCTTTGATCTACCTTTAAAAACTCTGGACTTAGTGATCCTGCTTCAGTATTTTACCCAATCTGCTGATCCCATTACCTTCTGATCTTAGTACGTTCTGAAGGAGTTTCAGGCTTTGTTGCCTTCTTTACACTTCTCCAACAAACTCTGGCTGAACTTTGTGTAACTGCTGAAAGAGCCATGCTCTGTTTAAAGATCACGTGCTGAACCACGTTTACAATCCCTGACTGAGTTGGTGTAGCTGCTGAAGAGCCACCTTCTGACTGGATGTTATGTGCTGAGCCAAGTTTGCAACTTCTGACCGTTTCTGCCTGGAGGTTGGTTCAGAAGCTCTGAAGCGCCATTTTCTTCTTAAACACTTTTATTTTATTTTTTTAGAAAAAATTCGAAGTATTTAGAATTTAACTTTTCCAAGGTGAAAGTTTTGACTTTTGAGCTTGCAAATGACCATTTTGCTCTTGTAAACTCTTTACTTGGAAAGGAATGATAATAAAGGGCATGGATTTGTTTAAGAGAAAATCTGAGAGTTCAGGATGAATTCCTGAAGGATGAGAGGAAAAATTTTGGGGTACAACAGTTGCTCCTGTTCAATCTTCTTGAACCTGAAGAGTTAGATTGGCGAGTTCTCCGTTCGCGACTCGAAGGTAAAAGATGATTGGACACTAGAGTGCCCATAAATTTGCACTCGTCAAAGCATAGTTGAGGGAATGGGCTTAAAGATGCCATTTGGGGATGTGATAGAATCTTGTCGGAGATGGGCTTAAAGATGCCATCCAAGAATGTTTATTGAACTGTATGTTGTAGGTGAAAGAATGAGTATCAGAAAGGTATCCATGTTTGGAACGTCTCTGAGCTGGGGCTTTGAATAAGCAATAGATTAGCATCCGTGTTTGGAGAATCCACAAACCATTTTCATGAGCTGAATCTGAACAAGCGATAGATTAGCATCCATGTTTGGAAGCGTCCATAAACTGTTTTCATAATCCTGAAGTTTGAAGCTTGCTAATCTTATCCTGAAAAAGGTAAAATATTAGCTGAAACACAAAGTTATGTTGCATGAAATGTATGATGCAATATATGTGTTTTATCAATGTTTATGATATATGAATGCAATGTATGCGCATGTAAGCTGATGAGTTGTCTTGCTGAGGAAGATAAATTCTGGATAGCTGGAGATAATAAAATCTTTGACTGACGTGGGGGAAGATAAATCCTGGACCACTGTTGAAGAGTATGTGTGTCTTCAAGCTTTTTGACAACCTCTGTGGAGAGAAGCTATACTGCTGGGGAAAATCAGGAGTTTGGGTTGTATGCCAATCTACTGGGGATTCCTGTTTTGTTGTTTGAGGAGAACTCCATTGGGGAATATTTGAAAACTCTGTGGGGAATTGAGAATGGGAATCTTCATTCGGCTAGGGGAATTAAAAACTCTGACAATATTTATGCTGAGAGTAAAGAAGGCTCTGGTCAACTTCACTGGAGAATCAAGGATGAGAATCTTGATTTTGTTGGGGAGTAAAAACTCTGTGGGGAATAGTTGTACTGTTGAAGAGTAGTTATCCTGCTGGAGAGTAAGCTCAGGGCTCTGGGAAAAGCTTATTCCTATTTGGAATAAATTCAGGTGTATGCCAATTTGAGAATGAGAATCTTCATTATGTTGGGAATATCAGAAACTCAGGTTATATGCCACTTTGAGAATGAGAATCTTCATTCTGTCGGGAATATCATGAATTCAGGTTATATGCCACTTTGAGAATGAGAATCTTCATTCTGTCGGGAATATCAGGAGCTTGGGTGTATGCCAATCTACTGGGGAAGGAAGAATGAGAATCTTCATTCAGGCGTTTGGGTCAGGAGGTTGGGTGTATGCCAATCTACTGAGGTTTTAAGAGTGAGAATCTTCATTCTGTTAACGGTATCAGGAGCTTGGGAGTATGCCAATCTTCTGAGGTTTCAAAAATGAGAATCTTCATTCTGTTAATGGTATCAGGAGCTTGGGAGTATACCAATCTTCTGAGGTTTTAAGAGTGAGAATCTTCATTCTGTTAACGGTATCAGGAGCTTGGGAGTATGCCAATCTTCTGAGGTTTCAAAAATGAGAATCTTCATTCTGTTAATGGTATCAGAAGCTTGAGAGTATACCAATATTCTGAGGTTTTAAGAGTGAGAATCTTCATTTTGTTAATGGTATCAGGAGCTTGGGAGTATGCCAATCTTTTGAGGTTTCAAAAATGAGAATCTTCATTCTGTTAATGGTATCAGGAGCTTGGGAGTATACCAATCTTCTGAGGTTTTAAGGATGAGAATCTTCATTCTGTTAACGGTTAATTGTTATCTGGTCAACGTCCAGGTTTCACAGTGTTGTATTGCTATCTGGTCAACGTCCGAGCTTCACGATAGTTTTCTTCCTATCTGGTCAACGTCCAGTCTTCAGAAGGAAATTAAATGGTTATCCGGTCAACATCCGAGTTTCCCTTTTGATTTTGAGGCCTACTAATATCCGGTTGAATCCGGGCTTCAAAGTAATTGGCCGAGTAAACTGCTATTTGGTCAACGTCCCAGTTTCACAGTATACCCTACTGTTATCTGTTCAACGTCCAGGTTTCACAGTGTTGTATTGCTATCTGGTCAACATCCAGGTTTCACAATACCTTACTTCCTATCTGGTCAACGTCCAGTCTTCATAAGGAAATCAAATGGTTATCCGGTCAACATCCGGGTTTCCCTTTTGATTTTGAGGCCTACTAATATCCGGTTGAATCCGGGCTTCAAAGTAATTGGCCGAGTAAACTGCTATTTGGTGAACGTCCAAGTTTCACAGTATACCTTACTGTTATCTGGTCAACGTCCAGGTTTCACAGTGTTGTATTGCTATCTGGTCAACATCCAGGTTTCACAATACCTTACTTCCTATCTGGTCAACGTCCAGTCTTCAGAAGGAATTAAAATGGTTATCCGGTCAACATTTGGGTTTCCCTTTTGATTTTGGGGCCTACTAATATCTGGTTGAATCCGGGCTTCAAAGTAACTGGCCGAGTAAACTGCTAGGTCAACATCCAAATTTCACAGTATACCTTACTGTTATCTGGTCAACGTCCAGGTTTCACAGTGTTGTATTGCTATCTGGTCAACATCCCGGTTTCATAATACCTTACTTCCTATCTAGTCAACGTCCAGTCTTCAGAAGGAAATCAAATGGTTATCCGGTCAACATCTGGGTTTCCCTTTTGATTTTGGGGCCTACTAATATCCGGTTGAATCCGGGCTTCAAAGTAACTGGCCGAGTAAACTGCTATTTGGTCAACATCCAAGTTTCATAGTATACCTTACTGTTATCTGGTCAACATCCAGGTTTCACAGTCTTGTATTGTTATCTGGTCAACGTCCAGGCTTCACGATACGAATTTTGGTGAGAAATTGATTGTGTCTTTCCTGAAAGGTAAAGGTTAGTGGCATATATCAAACAATGACGTTCTCAAAATAAATGAGATTGTGTTGTATGATGTCCTGATGTACGGATGTGTAATGTTTTTCAAGACAACCTTTTGCTGGGGAAAATAAATCCTAAGCTGGTGATGGAGAAAAGAGTTGGATTCTTCGTCTCTGATAGTGAAAAATCTGGAAGTGAATCAGAATAAATCATTGAGAGATTTATCTGAAATAGCAAAACCCAGAATATCTTCCACTGGAATAAGAATCAGGGATATCTTAGTGTCGATATGATTGAACCAGAGAAGGTCTTGGATTAACTTTGACTCAAACGGTTGATGAAGGAATCTTTGACGACTGCTACTCTAAAAGGTGATGAAGGAATCTTTGACGACTGCTACTCTAAAAGGTAATGAAGGAATCTTGGACGATTGCTACTCCCAAAGGTAATGAAGGAATCTTTGACGACTGCTACTCCAAAAGGCAATGAAGGAATCTTTGACGAATACGATTCCAAAGGGTAATGGTAACCTTTACTTGCCGATCAATCTGCATATGTTATGAATGTTGTCGAAATGTAATTTTGTTTTGGAGAATAAATCCTTGACAGGTGTTGGGGAAATAAACCCATGACCGCTGGTCTGCTAGAGACGTGATGAACTTCTCGAGGATTCTTGAATTTATTTTCAGAAGGATTTTTGAGAGATTCATCATTGCCCCTAGTATCAAATGCTTGTGACACTGCCAGGAAATTTGGATTGTATGTAACCCTTTGATGAAATTGACGTTTAATTCCCCAAGTGACGGTGACGGAAACTTGCCCCTGGTTACTCTGCAATTGAGAGATTTCTTGAAATCTTGACTGGACTGCCCCAGGTTAACTGGACAATGCCATGCCAAGTCCCCTTTTGTTGATAGGATATTTTTGAAACAGAAGTTTCATCCCACTTGAAACGATATTGTTCACTGAGAGAGCTTTCGTTCATCAGAACATTTACTGTGTGAATTTCTTTGTTGTCAAACAAATAGCCATGTGCAAACAACGATATTCAAATAATGCAATGTTTATGCTTGTCTTGAAATTTTTTTGAAAAATGCGTTTTTTAGCAGAAAACTTTTATAAGACAAATTCAACACAAGGTTTAGAGCAAAGCCTTACAGGAGTCAGGATATATTTTGTAACAGTATGCTTTCGAACTAACCCATGCTTCAATTAGGACTTTTGAAGGGTTGTAACGTGGCTTGGTTCACGGTTTAAGAAACAAAGGATAAGGGCTCAAAGTATATTTATACCCACCCGCTCTTCGTGATGTTCTTCAATCCTAAACTCAGTTAATTGTGCGTTTGAACTCCAAATGAGTCTGGAACGACATTTTGGTGACGGTTCACACAAGTTGAATTTGTTGGAAGACAGTCATCATCATTTTTTTGCAACATTTTTCATGTTGTTGAGGATTTGTAATGACCTCTTTCTTCTCTTTTTTTTCTTCTAATTTTTGCCCGACTGTTCCTGTTTTCGAGATTACAGTCAGCGGGATGCCCCAGCTTTCTTAAGTCTCCTTTGTAGGTTTTGACTCAGTGGGCTTTTTCTTTTTTGAGAGATAATGATTGCCTATGAGATAAGGAACCATCACTGTCTTTTGGTTCCAAAGGAATTTTTTTTTATATCATTCGCTGTATTACGAAATGAGAGTTTACGACTTTAACGCGCACTTTTTGAATTAACTGAGAGACTACCCTGCCCCAGGTTTTGAATAAAGGTTTCAAATTGTGTTTAAAATAGAAAACTTCTACTTCTTTGGCTGGAAGGGGTTGACTAGGGATTATCTTCCTTATTACTCCAGTGTTTAGGATTTGAAATAAACGCTTGTACATCGTCAACAAGGTCTGTCCAAAAGTATATTGTATGAGATTATGGCATTGTTTTCGTCATCCTCCCTCTAAAGGCTTGTAACTTTTAGCAAGAGTTAAATGTCATAAAGAAAGTAGAAAGCATAATTCAAGAATAGTGAAAACGAATGGATGAATTCAAGACAAACATATGCAATGCATTAATGAAACAGAGTTTGACATCAACAAATAATTGAATAACAAAAGAAATTACAACTTGAAAATTCAAATGAAATAGAAGCCTCTTAGTTCAAACTTGTCATTTCAGGTGGAGAACCCTCAGCGGAAGATTTTCATCTGGCCATCCTGTGTGAATTTTAGCACTCCTCTGTCAATCAAGTCTTGGGTCTTGTTTTTCAAAGCCCAACAATCATTGGTGTCATGTCCAGGACTATAGGAGTGGTATGCACAAAATGCATTGGGATGATAGCCAGGAGCAGAGGTATTGGGATTCCGAAGAAGATCCCTTAATACAGTCAGATTGACCTCCAACAAGCGTTCCACTACTTGAGATAATGGCATGTCAATCTCAGTGAAGCGCCTTCCAGATGTATTTTGCTTATGCCGATTACCCCGTTGATGTTGGTGAGGTTGTTGTTGGGCTTGTGACCCTGAAGCAAGCTGGGGAGACTTTCCCTTGGCTTCTTGTCTCAAAGGAGGCTGAATGGTGACTTGGTCTTCAACCCTGGTTGTTTGCCCCACTTGGTTACATCCATCTTGAAGCAGTTTGTTGATGAGGACCTTTAGCTCCTCTTGTCCTTGAGCCAGGTTTTGAATGAGATCCATCTGGCCCACCAGTTGTCCCATCATTTGGATTTTCATTGTTGCCAACTCAATCTGTAGCCCTTCCAACTGATCATTCTTGATGCCCCCTGGATTTCCGAGGACCATGCCCCTTGTGAGGAGAGCTTTCACTTCTTCTTGCCCCTTGGACAGGTTCAAGAACATTTCTTGAAGTTGAGCGTTTTGAGCTTGGATATCTTTGACAGTCCTCTCTAGAGACATCTCTACTGAAATAAACAGTAGGAAAATAAGGAGACCTGTAAAGGGAAAATCTGTCATGATACGATGCATGATATGTGGATGCATGTTTCCAAGGATCTCGCAGGGTAAACACAAGAAAAATGTTAGAGGTTTAATTTTGATCAACATCTTTGACTAGAGACCTTTGTATTGGTGGATGTCCTTCCACGAGAATCAAGATCACCATGTCAAGTGGGTCATAGCCCTCGATTCAAGTTGTTGTACTTGATCTTTAATGGTGTTTGTTTAGAGTAAAATGAATCCTCTTGACCTTTGGTAGACGTCTGGTTCAACGTGACCCTGCATCAAAGACCCTCGAGACCCTTGAAATGGTTATTGAAAATGCTATGGTATGATGTTATGATGTTATGTACAAGTATGCAAAAGTAAGCAAGTGTATATACAAATAATCACATTCACACAAAGCAGACAAGTCCTTAGGTTTAGGCTTGCATGGGGTTTATAGGTAAGTACCCTCTTGAAGTTAGTTGGCTCAACCTGTCCTAGAAATAGTAACCAGGTTCTAAGGAGCTCAATATCACCGGATTATTTTCTGTGTTCATTGTTTCAGTTTAGCCACTTTACTGGCGACCGAAATATTCCAAGAAAACAACCCTCAATGAGTGTAGTATCGAGTATCTACCAACTTCGGACTGCACCAAAGCCGGTCATCTCACTACCCCTAAAAAAGGCCAAGATGGTCAAGTAAGATTCTAAGAGTTCATTAGTGCTTCATGACATCACTCAGCGGCCCCGTATTCTCTTTGATTGACTCAAAGGCTATCGGTACTCACAAATATGTCGCACTAACGTAGCCACTGCTTCAACCATGTCGGTATACTCCGCACAGTTCCCTCGCAGTTTATTGCTACTTACCTAAAAGGTTCCCCCAAATCCGGGTGTAAGATTTAAAACAAACCCAAACAAGGAACCCAAAAGTAAAGCATACAAGTCAAATAAGATAAGCATGTAAAGGTATTCTAAAACCCTAAGGTAACCCCACTTTTAGAAATATATCCCCAGCAGAGTCGCCAGTTCTGTGATACGGTGGGAGAACTGACTTGAGGTTTTGCGTTTGTGCTCGCAAATGTTTCGGTTTAGCAAGAGTCGCCACCGACTTTTTATTTTATCCTAAGGAAAGGTCAAAAAGCACAGGAAAGACCTTTGAGATGTTTTCTTGGGTTCAGGGGGTAGATTATGAAAAGGGAAGGTGCTAGCACCCTTTTCATCCATGGTTTTCCATGGGCTCTTAGTTACTTGTTTAGATCACTTGCTTTTTTGCTTTTTAATTGTTTGAAATGGTGCTTTGTGTATGGTTTTGAAAATGTTTTGAAAAGAGGCCATCGTTGTGGAAACCTTTGTAATGATTCTTGTTTTAATGTATACAAAGGTGTATTATTGTCTTTTATAAAGATATTTCAATGTTTGAAAGTTTGTTTTTGAGAAATGTTTTGAAATTGTGTTGTGGAGTGTGTTTGAAAATAGCAAGGATGTTTTTGCGAGTTTTGATCAAGTAACTAAGAGTTATCTACCCTATTTTACTCAAAGATCTTTCCTATACGTTTTTAACCCTTTTGACAGTGTTGTTTTACCATTTCATTTGGTAAACAACCTTGTATTAGGATGTTAAATGGGACAAGCGCGGGTCATCGTATAGACCATGATAGCAATTGTGTTAAGTATTTTTGACAAATTTTCCGAGGGACTAGATCATTTTATATAGGCAACCAAGATAGCGTCATCGAGGGACTATGATATTTTGTTTTGTTTTGTTTTTCCAATAGATACTCAACATGCATACCATGGACATTTGTTTAGGCAACCAAGTGGAGATACCTTAAGGGTGTTGGTGTGCAAGTGTGTTTTATTGCATGCATGATTTTATCTTGAATTAGGATTTTCTATTTCATTGATTTTATCTGGACATACATATCCTAGTTACTAGCATTTACATTTGAAAGCAATAAAAATGCGGAAATGTAAAATCCTGCGCTATTACAATATTTAGGGGATGGGGGATACACACTTGCACATGCGGGTGGTTCAACGAGAAAAATAGATAAGAAAAGAAAATAACAAGGGGAAGAAAAAGAGAAAGAGAGAGAGGGTCAGCGCGCTGCTGAGAGGAAGTCAGAAGTTATGACCCAGGCCTGCTGCAGGATATCAACCTGTTAGTGAAAATGTATGAGTCAAAACTTCTGACTCTGGTGCCCTGCAAAACAGAAACCTGTTAGTGGGAAGGTCAGAAGTTCTGACCTCCATGCGCTGCAAAACAAAAGTTTGTTAGTGGGGAAGTCAGAAGTTCTGACCCTGCTGGAAACACAATAAATTTCAGGAGTTCTGATATTATTGACAGCAAAACAGGCTTCAGAGGTGCTAGCGTCAAAGTCAAAACTTGGCTTCCCCCTGTGCTGGCCAGAACAGCTGCAGTTTTATTATTTTTCCACAAAGCATAAGGCATGCCTAGGATACTCTCAGTAGGTGTCAAAGTGTTTCAGAAGATAGAACCAACAAGGTCACAGGCAGGTTCTACACTGATTCACTTCCTACGTAAGCATTCAGAGGCATGAAAATCCTCAAAACGCATACAGCAGCAACATGATATCTACATTGTGTTTATTGAGCATGAAAAGATGATAATGCTCAGCAGCATGATGAGAGTCAACAGGTGCTTACCTTGCTGTTGGAAAAAAATCTGTGAGTGGGAGCTAGCTTTAGCTCTGATGGTGTTCTGGGCAGGTTCTTTTTAGAATGGGTGGATGGAGAAGATGTATGTATGTATGGTCAGAAACTGTATGGGTGTTCTCTAGTCATGAAGCAAACTGGGTATCAATGAAGTTTGGAGGTAGGAAGTTCAAAGTTTATGAAACACTAGGGATTTTGGACAGAGATTCACAAGGTTTTCCTTACTAGAGTTTTTCTGTTCTTCTTCTAGCAAATTTTCTGGATTTTTCTTTACGTCTCCTTTAAAGTGGACAATGGTGTCCTATTTATAGGGAAGGCTTTGTGGATTTTTGAATGTTAAATGGAGCCAATCTTATGCAGTAGAGATTAACTTGTTTTTGAAGGAAGTTCATGAAAAGTTGTGATGATGGACAGCTTTTCAGCCTAGGTTGGAACATTAAGCGAGGATTAAGGAGAAGTGACACCTATAGGCGAAAAGTGGCGCATAGACCCATGCCTAAACCTGCACAAAGGTGTTACCAAGCCACACGTGGAGAGACCCCTTGGATGAATGCTCAAAAGTGGTTGTGAGCATTAATGAGCATTAAATGGTGATGAGATTTGTCAAAATCCAAAATCTTGTAATAGGAGATTTTACATCATTACCTAAAACCTGAGCCAGCAGTTCTGCTTCACCAAAAAGAACAACATAAACCACGCTTTGACCTTGGCCTCTTGCTGCCTCAACAAATTCTGAGAGTTTTCCAGACTTCCCAGCATGCTCCTTTGATCTACCTTTAAAAACTCTGGACTTAGTGATCCTGCTTCAGTATTTTACCCAATCTGCTGATCCCATTACCTTCTGATCTCAGTACGTTCTAAAGGAGTTTCAGGCTTTGTTGCCTTCTTTACACTTCTCCAACAAACTCTGGCTGAACTTTGCGTAACTGCTGAAAGAGCCATGTTCTGTTTAAAGATCACATGCTGAACCACGTTTACAATCCCTGATTGAGTTGGTGTAGCTGCTGAAGAGCCACCTTCTGATTGGATGTTATGTGCTGATCCAAGTTTGCAACTTCTGACCGTTTCTGCCTGGAGGTTGGTTCAGAAGCTCTGAAGCGCCATTTTCTTCTTAAACACTTTTGTTTTTGTTTTTTTAGAAAAAATTCTAAGTATTTAGAATTTAACTTTTCCAAGGTAAAAGTTTTGACTTTTAAGCTTGGAAATGACCATTTTGCTCTTGTAAACTGTTTACTTGGAAAGGAATGATAATAAAGGGCTTGGATTTGTTTAAGAGAAAATATGAGAGTTCAGGATGAATTCCTGAAGGATGAGAGGGCAAATTTTGGGGTACAACAGTTACCCCTGTTCAATCTTCTTGAACCTGAAGAGTTAGATTGGCGAGTTCGCCGTTCGCGACTCGAAGGTAAAAGATGATTGGACACTAGAGTGCCCATAAATTTGCACTCGTCAAAGCATAGTTGAGGGAATGGGCTTAAAGATGCCATTTGGGGATGTGACAGAATCTTGTCGGAGATGGGCTTAAAGATTCCATCCAAGAATGTTTATTGAATTGTATGTTGTAGGTGAAAGAATGAGTATCAGAAAGGTATCCCTGTTTGGAACGTCTCTGAGCTGGGGGTTTGAATAAGCAATAGATTAGCATCCGTGTTTGGAGAATCCGTAAACTGTTTTCATGATCTGAATCTGAACAAGCGATAGATTAGCATCCATGTTTGGAAGCGTCCGTAAACTATTTTCATGATCCTGAAGTTTGAAGCTTTCTAATCTTATCCTGAAAAAGGTAAAATATTAGCTGAAACACAAAGTTATGTTGCATGAAATGTATGATGTAATATATGTGTTTTATCAATGTTTATGATATATGAATGCAATGTATGCGCATGTAAGCTGATGAGTTGTCTTGCTGAGGAAGATAAATCCTGGATAGCTGGACATAATAAAATCTTTGACTGCCGTCGGGGAAGATAAATCCTGGACCACTGTTGAAGAGTATGTGTGTCTTCAAGCTTTTTGACAACCTCTATAGAGAGAAGCTATACTGCTGGGGAAAATCAGGAGTTTGGGTTGTATGCCAATCTACTAGGGATTCCTGTTTTGTTATTTGAGGAGAACTCCGTTGGGGAATATTTGAAAACTCTGTGGGGAATTGAGAATGAGAATCTTCATTATGCTAGGGGAATTAAAAATTCTGACAATATTTATGCTGGGAGTAAAGAAGGCTCTGGTCAAATTCACTAGAGAATCAAGGATGAGAATCTTGATTTTGTTGGGGAGTAAAATCTCTGTAGGGAATAGCTGTACTGTTGAAGAGTAGCTATCCTGCTGGAGAGTAAGCTCAGGGATCTGGGAAAAGCTTATTCCTGTTTGGAAGAAATTCAGGTGTATGTCACTTTGAGAATGAGAATCTTCATTCTGCCGGGAATATCAGAAACTCAGGTTATATGCCACTTTGAGAATGAGAATCTTCATTCTGTCGGTAATATCAGGAATTCAGGTTATATGCCACTTTGAGAATGAGAATCTTCATTCTGTCGGGAATATCAGGAGCTTGGGTGTATGCCAATCTACTGGGGAAGCAAGAATGAGAATCTTCATTCAGGCGTTTGGGTCAGGAGGTTGGGTGTATGCCAATCTACTGAGGTTTTAAGAGTGAGATTCTTCATTCTGTTAACGGTATCAGGAGCTTGGGAGTATTCCAATCTTCTGAGGTTTCAAAAATGAGAATCTTCATTTTGTTAATGGTATCAGGAGCTTGGGAGTATACCAATCTTCTGAGGTTTTAAGAGTGAGAATCTTCATTCTATTAACGGTATCAGGAGCTTGGGAGTATGCCAATCTTCTGAGGTTTCAAAAATGAGAATCTTCATTCTGTTAATGGTATCAGGAGCTTGGGAGTATATCAATCTTCTGAGGTTTTAAGAGTGAGAATCTTCATTCTGTTAATGGTATCAGGAGCTTGGGAGTATGCCAATCTTCTGAGGTTTCAAAAATGAGAATCTTCATTCTGTTAATGGTATCAGGAGCTTGGGAGTATACCAATCTTATGAGGTTTTAAGGATGAGAATCTTCATTCTGTTAACTGTTAACTGTTATCTGGTCAACGTCCAGGTTTCACAGTGTTGTATTGCTATCTGGTCAACGTCCAAGCTTCATGATACTTTGCTTCCTATCTGGTCAACGTCCAGTCATCAGAAGGAAATCAAATGGTTATCCGGTCAACATCCATGTTTCCCTTTTGATTTTGAGGCCTACTAATATCTGGTTGAATCTGGGCTTCAAAGTAATTGGCCAAGTAAACTGCTATTTGGTCAACGTCCAAGTTTCACAGTATACCTTACTGTTATCTGGTCAACGTCCAGGTTTCACAGTGTTGTATTGCTATCTGGTCAACATCCAGGTTTCACAATACCTTACTTCCTATCTGGTCAACGTCCAGTCTTCATAAGGAAATCAAATGGTTATCCGATCAACATCCTTTGTTTCAAATGGAAAATTTTCATAACTTAGAAATTTTCATAACTTAGAAAATTTTTATTTTAAACCCTAATTTGCAAAATTAGGTTTCTTGATGAACAATTTTCATGTTTTGACACATCTTGATGAAAAATGACCCTTGGCACTTGATATTGACCAAAAAGTCAAAGTTTGACTTTTCAGTGTACAGTTGATTTTTGATCAGTTGACTGGAAAATTCATCTGTCAATCCAATGCATTTGGGATCTTTTGAACCTTGTGATTAGGTCAAGATGATGCCATTGAGTCCTTGAATCCATGCTTGAACCCAATTTGCCATTAGCTAGGTGAAAAATCAGAAATTGCCCTTCTACAGTCAAAACCCTAAAAATGACCATTTTGCCCTTTTGGTGATTTGATCAAATTTCTTGAGGAGTTGTGGTCCAAACTTGATCAAATGGTTCATATGAGTTTGTTATGTTGATGTGGATCAAAAATTATGAGGTTTGACTGTAAATTGGCCACAGTTGACTTTTCCCCCAATACAGCTAATTTTTAGGTCAATTGTCCAATTGATTAGGCAAAAATTTGATTCAAAGCTTGAAACTTGATATGAGCAATCTTAGAGGTCCAACATGAAGTAAGAAAGTCATATTGAACATTGAAAGTCCAAAAATCCTTGTGCAAACTCAAACCCTAATTTCAGGTCAACAGTGCAAGGAGATGTCTTGAGCAGAGCAAACCCTAGTTTGGTCTTGAGTTCAAAGAGTCTTATGAGGGGAAATCTTGATAAAATGAGAGAGAAAATTTTAGGGTACAACACTTACCATCCAGGTTTATTTTCTCTTATCTCCAGACAGCGGTCCACAACACTGTAAGACCTGGACCTGATCAAACCCGACTGGGTTCGTATTTCCCCAGTAAGTCGCAATGCAGCCTGTACACTGACCAGGCATGCAAATCACCTCCGAAGTTAATTCCCCAGTAGAGTAACGGACAACCGAAGCTCCTAAAATTCTATATCTCCCGAGACAGATACTGTGATACGGTGGGAGAACTGACTAGGGTTTTGCGTTTGTTTTCGCAAATGTTTCGGTTGAGCAAGAGTCGCCACCGACTTTTTATTTTATCCTAAGGAAAGGTTTAAAAAGCACAGCAAAAACCTTTGAGATTTTTCTTGGGTTCGGGGAGTAGATTATAGAAAGGGAAGGTATTAGCACCCTTTCTATCCATGGTTATCCATGGGCTCTTAGGTACTTGCTTAGATCAACTTGCCTTGGTTTTCAATTGTTTGAAATGGTGCTTGGTGTGTGATTTTGAAAATGTTTGAAAAGATTCCTTGTGTAGGCTACCCTTGTAACAATTCTTTACTCGAATGTTTTACAAGAGGTGTTTGTCTTTTGAAAAGATGTTTCAAGGTTTTTTTGAAAGTTTGTTTTGAAAGTGTTTGTGGAGTGTAGTTTGAAATTAGGCAAGTGTTTTCTTTGTAAATTGGCAAGTACTTAAGAGCTATCTACCCTAAAGTTTTCTCAACGATTTTTGTCATGTTTTAAACCTTTTGACAATTTTGTTCCACCATTGCATTTGGTGGACAATCTTGTCTTAGGAGGTGAAAGGGACGGGCGCGGGTCATCGTTTAGACCATAATTGCAATAGTGTTAAATGTCTTTGGGCAATTTCTCTTTGAAAGGGACTTGATCATTTTAGGCAACTTTTCGAAAGCGTCATCGAGGGACTTATGATCATTTGATTGTTTGTTTTACCCAAAGAAATTCAACATACAATATGGCCCAATTATTTGAAGGCAACAAAGTGGAATACCCTAGGGATGCAAGGGTGAAATGTGTTGTCCATTTTTCATGCTTTTTTGTCTTGTATTAGGTCAAACTAATTTGTTCGTTTTATTCGCATACAAACCCTAACTCTAGCATAGTATATTTAGAAAGCGATAAAATGCGAAATTTAAATTCCTACGCTATTACAACACAATAATATGGGGAGGGGGGTACAAATGTTCAAATGGGGATTATTTAGACAAGAATTCAAACCTAACTATTACATCTTTTTCTGAATATTTACAAGATAAATAATTGCATAATTAAATGGGAATGAAATAAATATGCAAAATGTAAAAAGAATTTTTATGTGTATGAAAAAAGCATTATTTATGTAAAATAAAAAAGAAATAAAAAAAACATTATTTTTGAAGTATTTTCATATTTTGGGGCAAAACCCTAATTTTAATTAAAAAGGTATTAATTATTTAATATATATAATATTTGCTATTTATATACAAAGAATAAAAGAAAAATGAAGTATATTTGTAAAAATGTATTTTTTAGCATTAAATATTAAAAAATAAAATATGTACATTTTTGGTATTTATATCCTAAGTGTATTAATATATACCTATTTATTTATATTATTCACAAAATATGTATTATATATATTAATTAATAATATTTAATATTTTAAATAAAAAAGTATTTTTCTATAAAATATTTTCAAGAAGTAAAAATAAGATAAAAGTGTATAAAAAATATATTTGTGCTATTTTAGTATTTTAAACAAAAAGTATATATTTATTCATTTATGTACAAACTAAAAGAAAAAAAATCAAATAAATACCTAATAAATTCAAAAATGATGAGAAAAAATATTTTTATATTTTTAATATGCTGAGAAAAAATAAATGAGTCAATTAAAAAAAGAAAAAGTCAAAAAACATTAAAAATAAAACAAATGGGCTCAGGGGGTTCAGAACAAATTATAGGGTGCAAAAAGGAAAGTCAACATAAGCCCAGCCCATGAAGACCTTTCTTCAACCTCTGAACAACAATATTCAAAAAAAACGCGCGCCCTGTTCTTCCATCCCAACATCCTGATTCTTTGATCTTTTGCACAAACTTTCAACACAAACAATGTTAAGCATGGAACCACGATTCCAAATATATAAAGAACATCTCCTAACTCTCTGAAATGAGAGAGAATTTTAACAATCCCAAATCCTAACCTAAGTTTTCTGCCATTTTCAAACCTTAAATTCTCACAGCTCAAGCAAAAGAAATGAAAAGTAAAAACATGTACAGGTTCAGTGGCATGAGTAGAACATTGCTTATTCACAAACTTAGAGCTAATGATGCCTAATGAGAGAGATAGAAGTTCACCAAAGTACCTGTTCAGTTGAAGTTCTATCTGGCAAATGGGGAACTTTCAGTGCAAGATAATGGTTGGTATAGCTTCCTTGAGGTGTGGTGATGTTGTTCCAATATCTACTTTGCCTTGAGACACCTTGAATCGAGCTGTAGAACTTCAACTGCAAAATGGAAAAGTGAAAATGGTGGAACTTGTTAGAGGAGTTATAGGTCGTGTTTCAAGTCATGGTCAGCTTGCATAGATGCTAGGGAATGTGTGTGAACTGGTTTGGGCAAGAGAGCTTGCGGGAAATGGAAGATGGCACTCAAACTGCAGGCATGGCCCTGTTTTTGCAGTTTGAAGGTGATTCTGAGATTGGGAGTGTATGAGAGATGTTAGGGTCGTGTACTAGCTTGGTTATGATGTCCTGGATCTGTTTTACAAGTTTGCTTCAGTGTTTTTTAGCTGATATGAGAGTTGTTGTAAGTTATGCAATGTTTCTTCTATCTTAAGCAAAGTTTGGCAAGTTGGTTTCTAGGCTTATGCAGGCCCCCTAAACATGCTGCAACAATCCCTCTTGATCAGTGTGATTAGTCCATAATCTTGTACCCAAAAGATATGCTTTGTACTTCTTTTAATCATGTTTTGACATAAAGTCATGCTTTATCAAAATGGCTAAAATGCTTTTTCCAAATAAGGATTAAACTTCCATGTAATGACCAAATGCATAGAATAACATCTTGGCACAATGGTTTAGCATTTAATTTTTGAGTGTCAAAGGGTTTTAGGACCTGTAATTTAGCACAAACTAAGCTGACTTGAAAATGGCCTAAGTTATGAACATGTTTTGGTCAAGAACAAAAGTGAATTTTTGCCATATTGTGAAATTCGATTCTCTCAAGTTATGAGGTTGTTTGAGAAGTTCTTGGACATTTTGGAAAGCTTGGAATGTGTACTACAATCCATCTTTGAAATGCAAATTGAAATTCCAAGTGGAAGGGTATGGAAAATGGCCTTGAAGTTGGGTAGAAAACCTTGTCAAAATAGGTTAAAATTTCACTAAGTTAAGAATGGTTTAGTGCCCTTATTCAAAAATTTGTAACTTGAGATACAAGCCTCAAATGGAAAAACTTTGTTAATCAAAGTTGTAGATTATGCAACAAGCTACAACTTTCATGTTTTGACTTTTGTTTGAATCCAAATGGATCTTGGTGAGAAAGTGGGGCAAAGTTGGGAAAAAATTAGGGTTTTCCATAACTTAGAAAAAATTCTAAGTTATGAAAAATTCCATTTCAAACCCTAATTTGCAATTTTTGATTTCTTGGTGAACAAGTTTCATGATTTGGCATGTTTTTGATGAAAAATGAATCTTGACTCTTGATTTTGACCAAAAAGTCAAAGTTTGACTTTTCAGTATACAGTCAAAATTGATCAATTGACTGGGAAATTCAACTGTCAATCTTGTGTACTTGGGATCTTTTGAGTTTGTTGAGCATGTAAAGATAATTCCATGGGGTCCTTGAGTCCACATGTGAGCTTGGTTTGCCATTGGCTAGGTCAAACAGTCAAAAATTGCCTTTATGCAGTCAAAACCCTAAAAATGACCATTTTGCCCTTTTGGTGATTTGATCAAATTTCTTGTGGAATTGTGATCCAAACTTGATCAAATGGTTGATATGAGTTCATAATGTTGATGTGGGTCAATTTCCATGAGGTTTGACTGTCAATTGGCCACAGTTGACTTTTTCCCCAATACAGCTGATTTCTAGGTCAACTGTCCAATTGACTGGGCAAAACTTGGAATCAAGGCTTGAAACTTGGTATAGATAAACTTGGGAGTCCAATATGAAGCATGGAAGTCATCTTAGGCATTTTAGGTCAAATCATCCTTGTGCAAACACAAACCCTAATTTGGGTCAACAGTGTAAAGGGGAAGTCTTGAGCAGATGAAACCCTAACTGGATCTTGGGCTTCAAAGGTTTTGTGATGAGGAATCATTGAGAAATGGGAGGGCAAATTTTGGGGTACAACAGTTTCCCCTGTTCAATCTTCTTGAATTCCGAAGAGTTAGATTGGCAGGTTTGCCTTTCGTGACTCGAGGGTAAAAGGAGATTGGACACTAGAGTGCCCTTAAATGTGTACTCGTCAAAACAATGGATGCGGGAATGGGCTTAGAGATGCCATTTGGAGATGGGCTTAATGATTCCATATGGAAGAGTGACAGAAACTTGTCGGGGATGGGCTTAGAGATGCCATCCGGACTGAGCATCAGAAAGGTGTCCATGCTTTGGACCATTTCTGAACTGGGGGTCTGAATAAGCAATAGATTGACATCCGTTGTTGGGAAGAATCCATAAACTGTTTTCAGAAATTTGAGAAGAGTCTGAACAAGCGATAGGTTAACGTCCGTTACTTGGAGAACCCATGAACTGTTTTCAGAAGTTTTGAAGAAGAAACTGAACAAGTGATAGGTCAACATCCGTTACTTGGGGAACCCGTGAATTGTTTTCAGAAATCTAGAAGTTGAATAAGCAATAGAGCAGCATCCGTTGTTGGGAAGCGTCCGTTACTGTTTTCAAAAGTTGCGTCTGGACAAGTGATAGATTAACATCCGTTGTTGGGAAGAATCTATAGACTGTTTTCAGAAGTCTGGAGAAGAAACTGAACAAGCGATAGGTTAACATCCGTTACTTGGAGAACCCGTAAACTGTTTTCAGAAATCTTGAAGTTGAATAAGCAATAGAGAAGCATCCGTTGTTGGGAAGCGTCCGTAAACTGTTTTCAAAGGTTGCATCTGAACAAGCTGATAGATTAACATCCGTTGTTGGGAAGAATCCATAAACTGTTTTCAGAAGTCTTGAAGAAGAATCTGAACAAGTGATAGGTCAACATCCGTTACTTGGAGAACCCGTAAACTGTTTTCAGAAATCTTGAAGTTGAATAAGCAATAGAGCAGCATCCGTTGTTGGGAAGCGTCCGTAAACTATTTCCAAAAGTGCCTCGGAAGATAATGATTTTTGTCTGTCGACTGATCTTACCTGCTAAGGCAAAGAGTTAGTTATATGCAATGTCATGATGCATGATGCAACGTATGTTATATCAATGTTTATGATATGAATGTAATGAATGCGCATGTAAGCTAATGAGCTGTCTTGCTGGGGATAGATGAATCCTGGAGGGCTGAAGATAAAAGCATCTTGACTGCTGCCGGGAAGAACAATTCCTTGGCTGTTGCTGGGGAACAAAGAGCTTGGGTTGTATACCAAACCTCTGGGGAAATCCTGATGACTTCTACTGGGGAGTACCAATCCTAATAGATTCATGCTGGGGAGGTAAGACTGAGAATCTTCAACTTGGAGGGAAGTATCTCTGGCGACTTCACTGGGGAATTTAAGATTTGCTTTCCCAAAACTCCGTGGGGAAAAGGTTCATTAGTCTGGCTCTGATGGGGATATTGAAACTTAAATTCTGAGGGAAATTGGATTCCCGAGGATCCTCTGGCTGGGGGATTGTAAGGATAAGTTACTGCTGGGGAACTTTGATGAACTCCGCTGGGGATAGGAAGGATTTTGGCGAGTGCGGTCTTCCGTGGTTGTTAGCTGAGGATAACCCAGTTATAAGGCCTTGTGAGGAATAACTTTGAATAAAACTCGGGAGAGACGTCTGTACTTTGCAGAGGATAAGCTTCCAGAATCTACTAGGGATAAGCTTCAAGACTTGCTAGGGATATGGATTCCAAATCTCCTGGGGGGTTTCCTTCGAAAGGGTATCAAGATATCCAACTGCACCTTTGACCTATCAGTAATCCTCTTTCTTGACTCGTAAGGAAATGATTATGTTCAAATGCATATGCCTATTTAACAAAACATTGGACGTTTCTCAAAAATAAACAAATAGTGCAAGAGAAAAGAAAAAGGAAATGACACAAATTTCTGGGAAAAGTATTTGTATTTAACTTTCTCTGAGTATGTTTGTACAAAGGAGACAATCATCCTAGTAAAAGGATTTTGTCGTAAATATTTAAAAAATTTACAAAAATAAAGATGGCTATGTGAAATAATTCCATGGGATTCCATTCTGCTATAGCTTTCACAACCCTGAATATCTGTCCATTCAATGCTTCGTTTGCCGATGACTGGATTGATCAGAAGCCTGGAACCGGTTGATGAAGAGATTGTCTTTGAAGTGATCCGACGAGACATAGTCATACGCTTTAATTCCCTAACTTTTGCCTGAATCGCCCTTTCGGGTTTTCGATCCACCGGGAAACCCCTTTTTGCCCAAGCCGCCCTTTCGGGTTTTCAACTTGCCGGGTGTACAGATTTTTTGTTTTTATCCCTAATTTTTGCCTGAACCGCCCTTTCGGGTTTTCGGTTCACCGGGATACCCATTTTTGCCCAAGCCGCCCTTTCGGGTTTTCGACTTGTCGGGTTATTTTATGTGTAGTATCTTTTAACTATGTCTGCGTTCGCAGGGTGCGGCAAATCATCGCCGTCCATGGTGGTCAGAATCATTGCACCACCAGAAAACATGCTCTTGATCACAAATGGTCCTTCATATGTAGGAGTCCATTTTCCCCTGGGATCACTTTGCGGAAAGATAATCCGCTTGATTACGAGGTCTCCGACTTGATACACTTGACGTCTGACTTTCTTATTGAAGGCCTTGATCATCCGCTTTTGATACGTCTGACCATGGCATATAGCAGTAAGTCGCTTTTCGTCGATCAGATTGAGTTGATCAAGTCGGGTCTGCATCCAATCATCTTCATTCAAACCTGCATCCTTCCTAATCCTTAGAGAAGGAATCTGAACTTCCATAGGCAAAACAGCTTCCATGCCATAAACCAAAGAAAATGGGGTTGCCCCGGTTGAAGTACGTATCATCGTACGGTATCCATGCAGAGCAAACGGTAACATCTCATGCCAGTCTTTGTAAGTGACTGTCATTTTCTGAATGATCTTCTTAATGTTTTTGTTCGCAGCTTCAACAACACCGTTCATCTTCAGCCGATAGGGAGATGAATTGTGATGATAAATCTTGAACTGTTCGCACAATGCAGTGATCATTGTGTTATTCAGATTTGTACCGTTGTCTGTGATGATCCTGTCTGGAACACCATACCGACATATGAGATTTTGCTTGATAAAGCGGGCAACCACATTTTTAGTAACAGAGGCGAAGGAAGCTGCTTCGACCCATTTAGTGAAGTAGTCAATGGCAACCAGGATGAAACGATGTCCGTTGGAGGCCGTGGGTTTGATCTCTCCAATCATATCAATGCCCCACATTGCGAAGGGCCACGGAGCAGTCAGGACGTTGAGAGGAACCGGAGGGATATGAACTTTGTCAGCATAGACTTGACACTTGTGGCAAGTACGGGAATGTTGATGGCAGTCAGCTTCCATGGTAGACCAGTAATAGCCTGCCCTTAGGATCTTCTTAGCCATTGTATGCCCGCTCAAGTGAGTGCCAAATGTGCCGCTGTGTATGTCAGTCATGATCAGCTCTGCTTCAGCCTTATCTACGCATCGGAGTAATACACAATCATGGCTTCGTTTGTAAAGGATGCTGTTGCTCAGGAAGAACTTAGCAGCAAATTTCCTTAAGAACTTCTTGTCATTTACTGAAGCTCCTTCAGGATAATCTCTAGTCTCGAGATACCTTTTGATTTCATGAAACCAAGGTTGTTCCATTACTTCTTCGGTATTAATCTCATGACAATGCGCAGGTTCATCCATTCGCTCGATGGTGATTTGGGGAGCCTCTTTATCCCAGTTGAGTTTAAACATGGAGGACATTGTGGCCAGAGCATCTGCTAGCTGATTCTCTTCTCGCAGGAAATGCTCGAAGGTAATTTGCTCGAAATGCGGCAATAATGTCAGGACATGTTCTTTGTATGGGATAAGATTAGGATGCTTGGTATCCCACTCTCCTTTGATTTGACTGATAACCAAAGCCGAGTCCCCAAATACGATCAAAGATTTGATCCCCAAGTCTATAGCAGCCTGGAGACCAAAGATGCAGGCTTCATACTCAGCCATGTTGTTTGTGCAGCTGAAGCAAAGTCGGGCCGTGAAAGGTGTGTGACAACCCTCCGGAGAAATGAGTACTGCGCCGATACCATTTCCAAGTGCATTTGAAGCACCATCGAAGTACAGGGTCCATCGGGATCCCTTTTCGGGTCCGTCATACGGTCAGTTACCTTCAATATTGTCCAAATTCATGATGTCCTCGTCCGGGAAGTCAAATCTCATGGGTTGATAATCTTCGATAGCCTGATGAGCCAGATGGTCAGCTAGTACACTCCCTTTTATAGCTTTTTGGGTGGTGTACTGGATGTCATACTCAGTTAAGATCATTTGCCATCTAGCTATCCTTCCAGATAAAGCGGGCTTTTCGAAGATATACTTGATAGGATCCATTTTGGAAATCAACAAGGTAGTATGAGTCAACATATACTGTCTTAGTCGGCGAGCAGCCCATACCAAAGCGCAGCAAGTTTTCTCGAGCAGTGAGTAGCGAGTCTCACAGTCGGTAAACTTTTTGCTAAGGTAATAAATAGCATGCTCTTTTCGACCAGACTCGTCATGCTGGCCCAAAACACACCCCATAGAATTATCCAAGACGGTCAAATACATGATCAATGGTCTTCCTTCGACGGGTGGCATCAGAATAGGAGGTTCTAGAAAATACTCCTTGATTCTATCAAAAGCAGCTTGGCAATCGTCGTTCCACTCGACTACCTGATCTTTTTTCAAGAGTTTGAAAAATGGCTCACAGGTAGAAGTCAGATGTGAGATGAATCTGGAAATATAGTTTAAGCGCCCCAAGAATCCTCTAACTTCCTTCTCAGTACGGGGAGCAGGCATCTCTTGTATTGCTTTTACTTTTGCGGGATCGACTTCAATGCCTTTGTTGCTTACAATGAATCCCAGGAGTTTACCAGACCTAACTCCAAAAATGCATTTACTTGGATTCAGCCTGAGCTTGTATTCTTTTAACCTGGCAAACAGCTTCTCCAGATGTTCAAGGTGCTCTTCCTCTGTTTGTGACCGAGCTATCATATCGTCTACGTAAACTTCAATCTCATGATGAATCATATCATGGAATAAAGCTACCATGGCGCGTTGATAAGTTGCCCCTGCGTTCTTCAGCCCGAACGACATCACTTTGTAACAGAAAGTGCCCCATTGTATGACAAAAGTTGTTTTCTCCATATCCTCGGGGGCCATTTTGATTTGATTGTAGCCCGAGAATCCATCCATGAAAGAAAACACTTTATGCTGAGCTGTATTGTCGATCAAGATGTCAATGTGAGGTAGCGGAAAATCATCTTTGGGACTGGCCCTATTCAAATCCCGGTAGTCCACACACATCCTGACTTTGCCATCTTTCTTAGGTACCGACACAATGTTAGCGACCCATTGAGGATAGGACGTAACAGCCAGAAAGCCAGCATCGAATTGCTTCATTACTTCTGCTTTGATCTTTTCAGACATGTCAGGCCTCATTCGGCGAACTTTTTGCTTGATCGGCGGACAATCCTCTCTTGTGGGGAGACGGTGAACCACGATGTCTGTGTCTAAACCCGGCATGTCTTCATAAGACCAAGCGAAGATTTCCACATACTCATTCAACAACTGTATCAGGCTTTCCTTGACATTTGGTTTCAAATTGGCACCCACTTGCACCTCCTTCCGGTCTTCCTCGGTTCCCAAGTTGACAGTTTCCAATGGCTCTTCATGCGGTAGGATGGCCCTTTCCTCTTGTTGCAGAAGTATGGCTAGTTCCCCGGGTACTTCACAACCTTCGTCATCTTCATACTCGGCTAGATTGACCAGATCCTCAGAGTTATTGAAAGATATAGCAGAATAGTCACCCATGGAATCCGGAGTGGATGGGTACCTGCATTGGTGAGTGTGGGTGTGTGTAAGGGATAGCCATCCTTAAACAAAAAATGCAAAAGGAAAGAAAATGAACACAAGCAGTTTATCAAATGAAAAACGTCCAATGAATCATTAAACATGGCATATGGATATGAAAAATAGTCAAAACCCTTACAAGTGGACCTACATGCCCCGGGCAAGGCAGGAGGTGAAAAGATAGTGTACGGATTGTTTGAAAGTAAATATTACAGACCAAATAAGAAATGTTTAATAGATAAATTACTGATGAATAAAAGTGATGGGGACAAAGTCCTTAGCCTCCCAATTGCTCAATCCTCCTTTGACAGTTGGATAAATCCACTCTTCAATGTTGCTCTCCTTGTCTTCGTCCTCCAAAGCGTTGATTCCGTAGGGAGAAATTTTGACTGGCGCCCTTTCAATCTTCGCACGGCGCATAGCTTTCTGGCCAGCGGCTGTGAACCCTAATCCACATTTGTCAGTCTTATGCGGAAAGTCGGGTAACTGCCCCCATGCTGAATTCTTCCCTTCTTTTATTGCGGCCCTTGCGTCCTCTAGAGATGCCATCCTGGCCATCTGTCTCGGTGTCTCAGCTGCCAACTTTGCTACTGCTATTTCAGGAAGGACTTCTTCGAAATGTTGAAACGGTGTCTCAATGAACTCCCCCTCTACCTCCACGTACCGGAAAGAATTTAAGTGGCTAATCATGTACTCTTCTTCGCCATGGACAGTGATGATCTTTCCCTTGACAGGATACTTCAACATCTGATGTAAGGAGGAGGTGACTGCCCCAGCATGGTGTATCCAAGGTCTACCCAGCAGGCAAGAGTATGATGGACGGATGTCCATCACATAGAAAGTGGATTTAAACACCTCAGTGCCTATCTTGATGGGAATTTCAACCTCTCCATGGACCATTCTTTTCGAACCATCGAAAGCTCTGACAACAATATCACTCGGTTTTAAATCCAACCCTTCACAATCTAGTCGGTCCAAGGCCTTCTTAGGAAATACATTCAGCGACGAACCAGTATCTACCAAGAAATGTGCGAGAGTAGTTCCTCGACACTCGACTGAAATGTGCAAAGCATCATTGTGATTTCTACCTTTAGGAGTTAGGTCGGCATCAGAAAAACCTAATCCATTGTCCGCAGTCAGGCTAGCTACGCAATTCTGAAATTGATTCGCAGAGGTTTCCTGGGACACATGAGCTGCCTTCAGGAATCTTATCAGGGCTTTAGCGTGCGCTTCTGAGCAAAGTAGTAGTGCCAGCATGGAGATCTTGGAGGGGGTTTGCCCCAACTGTTCCACCACATCGTAATCACTTCTTTTGATTATCCTCAAAATCTCGTCCATTTCCTTCTTGGAGGTCTCCGGGATCACCAAGGGTTGAGCCCTCGTCCTGACGGGCTCATCTTGGATTCCCTTACCTTTGTCAGCAGCGGTAGGAGAGTCAGTACTAGGAACAACAACATCTTCAATCAGAGGAGTTCTAGCAGAGAGTTTTATTGGTGCAGGGATGACCTTGTCAGCTGAAGAGGGTCCAAAGACTGCTCTTGGAGGGGCAATCTCTGGAGAAAATATTCTCCCGCTCCTGGTGATTTTGCTAGTGCCTGCAATGTTACTAATGCTGGCTTCTTCATCATCGGAACTTTCTTCGATTATTTCGATTTGCTTGATACCATGGTAGTAGACGTCACTGCCATAGTTCCAAGGTATCGACTTCTCAGAAACATAGGGAACGGGCCCCGACATTGTTATCTTTAAAGGAACAGATTTCGTAGCTGGTGTAATCTTAACAGGCTTTTTGACGGCCTTGGAAAGATTGGCGTGAATGGTTATGATTGAGACATCTTCGGTATGAACTGGAACAGCAGAAACTTTTTCAAACAAAATTTGTCGACTATCCATAAGGCCTTGGATTCCTTTCTTCAGTAACGGACAATCAAACGGCAGAGAGTAACAACAATAGCAGTTTTCTTTACATCCCGGGAAGATCCCGGTCCTCGACAGATTCAACTTAATGGTTAGCAGTGGAGTAGTCAGATCACTGACATCAGCAACATACAAATCTTCTTCAATGGCGTTGACATTTCGGCCGTGCTTCGGCATGGGTGCAGATATCACATTAGGCTTCTCTGGAGCGTCAAACTCCACCTCCTTAGCCTCTATCAGGTCTTGGATTTTATGCTTGAGTGCCCAGCAATCATTGGTGTCGTGTCCAACACTGTCTGAATGGTAGGCACATTTAGCATTGGCATGATAATACGGAGAGGACGTATTCACATTCTTTGGCGCCTCCTTGATGGTGGAGAGGTTCAACTTCAGTAGATGAGGAAGCACTTGCGCTGGAGTCATATTAATGCGGGTGAACTGCCGTTGTGGCCGTTCCACCCGTTGTTGATTTGGTCTGGACTGGTTATAGCGAGGCTGCTCACTAGGAGTGTTTTGAATCATTACGGCCCCCACAGTTGGCCGACGCTCCATCTTCCCTGCTCTTCTCTGAGAATATACCACAGCTGTTTCCTTCTTAAAAGGCTTCTTCTCAACACTAGCAGCAATACCCTTCTGAATCTTTCCTGACTTGATGCCAGCTTCTATTCTTTCGCTTGTTAAGATCAAATCGATAAACCCCGCGGAAGAGTTACCAATTAGATGATTGAAAAATGGCCCAGATAGGGTCCCAAGAAACATATCAACGAGCTCGCGATCGGTTAAAGGAGGCTGCACCCTGCCAGCCAAATCCCTCCATTTTTGTGCATATTCTTTGAATCCCTCACTTGTTCCTAGTGACATACCCTGAAGTTGGGTACGAGTAGGAGCAAGATCAGAATTGTATTGGTATTGTTTGTAAAAAGCGGTGGCCAAATCTTCCCAATTTCTGACACTGGTTCCTTCTAGCTGATAAAACCACTCCAACTGAGCTCCCGAAAGGTTGTCTTGAAAGAAATGAATCCAGAGGTTTTTATCTGCCGTATAGGGTTGAATCTTTCTCACGTAAGACCGGAGATGCATTTTGGGGCAGGACAGCCCATCATACCTCACAAACACTGGCACTTTGAATTTTGGGGGAATCACAATCCCGGCAACCAAGCCCAAGTCTTCAAAGTCCAAGCCCGGTACTCTTTGTAATTCCATGGCGGCCAATCTGTCTTCTAGACCCTTGTATTTGTCATCAGCTGGAGGATATTGCTGGTCAGAATAATCTTCATCCTCTTCTACCTCTTCTTCTTCCGCATCAGACTCGGAAGGCACCGCAACTCCATCTCTTTTACTGGTCCCTTCATCAGAAGTAGGAGGAAATTCAAGCACTCTTCGAGCTTCTCCGTCAAATCTTCTCCCCAAAGTAGCTACCCCGATCCTCTTTTTCTTCTTCTTCACTGGGTCTTTGTTCCCCAATTGAGTTTTGATATCCTCTTGACCCTTAGCCAAGGTCAACAGGAGTTGCTGGAACTGTGCATTCTGAGCTTGTAGATCTTTGACTGTTTGCTCGAGATCCATCCTACTGAAATAAACAGCAGACAGATAAGGAAACCGGGAGCGAGACCTGCTTATGCACATGATGAATGGTATGCTTATGTATGCAATGCATTCAAGGATTTAGAACATTCAAAATTATTTCAGACAAAGAAGAACGCACGTCATATTAATAAGAAGAGATTTGTTAGTACATAAATGCCCCATGGGCCAAATATTACAAAATAACTTCTCAAGGCAAAAAGACATTGCGCATCCTCTTTGGTGCGATGTAGGTGTTGAGGGCCTCTTGCTCATGGAGTCGGCGGGTAAGCTCTAGAACCTTCTTCTCACTGGCGTAGAAGCTAGCTTCAAAAGTATTCCGTTCTTCCTTGAGCTGAATCCAACTTTTCTGCATTTCCTCCCACGATGTAGGCATGTCTAGATGTAGGATGGTGTAGGGAACCTCTCCTTCATTGACGGGCTCTTTAATCACTGGGAGTACATGAGGATAAGGCATCATTAGACTTTGGGCTCGGGCTCGTACCCACTTGAGATAGGGCTCAAGAGGGATGGAGTTCTTGTGTCCCAAAGTCTTGCTATCAACCTTATTGAGTTTTCCCCAAGCTCTGATGAATCTTTGGCGAAGTCCTTGCGCATCGTTGTCGAAGTCAAAAACTAGGTCAGGAATCAACATATCATGAGGGCCATCCCTCCGTGCATATCCAAATTGCCTCAGAGCTAGGCAAGGGTTGTAGGTGATACCTCCTCTAATTCCAAGTAAAGGAACATTAGAAAATTCTCCGCAACGATCGACAATGATAACATTTTCTCTGGACCGAGAACACCAATGCACATCAGAATGAGTCAGAGTCATCAACCGTTGGGACCACCTTGAGCCTTGGTCATTCTTTAGGACAAATTGTGGAAGGTGCGAAATAAACCACCTTGCAAGGAGAGGAGTACAACACATGAGAACACCCCTCTTTCTCATTGTTCGTGTGTAAAATGAGTGGAGAATGTCCCCAAGCAATGTTGGTATTGGGTTTCTGGACAAGAAGATTTTGACAGCGTTGACATCTATCAATTGGTCAGGATTTGGGAACAAGACCAACCCATAGATAAGGAGTGCCACAATCTCTTCAAAGGCTTGAAGGTCCAATGAGTTCCAACATTCTTGTGCCTTTTCAAACAAGAATTTTGCTAAGAATCCTTTGACGCCGCTTCTGGTTTCCCAATGCCCCTTGATGTCGGATGGTTGTAGATGTAATGCTCGAGCAACATCTTCCGGCCTTGGTTCCTTTTCCGTACCGTTGAATGGTAGTTGATTAAGGATATGGATTCTTAGGAGTTGAGAAAACTCCTCCAAAGTGGGTACCAACTGGTAATCAGGGAAAGTGAAACAGTGGTGAAGAGGGTCAAAGAACTGGAATAGCACCTTCATCATGTCTTCTTCAATGTTGGTGTTGACTAGGCTGAGTAGTCTACCATGTCTTTCACTGAAGGATGAATTTTCCGGAATTCTTGAAGTGATCTCCTTGAGTTGAGGAGAGATTCTCACCAGGTTGACTTGAATGGTGTTTCTGCGAGGAATTTCCATGTCCTACAAAACAAGAACAAAGATGAAGATCCAAAACCCTTGAAATGGTTAGTGAATGCATATGATGTTTTATGATGTTTATGATGTATGCACAAAACATATGTACAAGCAATTCACACCAAACCCTAGTTTCAGGCTTGCATGGGGTTTCATAGGTAAGTACCCTCTTGAGTGTAGTTGGCTTAAAAACCTGTCCTATAAATAGTAACCGGGTTCTAAGGAGCTCAATATCATTGGATTGTTTTCAATGTTCATTGTTTTGGTTTAGCCACTTAACTAGCGACCAAAATATTCCAAGAAAACAACCCTCAATGAGTGTAGTATCGAGTATCTACCAACTTCGGACTGCACCAAAGCCGGTCATCTCACTACCCCTAATAAAAGGCCAAGATGGTCAAGTAAGGTTCTAGGTCATTAGTGCTTAGTGACATCACTCAGCGGCCCCGTACTCTCCTTGATTGAACTCAAGGGTTACCGGTACTTACAAATATGTCGCACTAATATAGCTATTGCTTCGACCGTGTCAGTATACCCCGCACAGTTTCCACAACGTATTGCTATCTATGAATGTTTCCCAAAATCCGGGTGTAGGATTGCAAACCCAAACAAGAGAGCCAAAATGTAAAGCAAACAATTCAAACAATTTATCATGCAAGAGGGTGATCTAAGCCCTAAGGTTACTCCACTTTTAAAATTTTCCCCAGCAGAGTCGCCAGTTCTGTGATACGGTGGGAGAACTGACTAGGGTTTTGCGTTTGTTTTCGCAAATGTTTCGGTTGAGCAAGAGTCGCCACCGACTTTTTATTTTATCCTAAGGAAAGGTTTAAAAAGCACAGCAAAAACCTTTGAGATTTTTCTTGGGTTCGGGGAGTAGATTATAGAAAGGGAAGGTATTAGCACCCTTTCTATCCATGGTTATCCATGGGCTCTTAGGTACTTGCTTAGATCAACTTGCCTTGGTTTTCAATTGTTTGAAATGGTGCTTGGTGTGTGATTTTGAAAATGTTTGAAAATATTCCTTGTGTAGGCTACCCTTGTAACAATTCGTTACTCGAATGTTTTACAAGAGGTGTTTTTCTTTTGAAAAGATGTTTCAAGGTTTTTTTGAAAGTTTGTTTTGAAAGTGTTTGTGGAGTGTAGTTTGAAATTAGGCAAGTGTTTTCTTTGTAAATTGGCAAGTACTTAAGAGCTATCTACCCTAAAGTTTTCTCAAAGATTTTTGTCATGTTTTAAACCTTTTGACAATTTTGTTCCACCATTGCATTTGGTGGACAATCTTGTCTTAGGAGGTGAAAGGGACGGGCGCGGGTCATCGTTTAGACCATAATTGCAATAGTGTTAAATGTCTTTGGGCAATTTCTCTTTGAAAGGGACTTGATCATTTTAGGCAACTTTTCGAAAGCGTCATCGAGGGACTTATGATCATTTGATTGTTTGTTTTACCCAAAGAAATTCAACATACAATATGGCCCAATTATTTGAAGGCAACAAAGTGGAATACCCTAGGGGTGCAAGGGTGAAATGTGTTGTCCATTTTTCATGCTTTTTTGTCTTGTATTAGGTCAAACTAATTTGTTCGTTTTATTCGCATACAAACCCTAACTCTAGCATAGTATATTTAGAAAGCGATAAAATGCGAAATTTAAATTCCTACGCTATTACAACACAATAATATGGGGAGGGGGGTACAAATGTTCAAATGGGGATTATTTAGACAAGAATTCAAACCTAACTATTACATCTTTTTCTGAATATTTACAAGATAAATAATTGCATAATTAAATGGGAATGAAATAAATATGCAAAATGTAAAAAGAATTTTTATGTGTATGAAAAAAGCATTATTTATGTAAAATAAAAAAGAAATAAAAAAAACATTATTTTTGAAGTATTTTCATATTTTGGGGCAAAACCCTAATTTTAATTAAAAGGGTATTAATTATTTAATATATATAATATTTGCTATTTATATACAAAGAATAAAAGAAAAATGAATTATATTTGTAAAAATGTATTTTTTTAGCATTAAATATTAAAAAATAAAATATGTACATTTTTGGTATTTATATCCTAAGTGTATTAATATATACCTATTTATTTATATTATTCACAAAATATGTATTATATATATTAATTAATAATATTTAATATTTTAAATAAAAAAGTATTTTTCTATAAAATATTTTCAGGAAGTAAAAATAAGATAAAAGTGTATAAAAAATATATTTGTGTTATTTTAGTATTTTAAACAAAAAGTATATATTTATTCATTTATGTACAAACTAAAAGAAAAAAAATCAAATAAATACCTAATAAATTCAAAAATGATGAGAAAAAATATTTTTATATTTTTAATATGCTGAGAAAAAATAAATGAGTCAATTAAAAAAAGAAAAAGTCAAAAAACATTAAAAATAAAACAAATGGGCTCAGGGGGTTCAGAACAAATTATAGGGTGCAAAAAGGAAAGTCAACATAAGCCCAGCCCATGAAGACCATTCTTCAACCTCTGAACAACAATATTCAAAAAAAACACGCGCCCTGTTCTTCCATCCCAACATCCTGATTCTTTGATCTTTTGCATAAACTTTCAACACAAACAATGTTAAGCATGGAACCACGATTCCAAATATATAAAGAACATCTCCTAACTCTCTGAAATGAGAGAGAATTTTAACAATCCCAAATCCTAACCTAAGTTTTCTGCCATTTTCAAACCTTAAATTCTCACAGCTCAAGCAAAAGAAATGAAAAGTAAAAACATGTACAGGTTCAGTGGCATGAGTAGAACAATGCTTATTCACAAACTTAGAGCTAATGATGCCTAATGAGAGAGATAGAAGTTCACCAAAGTACCTGTTCAGTTGAAGTTCTATCTGGCAAATGGGGAACTTTCAGTGCAAGATAATGGTTGGTATAGCTTCCTTGAGGTGTGGTGATGTTGTTCCAATATCTACTTTGCCTTGAGACACCTTGAATCGAGCTGTAGAACTTCAACTGCAAAATGGAAAAGTGAAAATGGTGGAACTTGTTAGAGGAGTTATAGGTCGTGTTTCAAGTCATGGTCAGCTTGCATAGATGCTAGGGAATGTGTGTGAACTGGTTTGGGCAAGAGAGCTTGAGGGAAATGGAAGATGGCACTCAAACTGTAGGCCTGGCCCTGTTTTTGCAGTTTGAAGGTGATTCTGAGATTGGGAGTGTATGAGAGATGTTAGGGTCGTGTACTAGCTTGGTTATGATGTCCTGGATCTGTTTTACAAGTTTGCTTCAGTGTTTTTTAGCTGATATGAGAGTTGTTGTAAGTTATGCAATGTTTCTTCTATCTTAAGCAAAGTTTGGCAAGTTGGTTTCTAGGCTTATGCAGGCCCCCTAAACATGCTGCAACAATCCCTCTTGATCAGTGTGATTAGTCCATAATCTTGTACCCAAAAGATATGCTTTGTACTTCTTTTAATCATGTTTTGACATAAAGTCATGCTTTATCAAAATGGCTAAAATGCTTTTTCCAAATAAGGATTAAACTTCCATGTAATGACCAAATGCATAGAATAAAATCTTGGCACAATGGTTTAGCATTTAATTTTTAAGTGTCAAAGGGTTTTAGGACCTGTAATTTAGCACAAACTAAGCTGACTTGAAAATGGCCTAAGTTATGAACATGTTTTGGTCAAGAACAAAAGTGAATTTTTGCCATATTGTGAAATTCGATTCTCTCAAGTTATGAGGTTGTTTGAGAAGTTCTTGGACATTTTGGAAAGCTTGGAATGTGTACTACAATCCATCTTTGAAATGCAAATTGAAATTCCAAGTGGAAGGGTATGGAAAATGGCCTTGAAGTTGGGTAGAAAACCTTGTCAAAATAGGTTAAAATTTCACTAAGCTAAGAATGGTTTAGTGCCCTTATTCAAAAAATTTGTAACTTGAGATACAAGCCTCAAATGGAAAAACTTTGTTAATCAAAGTTGTAGATTATGCAACAAGCTACAACTTTCATGTTTTGACTTTTGTTTGAATCCAAATGGATCTTGGTGAGAAAGTGGGGCAAAGTTGGGAAAAAATTAGGGTTTTCCATAACTTAGAAAAAAGTCTAAGTTATGAAAAATTCCATTTCAAACCCTAATTTGCAATTTTTGATTTCTTGGTGAACAAGTTTCATGATTTGGCATGTTTTTGATGAAAAATGAATCTTGACTCTTGATTTTGACCAAAAAGTCAAAGTTTGACTTTTCAGTATACAGTCAAAATTGATCAATTGACTAGGAAATTCAACTGTCAATCTTGTGTACTTGGGATCTTTTGAGTTTGTTGAGCATGTCAAGATAATTCCATGGGGTCCTTGAGTCCACATGTGAGCTTGGTTTGCCATTGGCTAGGTCAAACAGTCAAAAATTGCCTTTATGCAGTCAAAACCCTAAAAATGACCATTTTGCCCTTTTGGTGATTTGATCAAATTTCTTGTGGAATTGTGATCCAAACTTGATCAAATGGTTCATATGAGTTCATAATGTTGATGTGGGTCAATTTCCATGAGGTTTGACTGTCAATTGGCCACAGTTGACTTTTTCCCCAATACAGCTGATTTCTAGGTCAACTGTCCAATTGACTGGGCAAAACTTGGAATCAAGGCTTGAAACTTGGTATAGATAAACTTGGGAGTCCAATATGAAGCATGGAAGTCATCTTAGGCATTTTAGGTCAAATCATCCTTGTGCAAACACAAACCCTAATTTGGGTCAACAGTGCAAAGAGGAAGTCTTGAGCAGATGAAACCCTAACTGGATCTTGGGCTTCAAAGGTTTTGTGATGAGGAATCATTGAGAAATGGGAGGGCAAATTTTGGGGTACAACAGATACCAATATTCCTCAGTAGATTCCTCCTCGACAACAGCAACAGGGACTCTCGTCAAAGGAATATCTCAGGAAATCCATATTCTCTAGATTGCATCTTTAAGCCCATATCAGACAATTCTCCGTCGTATCCAGGATGGCATATTTAAGCCCATCTTCGACAATCTTCAATTATCGACCTCCAAATGGCATTTGTAAGCCCATTCCCGATATCACAAATCAAGCAAGTGCAAATTTCTGGGCACTCTAGTGTTCAATCATCTTCCACCTTCAGGTCACGAAAGGCAGACGAGCCAATCTACATCCTCAGGTTTAAGAAGATTGAACAGGGGCAGCTGTTGTACCCCAAAATTTTCCCTCTCATTTTACTCAATACATGTCCATTGAGATCTTCAATTTGCCCAAGAGGCTCAAAAGTTGACCAGACAAACTCTCTCCTAAGGCAATGTACCTCAAACTAGGGTTTTCATTTTTATCAAGATGTGTGAACTCCAAAGGTCCCAAATGCCTTCCATGGTCCCAATATGTTCTCAAGACCCTCAATGTCAAGTTTCAAGCCTTGTACAAGAATTTTGCTCAGTCAACTGCTCAGATGCTTAAGAATCGACTGTACTAGGTCAAAAGTTAATTGTGGCCCACATACAGTCAAACCTTAAGATTTTTGGTCAACATCAACATTTTGAAGCTATATCCATCATTTGATCAAGGGTTGATCATGATTCCTCAAGGAATGCTCCAAATTTATCAAAACCCAAAAGTTGCTAAATTAGGGCTTCTTAGTAAAAGTCAACCAAACTTTGACCAGTAATAACTTCTTTATACTTTATCAGAAATTTTCGATCCAAAGCTCATTTTGAATAAGATGCAATTTCCTAAAATTCATCTTCAGCTCACAAGTTCAAAATATGCACTCACAAAAAGATATGAATTTTGACATTATAGGTCCTTTTGAAAAGTCAACAAAAACACCTTTTGGGTTAAAGCTTCATACATGAACATGGAAGACTCAATTAAGATGAGACCAAAAAGGTTGCTTAGGGGACATCCTAAGCTTTCTAAAAAGTCCAATAACATCCTCCTAGGGTCAAAATTGAGTGACTTGTGCATTGTCAAAGTTGGCAATTTTTGGAAAATTGTCAAAAGTCAACATTTATCAAATTTGCATTTTTTCCAAAGGGGCCCATGTTTTCTTGCTTGAAACATGTTTCTAATAGGACCCACGACCCTTGAGATCATTGGCCTCTTATTTTATTATTTTTATCATTTGTTTTGATTTTTTATTAATTTAAATCAAAATAAATCAAATTAAATGGTAAAATAATGAAAATAAATCAAATCTTGGGATTTTTGTGCACATTTTGAGTCCATATACAGCTAACATGCCAGCCAATTCGTGCAAAGTAGATTTGGATTGAAAAAGATTGGATTGAAGCTTGTTTTAGAAAGATATCATACATGAAGCAAATCAAATCCAATTTTCATAATTCTCAAAGATATGATACAATTTTGTTGACCTAATTCAGTCTACTATAAGTGCATAATAATTCCTGATCAAAAAGACAAGGGTTGAAGGCGTGAAACAGCAAGAACAAAATTCAATTTTTGGACAAAAAGTGGGGATCAGATTTCCTTCTACAGGGTGATTCAAAACAGTTCAAGGCCAGTAACACACTCATTGGCGTCTCAGGAAACTATTCCACCCATCCTCAAGCTTCAAAACGACCAGAATCGTGCCCACCACCCACTATGCTATTGGTACCATTTAATTGCATATATAGTGCAGGAATTGCAATATGCCATAGCTAGGGTTTCAAGCTTCGTTTTGGGGTTTCTTAACCTAGGAAAAAATTAGGTTTGATAATGGGTATCATGATGATCAGGGCTTCACGCCCAGTTGATTCATGGTCACCAAATTAATTTATCTTGCTTGTACATGATTTTTGAGATGAAAAGGGTTATATCCATGAACAAACGTCCGTAGGTAAAAGTGTTTTACCTAAAACAACGATCCAAGGAAGAAGATGATGCGTGTCAAGGCGTGATTAGTCTATTCAAATTTGACGCGTTTTGCTGGAAGGATACTTGATTTGGCTTTTGATTTTATTTGTTTATTATGTTTACAACTAACAAATCTAGCGCAGATGGTTGAGAGGCATGCCTTTGATGCACGCGTACTGGATTCGATCCCAGGCGTGTGCATTTTGTTATTTTCCTAATAATTTCAGGCCAATCCAATGCAATGCTCCCTCATATGCCTATCATGTACCATCAACGCCCATCCATTGGATGCCCAGCTGGTCAGATCTCACGCTTCTGCCTTGAAGGCCCATGGTACACATGCAAGGCAATGCTACACCAGATCCAAAGGTTGATTGGGCTTAGAGGCTTAATGGGCCAAGGAATTCATATTCATACCCCCCCAGAATTGCTAACAGCAGGCCCACTTAGTTATTTTTACTATTTTTTCTTTAATTTCTTTTTTCAATTATTTTGTTTTTTTTTATTAATACAAAAATTATTTTATTAAATTAACCAATCAAAATTCACAAAAAGATTTATTTTCTTAATAAATATATTTTTTAAATTAATTAGTTTAATTAATTTAGGGTAACTTTAATTTCCTTCATAATTTAGAAATAAATAGACTTATGATTTCATTTGTACATAATTTAATTAATCTTTCTCAAAAAAATACGCAAAAATTATTTTTCTCATAAAATACTTCTTTTAATTTAATTAGGGAATTAGGTTAATTAACTTCTTTCATAATTAAAAACAATTAGAAATTAGGATTAATTAATTTGTGATTTAATTGTTTCTCAAATAAAAATCCACAGAATTTCTTTCTCTCAATTAGGGTTTTAAGTTATTAATTACTGTCCTCATATTTAATTTGTCGCGCGCCTGTTAATTATTTTTTCCATTATTTTGTAACTGTTCAGGGTTTGTAATAGTTTAATTAGGGTTTTATTTCTTGCTTTAAATCCCCGATTTTTGGTTATGTAATTAATCCCCCTCCCCGAAGCCTTTTAATAGCTAGGTTTATTTTTCGCACTTTCAATTTCCGCAATCTTTAACTGTCTAGATGTATGGCTAATAGGATTGTATGGCAAGAATGTTTGGAAAAATTAAAACGGTAGATCACCTAATGTGCAAAGACTAAGTAACTGAAACAAATCATATACACATATTCACTCCTAGGGTTTACCTCACTTCGGTTGCCTTCGGTAAACAATCATTAAGCATAGGAGATTTTAGTGGTTGCCCTCCAGTCTAAAGAGATCAAATTGTCCCGTTTGAATGTTGCCTCGGAAATGTTGCCTCCAAAATGTTGCCTCGAAATGATCTTAAGACTTTAGGGTTATTACTAAGGTTTTCTAACTATTGCTTTAGTGATTGTACTTGTCCCTTTCGAATGTCCCTTACAAACTCCAACGACGGTGCTACCTACTCCTTAATAGTGGGATAGCGCTGTCTAAAGGAAATAGAACAGAAACAATCTTTTTTCGAGTAGGTAGATGCTAGTAGGTACTTGCTCAATAAAAACTTTTCACATAAACACCTTTCAAAACAGTTTTCAAAACAACTTCCTCACACCCATGAGGACTAATACAAGGGTTATCACGAAGTAAAACATTTTTGAAGCAAGCACATACACAAGCAATTTTTAAAATATGAGCAAGTACCTAAGAGCCCGTAGATAACTACGGATAGAAAGGGTGCTAACACCTTCCCTTTCTATAATTTACCCCCGTACTCAGAAATATCTCGAAAAAAGGTTTTTTCTATTCTTTTTCCTTTTCCATGATTGGATGAAATAAAAGTCGGTGGCGACTCTAGCTTACTGTGACATTTTGCGAACATAAAACGCAAAATGCAAACCAGTATTAAATCGTCGGTTCTGCCACCATATCACAACTACCCATTCGTAAGTGCCTAAGGCCCTAGGGCAACATAATGTTGTTTTCGACACACCCTCTTCAGCAATGAAAATTTGATTATATCCAGAGTATCCGTCAATCATACTCATGTATTCGAAACCAGCGACGGAATCGACAAGCATTTCTGCCACAGGCATTGGATATTCATCTTTGGGTGTTGCAGCATTCAGATCTCTAAAATCAATGCACACCCTTAAGGTACCATTTTTATTTATAATAGGTATTATATTTGCAATCCATTCGGCATACCTGGTCGTTCGGATGAACTTGGATTTCAGCAGTCTTTCGACTTCCATTTTGATTTTCAACAGAATATCTGGTGCAAAGCGCCTTGGAGTCTGCTTGATAGCCTTCTTTCCAGGTTTTGTTGGCAATTGTAGTTCCACCAAGCTTCTGTCGAGACTAGGAATTTCATCATAATCCCATGCAAAGCAATCTCTAAACTATTTTAACAATTGGATCATTTTGACCCTGAGTTTCGGATCTATCTTCGCGCTGATATATGTTGGCTTTTACACAGGACCTTCACCTAGGTTTATTTCTTCTAAGGGGTCTTGCATTAGAATTCTAACATTGTTCACCAACGGATCCTTTTCGAAACCTAGAGGCTCATCATTATAGATGGCGTCTAACCTCTGGTTTCGTACTTCTTTCTCTTCCGATTCAGGAGGTTCTGGGTCGAAATCCTTCCCAGGGCCTTCTTGGAAAGATACCCGTTCATTGGCTTCAAGAGCCATATATTTGGCTTTAGCCTCTAAGGCCGCTATCATTCTATTTTCGGCTACATATGCGGAAATCCTTTGTAGAGCCTGTAATTTAGTCATCATCACCAAACTCACCCCCCAACCTGTTGGCCGTATGTCATCAACCTTCCATAGTCGATGTTTGATACATCCTCTTTATCCCACTGAAAACCATGATCAGAGTGTAGATAAAGAGAACAAAAAGAATTAGGCGATGTAGCCAGATCAAAGTCAGGAGGGTTGCATGGCCCCATATGATCCAAGTTTCTGTCGAAGCTATTTTTTCCAATGTTGTTAACTTCGCCCAGGTAGTAACTCTGATCAGCCTCGATATTCTCTATGATACCATCAGGGAGCCATATTTTAACCCTCTGATGCATCGAAGATGGCACTGCACCTATGCCATGTATCCACTCTCGACCTAAAAGCAGATTATAATTGGGTTTTGCTGAAATTACCATAAACATGGTAGGTCGAAGAATTGAGCCCACCTTGAGATCTAGTTGTATAACTCCCATGGTGGTTCCAATACCCCCTTCATAATTTGAGAGAACCATGTTGTGGGGCTTAATATCAGCATCCCATTTTTCCTACTTTCCTTAGCATAAATTGTGGAATTATATTTATGGTCGCCCCATAATCAACCAAAATTTTATTTATGGTCACTTCCCCTATCTTTGCTCTGATAAATAGGGGCTTGAGGTGATTTTTCATCGCCTCAGTAGGTGGCTCAAAGAAAACATTCTTCTCCTCAACACAACCATTATTCATCATGTAGTAACACATTGTCCTATGTCTGGCCATTTCTTGTTCGACCATCAAGTCGGTTTCTTCAACTTCGACCTGACGGTTGTACTCCCTAGGTAGCACTGATATTACGTTTACCATAATATCTAAAGTATCGTCTGAGTCAGAATTACCTTCGCCATTCGACGCACCTTGTTTTGGCCACACCAGTCTTCTAGCAATTGGTTCCCTCTCCAGAGGTTTCCTTTGCTTTCCTTTTTCTTTTCTTGACACGTTGGTGCTAGATTTTGGGTGAGGCTCTGCTGCAGCCTCTCTCTCAGCTTTCCTCCGTCTTTGAAATCTTCGCCATTTGGAGCGAGACATGGGATTCTTCCCCTTGTAGTTGCTTGATATGTGAGCCACTTTATTTGTTGTAGTAGTCTGGAACTCTTTCCTGTAAGCCAAAGAAGAGCCCCTTGGCACGTCAAACGTTTTCCATTTTTCTTCATTGGGCCTTTTTCTGCCCATTGTATTGAGCCAAGTATCCACAGGTACATTAGTTGGAGGCCGGAAAGTTGGTGGCCTCCTCACTTGGTTCATGGGTCCCTTTTAATATCCCCTCCTGGGATCATATATAACTTCTGGATCCATATTTGGTTGAGCATTGGTGCCCCATTTTTCCTTCGCTGCTCTCACACCTTGTATGTGCTCCGCAGCCTTCTTGTCGAAAATGGAGCTGCATCTGGGACACAATATCACTTCAAACTTTTTCTTCTGGCATCGATGTAAAAATTCTGCCAGATTCTCATTTTCTTTTGGAAATGTTGTCTTGTCCACTTCCTCTTGTCGAATGGCCTCCTCCGAAGCCTTGGCCTCAGATACCTCGACCATGTTTACCTCCACGTTTCTCTTGGCAACGAGGTTCAGTTTTTGCATCTTAGCTTCCAAGTTTTCTATCGAACCCCTGACGGTAGCCAGGTAAGAACCTGTAGTGGTCCTCTTGTTTGAGCTTTCAGCAGCTCCTTTGTTTAAGCTTTCAGTATCTCTTTTGCTTGAGCCTTCAGTAGATCTTTTGCTTGAGCCTTCAGTAGCTCCTTTGTACAGGCCTTTAGTAGCCTTCCTCACCCCTTCGACAGTTTTCCTATATATGTTTCCAGTCAAACTTCCAAATACAGGCTTGTTGATGAAGTCCTCAGAAACTTCAACCATATGGATGCCAACTAGTTCAGCATAGTGTGCATTCGTTTGTAGCGGGTTCGCATCAATTTTAATTGCCGGCTTATCAGCAAACTTGAGCTTTCCTTCTTTGAGTGCTTCTTGAACAAGATCCCTGAAAAGAAAACATTGTGAGGTTTTATGGCCCAGAAAATTGTGGTATTTACAAAAACCTCTTTTCTTTCTTTGTTCTAAAGGAGGCATTTTTGCCCCATGGGGCACTATCATTTGGCCATCTTTGACAAATAAATCAAATATTTTGTCACATTTAGTGATTTCGAAACTATATGTTTTCTTTGGGAATCTGTCACTGTTCCTTTCGGACTCAACAGGATTCTTCCCATTTGAGGGCACTAGCAATTTGCAAGAGTATGATGGCCCTTGTTTTAATTCTTCTAAGTCTATTTAGCCTTCTTTGACGTCTATAGGATCACTAGATGTCTCTGGATCGTCATCATCCATTTCGACATAGGCTACTCTTTCTCTTTGATGAGTCTTGGTCGCTTTAGCCTTTTCGGCTTTAAGGCGTTCTACTTGTCAAACTCTATCGGCCAACTGGGCCATGTCTCTCAAGTATTGGGTATCTAATTTTTTCCTAATGGAATAATCTAGACCCCTTGCTTCCATTTCGACTAATTCATGTTCAGGCACTTGTGTAAAGCACCTGGCTTTAAGCAGTCGAAACCTATTCAGATACTCATCTATTGGCTCAGTGAATCTCCTTTTCACACTAGCCAATTCTTTCAAACTTATTTTGGTTTGTCCCATGTAATATTGTTCATGGAACAACCTTTCCAATTGATTCCAATTACGGATCGAATTGGCTGGGAGGGTAGTGAACCAAGTAAAAGCGTTTTTCATTAGAGAACTTGGGAAATATTTAATACTAAGGTTCTCGTTGTTTGCTATTTCCCCGGCTTCTATCAAATATCTCGCCACATGTTCGACAGTAGACTCTGTCGTATCCCCTGAAAATTTAGTAAACTTAGGGACTTTTCCCCTATGGGGTAAATCTGTTTGCTAAATATATTCTGACAATGGGGATGTGAAGTTTGGTTTGTGAAAACCAATGTTCATCCCATTATGTATCATGATTCTTTCGATCATGGCAGTCAGATTATTATCTGTTCCATAATTTTGGTGTCGAACTTGTTGTATCAATTCATCAGCGTTTTAGTTCTTATTCACCATAATCACTCCTTGATCGACTTCTCTAGGGATCTGTAGGGGATTTCGAGGTATTTCGGCCCTAGGATGTTCTATTTCTACTCTAGGGATCTGTGTATTTTGGTTAATGGTTAAGTCTTCCTCCATGATTATCCCTTGGTTCACTCTTATTGGTATTCTTTGGGGTTGTCGAATAGTTTGGGGAACCCCAAAAAGTTCAGCCATGCGCATCATTTGCGCTGCCATTTATTGATTCGACTAGGTAGTATTTTGTATTAGGGGGTTTAGCATTGTACTTAGAGTTTGTGCCAACATTATCCCCATATCATGGTTGCTTTCATCCATTTGTTGCCTCAAAATTGCTGTAGACGCATTTGTGAGGCTTGGTATTGCATGTGATGGCCCTCCTAAAGTTTGGTTTCTACCCAAATTTACCATATTGGCTCCAGATCCCTGTAATGGTGAAGACGTACTCACCAAAGGTTCTGAAAATGTAGATGCAGTGTTCATAAGGCTAGCCATTTCAGTGGTTGGCGTGCCATACGGCTGTTCTCGACCCATCCAGGCTGTCAAAAATCCTGGGGGAACGTACGGTCGAGGTCCTGGATTTTCCCTTGGTGGGGGTGTTCCTAATGGATCTCTAGGACCTACATATGAAAGTACATGTCCTGTTTGATTCGTGGTTAACGTTGGTACTGAACCAACAGATGTTAAGATATTTTCTCCAACGGTAGTTATAACCGTTGTTCCTGTAGTATTTGGTGGAGGTATTTCTCCATTATTAGCCATTCTACTTTCGCTATTTCTCTTCCTAGCAGTACACTCATTGGTAGTTATTCTACCACTTCTTAATAACATGCAACATTGTATACGCGTAAAAGAAAAGCAATAACATAAATGAACAAACAGATGACTAAAATTAGCAAAGTCCCACCGGGTGTGCCAATTTGTTTACCGTGGTTTTTGGTAAACAACCACTGATCCTAAAAAGGAAAGCCCTTTTAGTTACTCGCGGGATCGACCAGATTGATCCCAGAACATATGCTAATTTTTGTGTTGGTTTGATGTAAAAGTTAATATTTAGGAAGAACACACGTTCGACCAGGGAGTTGGTGTTTGTGGTTTTGGAAAGCAAATAGAAATGCAGATAAAATGCAGGAAACGTAAACTTTTCAAAAGAAGATCAAAGCAATGTAAAAGATTTGATTAATAAAAGATGGTGTTTCCAACGTACATTCTCAGTTATTCTTTCACACACAGCGAGTACTTGAATAATGTTGAGTGACTAGTACAATAGATTGAACACACGGAAAATCTACACAAACTTCCTATCTTTATACTAAAATTATGTAACTGTCGAGGGGCTGCCTTGCTATAGGATGAAGACAAGTGTCCTCTGCATGCCCCTCGACCTCTATCTTCCTGCCATGTCGCTTTCCCTTAACTTCTAGGCGAACTGCATTTCCCTCCCTTCTTCAAATTCAAATATCCTTCGCCTTTGATGATGACGGGAGGGTTATTCTTCTAGTCGAAGGTCATAGGACCTTTTTAGTCAAAGGCTTGATGGCAATGTCTGGTCGAAGACCAATTTGTAACTCAGATATTTCTCTAAGTTTTTTCCATGCGTCGAAGCATTTTCCAGCTTGGCTTCATTTGCTCTATATTTGGCCCATAAGGCCAATTTATCGTGGGTGTTGAATTTAAGAGCCAACATAACCAAAGCTGGCTATCTCACTACTTTCTAATGGCCAAGTTGTTAAACTAAGGTTCTAAGGTCAGTTAGTGCTTCCGGGTATAGGATCTTTACAAGAATACCCAAACAACCCTTCAAGAATAAATCAAGCAAGTCAAACAAGGAAAGCATTTAAAATATGAATTAACTCTAAGGTAACCCCACTTTTAGTTTTCCCCAACAGAGTCTCCAGTTCTGTAATACGGTGGAAGAACTAACTTTACTGGTTTTGTGTTTTATCGCAAATGTTACGGTTAGCAAGATTCGTCACCGACTTTTCTTTTATCCAATAAAGGAAAGGGTGAAAAGAACAGGAAAGGCCTTTTTAAAATATTTTGAGTTTGGGGGGTAGATTATGGAAAGAGAAGGTATTAGCACCATTTTCATCTGTAGTTATCTACGGGCTCTTAGTTGCTAGCTCACATTTTAAAATGCTTTGTGTTTGTATGTTTTGAAAATATTTTGAAAAGATGCCTTAGTGCGACAAACTTTGTAATGATTCTCGTATCATTGAGAATGCATACAAAGTGTTTTTTGTCTTTGAAAATATTTAGAAAAGAGAGTTTATGTGTGAGAAATTTCTTTTGTTTTATGAGCAAATGTTGTACCCCAAAATTTGCCCTCCCTTTTTCACAAGAAATCACAACCCTAGGGTTTTCTCAAATTTTCAAGATTGGCTCAGGAATTGATCAAACAGACTTTTCTTTGGCAACAAATCAAGAATTAGGGTTTCTATCGCATTTCTCAGAAGAAACATAATTCTCAGAAATTCAATTAGCTGCTACATGTTTTCACACTTGTTCAAGTTTACTGGTTGTTCCCAAGATTTGTTCATCTGGGACAAAAAATGGGAGTTGAGACTGTCATTTGGAATACTCAGGTTTTATCTGATCTGGGATAATGTGCATCTGTTAAGACATCTGCTTGTTAATGGAATGAACGTTTGTTTGTTAATGGAATGAAACGTTTGCTTGTTAATGGAATGAGATGCTTGCTTGTTTATTAGAATACAGTGAGTATTATGATTAGAATGTTGTTGCAAATTTATGAGATTGCAAAGTTCTTGGGATTACTTGGAATTTAAGTTATCTGTATTAAAAATATTGGAATGCAATTTCTATTATTTTTATCTGAGAATCTTAAAGGGTTAAGTGAAGATGCAGAGAGAGAGTTGCAAATTATTGACAGTAGAAGAGTTTTACTGAGAAAAGATTTTTCATTCATTCCAAATGTGATTACAAAGATAAATTATTATTCATATAATTTAAGCTTTTTACAACTTATAGCTATTGAAAAGTAAATTGTTACAATTAATGGAAATCTATCTAAGCCTAAGCCTCCTAAGCTGCCATTGCTCCCATGCCCAAGATCTCTTGCTTCCCCTGCTTCCTCTATCATCCAATCACATGCTCACATGAAAAAGACAAAGAAAAGAGGATTAGTAAAGAATTTTCAAATGAAAAAAGAAAGGAAAAAAGTCATCATTAAAGTTTGTCGTCCGGAATCAGAATGCTATTTGTTCATCATGTTTTTATTTTTCTCTTTGCAAATCACAAGAAGATTGCTCTTCTTGGTTCACAAAGAGAAAAGTAAAAAATACAAATGCAAGCATACAAAAGCAATTTATTCAAAAAAAGCATTAAGGCGCCAAAACTAGATACAGCAAGTTTCAAATGCAAGACATGCTGTACAAAGCAAGCATTCAAAGGTACAAAGCTAGCATACTAAGGCAAGTTGCACAACATTGCAAAGTTAGCAACTAAACAGCAAGGCAAACTGAGTTACAAAGGTACTAAGTCAACAAACTGGATGCAGCATACAAAGCAACTGGATGCAAGTATGCAATGCAAAAAAAGTACAGCAGGCCAAAAGTAAACAGCAGGCAAATGCAGAGGAAAACTAAGTCACAAGCCAAAAGAAAGCTTGTCATAAGCTATCATCATTTTCCAAAGGCAACTTTTCAGAATATAATTAAAAAAAGCAAAAATGTTTGTTTCATGGAGAGAGAAAGAGAGAAAGATATCACCTTTGGTGAAAGTCTGCAGTTTGGCTAAAGCAGGTTGTCACAAGTTAACAAAAGCTAAAAAAAAAGATATAAAACTCAAGACTGCATAACAGTCTTGGAGGAGGAGAAAAACACTTTGTCAAAAACCCTACAAACTATAAACTTGCAGAATCAGCTTTAAAGTGCAACAAGTCACACTACAGCAACCTCAAAACCTGCACAAGCTCCAAACCTGTCAAACTACAAGCTCCAAACTTGTCAAACTACAAGCTCCAAGCCTGTCAAAGTACAAGCTTGCCAAGCCTAGTAAAACTGCAAGTTAACCAAACTGCCAACCTGCTATCAAACTGTAAACTTGTTTGGCCAAACTGTGCACAACCAAATCCAAACTGTGCACAACCATTAACCAAACCTGTAAGCAAACCAAACAGAAAAAACATACACAAGCTTGCCAAGCTGCACAGCTTGAAGCAACACAACTTGCATAACCACAAAGCCTGTAAAGCATAACCAAAAACTGCAAGCTACACAAACAGCATAACCTGCACAAACTGCAACTCTCCCAAAAACCAGAAAAAATATCAACTCAGAATCACCAAACCATAAACTGCAAACCAGTTTCAGAAACAATCAACCAGAAAAAATACCAACTCAGAATCACCAAACCATAAACTGCAAACCAGTTTCATAAATAATCAACCAAATCCTATCAACTCAGTTCAACAATAATCATCTAACCATCAACCAAATTCAGTTTCAACAAAATCCACAAACCAACAAAGTTTTCAGAACTATTGTCATCATCAAGCTCAAAGAGAGAGGAAAAGAGTTTCAAAGAAAACAATCATCAGCAAAATCTATCAAAATCAGTTTCAGAAATTTTTCATCATCAACAACAAAGAACAACAAGTTTCAGATCATCATCATTAACCAACAAATCAAGAGAGAGGGAAAGAGGAAACAAAGTTTCCCAGAAGTGAAATAAACAAACACAGTTTCAGAAATACATCATCATCAACAATCAACAACAACAAGTTTTCAGAACAAGTTTCATCATCAAACATCAACAAATCAAGAGAAAGACAAAGATACCAGAAAAAACGCGCTTAGGCCATCATCTTCCTCGTATCTCCGGCCACCAAGGAGGCGCCGCCAATCCAATCTCTCTCCCTCCATTTTCCAGAAAAAATCTCCAAAGGTACGTTTTTTTTCTCAAACCCTTGCTGCATCTCATACATAATACCATAGATTAAAAAATGAAACTGAACATGCAAGTAACATGAACAAAGATTGAACGAACATGAAACTGTAAAATCAAAACAAAATAAATTGTACCGTTTACAAGCAAAGCCATAGATCATTGTGAGGAGATGAGAGAGTGGGGTGGCGCTCCGGTGGCCTGAGAGGAGGGAGATCAGAGCATCGCTTTCTGAGAGAGATGAAGAGGAAGAAGGAGCAAGTGGCGCCATTATGTACCAAGCACACGAACCCTAATTGATTCAAACCCTAAATGCTGAAACCCCTAGCCAAAAACGTTGTAGAAACTTTACACTGGGCCTGTCCGCCCCAAACATTTCCTTGAGCCCATTTGAATTGCTGGCTAACCCCCTCCCTTTGCACTGTCCATTTGTTTTTGTGTTTGTTTTGGGCCAGATTCAACCCATAGCTCATTTCTTCTTTTTAATAACAAATGTTAACTTTTTTTATTAATTCATTTTGTTTTTTTTAGTTAGTAATAATACTAAGAATTTGATTTTTCTTAATTGTTTTAAATCTTTTTTTTTCTTTTCACACACATTAATAAAATACAAGAATAATAGAAGTTTTATTTAATTAATTTTGTTTTCTTTAAAAAATATGTGAATAATAGAATTTTGATTAATAAAATTTTCTTCCTTTAAACTTTTTATTTACATAATTAATAAAACACAAAGAATAATAATAATTTTTAATCTTTCTTTTTAGAATAGATTTTTATTTGTTTATTTTTAAATAAATACATGCATCTCATAATATTATTGATTTCTTCATTTGTTATGATTTTATATTGAATTGCGATGATTCGATTTGGTTGTAACACTTGATATTTGGACATTGTTAACCTTGTGAGATTCATCCCCATTTGTAAATAATTTGTACCCCCCATCCCCGGATACTTTTGTAATAACTTAGACTTTTAATTTCCGCAATTTATTGCTTTCAATATACTGTATAGTAATTAGGCGTGTATGGCAAGATTCAAAATCAATCGCTAGATGACTTAATACAAGACAAAAAGCATGTAAAATGACAAACACAATGCACACGTGCACCTCTAGGGTAACTGTTGTACCCCAAAATTTGCCCTCTCATATTTCTCAAAACATTGTAAGAAAAAGCTCCAAGTGGTTCAAGATTGCTCAAGAGTTGGACAGTTAAATCATCTCTTAAGGCAGTCAATTCCAAATTAGGGTTTTGTGTTGCATCAAGGTCCTGAAGGAAAATTGCGATCAAAACGCAGCGGAATATAAAATTTTCCTTTAGAGATCCTTACGAATGAGCATGGTCAGTGATAGAAAGTTTTACCTCTTGTGGCGATTCAGACTTTTGATGTCGTGATCACGAGCGTTGATGAAGAACAACACCTCTACTCAGTCCACACGAACAGATCGCTTCCGGTCACAGTGCTAGCTGATCACGAACGGAAACCTTGAGTGAGAGAGAGAGAGAGAGTCAAAAACGAAAATGCATCAAGTGAAAAAACTTCATCACAAGGGATCTATTTATAGAATCACTCGTGTGGGTTACAAGCTAAAAGCCCAATTAAGGCTATAAGCTAAAAGCCCAATTAAGCTTATGGACATTATACCTTATGATGTACCATATATCACTTATCCACGTGGTACCTTACCACTTTCCGTATTACACTTAAGTGCACCGTACCTTACGGTGTTCCTTATTTATTCTATCTCTCATCAACCTGTCCTTATGTGTGTGACCCTGTAGGTTTTCGCGACGTTGGCAATTATATTAAATTACACATTTAATATAATAAACAGTGAGTGGTATCTAGCAACACATCACTGTTACCCAAGTCACGAAAATGTCATGTGATCTGACCAAACCTTTTACGTGATAATATTTGTGTTGTACAATTACCCTTTTGCCCTCATGTCTATATTGAACACAAGGCATACATTGTGTCACCCTTGTCCAGTTCAATATTGGGCCCTTAGACATTTATCCTGTTATGCAGGATGAGCAAATTCCATCTAGGTCACTCATGTCCCTTAGCATGCTTTGTGAAGTACCCATCAACCATCTTTATAGTCATCCAGTTACGGATGACGTTTGATCAGCAATAAAGTACTTGACTCTACATCTAGGGTCCATAGTGGTTTCAGGTCGAAGGGTGGTATACACCATTATCATCATGAGAATAACTTATGACACTTTGCATAACATTCTATGTAGTATTCTCATAACGGGTCAATCCAGTATAAATATTACTCCTAATATTCATACCTATGTCAAGACTTGATAACTCCTTATCTATGATCCATGAGATGTGATCATCAATCTATCTTCATAATAATCTTAATGCTTTAATGTTATCCCACTTCACATTAAAGCTTGACTACGGATACTTTAAGAATAGTTTCTTATGTTTAATGGGATCTCATGATTAAGTCACACTTAACATTTCATTAAACCAATAAACCATTCTAGGGACTTTATTATTTTGGAAAACATAATAAAGAAATGCCTTTTATTATTAATAAATAATTCGATACAAGTACCAAAAGTATTGGCCTCTAGGGCTTACACCAACAGGTCCTTGCATCCAAATGACCTCAAGTGCTCCCCAATGTCTTAATATGCTCTCAAGTTCATCCATGTCAAATTTCAAGCCTTGCAGAGGAAGTTTGGTCAATCAATTGCTCAAGAGGTCCAAAAATCGACTGTGCTAGGGTAAAAGTCAAATGTGACCTACATACAGTCAAACCTCAATATGTTTTGTCAACATTCTCATTTTGAAGGATAATTCATCATTTTATCAAGGGTTGATCATGATTCATCAAGGATTTCTCAAAATTCATCAAGACTCAAAAGTTGCTAAATTAGGATTTTGTAGGAAAAGTCAACTCAACTTTGACCAAGCATAACTTTCTCATACTTTATGAGAAATGACCCATCCAAAGCTCATTTTGAAGAGGATGAAATTTCCTACAATCCATCTTCATACCCCAAGATTAAGAAATACACTCAAAAAAAGTTACAAATTTGGACATTATAGGTCATTTTTGAAAGTCAACAAAAACATCTTTTTTGCCAAAGCTTATAACTTGAGCATGGAATATCAAAATTAGATGAGACCAAAAGGGTTGGTTAGCGGACATCTCAATATTTCTAAAAAGTCCAATAACACCTCCAAAAGTTCAAAATTGAAGAAGTTATGCATTGTTGAAGTTGAGCATTTTTGCAAAATTGCCAAAAGTCAACTATCCCCAAAACTTCAAATTTTGTCAAAGGGGCCCATTCTTTTCCACTTGATTTGATCTTTTCACACTACACACGTGTCCTAGCTTCAGCCTTATGTCCATTTATTAATTTTTCTATTTTATTTGATTTTTTATTGAATTAATTCATTTTAAATCAATTTAAATCAAATAAAATCCAAATATTGATTACTAAGGATCTTTTTGGTTGTTATAGGTCTTAAATATCATCATGATCATGATCAAATCCGTATCAAGCTTTTCATGTACAAAAAAATTGGATTTTGGACAAGTTTGGAAGGTTTTCAATGGGAATCAAATCAAATATGCAAGCCATGATGGGAGAAGATTTGGACCATAATTCTTGACCTAATGCATTCCATAATACATATAGAAGAGAGGCACACGAAATTGAGAGGTTAGAAACTGCAAAATCACAAGAACCAAACTTGAGAAAATTGCAAAAAAGTGTGGAATCGAAATCACTCTTAGAGACTAATTCATAACCAAATCTCAACGTAGATCAATTGCTGGACGTTCATTGAGTCAGTAGCAATCAAAAGCAAGCTCTCATGCCCTCCTAATTGCGCTGTAAGTCCCTCTGAAAACCGCTTGGCATTTGAAATCGCATATTATTATTATTGCACTTTTTGGACAAATCTTTGATATATTCATGATGCTCATGCAATTTCTAAGCTTTCTGCATTATTTGATTGTATTCATGTGGACTGTAGCCTTGTGACCGAACCTAGGGTTTCGTAGCTTGTGTTTTTGGGCTTTTTATTTACAGGCAAAATTGATGCAATCAATGGACATGGACGTGATCAGGGAAAGGAGACGAGCATGACTATGTTTTTAGATTGAGTTTTAATGGCCTAAAATTGATTTTAGGAGACACCTATGGATTTAGCTGCGGATACAAATCCACAGGTAAATATCCAGGGTTCAGTGGAGAAGACGAAGACGTGTCCCCATCCTATTGCTCCATTCAAATGTCGCGCGTGTTTTTTATAATTATGGCATATTAATTATTTTCTCCATATAATAATGATTGTCTATTATAATAACAATGGAAAGCAGTGGCGCAGTGGTAGACGTGTTATTCAATGTCTTGCAGGACCTGGGTTCGAATCCCAGGTCCCCCACATATTCGTTATCATTTTCTTTCAGGTATTCCAGTGTATCTCATGCCTTGCAATGCACCATGCTCCCTCAAATCTCCAAACGCCAGATAGCCTCCAGGCCAAATCTGATGGCCCAGATGGGATGCCTACCATACACTCAAGTCAACGTGCGCATGGAGAATCAGAAAAGTCCACCAGGCCTGCGTGTAAATGGGCCACAAATTGCTGATCTCACCTCCAATCAGGCCTAAAACCCCCCTTTGGTTATTTCTATTTCATTCTTTTTCTTTATTTTATTTATTTATTATTTTTATTTAAACTAACCAATTAAAACTTTTTTTTTCTCATAAAATCAAAAACCAAAAAAAATATATTTTATTTATTAAAATTAAATTCAGCACTTTATTTTTGTAAATAAATATTAATTCAATTAATTTAGTTTTAATTAGGTATAACTTTTAATATTTTTTGCAATAATTAAAATTAATGTAGATAATTAGTTTTTACTAACTTTGACTTATTTTATTTTATTTATTTAAATAACCAAAAATCCAAAAAAATATTATTTTTATTTAATTAATTAATTAGTGCATTGATTTAATTGTTAACTTAATTTAATGTCTTTTAATCCAAAAATAACCAAAAAATCACTTTCTTTCAAAAAGGGTCAAAACCCTAGAATGCGCCCTATTTAATTTCTCGCACGCGATCCATTTTTATTCAACATCGTATCTGTTTCCCGGAATGTAATAGTTTAATAGGACAGTTACTATTTTATCGCTTTATTTATTTTCCGCATTTTAATTTCAAGGGTTGCTTTTGGCGATGTAAATACCCGACGCCTTGTAATAGTTAGTTTTAATTTCCGCAACTTATAAACTGTTAGATGTTTGATAAATAGGGAATGCATGACAAGATCGAATGTTTAAACCTAAAATCAACGTAGATAACCATTGACATGTACAAAGACAAATTAACTGAAAATAACACACTCGCACATGCGCACTCTTAGGGTACACCTCACTTGGTTGCCTTCGAACGTGGTCATTGAGTATAGGAAGTTTTAGAGGTCGCCCTCTTGTCCAAAGATCATAGTTGCCTCGAAACGGTTGCCTCGGAAAAATGATCTAAGACATTAGGGTTACCGCTAAGGCGTCCTAACATTGCTTTAGTGACCGCACGTCCCTTAATCGAATTGACCCTTAAAACTCCAATGATGATGCTACCTACTCATCAATAGTGGGATAGCATTGTCTAAAGGACATTAACACAGATTCATTCCTTTTTCGAGTAGGTAGATGGTTCTTAAGTACTTGCTCCTTCAAAACAAAACAAAACTTTTCGCACTTACACTTTTCAAACAAAAACTTCTTTCGAACCCACAAACACAAAGAAAAGCAAATTTTGAAAACACAATGAGCAAGTACCTAAGAGCCCGTGGATAACCACAGATAGAAAGGGTGCTAACACCTTCCCTTTCTATAATCTACCCCTGGACCCGAGAAACATCTCGAAAAAGGAATTTTTTTGTGCTTTTTTCCCTTCCTTGTTGGATAAAATAAAAGACGGTGGCGACTCTTGCTTACCGCGACATTTTGCAAAAACAAACGCAAAACCCGAACCAGCATTCCAAAACAGTCAGTTCTCTTCCCACCGTATCACAGAACTGGCGACTCTGCTGGGGATGTATTCTTATAAGTGGGGTGTACCTTAGGATTAGATCATTGTGTTTTCAATTGCTTGACTTGTATGCTTTACTTTTGTGGGCTTGTATCGGAGTTACTATAGATCCTAACCTGGATCTGGGGATACCCTTTAGGTAAGTAGCAATAAACTGTGAGGGAACTGTACGGCGTAGGCCGATACGATTGAAGCAGTAGCTACGTTGGTGTGGCACTTTAGTGTGTACCGATATCCCTTGTGTTGGAACGAGGAGAATATGGGTCTTCTAAGGGGTCATAAAGCACCAACTGACCTTAGAACCTTTAAATTGACCAACTTGGCCATAGAACAGTAGCAGTATGCTACACTCATTAAGACTAAGCTCTCGCGATGATTTCGGCCGCAAGAAAAGGTTGCTAAACTGGAATTATGACCGATTGAGGGTAGTCAGTGATATTGAGATCCTCTAGAACCCGGTTACTATTTTTAGGACAGGTTTAAACCAACTGAACTGAAAGAGGGTAGTACCTAAGCTCCTTACCAGCCTGAAATCTAAGGGCTCTCTGTGTGACTTGTGTGCCTTTACCATGTTTATTATTTGTGGATACTTGTGGTGTGCTTTCCATCATGACATCATGACATTATAACATTGCATACATCTTGCATTGGACTAACCTATTTCAAAGACAGGAGGGATTCATCTTTGTTCTGTTTTGTAGGTCATCATGATGCCCATGTGTAGGAATACCATCCGGATCAACTTTGTCCAAGTTCCCATTATGCTTAAAGAGTTGGTTGCAAAGATGCCCGATACCACCTCATTCATTAGAAGACATGGTTATCTTCTCAGTTTGGTCACCTCCAAATTAGACGAGCATATGATGAGTGTCTTGGTCCAATTCTATGATCCGCTGTACCATTGCTTTACTTTTCAGGACTACCAGCTGGTCCCCACCCTAGAAGAGTTCTCTGAGTTATTTGGTATCCCTATCCGGGAGCAGACCCCGTTTACTGGTTGGGAGAAGGTTCTTAGGCCGGAAGAGATTGTTGCAGCCCTTCACATGACAAAGGATGAGGTGATGGCTAATTGGGAGAGTAGAAGTGGAGCAAAGGGCTTTCTGACTAAGTTCTTGGTTGGTAAGGCTAATTATTTCTGGGATAGTCTAGACTTTAAGGCATTCGAGGATATTCTGGCTCTTCTGATATATGGCTTGGTATTGTTTCCGAACTCTGACTCCTTTGTTGATGTGAGCGCGGTGAAAACTTTCATCTCTCGTAATCCTGTACCCACTCTCTTGGGTGACATTCTTCATCAGCTTTATGCCCGTACCGCCCGAAAGCGGGGGACCTTGATGTGTTGTGCTCCGTTATTGGCGAGGTTGTTTATTTCTCACCTCCCCAAATCAGTGCTGAAGAACAAAGAAACATGGGTTGGGCCTATAGGGTTATGTCTCACTCCCATAATGACATCATCTGGACTCTCAAGGGTATGGATAAGGTGGCTATTATTGATCGATGTGGGGAGTACCCCAATGTTCCCCTGATAGGAACCAACGGAGAGATTTCTTACAACCCATGCTTGGCCTTATGTCAGTTTGGGAGAGCCAGAAGAGAAGGACCTCATGAGTTGCTAATGCCTAGTATCATCTTTGATTTTCAAGGGGATAGCGACGAGCAACGTCGCAGATTCATAAGGGCTTGGGATATGGTTCACAGATCTGATCCACATGAGCTGGGTCCAAAGACTTCTCTTCCGATGGAGCCATATCTCAGATGAGTCCGTATCCGTGCCCAAAAGCTGGGTATGCCCTATGAAGCTGTCCTGACTATCATTGTGGAAGTTGCTAATGAAGAAGGGGTTCTTCCGACCATCCTCTATCCTCATATGCCCACTGACATTGGGGCACTGAAAAGGTATTGGATGCAGCTGAGAGAAGAACGAGATGCTTACCAAGAAAAGTTCAACGAGCAAGAGCAGAAGATCCAGAAGTTGACTAGGCAGTTGGAGAACAAGCAGATTCTCAATGATTATGTCCGCACCGACAAGAAGAGACCATGGGAGCACTGATTGGCCTTTGATGTTTTCCTTTCCAGTTTTTATTTACTTTTCAGTATTTCCTTCCTTGTAACGCCTTAAAGGCATCAGTTGAACAATTTGAATTTTAAAGTTTACCTAATAAAAGTGTGTTTCCTTTTTGGCTTACAAATTTGAATCTCTCGATTGTCTTTGAAATCATATCATAAGCATTTCATCCCATGCACTTCATAACAGGTACTCATTACAGGTCTCTTATCTTCTTCGTTGTTTATTTCAGCACTCATCATGTCTGCTGAACCTTCAACTGAGCAAGCAATCAAGGCCCTCCAGGCCCAGAATTCCCAATTCCAAGAGTTGTTCATGAATCTAGCTAAGGGTCAGCAAGATCTGAAGACCCTGATTCTGAAAGAGAAGAAGAAAACGAAGAAGAGGACAGTCATGTTTAACACAGGGCACAGGTTTGGTAACAGGCTACGGGATGAAGTTGATTTGACCACCTCATCTGGAGGGAAAGATAGTCAAGAAGAAAGGAGGGCTCCTAGCCCAGTGGTCTCAGACAACGAGACGGACTTCGACGAAGACCAGTATCCTCTGGCCGAGGATAGATACAAACAGCTGGAAGACCGATTGAGTGCGATGGAAGTTCAGAAAGTGCCTGGTTTGGACTTTGGTGATCTGGGTCTATCATCTGGGGTGGTAATTCCCCACAAGTTCAAGGCACCCGCCTTTGCTAAGTATGACGGAGTTTCTTGTCTGAAGCTGCACCTTCGGTCATATGTAAGGAAGATTCAGCCGTACACTGCTGATAAGAACCTATGGATCCACTTCTTTCAAGACAGTCTCTCAGGGACTCAGCTTGAATGGTTTTACCAGTTAGACGAAGCCAGTATCTGCAGTTGGGAGGATTTAGCTACTGCTTTCTACAGGCAGTACCAATACAATTCCGACCTTGCTCCCACGCGTACCCAACTCCAGGGTATGTCTATGGGAACGGGCGAAGGTTTCAAAGATTATGCTCAGAAGTGGAGGGACCTCGCCGGAAGAGTGCAACCACCCTTGGCTGATCGGGAGCTTGTGGATATGTTTCTGGGGACCTTGTCTGGTCCATTTTTCAACCATCTAATTGGAAGCTCTTCGGCTGGGTTTACAGAGCTTATTATGACCGGTGAAAGGATTGAGGCTGGTAAGATACAAAAGGGTGCTTCATCAAGCACCAAGAAGAAGCCTTTTAAGAAAGACTCCAGTGTTGTCTACAGTTTGAAAATCCAGAATAGACCTGAACGCCGCCAAGCTGTTAATGCGGTTGTTATTTCAAGACCTGCTGGTGCTCCTCAGCACAACAATCAACAAAAGGACGAGAGACCTTGAAGGCAATTCACCCGCCTCAGCATGACTTTGTCTCAGATTCTGCCACAGTTACTGAAAACTAATCTGGTGATTCCAAGGGAGGCCCCAAAGAATCCAAACATCACATCACCGAAGTACAACCCTAATGCCCGCTGTACCTTTCACTCTGATAGCCCGGGGCACGATACAGACGATTGTTGGGTCTTGAAGAACAAAATACAGGACTTGATTGATGCGAAGGAGATCGAGTTCGGAGCACCAGAAAAGCCTAAACATGAGGCAGGGGTGAATGCTATCAGGGATGACAATGATGAAGAGTTTGATATTGACAGCTGGATATACCCAACTGCCGATGGTAGACTAAGCAACTGGACAGTGAAGGATTCTATGCCTGTTTCAGTTATCACCCAGTAATGAGACTTTTGTTTTGAACTTGTAACAGACAATGTTTTAAACTTTATGGCCCGGTGTCTTACCCGGGGCACCGTGGCTTCATTTGTGAGGGCTTTGTGTGTGTCATTTTCATATATCATTAATAAAAGCATTGGACGTTTCTTGCATTTCAAATTTTGCGCTCCTTGTTTTTCTTTTATTACATATTGCAAAACAGCTATTTTACACACATTCACGTATCATGATCTACATCCACTCTGGATCCCACTGATAACGACTCTGCTACTGTCGGTTATGACTTCGAAAGTCCGATCAACTTAGCCGAAGACGAAGGTAAAGATGATTGAGAAGTGTCTGTTGAGTTTGTTAGACTACTGCTTCAAGAAGAGAGGGTCATACTACCTCCAAGCCACCAATTTTGATGCCTCCAATTACAGGAAGACCGTTGATCTTATAAGTGCTGGATAATACAAAGAAGTACGCGCTGGGGCAGCATGACGAGTCTGGCCGAAAAGAGCATGCTATTTACTGCTTTAGCAAAAAGTTTACCGACTGTGAGACCCAATACTCACTGCTCGAGAGAACTTGCTACCCTTTGGCATGGGCTGCTCGCCGGCTGAGACAGTACATGTTGACTCATACTACTCTTATGATACCAAAAGATGTGAACGTCTTGACGGCACCTCAGCCTTTTGCAATGTGGGGCATTGATATGATCGGCGAGATCATACCTACAGCATCCAACGGGCATCGTTTCATCCTGGTAGCCATTGATTACTTTATGAAGTGGGTTGAAGCAGCTTCCTTTCCTACTGTAACCAAGAACGTCGTTGCACGGTTCATTCGGCACAATCTGATCTATCGATACGGTGTACCAAAGAGGATCATTACGGACAATGATACCAATCTCAACAACAAGATGATCACTGAGATTTGCAAGCAATTCAAGATACATCATCACAACTCTTCTCCCTACCGGCCGAAGATGAATGGGGCTGTAGAAGCGGCTAATAAGAACATTAAGAAAATTGTGCAGAAGATGACAGTGACATACAAAGACTGGCACGAGATGTTACCGTTTGCTCTTCATGGGTACTGTACCTCAGCGCGGACGTCAACAGAGGCAACACCCTATTCCTTGGTATATGGCATGGAGGCAGTCTTGCCCATTGAAGTTCAGATACCCTCTCTTCGGATCATGAAGGATGCAGGTTTGAGCGGAGATGACTGGATTCAGACCCGGCTTGATCAACTGAACCTAATCGACGAAAAGAGACTTACTGCTATTTGTCATGGTCAGACGTACCAAAAACGGATGATCAAGGCATTTAACAAGAAAGTTAGACGACAAGAGTATCAAGTTGGGGATCTAGTAATCAAGCGTATTATCCTACCTCAAAGTGATCCCAGGGGCAAATGGACCCCTACTTACGAAGGGCCATTTGTGGTTAAGAACATTTTCTCAAGAGGAGCTATGATTCTAACCACCATGGATGGTGACGACCTTCCTCACCCCGTCAATGCAGACATAGTGAAAAGATACTACGCATAATCAAAGACCCGCTAGGTTGACTGGCCTAGGCAAAAATAAGGGCTTCCCGGCGAACCAAAAGGGTTCAGGCAAAAATAAGGGATGAAAATGAAAAAGATCTGTACACCCGACAAGTCGAAAACCTGAAAAGGCGACTTGGGCAAAAAAGGGTATCCCGGTGGACTAAAAACCCGAAAGGGCGGTCCAGGCAAAAATTAGGGATCAAAGCGTAACACTATGTCTCATTGGATCACCTTGCATCCAGACTTCGATATCGACTATCAAGCTCGTACGAAACTAATCAATCTGATTCATCTTCAACCAAGTAGCAAAGTGATGAGATGCTCGAGGACATAAAGGCAATAGCAGAGTTGGAACCCAGTGGGATTGTTCACATAGCTGTTTTGTTTTCTTTTCACAAATTGTATAAATTCTATTTATTCGGCGGTGTTCTCTTACTAGGAAGTCAGCCTCTTGTACAAAAGCGCCTATTCACAGGCCAAACTTCAAAATCAATACAATTCATTTTCAAAGAAACTTCAAACTGTTTTTCCTTTATCTGTTTTGTTTTGCAAAGAACGTCCAATGTTCATTTCTGATATATGAATTCGACATTAATTGTTGCTCATGAATATTTACATGCGAAACAAAAGATGAATTACGGGTAATTTCAGAAACAGGGGCAAATAAGAATTGTCCAAGCTGTATAGTTGCTCTGTCCACCAGGTACAAGGTAAATTCAGCTGAAGAATATGGCCAAGATACCTTCACTCTCCGCAGAGTAAGACAACAATGGTAGCTCTCCCCCAGCTGAGACTTGCAACTATGAACGAATCAGCAACACTCTCCCCAAGCAGAGTTTATCTACCATCAGCACTAAAAAGGCTCGATATCCCCGACAGTCTTAATATTCCCCAGCGGAGTATAAGAATATTCCCCAGCAAAGTATAAGAATGTTCCCCGGCAGAATACAAGGCACCCCCGGTGGAGTCAAAATTTCTCCAGCACAGTCTGAAAAAGCTTCCCCAACGGAGTTGAATCATCATCCCCAGTAGACTCTGGAAGTTTATCCCCAGCGGAGTACAAAAATAAATCTCCCCATCCAAGTTCAAAAGATCATTCCCAGCAGAACTCAGAGGATTATCCCCACAAGAGTCTAACAGGGTTATCCCCAGCAAGTTGCAACTGAAGGATCATCCCGAGCGGAATTCTTTCCTTTCATAAACAGGAACTTAATCCTCAAGATTCCATATCACCAGCAACGGTAATCCATCCCCAGCGGAGTTTATCAGTGGAATCTTCAGCAGAGTACCTCTTCCCCACAGAGTAACCTCCTCATCAGTTTATTTCCCAACGGAGTTATCCTCTCCTGCAGGTTTATCATCTTCGTTCATCATCCCTAGCAGAAACGAATAATCCAACTCTATTCTCCAGCAACTATTCGGGATTTATTTTCCCCAGCTAAAACATCACATTTCCATACATCATGACATATGCATATACGCATCATACAATACAATCTCATTTATTTTGAGAACATCATTGCTCGATCCATATCATGCATTGCATATGACTGACCTTTACCTTTCAGGAAAGATGCAGTTAAATTCTCAAATATGTGGAAGACCTCGTCTGGTCCAGTTAAATTGATTCCTAAAGATTTTTCTGATGCCGATCCAGTCGAAGTTAATCCAAGACCTCCTCTGGTCCAGTTAAATCGATTCCTAAAGATTTTTTTGATGCCGATCTAGTTGAAGTTATTCCAAGACCTTGTCTGGTCCAGTTAAATCGATTCCTAAAGATTTTTCTGATGTCGATCCAGTCAAAGTTGATCCAAGACCTCCTCTGGTCCAGTTAAATCGATTCCTAAAGATTTTTCTGATGCTGATCCAAGTGAAGTTATTCCAAGACCTTGTCTGGTCCAGTTAAATAAATTCCTAAATATTTTTCTGATGCCGATCCAGTCAAAGTTAATCCAAGACCTCCTCTGGTCCAGTTAAATCGATTCCTAAAGATTTTTCTGATGCCGATCCAGTTGAAGTTGTTCTAAAGACCTTGTCTGGTCCAGTTAGATCGATTCCTAAAGATTTTTCTGATGCCGATCCAGTCAAAGTTAATCCAAGACCTCCTCTGGTCCAGTTAAATTGATTCCTAAAGATTTATCTGATGTCGATCTAGTTGAAGTTGTCCCAAGACCTTGTCTGGTCCAATTAAATCGATTCCTTAAGATTTTTCTGATGTCGATCCAGTCAAAGTTAATCCAAGACCTCCTCTGGTCCAGTTAAATCGATTCCTAAAGATTTTTCTGATGCCGATCCAGTTGAAGTTGTTCCAAGACCTTGTCTGGTCCAGTTAAATCGATTCCTAAAGATTTTTCTGATGCCGATCCAGTCAAAGTTAATCCAAGACCTCCTCTAGTCCAGTTAAATAGATTCCTAAATATTTTTCTGATGTCGATCCAGTTGAAGTTATTCCAAGACCTTGTCTGGTCCAGTTAAATCGATTCCTAAAGATTTTTTCTGATGCCGATCCAGTCAAAGTTAATCCAAGACCTCCTCTGGTTCAATCAGATAGCCAATAAAATCTCCCTGATTCATATTCCAGTCGAAGTTCAGACCACCTATCAACAGTCTCCAAATGGAATCTGTAAGCCCATTCCCGACATCACAATGCTGATACCACTTCATGCGAGTGCAAATTTTTGGGCACTCTAGTGTTCAATCATCTTCCACCTTCGGATCACGAAAGGCCCGAAAGCCAATCTATATCCTCAGGTTTAAGAAAATTGAACAGGGGCAGCTGTTGTACCCCAAAATTTGCCCTATCATATTTCTCATAACATTGCAAGAAAAAGCTCCAAGTGGTTCAAGATTGCTCAAGAGTTGGACAGACAAATCATCTCCTAAGGCAGTCAATTCCAAATTAGGGTTTTGTGTTGCATCAAGGTCCTTGCATTAAAATGACCTCAAGTGCTCCCCAATGTCTTAATATTCTCTCAAGTTCATCCATGTCAAATTTCAAGCCTTGCAGAGGAAGTTTGGTCAGTCAATTGCTCAAGAGGTCCAAAAATCGACTGTGTTAGGGTAAAAGTCAAATGTGACCTACATACAGTCAAACCTCAAGGTTTTTTGTAAACATTCTCATTTTAAAGGATAATTCATCATTTGATCAAGGGTTGATCATGATTCATCAAGGATTTCTCAAAATTCATCAAGACTCAAAAGTTGCTAAATTAGGATTTTGCAGGAAAAGTCAACTCAACTTTGACCAAGCATAACTTTCTCATACTTTACGAGAAATGACCCATCCAAAGCTCATTTTGAAGAGGATGAAATTTCCTAAAATCCATCTTCATACCCCAAGATCAAGAAATTCACTCACAAAAAGTTACAAATTTGGACATTATAGGTCATTTTTTAAAGTCAACAAAAACACCTTTTTTTACAAAGCTTATAACTTGAGCATGGAATATCAAAATGAGATGAGAACAAAAGTGTTGGTTATATTACATCTCAAGCTTTATAAAAATTCAGATAACACCTCCAATAGTTCAAAATTGAAGAAGTTAGGCATTGTTGAAGTTGGGCATTTTTGCAAAATTGCCAAAAGTCAAATATCCCCAAAACTTCAAATTTTGTCAAAGGGGCCCCATTCTTTTCCACTTGATTTGATCTCTTAACACTACACACGTGTCCTAGCTTCTGCCTTATGTCCATTTATTAATTTTTCTATTTTATTTGATTTTTTATTGAATTAATTCATTTTAAATCAATTTAAATCAAATAAAATCCAAATATTGATTACTAAGGATCTTTTTGGTTGTTATAGGTCTTAAATATCATCATGATCATGATCAAATCCGTATCAAGCTTTTCATGTACAAAAAAAATGGATTTTGGACAAGTTTGGAAGGTTTTCAATGGGAATCAAATCAAATATGCAAGCCATGATGGGAGAAGATTTGGACCATAATTCTTGACCTAATGCATTCCATAATACATATAGAAGAGAGGCACACGAAATTGAGAGGTTAGAAACTGCAAAATCACAAGAACCAAACTTGAGAAAATTGCAAAAAAGTGTGGAATCGAAATCACTCTTAGAGGCCAATGCAAAACCAAATCTCAACGTAGATCAATTGTTGGACGTTCACCGAGTCAGTAGCAATCAAAAGCAAGCTCTCAGGCCCTCCCAATCACGCTGTAAGTCCCTCTGAAAACCGCTTGGCATTTGAAATCGCATATCATTATTCTTGCACTTTTTGGACAAATCTTTGATATATTCATGATGCTCATGCCATTTCTAAGCTTTCTGCATTATTTGATTGTATTCATGTGGACTGTAGCCTTGTGACCGAACCTAGGGTTTCGTAGCTTGTGTTTTTGGGCTTTTTATTTACAGGCAAAATTGATGCAATCAATGGACATGGACGTGATCAGGGAAAGGAGACGAGCATGACTATGTTTTTAGATTGAGTTTTAATGGCCTAAAATTGATTTTAGGAGACACCTATGGATTTAGCTGCGGATACAAATCCGCAGGTAAATATCCAGGGTTCAGTGGAGAAGACGAAGACGTGTCCCCATCCTATTGCTCCATTCAAATCTCGCGCGTGTTTTTTATAATTCGGGCATATTAATTATTTTCTCCATATAATAATGATTGTCTATTATAATAATAAATGGAAAGCAGTGGCGCAGTGGTAGACGTGTTGTTCAATGGCTTGCAGGACCTGGGTTCGAATCCCAGGTCCCCCACATATTTGTTATCATTTTCTTTAAGGTATTCCAGCATATCTCATGCCTTGTAATGCACCATGCTCCCTCAAATCTCCAAACGCCAGATGGCCTCCAGGCCAAATCTGATGGTCCAGATGGGATGCCTACCATACACCCAAGTCAACGTGTGCATGGAGAATCAGAAAAGTCCACCAGGCCTACGTGTAAATGGGCCACAAATTGCTGATCTCACCTCCAATCAGGCCCAAAACCCCCCTTTGGTTATTTCTATTTCATTCTTTTTCTTTATTTTATTTATTTATTATTTTTATTTAAACTAACCAATTAAAACTTTTTTTTCTCATAAAATCAAAAACCAAAAAAATATATTTTATTTATTAAAATTAAATTCAGCACTTTATTTTTGTAAATAAATATTAATTCAATTAATTTAGTTTTAATTAGGTATAACTTTTAATATTTTTTGCGATAATTAAAATTAATATAGATAATTAGTTTTTACTAACTTTGACTTATTTTATTTTATTTCTTTAAATAACCAAAAATCCAAAAAAATATTATTTTTATTTAATTAATTAATTAGTGCATTAATTTAATTGTTAACTTAATTTAATGTCTTTTAATCCAAAAATAACAAAAAAAATCACTTTCTTTCAAAAAGGGTTAAAACCCTAGAATGCGCCCGATTTAATTTCTCGCACGCGATCCATTTTTATTCAACATCGTATCTGTTTCTCGGAATGTAATAATTTAATAGGACAGTTACTATTTTATCGCTTTATTTATTTTCTGCATTTTAATTTCAAGGGTTGCTTTTGGCGATGTAAATACCCGACGCCTTGTAATAGTTAGTTTTAATTTCCTCAATTTAATTTCCGCAACTTATAAACTGTTAGATGTTTGATAAATAGGGAATGCATGACAAGATTGAATGTTTAAACCTAAAATCAACGTAGATAACCATTGACATGTACAAAGACAAATTAACTGAAAATAACACACTCGCACATGTGCACTCTTAGGGTACACCTCACTTGGTTGCCTTCGAACGTGGTCATTGAGTATAGGAAGTTTTAGAGGTCGCCCTCTTGTCCAAAGATCATAGTTGCCTCAAAACGGTTGCCTCAGAAAAATGATCTAAGACATTAGGGTTACCGCTAAGGCGTCCTAACATTGCTTTAGTGACCGCACGTCCCTTAATCGAATTGACCCTTAAAACTCCAACGACGATGCTACCTAATCATCAATAGTGGGATAGCATTGTCTAAAGGATATTAGCACAGATTCATTCCTTTTTTGAGTAGGTAGATGGTTCTTAAGTACTTGCTCCTTGAAAACAAAACAAAACTTTTCGCACTTACACTTTTCAAACAAAAACTTCTTTCGAACCCACAAACACAAAGAAAAGAAAATTTTGAAAACACAATGAGCAAGTACCTAAGAGCCCGTGGATAACCACGGATAGAAAGGGTGCTAACACCTTCCCTTTCTATAATCTAGCCCCCGGACCCGAGAAAAATCTTGAAAAAGGAATTTTTCTGTGCTTTTTTCCTTTCCTTGTTGGATAAAATAAAAGACGGTGGCGACTCTTGCTTACCGCGACATTTTGCAAAAACAAACGCAAAACACGAACCAGCATTCCAAAACAGTCAGTTCTCTTCCCACCATATCACAGTAACCTCGCTTGTTGCTTCGGAAATGCAATCATGTCCCTCGAATATGAGACACTCTAGAAAATCCCCATTCGATAAACAAAGATCATAGTCCCTCGATGACCCTCGATGTTGCCTTCGATAAAACAATCTCATCCCTTACAAAATTGCTAGAGCGTCTCACAAGGTGCTTTCAATGATTGTATGCGATGACCCGCGCCTGTCCCGTTTAACATCCTAACACAAGGTTGTTCACCAAATGCAATGGTGAAATAACACTGTCAAAAGGGTTAAAAACATATTTGGAAAGATCTTTGAGTAAAATAGGGTAGATAACTCTTAGTTACTTGATCAAAAGCTTGCAAAACATCCTTGCTATTTTCAAACACACTTCACAACACAATTTCAAAACATTTCCCAAATCAAACTTTCAAACATTGAAATCTTTTCAAAAGACAAAACACCTTTGTATACATTCAAACAAGAATCATTACAAAGGTTGCCACAACGATGGCCTCTTTTCAAAACATCTTTAAAAACCACACACAAAGCACCATTTCAAACAATTGAAAAGCAAAAGCAAGTGATCTAAACAAGTAACTAAGAGCCCATGGATAAACATGGATAAAAAGGGTGCTTGCACCTTCCCTTTTCATAATCTACTCCCCGAACCCAAGAAAACATCTCAAAGGTCTTTCCTGTGCTTTTTGACCTTTCCTTAGGATAAAATAAAAAGTCGGTGGCGACTCTTGCTAAACCGAAACATTTGCGAACACAAACGCAAAACCTCAAGTCAGTTCTCCCACCGTATCACAGAACTGGCGAATCTGCTGGGGATTTATTTAAAAGTGGGGTTACCTTAGGGTTTTATATCACCTTTTACATGCTTATCTTATTTGACTTGTATGCTTTACTTTTCGGTTCCTTGTTTGGGTTTGTTTTAAATCCTACACCCGGATTTGGGGGCACCTTTTAGGTAAGTAGCAATAAACTGTGAGGGAACTGTGCAGGGTATACCGACATGGTTGAAGCAGTGGCTACGTTAGTGCGACATATTTGTGGGTACCGGTAGCCTTTGAGTTAATCAAAGAGAATACGGGGCCGCTGAGTGATGACATGAAGCACTAATGAACTCTTAGAACCTTACTTGACCATCTTGGCCTTATTAGGGGTAGTGAGATGACCGGTTTTGGTGAAGTCCGAAGTTGGTAGATACTCGACACTACACTCATTGAGGATTTTTTTCCTGGAATATTCCGGTCCCTAGTAAAGTGGCTAAACTGAAACAATGAATACAGAAAATAATCCAATGATATTGAGCTCCTTAGAACCCAGTTACTATTTCTAGGACAGGTAGAGCCAACTGACTTCAAGAGGGTACTTACCTACGAACTCCATGCAAGCCTAAACCTAAGGACTTGTCTGCTTTGTGTGAATGTGATTATTTGTATATACACTTGCTTACTTTTGCATACTTGTACATAACATCATAACATCATACCATAGCATTTTCAGTAACTATTTCAAGGATCTCGAGGGTCTTTGATGCAGGGTCACGTTGAAACAGACGTCTACCAAAGGGAAAGAGGATTCACTTTCCTCTAAACAAACACCGTTAAAAATCAAGTACAACAACTTGAATCGAGGGCTATGACCCACTTGACACGGTGAGCTTGACTCTCGTGGGAAGACATCCACCGATACAAAGTTCTCCAATCAAAGATGTTGATCGAAGTTCAACCTCTAACATTTTTCTTGTGTTTACCCCGCGAGATCCTTGAAAACATGCATCCACATATCATGCATCGCATCATGACGGTTTTTCCCCTTTTCAGGTCTCCTTATTTTCCTACTGTTTATTTCAGTAGAGATGGCTCTAGAGAGGACTGTCAAAGATATCCAGGCTCAAAATGCTCAGCTTTAAGAGATGTTCTTGAACCTGTCCAAGGGGCGGGAAGAAGTGAAAGCTCTCCTCATAAGGGGCATGGTCCTAGGGAATCCAGGCAGCGTCAAGAATTATCAGTTGGAAGGGCTACAGATTGAGTTGGCAACAATGAAAATCCAGATGATGGGACAACTGGTGGGCCAGATGGCTCTCATTCAAAACCTAGCTCAAGGACAAGAGGAGCTAAAGGTCCTCATCAACAAACTGCTTCAAGATGGATGTAACCAAATGGGGCAAACAACTAGGGTTAAAGATCAAGTCATCATCCAGCCTCCTTTGAGACAAGAGGCCAAGGGAAAGGCTCCTCAGTTTGCTTCAGGGTCACAAGCCCAACAACAACCTCGCCAGTGTCAACGGGGTAATCGGCGTAAGCAAAATACATCTGGAAGGCGTTTCACTGAGATTGACATACCATTATCTCAAGTACTGGAACGCTTGTTGGATGTCAATCTGACTGTGTTAAGGGATCCTCTTCGGAATCCCAATACCTCTGCTCCTGGATATCACCCCAATGCATTTTGTGCATACCACTCCTATAGTCCTGGACATGACACCGATGACTGTTGGGCTTTGAAAAACAAGACCCAAGACTTGATTGATAGAGGAGTGCTGGAATTCACACAGGATGGCCAGATGAAAATCTTCCGCTAAGAGTTCTCCACCTGAAATGACAAAGTTTGAACTAAGAAGCTTTTGTTTCATTTGAATTTTCAAGTTGTAATTTCTTTTGTTATTCAAACAATTATCTGTTGGTGTCAAACTTTGTTTCATTAATTCATTGCATATGTTTGTCTTGAACTCATCCATTCGTTTTCACTATTCTTGAATTATGCTTTCTACTTTCTTTATGACATTTAACTCTTGCTAAAAGTTACAAGCCTTTAGAGGGAGGATGACGAAAACAATGCCATAATCTCATACAGTATGCTTTTGGACAGACCTTGCTGATGATATACAGGCGTTTCTTTCAAATCCTAAACACTGGAGTTATAAGGAAGATAACCCTTAGTCAACCCCTTCGAGCCAAAGAAGTATAAGTTTTTTGTTTTAACACAATTTGAAACCTTTATTCAAAACCTGGGGCAGGGTAGTCTCTCAGTTAATTCAAAATGTGCGTTTAGCCACAAACACTCATCCTGTAATACGATGAACGACATCAAAAAACATTCCTTTGGGACCAAAAGACAGTGATGGTTCCTTATCTCATAGGCAGTCATTATCTATCAAAGAAGAAAAGCCCACTAAGTAAAAACCTATGAAGGAGGCTTAAGAAAGCTGGGGCATCCCGCCGACTGTAATCTCGAAAATGAGAACGGTCAGGCAAAAATTAGGGATAACGAAAAAAGAAAGAGGTCACTACAAATCCTCAACAACATGAAAAATGTTGCAAAAAAAATAAATAATAATGACTGCCTTCCAACAAATTCAACTTGTGTGGACCATCACTAAAACGTCGTTCCAGACACATTTGGAGTTCAAATGCACAATTAACTGAGTTTAGGATTGAAGAACATCACGAAGAGCGGGTAGGTACAAATATACTTTGAGCCTTTATCCTTTGTTTCTTAAACCGTGAACCAGGCCACGTTACAACCCTTCAAAAGTCCTAATTGAAGCATGGGTTAGTCCGAAAGCATACTGTTACAAAAGGTATCCTGACTCCTGTAAGGCTTTGCTCTAAATCTTGTGTTGAATTTGTCTTATAAAAGTTTTCTGCTAAAAAACGCATTTTTCAAAATTTCAAGACAGGCATAAACTTTGCATTATTTGAGTATCGTTGTTTGCATATGGGTATTTGTTTGACAGCAAAGAGATTCACATAGTGAATGTTCCGATGAACGAAAGCTCTCTCAGTGAACAAAATCACTTCAAGTGGGATGACACTTCCGTTGCAAAAATCTCTTATCAACAAAAGGGGACTTGGCATGGCATTGTCCATTAAACATGGGGCAGTCCCCCAAAATTTCAAGAAATCTCTCAAAGTCCAGCAAACTTGGGGCAGTCCAGTCAAGATTTCAAGAAATCTCTCATTTTCAGAGTATCCTGGGGCAAGTCTCCATCTCCATCCCTTGGGGCATTAAACGTCAATCTCATCAAAGGGTTACATACAGTCCAAATTTCCTGGCAGTGTCACAAGCATTTGATACTATGGGCAATGACGAATCTCTCAAAAATCCTTCTGAAAAGAAATTCAAGAATCCTCGAGAAATTCATCACCTCTCTAGCAGACCAGCGGTAATGGGTTTATTTCCCCAACACTTGTCAAGAATTTATTCTCCACGACATTCATAACATATGCAGATTGATCGGCAGGTAAAGATTCCTTCATTATCTTTTTGGAATAGTAATCATCAAAGATTCCTTCATCACCTTTTGGGGTAGCAGTCGTCAAAGATTCCTTCAGTTAAAGTTAATCCAAGACCTTCTCTGGTTCAGTCAGATCGACACTAAGATCTCCCTGATTCTTATTCCAGTGGAAGATATTCCGAGTTTTGCTGTTTCAGATAAATCTCTCAACGATTTATTTTGATTCACTACCAAATTTTTCACTATCAGAGACGAAGAATCCAACTCTTTTCTCCATCGCCAGTTCGGGATTTATTTTCCCAAGCGAGAGGTTGTCTTGAAAAACATTACACATCCGTACATCAGGACATCATACAACGCAATCTCATTTATTTTGAGAACATCATTGTTTGATATATGTCATGCCATTAACCTTTGCCTTTCAGGAAAGATACAATCAATTTCTCACCAAAATTCATATCGTGAAGCCTAGACGTTGACCAGATAATGATACAAGACTGTGAAACTTGGACGTTGACCAAATAGCAGTTTACTCGGCCAATTACTTTGAAGCCCGGATTCAACCGGATATTAGTAGGCCTCAAAATCAAAAGGGAAACCCGGATGTTGACCGGATAACCATTTGATATTCTTCTGAAGACTGGACGTTAACCAGATAACAGTTAACCGTTAACAGAATGAAGATTCTCATCCTGAAAACCTTAGAAGATTGGTATACTCCCAAGCTCCTGATACTGTTAACAGAATGAATATTCTCATCCTTGAAACCTCAGAAGATTGGTATACTCCCAACCTCCTGATACCGTTAACAGAATTAAGATTCTCATCCTTGAAACCCCAGTAGATTGGCATACACCCAACCTCCTGACCCAAACGCCTGAATGAAGATTCTCATTCTTGCTTCCCCAGTAGATTGGCACATACCCAAGCTCCTGATATTCCCGACAGAATGAAGATTCTCATTCTCAAAGTGGTCTATAACCTGAATTCCTAATATTCCCGACAAAATGAAGATTCTCATTCTCAAAGTGGCATATAACCTGAATTCCTGATATTCCCGACAGAATGAAGATTCTCATTCTCAAAGTGGTATATAACCTGAATTCTTGATATTCCCGACAGAATGAAGATTCTCATTCTCAAAGTGGCATATAACCTGAATTCCTGATATTCTCGACAGAATGAAGATTCTCATTCTCAAAGTGGTATATAACCTGAATTCCTGATATTCCCGACAGAATGAAGATTCTCATTCTCAAAGTGGCATACACCTGAACTTCTTCCAAACAGGAATAAGCTTTTCCTAGAGCCCTGAGCTTACTCTCCAGTAGGATAGCTACTCTTCAGCAGTATGGCTATTCCCCACAGAGTTTTTACTCCCCAACGAAATCAGGATTCCCATCCTTGATTCTCCAAGTGAAGTTGCCAGAGTCTTCTTTACTCTCAGCATAAATTTGTCAGAGTTTTTAATCCCCTGCAGATTGAAGATTCTCGTTCTTGACTTCTCGGCACAAATTCCCCTAACAGAATGAAGGTTCTCATTCTCAATTCCTCACAGAGTTTTCAAATATTTCCCAGCGGAGTTCTCCTCAAACAACAATACAGGAATCCCCAGTAGATTGGCATACAACCCAAACTCCTGATTTTCCCCAGCAGTATAGCTTCTCCCTGAAGAGTTTGTCAAAGAGCTTGAATACACACATACTCTTCAACAACGGTCCATGATTTATTTTCCCCGACAACAGTCAAAGATTTTATTATCTCCAGTTATCCAGGATTTATCTTCCTCAGGAAGACGGCTCATCAGCTTACATACGCATACATTGCATTCATATATCATAAACATTGATATAACGCATATATTGCATCATACATTTCATGCAACATAACTTTGTGTTTCAGCTAATATTTTACCCTTTTCAGGATAAGATTAGCAAACTTCAATTTCAAGAATTTTGAAAACAGTTTACGGATGCTTCCAAACATGGATGTTAATCTATCTCTTGTTCAGATTCAACTTTCGAAAACAGTTTATGGATACTCTAAACATGGATGATAATCTATTGCTTGTTCAACCCCAGAATCATGAAAACAGTTTACGGACGCTTCCAAACATGGATGTTAATCTATCGCTTGTTCAGATTCAGCTCATGAAAACAGTTTATGGATTCTCCAAACACGAATGCTAATCTATTGCTTATTCAGAACCCTAGCTCAGAGACGTTCCGGACATGGATACCTTTCTAATACTCATTCTTTCACCTACAACGTACAGTTCAATAAACATTCTTGGATGGCATCTTTAAGCCCATCTCCGACAAGATTCTGTCACATCTCCAAATGGCATCTTTAAGCCCATTCCCTCAACTATGCTTTGACGAGTGCAAATTTATGGGCACTCTAGTGTCCAATCATCTTTTACCTTCGAGTCGCGAACGGCAAAATTGTCAATCTAACTCTTCAGGTTCAAGAAGATTGAACAGGGGCAGCTGTTGTACCCTAAAATTTGCCCTCCCTTTTTCACAAGAAATTACAACCCTAGGGTTTTCTCAAATTTTCAAGATTGGCTCAGGAATTGATCAAACAGACTTTTCTTTGGCAACAGATCAAGAACTAGGGTTTCTATCGCATTTCTCAGAAGAAACATAATTCTCAGAAATTCAATTAGCTGCTACATGTTTTCACACTTGTTCAAGTTTACTGGTTGTTCTCAAGGTTTGTTCATCTGGGACAATAAATGAGAGCTGAGACTGTCATTTGGAATACTCAGGTTTTATCTGATCCGGGATAATGTGCGTCTGTTAAGATATCTGCTTGTTAATGGAATGAACGTTTGTTTGTTAATGGAATGAAATGTTTGCTTGTTAATGGAATGAGATGCTTGCTTGTTTATTGGAATACAATGAGTATTATGATTAGAATGCTATTGCAAAGTTATGAGATTGCAAAGTTCTTGGGATTACTTGGAATTTAAGTTATCTGTATTAAAAATATTGGAATGCAATTTCAATTATTTTTATCTGAGAATCTTAAAGGGTTAAGTGAAGATGCAGAGAGAGAGTTGCAAATTATTGACAGTAGAAGAGTTTTACTGAGAAAAGATTTTTCATTCATTCCAAATGTGATTACAAAGATAAATTATTATTCATATGCTTTAAGGTTTTTACAACTTATGCTATTGAAAAGTAAATTGTTACAATTAATGGAAATCTATCTAAGCCTAAGCCTCCTAAGCTGCCATTGCTCCCATGCCCAAGATCTCTTGCTTCCCCTGCTTCCTCTATCACCCAATCACATGCTCACATGAAAAAGACAAAGAAAAGAGGATTAGTAAAGAATTTTCAAATGAAAAAAGAAAGGAAAAAAGTCATCATTAAAGTTTGTCGTCCGGAATCAGAATGCTATTTGTTCATCATGTTTTTATTTTTCTCTTTGCAAATCACAAGAAGATTGCTCTTCTTGGTTCACAAAGAGAAAAGTAAAAAATACAAATGCAAGCATACAAAAGCAATTTATTCAAAAAAAGCATTAAGGCGCCAAAACTGGATGCAGCAAGTTTCAAATGCAAGACATGTTGTACAAAGCAAGAATTCAAAGGTACAAAGCTAGCATACTAAGGCAAGTTGCACAACATTGCAAAGTCAGCAACTAAACAGTAAGGCAAACTGAGATACAAAGGTACTAAGTCAACAAACTGGATGCAGCATACAAAGCAACTGGATTCAAGTATGCAATGCAAAAAAAGTACAGCAGGCCAAAAGTAAACAGCAGGAAAATGCAGAGGAAAACCAAATCACAAGCCAAAAGAAAGCTTGTCATAAGCTATCATCATTTTCCAGAGGCAACTTTTCAGAATATAATAAAAAAAAGCAAAAATGCTTGTTTCATGGAGAGAGAGAAATATATCACCTTTGGTGAAAGTTTGCAGTTTGGCTAAAGCAGGATGTCACAAGTTAACAAAAGCTAAAAAAAATATATAAAACTCAAGACTGCATAACAGTCTTGGAGGAGGAGAAAAACACTTTGTCAAAAACCCTACAAACTACAAACTTGCAGAATCAGCTTGAAAGTGCAACAAGCCACACTACAACAACCTTAAAACCTGCACAAGCTCCAAACCTGTCAAACTACAAGCCTCAAACCTGTCAAACTACAAGCTCCAAGCCTGTCAAACTGCAAGCTTGCCAAGCCTAGTAAAACTGCAAGTTAACTAAACTGCCAACCTGCTATCAAACTGTAAACCTGTTTGGCCAAACTGTGCACAACCAAATCCAAATTGTGCACAACCATTAGCCAAACCTGTAAGCAAACCAAACAGAAAAAACATACACAAGCTTGCCAAGCTGCACAGCTTGAAGCAACACAACCTGCATAACCACAAAGCCTGCAAAGCATAGCCAAAAACTGCAAGCTACACAAACAGCATAACCTGCACAAACTACAACTCTCCCAAAAACCAGAAAAAAAATACCAACTCAGAATCACCAAACCATAAACTGCAAACCAGTTTCAGAAACAATCAACCAGAAAAAATACCAACTCAGAATCACCAAACCATAAACTTCAAACCAGTTTCATAAACAATCAACCAAAGCCTATCAACTCAGTTCAACAATAATCATCTAACCATCAACCAAATTCAGTTTCAACAAAATCCACAAACCAACAAAGTTTTCAGAACTATTGTCATCATCAAGCTCAAAGAGAGAGGAAAAGAGTTTCAAAGAAAACAATCATCAGCAAAATCCATCAAAATCAGTTTCAGAAATTTGTCATCATCAACAACAAAGAACAACAAGTTTCAGATCATCATCATTAACCAACAAATCAAGAGAGAGGGAAAGAGGAAACAAAGTTTCCCATAAGTGAAATAAACAAATACAATTTCAGAAATACATCATCATCAACAATCAACAACAACAAGTTTTCAGAATAAGTTTCATCATCAAACATCAACAAATCAAGAGAAAGACAAAGATACCGGAAAAAACACGCTTAGGCCATCATCTTTCTCGTATCTCCGGCCACCAAGGAGGCGCCGCTAATCCAATCTCTCTCCCAACATTTTCCAGAAAAAATCTCCAAAGGTACGTTTTTTTTCTCAAACCCTTGCTGCATCTCAGACATAATACCATAGATTAAAAAATGAAACTGAACATGCAAGTAACATGAACAAAGCTTGAACGAACATGAAACTGTAAAATCAAAACAAAATAAACCGTACCGTTTACAAGAAAAGCCATAGATCACTGTGAGGAGAAGAGAGAGTGGGGTGGCGCTCCTGTGGCCTGAGAGTAGGGAGATCAGAGCATCGTTGCCTGAGAGAGATGAAGAGGAAGAAGGAGCAAGCGACGCTGCTGTGTACCTAACACACGAACCCTAATTGATTCAAACCCTAAATGCTGAAACCCTTAGCCAAAAACGTTGTACAAACTTTACACTGGGCCTGTCCGCCCCAAACATTTCCTTGAGCCCATTTGAATTGTTGGCTAACCCCCTCCCTTTTCACTGTCCATTTGTTTTTGTGTTTGTTTTGGGCCAGATTCAACCCATAGCCCATTTCTTCTTTTTAATAACAAATGTTAACTTTTTTTATTAATTCATTTTTTTTAGTTAGTAATAATACTAATAATTTGATTTTTCTTAATTGTTTTAAATCATTTTTTTTCTTTTCACACTGTGATACGGTGGGAGAGAACTGACTGTTTTCGGAATACTGGTCTATGTTTTGCGTTTGTGTTTGCAAAATGTCGCGGTAAGCAAGAGTCGCCACCGACTTTTATTTTATCCAACAAGGAAAGGAAAAAAGCACAGAAAAATTCCTTTTTCGAGATGTTTCTCGGGTTCGGGGGGTAGATTATAGAAAGGGAAGGTGTTAGCACTCTTTCTATCTGTGGTTATCCATGGGCTCTTAGGTACTTGCTCAAAGTGTTTTCAAAATTGCTTTTCTTTGTGTTTGTGGGTTGAAAAGAGTTTTTGTTTGAAAGGTGTAAGTGCGAAAAGTTTTGTTTTGTTTTGAAAGAGCAAGTATCTAAGAACCATCTACCTACTCTAAAAAGGAATCAATTTGTGCTAATGTCCTTTGGACAATGCTATCCCACTATGAATGAGTAGGTAGCATCGTCGTTGGAGTTTTAAGGGTCAATTCGATTAAGGGACGTGGTCACTAAAGCAATGTTAGGACGCCTTAGCGGTAACCCTAATGTCTTAGATCATTTTTCTGAGGCAACCGTTTCGAGGCAACTATGATCTTTGGACAAGAGGGCGACCACTAAAACTTCCTATACTCAATGACCACGTTCGAAGGCAACCAAGCGAGGTGTACCCTAAGAGTGTGCATGTGCGAGTGTATTGTTTTCAGTTAATTTTATCTTTGTACATGTCATGGGTGAGCTATGTTGATTTTAAGTTAAACATTCGATCTTGTCATGCATTCCCTATTAACAAACATCTAACAGTTTATAAGTTGCGGAAATTAAATTGCGGAATTTAAACTAACTATTACAAGGCGTCAGGTATTTACATCGCCAAAAACAACCCTTGAAATTAAAATGCGGAAAATAAATAAAGCGATAAAAATATTTAAAGTCCTATTAAACTATTACATTCCGGGAAACAGATACAATATTGAATAAAAAAAATGGGTCGCGTGCAAGAAATTAAATCGGGCGAGTTCTAGGGTTTTGACCCTTTGTTTATTAAAGAAAAGATTTTTTTGTTATTTTTGAATTTATGGAAGAAATTAAATTAAGTTAATTATTAAATTAATAAAAAAATTAATTAATTAATGAAAATAATATTTTTGGAATTTTGATATTAAAGGAAAGAAAATAAAATTAATCAAAGTTAATAAAACCTAATTGTCTAGATTAATTTTAATTATTGCAAAATATATTAAAAGTTAATTCCTAATTAAACTAAATTAATTAAATTAATTTTATTAACAAAAATAAAAATGCTGGAAATTAATTTTAATAATGAAAATGTTTTTGGTTTTTAATTTTAATGAGAAAAAGTTTTAATTGGTTAATTAAAAATAATAACAATAAATAAATAGATAAAAGAAATAAAATGAAAATAGAAAAGGTTAGGAGGTTATGGGCCTGATTAGGGGGTCTTGATAGCAATTTCGTAGCCCAACAATCCATTGGCCTGGCTGAATTTGCTGATTCCATATGGCATGTTGACTAGGCAATAGGGTGGACATCACGTCTGGACCACCAGATCTGGCCTGGGGCCATCTGGCGCTTTGAGATCTGAGGGCATATGATAGGCCACAATTGCTGAAGCGCGTTGGAATACCTGAAGAAAAATAATGCAAAGAAATATGGGGGCCTGGGATTCAAACCCAGGTCCCATAAGTCATTGGACAACGCCCTTGCCACTACACCACTATGCTTCATTTGTTATAGTATTGGAAACTAATAATAATAAAAGAAAAACAAATTAATGGATCAGGAAAAAAAATAAAAGCACGCTATATTTGAACCATCCAACCAGAGGGAGACGCGTCATCGTCTTCTTCATTCACCCTGGTTATTTACCTGCGGATTTATATTCGCAGCTAAATTCGTATAACGTTCCAAAAATCAAACCTAGGCCATGAAAACGAACCCCAAGACCATGGTTGTATTCGTCTGGGCATCCTTAGTAAACTTATACCATTCTTGGACCTTGATTTTGCCTGTACAAGAAAACCCCAAAAAAATAATCCAAGAACCCTAGATTCAGATAGGGGGTTACAGGCCATATTAATGCAATCAAATAATGCAGAAAGCTTGTAAATTGAACAAGCATCATGAATATACCAATAATTTGTCAAAAAAATGCAAGAACATGAGGATACGATTTCGAATACAGGGCGGTTTTTTGAGAGACTTACAACGCTTTAGAACGTGTATGGAGATTGGTTTCGAGTTGGCTTCGCTTCAGTGGATATCCAGCAAGTGATTGGTGTGGAGTTTTGCCCTTGAAAACGCCTTTATGCACGATTTCAGTTTCACACTTTTTCACCTTTTTTCCAAGTTTGCTTTTGATGATTCTGCAGCCTCTAACCCCTAATTCGTGTGACTTTCACTTTTATAAGTAATGAGCAATGCATTAGGTCAACAAATGTGGGCTGAATCCTTGTGCATCAATGCTTGGAGATTTGATTTGATCCTCCATTGATAACCTTCCAAATTTGCCAAAAATCCAATCTTTTTGCACATGGAATGTATGACACGAATTTGATTCACTTGATGATGATGATTAGGTCCTGAAATATCCAAAAAGATCTCATGTAATCAAGTTTTGTGATTTTATTTGATTTAAATTGATTTAAAATGGAATAATTTAATAAAAAATCAAATAAAATATAAAAATTGACAAATGGACACAAGGCTGAGGCTAGGACACGTGTGGAGTGTGACAAGATCAAATCAAGTGGAAAAGAATGGGCCCCTTTGACAAAATTTGAAGTTTTGGGGATAGTTGACTTTTGGCAATTTTGTAAAAATGCCCAACTTCAACAATGCATAACTTCTTCAATTTTGAACTTTTGGAGGTGTTCTTAGACTTTATAGAAGGCTTGATATGTCCTATAACCAACCCTTTTGGTCTCATCTCAGTTTTATATTCCATGCTCAAGTTATAAGCTTTGGAAAAAAAGGTGTTTTTGTTGACTTTCAAAAATGACCTATAATGTCCAAATTTGTAACTTTTTGTGAGTGCATTTTCTGATCTTGGGGTGTGAATATGGATTATAGGAAATTGAATCCTATTCAAAATGAGCTTTGGATGGTTCATTTCTCATAAATTATGAGAAAGTTATGCTTGGTCAAAGTTGAGTTGACTTTTCCTACAAAACCCTAATTTAGCAACTTTTGAAACTTGATGAATTTTGAGCAATCCTTGATGAATCATGATCAACCCTTGATCAAATGATTAAATATCCTTCAAAATGAGAATTTTGACAAAAAATCTTGAAGTTTGACTGTTTATAGGTCACAGTTGACTTTTGCCCTAGCACAGTCGATTTTGGGACCCTTTGAGCAATTGACTAACCAAACTTCCTCTACAAGGCTTGAAATTTGACATGGATGAACTTGAGGACATATTAGGACATTGTGGAGCACTTGAGATCATTTGGATGCAAGGACCTTGATGCAACACAAAACCCTAATTTGAGGTTGACTGCCTTAGGAGATAGCTTGACTGTCCAACTCTTGAGCAATCTTGAACCACTTGGAGATTTTTCTTGCAATGTATTGAGAAATATGAGAGGGAAAATTTTGGGGTACAACAGCTGCCCCTGTTCAATTTTCTTAAACCTGAGGATATAGATTGGCTTTTGGGCCTTTCGTGATCCGAAGTTGGAAGATGATTGAACACTAGAGTGCCCAGAAATTTGCACTCGCATGAAGTGGTATCAGCCTGGTGATGTTGGGAATGGGCTTACAGATGCCATTTGGAGACTGTTGATAGGTGGTCTAAACTTTGACTGGAATACGAATCAAGGAGATCTTATCGTCGATCTGACTGAACCAGAGAAGGGCTTGGATTAACTTTGACTGGATCGACATCAGAAAAATCTTCGAATCGATTTAATTGGACCAAACAAGAATCTTGGAATAACTTCAACTGGAATACGAATCAGGGAGATCTTATCGGCGATCTGACTGAACCAGAGAAGGGCTTGGATTTACTTTGACTGGATCGGCATCAGAAAAATCTTCGAATCGATTTAACTGGACCAGACAAGAGTCTTGGAATAACTTCAACTGGAATACGAATCAGGGAGATCTTATCGGTGATCTGACTGAACCAGAGAAGGGCTTGGATTTACTTTGACTGGATCGGCATCAAAAAAATCTTTGAATCGATTTAACTGGACCAGACAAGAGTCTTGGAATAACTTCAACTGGAATACGAATCAGGGAGATCTTATCAGCGATCTGACTGAACCAGAGGAGGTTTTGGATTAACTTTGACTGGATCGGCATCATAAAAATCTTCGAATCGATTTAACTGGACCAGACAAGAGTCTTGGAATAACTTCAACTGGAATACGAATCAGGGAGATCTTATCGGTGATCTGATTGAACCAAAGGAGGTTTTGGATTTACTTTGACTGGATCGGCATCAGAAAAATCTTCGAATCGATTTAACTGGACCATACAAGAGTCTTGGAATAACTTCAACTGGAATACGAATCAGGGAGATCTTATTGGCGATCTAACTGAACCAGATGAGGTCTTGGATTTACTTTGACTGGATCGGCATCAGAAAAATCTTTGAATCGATTTAACTAGATCAGACAAGAGTCTTGGAATAACTTCAACTGGAATACGAATCAGGGAGATCTTATTGGCGATCTAACTGAACCAGGGAAGGTCTTGGACATAGCTGAGAACTTAACTGCATCTTTCCTGAAAGGTAAAGGTCAGTTGTATGCAATGCATGATATGGATCAAGCAATGATGTTCTCAAAATAAATGAGATAGTGTGGTATGATGTGTATATGCATGTATCGTGATGTATGGAAATGTAATGTTTTAGTTGGGGAAAATAAATCTCGGATAGCTGCTGGAGAATAGAGTTGAATTCTTCGCTTCCGCTGGGGATGACGAATGAAGATGATTGTGAGAATAGACCTGCAGGAGAAGATAACTCCCTTGGGGAATAAACTGATGAGGAGATTACTCTGTGGGCAAGAGATGTTCTGATGAGGGTTCCATTGATAAAATCCACTGGGGATGGATTACCGTTGCTGGTGATATTGAATCCGTTGAGGAATTGAATTCTTGTTTGTGAAAGGAAAGGACTTCGCCGGGGATGACCTTTCAATTGCAACTTGCTGGGGATAAACCTGTTAGACTCTTATGGGGATAACCTCCTGAGTTCTGCTGGGAATGATCCTTTGAACTCGGCTGGGGAGATTTATTTTTGTACTCCGCTGGGGATAAACTTCCAGAGTCTACTGGGGATGATGCTTCAACTCCGTTGGGGAAGTTTTTCAACCTTGGCTGGGAAAATTTTAACTCCACTGGGGGTATCTTGTATTCTGCCGGGGGACATTCTTATACTTTGCTGGGGAATATCCTTATACTCCGCTGGGGAATATTAAGACTGCTGGGGGCATCAAGTCTTTTTAGTGCTGATGGTAGATCAACTCTGCTTGGGGAGAGTACCGCTGATTCGTTCATAGTTGCAAGTCTCAGCTGGGGAGAGATACCATTACTGTCTTGCTCTGTGGGGGGTGAATGTATCTTGGTCATATTCTTCAGCTGAGTTTACCTTTGTACCTGGTGGACAAAGTAACTACACAGTTCGGACAATTCTCAATTGCCCCTGTTTCTGATATTACCAGTAATTCGTCTTTTGTTTCGCATGTAAATATTTATGAGCAACAATTAATGTCAAATGCATATATAAAAAATGAACATTGGACGTTCTTTGCAAAACAAAACAGATAAAGAAAAACAGTTTGAAATTTCTTTTGAAAATGAATTGTATTGATTTTGAAGTTTGGCCTGTAAATAGGCGTTTTTATACAAGAGGCTGACATCCTAGTAAGAGAACGCCGCCGAACAAATAGAGTTTATACAATTTGTGAAAGGCCAAACAAAATAGCTATGTGAATAATCCCATTGGGTTCCAACTCTGCTATTGCCTTTATGTCCTCAAGCATCTCATTACATTGCTACTTGGTTGAAGGTAGATCAGACTGATTAGTGTCGTCCGAGCTTAATAGTTGATACCGAAGTCTGGATGCAAGGTGATCCAATGAGACATAGTGTTACGCTTTGATCCCTAATTTTTGCCTGGACCGCCCTTTCGGGTTTTCAGTCCACCGGGATGCCCTTTTTTGCCCAAGCCGCCTTTTCAGGTTTTCGACTTGTCGGGTGTACAGATTTTTTCATTTTCATCCCTTATTTTTGCCCGAACCCTTTTGGTTCGCCGGGAAGCCCTTATTTTTTCCTAGGCCAGTCAACCTAGCGGGTCTTTGATTATGCGTAGTATCTTTTCACTATGTCTACATTGACGGGGTGAGGAAGGTCGTCACCGTCCATGGTGGTTAGAATCATAGCTCCTCCTAAGAAAATGTTCTTAACCACAAATGGCCCTTCGTAACTAGGGGTCCATTTGCCCCTGGGATCACCTTGAGGTAGAATAATGCGCTTGATTACCAGGTCCCCAACTTGATACTCTTGTCGTCTAACTTTCTTGTTAAATGCCTTGATCATCCGTTTTTGGTACGTCTGACCATGACAAATAGCAGTAAGTCTCTTTTTGTCGATTAGGTTCAGCTGATCAAGCCGGGTCTGAATCCAGTCATCTTCGCTCAAACCTGCATCCTTCATGATCCGGAGAGAGGGTATCTGAACTTCAATGGGCAAGACTACCTCCATGCCATATACCAAGGAGTAGGGTGTTGCCCCTGTTGACGTTCGCGCTGAGGTACGGTACCCATGAAGAGCAAACGGTAACATCTCGTGCCAGTCTTTGTATGTCACTTTCATCTTCTACACAATCTTCTTAATGTTCTTATTAGCCGCTTCTACAGCCCCATTCATCTTCGGCCTGTAGGGAGAAGAGTTATGATGCTGTATTTTGAATTGCTCACAGAGCTCGGTGATCATTTTGTTGTTGAGATTGGTACCATTGTCCGTAATGATCCTCTCTGGTACACCATATTGACAGATCAGATTGTGCTGAATGAACCGTGCCACGATGTTCTTGGTTACAGTAGCAAAGGAAGTTGCTTCAACCCACTTCGTAAAGTAATCAATTGTTACCAGGATAAAGCGATGCCCGTTGGATGCCGTAGGTCTGATCTCGTCGATCATATCAATGCCCCACATTGCAAAAGGCCAAGGTGTTGTCAAGACGTTCAAAGGAACTGGAGGCATGTGCACCTTATCAGCATAGACTTGGCACTTGTGACATGTCCGAGAATGCTGATAACAGTCGGCTTCCATAGTGGACCAATAATATCCTGCCCGAAGGATTTTCTTTTCCATGGTATGTCCACTGGAATGAGTTCCGAAAGTACCTTCATGTAACTCTGTCATGATCCTTTCTGCTTCATTCTTATCCACACAACGCAGTAAGGTCGAATCATGGTTACGCTTGTAAAGAATGCCATTGCTGATGAAGAACTTCGCCGTGAACCTTCTCAGAAACTTCTTGTCATTAATAGATGCACCCTCGGGGTACTCCTGAGCTTCAAGATACCTTTTTACTTCGTGAAACCAGGGCTTTTCTATTACCTCTTCAGTCTCAATGTTACAGCAATGTGCAGGTTCGTCCAATCTTTTAATGATAATCCGGGGAGCCTCATTGTCCCAATTGACTTTGAACATAGAAGACATCGTAGCCAGCACGTTCTCCAACTGATTCTCCTCTCTAGGGAAGTGTTCAAAGGTTATCTCTTCGAAGTGGGGAAGTAACGTCAACACATACTCCTTGTAAGGAATAAGATTTGGGTGTTTCGTATCCCACTCGCCTTTGATCTGAATGATCACGAGAGCGGAATCTCCGAAGACACTTAGAAACTTAATCCTTAGGTCAATTGCTGCTCGAAGACCCATGATGCACGCTTCATACTCCTCCATATTGTTGGTGCAGTTGAAACATAGTCGGGCGGTAAACGGAGTATGAGTGCCTTTAGGAGATATGATCACGGCGCCAATGCCATTACCCAAAGCGTTCGAAGCTCCATCAAAGGCCATAGACCATCGGGATCCTTCCTCAGGTCCTTCATCTGGTCCAGGTGTCTCACAGTCAGTTACCAACATGATATTCTCGTCTGAAAATTCAAAGTTTATAGACTGGTAATCATCCACTGCCTGATGTGCCAAATGGTCTGCCAACACACTTCCCTTAATTGCCTTTTGGGTCGTGTACTGGATGTCATACTCAGTCAAGATCATCTGCCATCTCGCTATTCTTCCGGAAAAAGCAGGCTTTTTGAAGATATACTTGATTGGATCCATCTTCGATATTAACAGAGTAGTATGGGTCAACATATATTGTCTCAATCGGCGAGCAGCCCATGCCAAAGCGCATCAAGTTTTCTCGAGCAGCGAGTATTGGGTCTCACAGTCGGTAAACTTTATGCTAAGGTAATAAATAGCATGCTCTTTTCGGCCAGACTCGTCATGCTGACCCAACACACACCCCATTGAGTTGTCGAGTACTGTCAAGTATAAGATCAAAGGTCTCCCTTCAACTGGAGGTATCAAAATGGGTGGCTCTTGGAGATACTCTTTGATCCTTTCGAAAGCGGTCTGGCATTCATCGTTCCAACGTACTACTTGATCTTTCTTCAGCAGCTTGAAGATTGGCTCACAAGTAGCAGTCAGGTGTGAGATGAATCGGGCAATGTAGTTCAGACGTCCCAGAAAGCCTCTGACTTCTTTCTCTGTTCTGGGAGCTGGCATCTCCTGTATAGCTTTCACCTTTGCAGGATCCACCTGGATACCCTTATCACTTACAACGAAACCCAGTAGCTTACCAGATCTCACCCCGAAGGTGCACTTGTTCGGGTTTAACCTCAGCTTGTACAATTGCAACCTGTCAAATAACTTCTGAAGGTGATCAAGATGTTCTTCCTCCGTCTGGGATCTTGCAATCATGTTGTCGACGTATACCTCAATCTCGTGATGGATCATGTCATGAAACAAAGCAACCATGGCACGCTGATACGTTGCCCCAGCATTTTTCAATCCAAAAGGCATGACCTTGTAGCAAAAGGTACCCCACTGAGTAACAAAGGTTGTCTTCTCCATGTCTCCGGGAGCCATTTTAATCTGATTATAACCGGAGAAACCATCCATAAAGGAGAATACCTTGTGTTGAGCGGTGTTGTCAACCAGAACGTCGATATGAGGTAGAGGAAAATCATCCTTGGGACTCGCCCTGTTCAGATCCCTATAGTCAACACACATTCGAACCTTAACATCCTTCTTCGGCACAGGAACCACATTGGCCACCCACTGTGGGTAAGAAGTAACTGCTAGAAAACCGGCGTCAAACTGTTTCATAACTTTAGCCTTGATTTTCTCAGACATCTCTGGGCGCATTCGGAGGACCTTCTGTTTCACTGGAGGACAATCTTCCTTGGTAGGCAAGCGGTGAACCACGATATCGGTATCCAACCCAGACATATCTTCGTAAGACCAGGCAAAGATATCAACATAGTCACACAGCATCTGAATCAATCATTTCTTAACACTAAGCTCCAGATTTGCACCGATCTTGACCTCTTTATTGTCTATCTCTGTACCCAGATTCACTGTTTCCACTGGCTCTTCATATGGCTGTATAGCCCTCTCTTCCTGAAATAACAGTCTTGCAAGTTCACCAGGCACTTCGCAATCATCCTCACCTTCGTCTTTGGCTAAGTTGATCGGACTTTCGAAGTCATAACTGGCAGTAGCAGAGTCGTTACTAGTGAGATCCAGAGTGGATGTAGACCTGTATATGTGAGTGTGTGTAAAATAGTTGTTTTGTAATATATAAATAAAAGAAAAACAAGGAGGGCAAAATTTGAAATGCAAGAAACGTCCAATGCTTTTATTAATGATATATGAAAATGACACACATGAAGCCCTCACGAATGAAGCCACGGTGCCCCGGGTAAGACACCGGGCCATAGAGTTTAAAACATTGTCTGTTACATATCCAAAACAAAAAGTTTCATTACTGGGTAACAAAAGAAATTGGGATGAAGTCCTTTGCTATCCAGTTGCTTGGTCCACCGTCGGTCGTGGGATAGATCCAACTGTCGAACTCAGTCTCTTCAACGTCGTCTTCAATGGAATTTACTCCTGAATTGCTGATGAACAAAGGAGGTCTTTCGATTCGTGCATTCCGAACAGCCCTTTGAGCTTCTGCAGTGAAACCTGTTGTACCCCAAAATTTGCCCTCCCATATTCCTCAAGATATGTCAAGGATGAGCTTCAAATGGCTCAAGATTGCTCAAGGGTTGTACAGTCAAACCACCTCCTAAGCCAGCTGAAATTAGGGTTTGATTATTTCAAGGAATTTGGGATTTTCAATGGTTAAATCAAGTCTCATAGGCCTATATACATTCTCAAGCACCTACATGCCAAGTTTCAAGACTCACAGTGCCCATTTGCACAGTCAAAAGCTCCATTTGATCTACAGTCAACTGCAAGGGCAAAATGGTCATTTTGCAGTCAAAAGTCAGAATTTTTGGTCAACATCTTATTTTGAGTCCACAATCATCATTTGATCAAGTCTTGATCATGATTCCACAAGAATAGCTCAAAAATCATCAAGGTGAAAAAAGTTACTATTTTTTTACAGTAGAAAAGTCAACTGTATCTTGACCAGGGCATAACTTTTTCATGGTTCATCAGAAAAATCCCATCCAATGCTCATTTTGAAGGGGATGCAATTTCATACAATCCATCTTCACACTCCAAGATCATAAAATGCACTCACAAGAAGTTACAAATTTTTACATTATAGGTCAATTTCAAAAGTCAACAAAAGTACACTTTGAGTCAAAGGCCATAACTTGAGATTGGTAAATCCAAATGACATGGGACCAAAGGCATTGGTTAGAGGACTTCAAGAGCTTTCTAAAATGTCCAAGAACATGGTCATATGATCAAAATTTAGCAAGTTGTGCATTGGAGAAGTTGGGAAATTTTCATGAATTTGCAAAAGTCAACTTTGCTCAAAACACCTTATTTTTGCTAATGGGCCTCAAATCTCTTCTTGAAACTTTACCCATGACCTATGCACGACCCATCAAGATTAATTGGATTTATTTTCTTATTTTTATTGATTAATTGGATTTTTAATTAATATTAATTCATTTAATCAATTTAAATCATAAGAAAATAGAAGATTTGTTTTTTAAATCTTTTTGTGAAGCAAATATGACCTAAACATGCTGGCAAATTCGTGCACAAGTCAAAGATATCAAAAAAGCCAATTTTGGCAAGTTTGTTCAATCATGAAAATCAAGAATATTTGATTTTTCAATCAAGGATCCAATCATCAATGCACATGGATTTTTGCCCAGCTTTTGACCTAATTCAATTGCCTTATATGTATGCAAGAAAACCCTGACCTAATGGACGTGAAAAAACTGCAGAAACCACCCTGTCCAATTCCAAGAATTTCCAAGAAAATTGAAAACCGGTTCTTGCATTCTAGGTCGATTCAAGGGTTTTTGTTGATTCAAATACATTGCAGGAGGTTCCAGGAACGTTTTGCAATCAAACTCAGGCATTAAAACTCAAAGAATCGTCATATACAGAACCACGGTTTGTCTTTTTGATTCGAAATCGTATTGCCTAATTCATGCGCATTTAACATGTTTTCATGATTGTTTTGCATTGCTAGGAACCATACGAAGCTAATGGTATGACTGAATTAAACTATAACGCCCTGAATCAAAAGATGCCATGATCAAAATTCTAGGGTTCTTGAGCTTTCAATTAGGGCTTTCTAAACCAGGAACAATTGGGACCAGTGAGACACATGGTTGAGATCATGAGAACAAGACGAACAAGCCCAACCCCTCGCGAAATATTTATATCCACTGTGCTTCTAATCGCTATTTTTTATTGCAGGAATTAGTGGGGGTTAAAAACCCCCGCTATCTAATATTATTTATGCAGAACGAATGAAGAAGATGATGAGGTGTTAGCATCTGGTTGGTTTATTTGAAAAAAGCGTGCGTTTGTTTTTTATTTTACAGCATATTGAGTTGTTTCATATATAATAATCGCCTCTTATTTTACTAACAATATGAACATGTTGGCTGAGTGGTTGGGGAAAGCGTGCAAATTCCATTGGGACCTGGGTTTGAATCCCAGGTCCCCCCAAAACACTTATTCCATTTTTTCTTTATGTGTTCACATGCAGCTTTCAAAAGGTGGTATACCATACATCTCAAATCTCAACACGCCAGTTGTCTTCAGACTGAAATCCAATGGCCTAGATGGAAGGACTATCATGGTCCTTAGTCAACACACGCGTGGATGATCTCAAGAGTCAAAGTAGGCTTGAGTATTGATGGGCCACAAATTTCTAAACACCTCCAAAATTGGGCCAGCACCCCCCTGAGTTTATTTTCTTCTTTTCCTTTTTATTTTTACTCAAATTGTTTTTATTAATTTTTAATTAACTACTAACTAAAACAATTAACATTTTTTTAATAAATTCAGAAAACATAAAAATATAATATTTTTATTTATTAAATTTAATTAGTTATTTTGTAAATAAATACTAACATAATTAATTTATTTAGTTAATTAGGTTAATTTTAATATTTTCACAATAAATCTAAAACTAATGTAGAATTAGGGTTTCTTGACAATTTTGACCATCTTTTATTTATTTCCTTGAAACATAAAAAACTCAAAAAATATTTCTTTCTTTTAATTAATTAATTAGCTTAGGTTTAATTTAATGCAAAATAACAAAACTTCCTTCTTTCTCAAAAAAGGGTCAAAACCCTAAAAAACTCTCCGATCCAATTTTTTCTCGCGCGTGTGATTATTCTTGATTCATATTTTGATCCATTATTATGTAATTGTTCCGAGGATGTAATAGCTTTAATTAGGACCTTTTTATCGCTTTATTTAATTTTCTGCAATTTACTTTTCCAAGGGTTTGTTTTTGGCGATGTAAATACCCGACGCCTTGTAATAGTTTAGTTTATTTTCCGCAACTATTAACTGCTAGATGTATGTTAACTAGGCTATGCATGTCAAGATCCTCTCTGAAATTAAAATCAATCGTAGCTCACCATAACATGTACAAAGATAACATAACTGAAACCTGACACACTCGCACATGCCACTCCTAGGGTACGCCTCACTTGGTTGCCTCGACGTGGTCATTGAGTATAGGGTGTTTTAGAGGTCGTCCTCCTGTCTAAAGATCAAAGTTGCCTCGAAACAGTTGCCTCAATAAAAAATGATCTAAGACATTAGGGTTACCGCTAAGGCGTCCTACTATTGCTTTGGTGACCACTTGTCCTTATAATCGAATTGACCCTAAAACTCCAATGACGGTGCTACCTACTTCTCAATAGTGGAATGGTATTGTCTAAAGGACATTTACACAGCTTAATTTCTTTTGAGTAGGTAGAGGTTCTTAGATACTTGCTCTTTCAAAACAAAAATACTTTTCGCACTTACACTTTCAAACAAAAGTTTTCAAACAAACACTTCATACACTCTTGAGGACAGATACAAGAGTTAAATCGAAGTTTTCGAACAAAACTATTTCAAAACCCGCAAACACAAGAAAAGCAAAAAAACATTTTGAAAACATAGTGAGCAAGTACCTAAGAGCCCGTGGATAACCACGGATAGAAAGGGTGCTAACACCTTCCCTTTCTATAATCTACCTCCCGAACCCGAGAAACATCTCGAAAAGGAATTTTGTTGTGCTTTTGTCCTTTCCTTGTTGGAGAAAATAAAAGACGGTGGCGACTCTTGCTTACCGCGACATTTTGTGAAACGCAAACGCGAACCAGCATTCCAAAACAGTCAGTTCTATTTCCACCGATCACAGAACTGGCGACTCTGCTGGGGATTTTTAATAAGTGAGGTGTACCTTAGGATTAGATCACCATGTTTTCAATTGTATGCTTTGTGTGCTTTAATTTTGTAGGCTTGTATTGGAGTTATATAGATCCTAACCCGGATCTGGGGATACCCTTTTTAGGTAAGTAGCAATAAACTGTGAGGGACCTGTCCGGCGTAGACCGACACGGGTGAAGCAGTAGCTACGTTGGTGTGACACCTTGGTCTGTACCGATATCCCTTGTGTTGGAACGAGGAGAATATGGGTCTTCTGAGGAGTCATTAAGCACCAACTGACCTTAGAACCTTAAATTGACCAACTTGGTCATAGAACAGTAGCAGTATGCTACACTCATTGAGACTAAACTCTCGCGATGGTTTCGGCCACAAGAAAAGGTTGCCAAACTGGAATTATGACTGATCGAGGGTAGTCAGTGATATTGAGATCCTCTAGAACCCGGTTACTATTTTTAGGACAGGTCTTAACCAACTGAAACTGAAAGAGGGTATTACCTAAACTTCATGCCAGCCTGAAATCTAAGGGCTCTTTTGTGTGACTTGTGTGCCTTTGCCATGTTTGCCTTTGGTGAATACTTGTGGTGTGCCTTTATCATAACATCATAAGATCATAACATTGCATGCATCCTGCATAAGGACTAACCCATTTCAAAGACAAGAGGGTTTCATCTTTGCTCTGTTTTGTAGGACATCATGATGCCCATGCGTAGGAACACTATCCGGCTCAACTTTGTTCAACCACCTACTTTGCTTAAGGAATTGGTTGACAGGATTCCAGACACTACTTCCTTCATCAGGAAACATGGTTCTCTTCTCGGTTTAGTCACTACAAAGTGGGACTTACAGTTGATGAGTGTCCTGGTCCAGTTTTATGATCCGCTATACAATTGCTTCACCTTTCAAGACTTCCAGCTGGTCCCTACCCTGGAAGAATTCTCTGATTTGCTTGGTATCCCTGTTTTGGAGCAGACTCCATTCACTGGTTGGGAAAAGACTCTCAGGCTTGAAGAGATTGCTACAGCCTTTCACTTGACCAAAGAGGAAGTAATGGCTAACTGGGAGACTAGAAGTGGAGTTAAGGGCTTTTTGGCTAAATTTCTGGTTGGCAAAGCTAATGGTTTTTGGAATGACTTAGACTTTCAAGCGTACGAGGACATTCTGGCTCTCTTAATCTATGGTCTGGTATTGTTTCCAAATCCTGACACATTTGTTGATGTTAATGCCATAAGGATCTTCATCTCTCGGAACCCTGTACCCACTCTCTTGGGTGATATCCTTTACCAGCTCTATGCTCGTACTACCCGAAGACGGGGAACTTTGTTGTGTTGTGCTCCTTTGTTGGCGAGGTGGTTTATTTCGCGCCTCCCTAAGGTCGTACTGAAGAACAAAGAAGGAAGGGGCTGGGCTCATAGGATAATGTCTCTCACTGATAAAGACATTACTTGGACTCTCAGAGGCTTAGATGAGGTGGCCATCATTGATCGTTGTGGAGAGTATCCTAATGTTCCATTGATCGGAACCCGTGGAGGAATCTCTTATAACCCATGCTTAGCTCTCTGTCAGTTTGGAAGAGCCAGAAGAGAAGGGCCTCATGAGATGTTGATACCTCATATCATCTTTGATTTTTAGGTAGATAGCGACGAGTTGCGCCGTAGATTCATCAGGGCTTGGGATAGAGTTCACAAAGCTGACCCACATGAGTTAGGACCAAAAACTTCTCTGCCAATGGAGTCATATTTCAGATGGGTCCGCATCCGTGCTCAGAAGTTAGGTATGCCATACGAAGCTGTCAGGCCTATTACTCTTGAAGTTGTTGATGGGGTTCCTCCAACTGTTCTCCATCCTCATACACCCAATGACGTTGGCACATTAAAGAGGTCTTGGGCGCAACTGCAGGAAGAACGGGATTCTTATCGGGAAAGGTTCAACGAACAGGAACAGAAGATCCAGAAGCTGACAAAGCAATTGGAGAACGAGCGGATCCTGAATGAATATATCCGTACTGAGAAGAAGAGGCCATGGGAGCATTGATGGGCCTTTGATGTTTTCTTTTACTTTTCAGTATTTTCATTCTTGTAACGCCTAAGGGCAATTTGTTGAACAATTTAAATTCCAAAGTTGAATCTAATAAAGTGTGTTTCCTTTTTTGTCTACAAAGTTGAATCCCGATTGTCTTTGAAAACATAAATCATACGCATTTCATTTCATCATATGCATAACAGGTACCCTTTTTATAGGTCACTTATCTTCTTCGTTGTTTATTTCAGAAATCATCATGTCTACTGAACCTTCCACTGAACAAGCTATCAAGGCCCTCCAGGCCCAGAATGCCCAGTTCCAAGAGTTGGTTATGAGCCTAGCCCAGGGTCAACAGGATTTGAAGACTCTGATTCTGAAAGAGAGGAAGAAGAAGAAGAAGAGGATCGTCTTGTTCAATACTGGACGCAGATTTGGGAATGGACTGCAGAATGAGGTTGATCTGACAACTTCATCTGTGGGGAAATGCAGCCCCCAAGAAAGAAGGGTTCCTAGTCCCGTGGTCTCCGACAACGAGACAGATTATGATGAAGAACAGTATCCTCCTGCTGAGGATAGGTACAAACAACTGGAGGACCGCTTAAGTGCTATGGAGATACAGAATGTGCCCGGGTTGGACTTTGGAGACCTAGGTTTATCCTCTGGGGTGGTGATTCCCCATAAGTTCAAGGCACCTGCTTTTGCCAAATATGACGGAGCCTCCTGCCCAAAGCTACACCTCCGGTCGTATGTAAGGAAGATCCAACCTTACACTGCTGACAAGAATTTGTGGATCCATTTCTTTCAGGATAGTCTTTCAGGGACTCAACTCGAATGGTTCTATCAGCTGGATGGGGCCAGTATCCGCAACTGGGAAGATTTGGCCACTGTGTTCTATAAGCAGTATCAATATAATTCCGACCTCGCTCCTACGCGTACCCAACTCCAGGGTATGTCACTAGGGACGGGTGAAGGATTTAAAGAATATGCTCAAAAGTGGAGAGACCTTGCTGGAAGGGTGCAGCCACCTCTAACTGACCGTGAACTGGTGGATATGTTCTTGGGGACCCTATCTGGTCCATTCTTCAACCATTTGATTGGAAATTCTTCAGTCGGGTTTACAGACCTTATCTTGACTGGTGAGAGGATTGAAGCTGGTATCAAGTCTGGGAAGATACAGAAAGGTGCCTCCTCGAGTACTGAAAAGAAACCGTTCAAGAAGGAATCTAGTGTTGTCTATGGTTCAAGGAGACCAAACAGATCTGAGCACCGCCAAGCTGTCAACGCGGTGGTTATTTCAAAACCTGTTGCTGCTCCTCAGCATCACAACCAACAAAGGGGTGAGAGACCTAGAAGGAGGTTCACTCGACTCAGCATGACCTTGTCCCAGATATTGCCGCAGTTGCCGACAACCAATTTGGTGACTCTAAGGGAAGCTCCTAAGAATCCCAACACTACATCACCAAAGTACAATCCTAACGCCCGCTGTGCTTATCACTCTGATAGCCCGGGACATAATACGGATGATTGTTGGACTCTGAAGAATAAGGTCCAAGACCTGATTGATGCTAAAGAGATAGAGTTCGAGGCGCTCGAAAGGCCCAATGTTGTGACTGCTCCCATGCCCAAGCATGGAGTGAATGCTGTAGAGGAAGACCTGTTTGTAGCCTCCGTGAATGATATTGTTACTCCGCTGTTGACCGTCAAATGGAACCTGTTACTAGCCGGTTTATTTCCGGGATGTAGTAAAGGTTGCCATCTATGTTCTGTTTCACCTACTGGTTGTCCATCTTTGAAGTCAGGCATCCAAAACCTGATGGATAATAAAGAGATTATGTTCGAGAAGATTGTTGTTCCTGCTACCCCTACTGAAGAAGTGTCCATTGTTACTATTTTCAACAATTCTCCTAAGGCTCCCTCGAGGAAGCCTGTCAAAATTATGCCTGCTCATAAGATTGCACCTATAATCATCACTGTTCTGGGGCCCATCCCCTATACATCCGACAAAGCTGTCCCTTGGCACTATGGGGCAGATGTTTATGTGCTCGGAGTTAAGCAAGAGTTTGATACTAGTACCGGTGTCAGCAACATCACCGGGCCTGCCAAAGTCACCCGCAACGGTAGACTGTTCTCACCAGATATTGCGCCACCAACTATCCAGAGACCTATTGTCATCACACCTGCAAGTGTGCCTGCTTCCCTTCCTGATCAAGTTCCTATTTCTACCCCTGCGGCCGAGTCATATGATGCTCGGGGAAAAGGGATCGCCACTGATGTGCCTGCCCAGACGGAGGCACCAAAGACAATCAATGTTGAAGCTTCCAAATAGGAGATGGAAGAGATTCTGAAGATCATCAAGAAGAGTGATTATAATGTAGTGAGCAGCTGGGGCAAACCCCCTCCAAGATTTCTATGTTATCACTGTTGTTGTGTTCAGAGGCCCATGCCAAGGCTTTGATTACCTTCCTGAAGACGGCCCACGTGCCACAAGAGACAACAGCTGATCAGTTTACCGATTGTGTGGCCAATTTAACTACTGATAATGGTTTGGGTTTCTCCGACGCTGATCTGATTGCTAAGGGGAAGAACCATAACGACACCATGCACGTCTCCATTGATTGCAGGGGCACTACTCTTGCACACGTGTTGGTTGACACTGGTTCCTCACTGAACGTCTTACCCAAGAAAGCTCTAGACAGGTTGGATTGCAAAGGGTTGAAGCTAAAGCCAAGTAACATTGTTGTCCGGGCCTTTGATGGGTCTAAAAGGATGGTGCATGGTGAGGTTGATATCCCAATTAGAGTTGGTTCTCAGGTCTTCGATTCTACATTCTACGTGATAGACATTCGACCATCCTATTCTTGTTTGTTGGGTCGTCCATGGATCCATAAGGCCGGAGCTGTGACCTCCACACAACATCAGAAGCTGAAGTACCCGGTCAGAGGGAAGATTGTGACAGTTCAGGGGGAGGAAGAATACATGGTCAGCCACCTCAACTCGTTCCGGTACATAGAGATGGATGGAGAGTTCATTGAGACTCCATTTCAACACTTTGAAGAGGTTCCTCAGACACTGGCATCAGCTGAGACTGTGGTCGAAGATTCTCCTTTGAAGATGGCTTCCTTAAAGGATGCCCGGGCTGTTATTGAGAAGGGTGAGTATGCAAACTGGGGCCGACTTCCTGATTTCACTCAGAAGACTGACAAGTTTGGTTTGGGTTTCACTGCAGAAGCTCAAAGGGTTTTTCATAGTGCAAGGATTGGAAGACCTCCTGTGTTCATCGGCAACTCAGGGGTAAATGCCATTGAAGAGGACGTAGAGGAATCTGAATTCGACAGCTGGATCTACCCTACGACCAACGGTGGACCAAGCAACTGGACAGCGAAAGACTTCGTCCCTATTACTTTTGTGACTCAGTAATGAACTCCTTTGTTTTGAATTTGTAACAAACAATATTATGAAACTTTATGGCCCGGTGTCTTACCCGGGGCACCGTGGCTTCATTTGTGAGGGCTTTTGTGTGTCATTTTCATATATCATTAATAAAAGCATTGGACGTTTTTTGCATTTCAAATCATGCACTCCTTGTCTTTCTTTATTATATATTGCAAAACATCTATTTACACACACTCACATATACAGGTCCCAATCCACTATGGATCTCACTGGTAACGACTCTGCTACTTCCAGTTATGACTTTGAAAATCCGATCAACTTAGCCGAAGACGAAGGTGAAGATGATTGCAAAGTGCCTGGTGAGCTTGCAAGACTGCTACTCCAGGAAGAGAGGGCCATTCAGCCACATGAAGAGCCAGTGGAAACGGTAAATCTGGGTACTGAGACAGACAGAAAGGAAGTCAAGATCGGTGTAAATCTGGAGCTTAGTGTGAAACAACGGTTGATTCAGATGCTGCATGACTATGTGGAAATCTTTGCCTGGTCTTACGAAGATATGCCTGGGTTGGATACCGACATTGTGGTTCATCACTTGCCTACTGTGATACAGTGGGAGAACTGACTTGAGTTTTGCGTTTGTTTTCACAAATGTTTCGGTTGAGCAAGAGTCGCCACCGACTTTTTATTTTATCCTAAGGAAAGATTAAAAAGCACAGCAAAAACCTTTGAGATGTTTACTTGGGTTCGGGGAGTAGATTATAGAAAGGGAAGGTATTGGCACCCTTTATATCCATGGTTATCCATGGGCTCTTAGTTACTTGCTTAGATCAACTTGCCTTGATTTTCAATTGTTTGAAATGGTGCTTTGTGTGTGTGTTTGAAAATGTTTTGAAAAGAGGCCAATGTGGTGGCAACCTTTGTAATGATCTATGTTGGGATGTATACAAAGGTGTATGTCTTTTGAAAAGTTTTCAATGTTTTTGAAAGTGGTTTTGAAAGCGTGTTGTGATGTGTGGTTTGAAAAAACAGGCAAGTGTTTTTGTTTTGCAAGTTTAGCAAGTAACCAAGAGTTTGTCTACTCTAAATTTCTCAAAGATCTTTGCTATGTTTTAACCCTTTTAACAATTTTGTTCCACCATTGTATTTGGTGGACAATCTTGTGTTAGGATGTGAACGGGACGGGCGCGGGTCATTGTTTAGACCATGATTGCAATGGTGCCAAGTATCTTTGGGCAATTTTTCCTTTAAGGGACTTAATCATTTTTAGGCAACTTTCGAAAGCGTCATCGAGGGACTATGATCATTTGAATTGTTTTGTTTTTGCCAAAGATATCTAACATGCAATATGGCCCATTATTGAAGGCAACAAGTGGAGTACCCTAGGGGTGCAAGTGTGATTAGTGTTGTCCATTTTCATGCTTGTTTATCTTGAATTTAGGTCAAACTATTTGTTGTTTTTGATTTGCATACAAAACCCTAATTCTATCATGGCATATTTAGAAAGCTTTTAAAGTGCGGAATTTAAAGGTCCTAAATTATTACAACACAATATATGGGATGGGGGGTACAAATGTTCAAATGGGGATATTTTAGCAAGAAATTTAAAATCTAACTATTACATCCAAATTGAAATTTTACAAGATATTTAATTGCACAATAATTAAATAAAATAAAATAAATATGCAAGATGCAAAAATGGTTTTCATATGTATGTAAAAAAGTATTTTTCATGTGTCAAATAAACAAAAATAAAATGAATTAATTTTTGGTATTTTTAGGTATTTAGGGCAAAACCCTAATTTTGCTAAATAAAATGTATTAATTATTTATTATATGCAATATTTATTAATTATATGTAAAAAATAAATAAAAAGAAAGTATATTGTCAAAAAAGTGATTTTTTAAGTTAAATATTAATAAAAAAATAAAAAAAAATTATTTTTATGTTTTTAACCTAAATAGACTAATAAATATATAAGTATCTATATTATTTATTAAATATATTAAATATATACAAAAATAAAATATTTAATATTTACAAAAAAAGTATATTTTTTTATAAAATGTTTTCAAAGGTAAAATAAAATAAAATCAGAAAATAAAAGTGTTTGTATTATTTTTAGTTATTTTAAATAAAAGTATATTTATGTTTATTTATGTACAAAACTAAATGAAACCAAATAAATATCAAATAAAATGTAAAAAAAGTGAGAAAAATATTTTTAATATTTTTTCATGCTTAAATAAAAATATAGAAATAAAATCAAAAGGAAAAAATTAAAAATGACAAATATAACTCAAAATGGGCTAGGGGGTGCATGAGAAATGCAGTGGTGCAAAAAGGAAAAGCAATCTCAGGCCCAGCCCAAGAGAGGTTGTCTTCAACCTCCAGACAAACGTTTGAAAATGCGCGCGCTCTCTTGCTTCAACCACAACTCCTGATTCCTGGACTTTTAGCACAAACTTATAACATGAAAAATGTCAAGCATCAAGCCACGATTCCATACATACCAAGAACTTGATCTAACTCTCAGAAATGAGAGAGAATTTCTCCATCCCTAATTCTTAACCTAAGTTTTTTATAATGTTCAGGTTCCAAATTCTCTCAGCACATGCAATATAAATGGAAAGTAAATATATGTGTAGCTTCAGGGCCATGAGTAGAGCATTTTTCATTCATAAACCTAAAGCTAACTCTTCCTAGATTGAGAGATAGAAGTCCATGAACTTACCTGTTCAGCTTGGATCGTGTCTGGCAATGGAGGTACTTTCAGTGCAATGTGAGGCCTTGTACAGCTTGCTTGAAGGTCAGGGATGCTTCTCCAACCTTTAGCTTGCTTTGAAACCAAGTGAATCAAGTTATGGCAATCAACCTGCAAAACAGAAAAAGTGAAAATGGTGAAGTTGGTTAGAGGTGTTACAGGTCGTGTTTAATGCTTGGGATAGTTTGTGTAGGTGGTATGGAGTGTGTATGAACTGGTTTTGGCCAAGGCACACGAATGGATTGAGTTATGGAAGTCCAACTGCAGAGGTGACTCTGTTTTTTGTAGTAGGAGGGTGTTTTGATGAATGATGAGGTTTGGAAGGTGTTTTGGTCGTGCCTTAGCTCAGTTATGTTGTTTGGGATGTGTCTAAGCTAGTTCTTGCAGCAATGAGAGTTGTATATCAATATGCCAAGTTTCTTCTAACTTAAGCAAAAAATGACAAGTTGGTTTACAAGCTCTCCTAGGCCCCTCAAGTATGCTGCACACTTTAGTCTTGATCAGTGTGTTATGTCCCTGAACTTGTGCCAAAAGGATTTGCCTTGTACTTCAAAGATTGCAATCTTGACATAAAGTTCAACTTTTCAAAAATGGATAAATTGCTTTTTCCATTTATGGCTCAATCTTGTATGCAATGGTTAAACACACAAGATAAGGCTTAAACACAAAGGATTGGCATTAAATTTATGAGTGTAAATGAGATTAGAGGCCTGTAATGTAGCTTGCATATGCTGAGTTTGAAAATGCATAAGTTATGAACATGCCTTTGGCCATGAATCAAAGTGACTTTTGCTCATATTGCCAAATTCGATTCTCCCTAACCACAAGGTTGTTTGATGAGTTCTTGGACATTTTGGAAAGCTTGGAATGTGTACTACAATCCATATTTGTAATGCAAATTGAAATTTCAAGTGGAAGCATGTGAAAAGTGGCCATGAAGTTAGGCAAAAATCCTGCCTAGAATAGGTCGAAATTTTTCTAAGTTAAGAATGGTTTGCACGCTTGTTCCAAAAATCATAACTTGAGCTACAAGCTTATTTTTAGGAAACTTTGTGAATCAAAGTTGTAGATTTTGAAATGGACTACAACTTTCATGTTTTGAGTTTTCCTTGAATCCAAATTTATCTTGATGAAAAAATGGGACAAAGTTAGGAAAAAATTAGGGATTTTCATAACTTAGAAAAATTCTAAGTTATGAAAATTCTTCATTTTAAACCCTAATTTGCAATTTTTGATTTCTTGGTGAACAAGTTTCATAATTTGACATGTTTTGATGGAAAGTTAATCTTGACACTTGATTTTGACCAAAAAGTCAAAGTTTGACTTTTCAATATACAGTCAAAAATTGATCAATTGAATGGAAAATTCATATGTCAATCTTGTGCATCTGGGATCTTTTGAACTTGTTGAACATGTCAAGACAAATACATTGGGTCCTTGAGTCCATATGTGAGCTTGGTTTGCCATTGGCTAGGTCAAACAGTCAAAAATTGCCTTTGTGCAGTCAAAACCCTAAAAATGACCATTTTGCCCTTTTGGTGATCTGGTCAAATTTCTTGTGGATTTGTGATCCAAACTTGACCAAATGGTTTATATGGGTTCAATATGTTGATTTGGGTCAAATTTCATGAGTTTTGACTGTCAATTGACCATAGTTGACTTTTTCCCCGATACAGCTGATTTCTAGGTCAACTGTCCAATTGACTGGGCAAAGATTGGAATCAAGGCTTGAAACTTGGTATGGATAAACTTGGGAGTCCAATATGAAGCATGAAAGTCATCTTGGGCATTTTAGGTCAAAACATCTTTGTACAAACTCAAACCCTAATTTGGGTCAACAGTGCAAGGAGGAGTCATGAGCAGAGCAAACCATAACTTGATCTTGAGCTCCAAGGGTCTTGTGATGAGAAAATGTTGAGGAAATGGGAGGGAAAATTTTGGGGTACAACAGTTGCCCCTGTTCAATCTTCTTAGACCTGAAGAGTTAGATTGGCAAGTTTGCCTTTCGCGGCTCGAAGGTAAAAGGAGATTGGACACTAGAGTGCCCTGAAATTTGCACTCGCATGTTGGAGTATCAGCAATGTGATGGTGGGAATGGGATTATAGATGCCATTTGGAGAGATGGTGGATAGGGAGATGGGATTATGGATGCCATTTGGAGGTGTGACAGAACCTTGTCGGGAATGGACTTATAGATGCCATTTGGAAGTGTTGATCGCATAAGAGATTCCTTAGCGAGAACTTGTGTACTTTGAGAAAGAAAGATGTTTTCCTGGCTTGTTACAGGTGTTGATCTTCAGTCTCTTCATGCAGATATGTCCTGGATGGATACAGGTATCGAATCTACAATTGGTTGTTCACAGATGTGCCCTGGCTAGATACAGGAATCGAATCTGGAACTGTTGTCGACAGATGTGCCCTGGCTGGATACATGTATCGAATCCGGAATTATCGTCTACAGATATGCCCTGGCTGGATACAGGAATCGAATCTGGAATTGCAAAAGGTTGGTAGAGATAGCTTTCCTGGCTGGATACAGGTGTAAACCTCTGCCCTGAGAATGAAAGATAATTTCCTGGCCTGTTACAGGGGTTGATCTTCAAACTCTTCATGTAGATATGCCCTGGCTAGATACAGGTATCGAATCTACAATCAATCGCTCACAGATATGCCCTGGCTAGATACAGGAATCGAATCTGGAATTGCGACAGTTGATAGTAATCATCTTTTGGATTGATCTTTTCCTGAAAAGGCAAAACATCAGTTGTATGCAATGTCATGATGTATGAAATGCAGGATATGATGCTCAAAGTGAGATAATGTTGTATGCACTCTGTCATGTATGTAAGCAGGATGTATGAAATGTGAAATGTCTATGAATGTATTTTTGTCTAGGAAAATAAATCCTTGACGACTGGCCGGGGAATTAAATCCTGGGCTGATGTTGAAGAGTAGAGTTCTTCGCTTCCGCTGGGGATGATGGTTGTGAGAATAAACCGGTAGGAGAAGATGACTCCGTTGGGGAATAAACTTGTTGGAGAGATTACTCTGAGGGGAATTACTCTGGGAAGAGATACTTCGCTGAGGTTTTGATGAGAGCTCCGCTGGGGATTTCAACGATAGACTTCGCCGGGGATTTCAACGATAAACTCCGCTGGGGATTCCGCTGATAAAATATGTTAGGGAACTTTGATGAACTCCGCTGATAGGAAGAACTTCGCTGAGGACGATCTTTCTGTGGCAATTAGCTGAGGATAACCCAGTTATACCCTGGTGGGGAAATAACCTTTGAATAAAGTCTGGGAGAGACGTTCGTGCTTTGCAGGTGATAAGCTTCCAGAATCTACTGGGGATAAGCTTTCAGAATCTACCGGCGACTTCACTGGGGATGTGGATTCCACTCTCCTGGGGACATTTTTGAATTGTACCGGGGAATGGTTATACTGGGGTGTCTGTATTCCTCCAGGGAACAATCTTATGCTAAGACTGCTGGGGATGCTTGCTGAGGAATGTCTATACTCCGCTGGGGAACGTTGAGATCTCTTGGGGATACCCAACTTCCTTTAGGCTGGTCGTAGACTAACTCTGCTTGAGGAGAATGTTGCTGACTTGCTAAGGGAATATTGTAATTTTTCCGGGTTGAGGGGAGACTAACTCTTCCTGGGGAGAGTATTGCGGAATCTTGGTCTTACTCCATGGGGAGTCGAGGTAACTTGGTCACATTCTTCAGCTGAACTTACCTCGGTACCTTGGTGGACAAAGCAACTAGATCGCCTAGACAAATTTAAATTGCCCCTGTTCTTGATGTCATCTGTATTAATCCTTTGTTTCGCATGCAAGTATTTATGATTAGCAATTAATGTCAAATGCATATATCAAAAATGAACATTGGACGTTGTTCGCAAGACAAAACAGAAAAAGGAAAAACAATTTGGCAATTTGTCTGGAAAAGTGAACTTGTATTGATTTTGAAATTTGCCTGTAAATAGGCGTTTTATGTACAAGAGGCTGACGTCCTAGTAAGAGAACGCCGCCGAACAACATAGCGTTTATACAATTTTTAAAAGGAAACAAAACAGCTATGTGAAAAATAATCCCACTGGGTTCCAACTCTGCTATCGCCTTTATGTCTTCAAGCGTCTCATCACTTTGCTGCTTAGTTGAAGATGAAGCTGATTGATCGATGCCGAAGTCTGAGCCCGATAGTTGATGCCGAATTCTGGATGCAAGGTGATCCAATGAGACATAGTGTTACGCTTTATCCCTAACTTTTGCCTGGATCGCCCTTTCGGGTTTTCAGTCCACCGGGATACCCATTTTTGCCCAAGCCGCCTTTTCAGGTTTTCGACTTGCCGGGTGTACATATTTTTTCTATTTCATCCCTTATTTTTGCCCGAACCCTTTTGGTTCGCCGGGAACCCCTTATTTTTGCCTAGGTGTGTCAACCTAGCGGGTCTTTGATTCATGCGTAGTATCTTTTTACTATGTCTGCATTGGCGGGGTGAGGAAGGTCGTCACCATCCATGGTGGTTAGAATCATGGCTCCTCCTGAGAAGATATGTTTAACCACAAATGGCCCTTCGTATGTAGGGGTCCATTTACCCCTGGGATCACCTTGAGGAAGAATGATGCGCTTGATTACCAGGTCTCCGACTTGATACTCTTGTCGTCTGACTTTCTTGTTGAATGCCCTGATCATCCGTTTTTGGTACGTCTGACCATGACAAATAGCAGTGAGTCTTTTTTCGTCAATTAGGTTTAATTGATCAAGCTGAGTCTGGATCCAGTCATCTTCGCTCAAACCTGCATCCTTCATTATCCGGAGAGAGGGTATCTGAACTTCAATAGGCAAGACTGCCTCCATGCCATAGACCAAGGAAAAGGGAGTTGCCCCGGTTGACGTCCTTGCTGAGGTACGGTACCCATGAAGAGTAAACGGTAACATCTCGTGCCAATCTTTATAGGTCACTGTCATCTTCTGCACAATCTTCTTAATATTCTTATTTGCTGCTTCTACAGCCCCATTCATCTTCGGCCGGTAAGGTGAAGAGTTGTGGTGTTGTATCTTGAATTGCTCGCAGAGCTCAATGATCATCTTGTTGTTAAGATTGGTACCATTATCCGTAATCATCCTTTCAGGTATGTCGTATCGACAGATCAAGTTGTGCCGAATGAACCGTGCCACGACGCTCTTGGTTACGGTGGCGTAGGAAGCTGCTTCAACTCACTTCGTGAAGTAATCAATCGCGACTAGGATGAAGCGATGCCCGTTGGATGCCGTAGGTCGGATCTTGCCGATCATATCAATGCCCCACATTGCAAAAGGCCAAGGCGCTGTCAGGACGTTCAGGAGAACCGGAGGAATATGCACCTTATCAGCATAGATTTAGCATTTATGATAAGTTCGAGAATGCTGATAACAGTCGGCTTCCATTGTGGACCAGAAATATCCTGCCCGAAGGATTTTCTTTGCCATGGTATGTCCACTGGAATGTGTTCCAAATGTACCTTCATGTAGCTCTGCCATGATCTTTTCTGCTTCAATCTTATCTACACAACGCAGTAAGGTTGAGTCATGGTTTCGCTTGTAGAGAATGCCGTTGCTGAGGAAGAACTTTGCCGCAAACCTTCTCAGAAACCTTTTGTCATAGACAGATGCGCCCTCGGGGTATTCTTGAGCTTCCAAGTACCTCTTCACCTCATGATACCAGGGTTTTTCTGTTACCTCCTCGGTCTCGAGATAACAACAATATGTAGGTTCATCCAATTTCCAGATAATGATCCGGGGCGCTTCGTTGTCCCATTTGACTTTGAACATAGAAGACATTGTAGCCAACGCGTCTGCCAACTGATTCTCCTCTCTTGGGAAGTGTTCAAAAGTTATCTCTTCGAAGTGGGGAAGCAATGTCAGCACATACTCCTTGTAAGGAATAAGATTCGGGTGTTTCGTATCCCACTCGCCTTTGACCTGATTGATCACGAGAGCAGAATCTCCGAAGACACTCAGAAACTTGATCCTTAAATCAATTGCAGCTTGAAGACCCATGATACATGCCTCATACTCCGCCATGTTGTTGGTGCAGTTGAAACATAGCCGAGCGGTGATGGAGTATGAGTGCCTTTGGGGGATATGATCACAGCGCCGATACCATTACCCAAAGCGTTTGAGGCTCCGTCAAAGTGCATAGACCATCGGGATCCTTCCTCAGGTCCTTCATCCGGTCCAGGTACTTCACAATCAGTTACTACCATGATATCCTCGTCTGGAAATTCAAAGTTCAACGACTGGTAATCGTCCACCGGTTGGTGTGCCAAATGGTCTGCCAATACACTTCCCTTGATTGCTTTTTGAGTCGTGTACTGGATGTCATATTCCGTCAAGATCATTTGCCATCTTGCTATTCTTCCGGATAGAGCAGGCTTTTCGAATATGTACTTGATTGGATCCATTTTTGAAATCAACAGAGTGGTGTGAGTCAACATATACTGTCTCAGCCGGCGAGCAGCCCATACCAGAGCGCAGCAAGTTTTCTCGAGCAGTGAGTACCGAGTCTCACAGTCGGTAAACTTTTTGCTCAGGTAATAAATAGTGTGTTCTTTTCGGCCAGACTCGTCATGCTGCCCCAGCACACACCCCATTGAGTTGTCAAGTACTGTCAAGTATAGGATTAGAGGTCTCCCTTCAACCGGTGGCATAAGAATGGGTGGTTCTTGGAGATACTCTTTGATCTTTTCGAAAGCGGCCTGACATTCATCGTTCCAACGTACTACTTGATCTTTCTTCAGTAGCTTGAAGATTGGTTCACAGGTAGCAGTTAGATGTAAGATGAATCGGGCAATGTAGTTCAACCATCCTAGAAAACCTCTGACTTCTTTCTCTGTCTTAGGAGTTGGCATCTCTTGTATGGCTTTCACCTTGGCAGGGTCCACTTGAATACCTTTGTCGCTTACAATGAAGCCTAGAAATTTTCCAGATCTCACCCCAAAGGTGCACTTGTTCGGGTTCAACCTCAGCTTGTACAACTTCAGACGGTCAAACAGCTTCCGTAGATGGTCAAGGTGTTCCTCCTCAGTTTGGGACCTTGCAATCATATCGTCGACGTATACTTCTATCTCATGATGGATCATATCATGAAATAAAGCAACCATGGCACGTTGGTAAGTTGCCCCAGCATTTTTCAACCCAAAAGGCATGACCTTGTAGCAAAAGGTGCCCCACTGAGTAACGAAAGTGGTCTTCTCCATGTCTTCAGGAGCCATCTTGATCTGATTATAACCGGAGAAGCCGTCCATGAAGGAGAAAACTTTATGCTGAGCAGTATTGTCAACCAGAACATCGATATGAGGCAGAGGGAAATCATCCTTAGGGCTGGCCCTGTTCAAATCCCTGTAATCAACAGACATTCGGACCTTACCATCTTTCTTTGGCACCGGAACCACGTTGGCAATCCACTGAGGGTAAGAAGTCACTACTAGAAACCCGGCATCAAATTGTTTCATAACCTCGGCTTTGATTTTCTCGGACATTTCTGGGCGCATGCGGCGGACCTTCTGTTTAACCGGAGGGCAATCTTCCTTGGTAGGCAGGTGATGAACCACAATGTCGGTATCCAAACCAGGCATGTCTTCGTAAGACCCGGCAAAGATTTTCACACAGTCATGCAGCATCTGAATCAACCGTTGTTTCACACTGAGCTCTAAATTGGCACCAATCTTGACTTCCTTTCTGTCTGTCTCAGTACCCAGATTTACCGTTTCCACTAGCTCTTCATGTGGCTGAATGGCCCTCTCTTCCTGGAGTAGCAGTCTTGCAAGTTCACCAGGCACTTCGCAATCATCTTCACCTTCGTCTTCGGCTAAGTTGATCGGATTTTCGAAGTCATAACTGGCAGTAGTAGAGTCGTTACCAGTGAGATCCAGAGTGGATTAGAACCTGTATAAGTGAGTGTGTGTAAATATAGCTGTTTTGCAATATATAATAAAGAAAGAAAAGGAGCGCAAGATTTTGAAATGTAACAAACGTCCAATGTTTTGATTAATGATATATGAAAATGACATACAAAAGCCCTCACAAATGAAGCCACGGTGCCCCGGGTAGGACACCGAGCCATAAAAGTTTCAACATATTGTTTGTTACAAATTGAAAACAAAAGAGTTCATTACTGAGTGACAAAAGTAATAGGCGTAAAATCTTTGGCAGTCCAGTTACTTGGTCCACTGTCGGTTGTTGGGTAGATCCAGCTGTCGAATTCAGATTCCTCCACTTCGTCTTCAATAGCATTTACTCCCGGGTTGGTGATGAACACAGGAGGTCTTCCAATCCTTGCTTTACGAACAGCCTTCTGAGCCTCTGCAGTGAAGCCCAAACCAAACTTGTCGGTCTTCGGAGTGAAGTCAGGAAGTCGGCCCCAGTTTGCGCACTCACCCTTCTCAATCACAGCCCGGGCATCCCTTAAGGAAGCCATCTTCAAAGGAGGGTCTTCAATCACAGTTTCTGCTGACGCCAATGTCTGAGGCACCTCTTCAAAGTGCTGGAATGGAGTCTCGATGAATTCCCCATCCATTTCTATGTACCGGAACGAGTTAAGGTGGCTGACCATATATTCTTCTTCTCCCTGAACTGTAACAATCTTTCCTCTGACTGGGTATTTAAGCTTCTGATGTAGTGTGGAGGTCACAGCTCCAGCCTTATGGATCCATGGACGACCCAGAAAACAAGAGTAGGATGGACGGATGTCCATCACATAGAAAGTAGAATAAAAAACTTGAGAGCCAACCCGGATCGGAATGTCAACTTCACCATGTACCATCCTTTTCGAACCGTCAAAGGCTCGGACAACAATGTTACTGGGCTTGAGCTCCAGACCCTCACAATCCAATCTGTCTAGGGCCTTCTTGGGCAATATATTTAATGAAGAACCGGTGTCTACCAACACATGGGCAAGAGTAGTGACCCGACATTCAATAGAGACATGCAGGGCGTCATTATGGTTCTTTCCTTTTGCAGTCAGATCGGCGTCAGAGAAGCCCAGACCATTATCAGCAATCAAGTTGGCCATACAATCAGTAAATTGATCAGCAGATGTTTCTTGTTGCACATGGGCCGTCTTCAGGAAGGATATCAGAGCCTTGGCGTGGGCCTCTGAACACAATAACAGTGATAGCATAGAAATTTTTGATGGGGTGTGCCCCAACTGCTCAACCACATTGAAATCACTTTTCTTGATAATCTTGAGGATCTCTTCCATCTCTTGCTGGGAGGCTTCAACAGTAGTTGTCTTTGGCGCCTCCATCAGGGCAGGCAAATCAGTAGCAATCCCTTTGCCCCGAGCGTCAGATGACTCGGCAGCAGGGGTAGAAACAGGAACTTGATTAGGAAGTGGAACATGCACACTTGCGGGTGTGATGATAAGGGGTTTCTGAATAGCTGGTGGCGAAATATCTGGCGAGAACAACCTACCACTGCGAGTAATTTTGGCAGGCCCGGTGATGTTACTGACACCGGTACTTGTATCAAACTCTTGCTTCACTCCAAGCACATAAACATCTGCCCCATAGTGCCATGGGACAGCTTTGTCGGATGTATAAGGGAGAGGCCCCGGAACTGTGATGATGATAGGAGCAATCTTCTGAGTGGACATGATTTTGACAGGCTTCTTTGAAGGAGCCTTGGGAGGTTTGTTTAAAATAGTGACAATAGAAACTTCTTCGGCAGGGGCAGCAGGAACGGCAATCTTCTCGAACAAGATCTCTTTGCTATCCATCAGGCTTTGGATACCTGATTTCAGCAAAGGACAACTAAAAGGCGAAACAGCACATAGAAGGCAATCTTCATCACATCCCGAAAATAAACCGGCTAGCAACAGATTCCTTTTAACAGTCGATAACAGAGTAACAATCTCTTCCACGGAGGCTACATATCGGTCTTCTTCCACAGCACTCACTCCATGCTGGGGCATGGGAGCAGTCACAACATTGGGCCTTTCGGGCGCCTCAAATTGTATTTCCTTAGCATCAATAAGGTCTTGAACCTTATTCCTCAGAGCCCAGCAATCATCCGTAGTATGCCCGGGGCTATCAGAGTGATAAGCGCAACGGGCATTGGGGTTGTACTTTGGAGAAGCTGTGTTCACTACTTTCGGAGCTTCTTTGACAGTTACCAGATTGGTTGACAGTAGTTGCGGCAATATCTGAGACAGGGTCATACTGAGCCGAGTGTACTGCCTTTTGGGCCTCTCACCCCTTGGTTGGTTGTATTGCTGAGGAGCAGCAACAGGCTTTGAAATTACCAATGCATTGACAGCTTGGCGGCGTTCCGGCTTAATTTGTCTTCTGGGACCATAAACAGCACTAGCTTCCTTTTTGAAAGGCTTCTTTTCAGTACTCGCAGCGGCACCTTTCTGTATCTTCCCCGACTTGATACCAGCTTCTATCCTCTCACCAGTCAAGATCAAATCGGTAAACCCAACAGAAGAATTACCAATCAGATGGTTAAAGAACGGACCAGACAGGGTCCCAAGGAACATGTCAACAAGTTCACGGTCAGTTAGCGGTGGCTGCACCCTGCCAGCCAGGTCTCTCCACTTTTGCGCATACTCATTGAATCCTTCGCCCGTCCCTAGTGACATACCCTGGAGTTGGGTACGCGTAGGAGCGAGGTCAGAATTGTACTGATATTGTTTATAAAAGGCAGTAGCCAAGTCCTCCCAGTTTCGGATACTGGCTTCATCCAGCTGATAGAACCACTCGAGTTGAGCCCTAGAAAGGCTATCCTGAAAGAAATGGATCCAAAGGTTCTTGTCTGCAGTGTAAGGTTGGATCTTCCTTACATATGATCTGAGATGCATCTTCGGGCAGGATAGCCCGTCATACCTTGCAAAAACTGGCACTTTGAACTTCGGGGGGATCACAATTCCAGCAACTAATCCCAAATCTTCGAAATCTAAGCCAGGAACTCTCTGCAGCTCCATAGCTGCCAACCTGTCTTCCAAGCCTTTGTACTTATCATCAGCGGGTGGGTATTATTGATCAGAGTAGTCTTCGTCCTCTTTAGCCTCCTCCTCTTCAACCTCAGATTCGGAAGGTACCGCAGCCGCATTCCCTTTACTGGTTCCCTCTTCAGACGTAGGGGGAAATTCAAGGACTCTTCTGGCTTCACCCTCAAACCTTCTTCCTAGGGTAGCCACCCCGATTCTCTTCTTCTTCTTTTTCACTTGATCTTTGTTCCCCAGCAGAGCCTTTAGATCTTCCTGACCCTTAGCCAAGGTCATCAGGAGTTGTTGAAACTGTGAGTTCTGAGACTGCAAGTCCTTGACCGTCTGTTCGAGATCCATCTTACTGAAATAAACAGCAGAAAGATAAGGAAACCTGGTGTGGAGACCTGCTTATGCGCATGATGAATGATATGCTTATGTATGCAATGCATTCAAGGATTTAGATCATTCAAAATTGTTGCAAACAAAAAGAACGCACGTCATATTAATAAGAAGAAATTTGTCAGTACATAAATGCCCCATGGGCCAAATATTACAAAAAACTTCTCAAGGTAAAAAGACGTTGCGCATCCTCTTTGGTGCGATGTAGGTGTTGAGGGTCTCTTCCTCATGGAGTCGGCGGGTAAGCTCCAAAACCTTCTTCTCACTGGCGTAGAAGCTGGCTTCAAAAGTGTTTTGTTCCTCCTTGAGTTGGATCCAACTCTTCTGCATCTCCTCCCACGATGTAGGCATGTCAGGATATAGGATGGTGTAGGGAACCTCTCTTTCCTTAACGGGCTCTTTAATCACAGGGAGAACATGAGGGTAAGGCATCATTAGACTCTGGGCTCAGGTTCGTACCCACTTGAGGTAAGGCTCAAGAGGGATGGAGTTCTTGTGCCCCAGTGTCTTGCTGTCAACCTTGTTAGGCATCCTCCAAGCTCTGATGAATCTTTGGCGAAGTCCTTGCGCATCGTTGTCGAAGTCAAAAACTAGGTCAGGAATCAACATGTCGTGAGGGCCATCTCTTCGTGCATATCCAAATTGTCTCAAAGCTAAACAAGGATTGTAGGTAATGCCTCCCCTAATGCCAAGTAATGGAACATTAGGGAATTCTCCACAACGATCGACGATGATGACATTTTCTCTGGACCGAGAACACCAATGTACATCAGAGTGAGTAAGGGTCATCAACCGTTGTGACCACCTTAAGCCTTGGTCATTCTTCAAGACAGATTGTGGAAGGTGCGAAATAAACCACCTTGCAAGGAGAGGAGTACAGCACATGAGAACACCCCTCTTTCTCATTGTTCGTGTGTAAAATGAGTGAAGAATGTCCCCAAGCAATGTTGGTATTGGATTCCTAGATAAGAAAATCTTGACGGCGTTGACATCTACAAACTGGTCAGGATTTGGGAACAAGACCAACCCATAGATGAGGAGGGCCACAATTTCTTCAAAGGCTTGTAGGTCCAATGAATTCCAACACTTTTGTGCCTTCTCAAACAAGAATTTTGCTAAGAAGCCTTTGACACCGCTTCTAGTTTCCCAATGCCCCTTGATGTCAGATGGTTGCAAGTGTAGTGCTTGAGCAACATCTTCAGGCTTTGGTTCCTTTTCCGTACCGTTGAAAGGTAGTTGATTAAGGATAGGAATTCTCAGGAGTTGAGAAAATTCCTCCAAAGTGGGCACCAATTGGTAGTCGGGGAAAGTGAAACAGTGGTGAAGAGGGTCAAAGAACTGGAACAGCACCTTCATCATGTCCTCTTCAATGTTGGTGTTGACTAGGCTGAGCAGTCTACCATGTCTTTCACTGAAGAGAGAGCTTTCCGGAATTCTTGATGTGAGCTCCTTGAGTTGAGGAGGGATTCTCACAAGGTTGACTTGGATAGTTTTCCTGCGAGGAATTTCCATGACCTACAAAACAAGAACAAAGATGAAGATCTAAACCCTTGAAATGGTTAGTGAATGCACATGATGCTTTATGATGTTCATGATGTATGCATAAAACATATGCACAAGCAATTCACACCAAACCCTAGTTTCAGGCTTGCATGGGGTTTCATAGGTAAGTACCCTCTTGAGTGTAGTTGGCTTAAAAACCTGTCCTATAAATAGTAACCGGGTTCTAAGGAGCTCAATATCACTGGATTGTTTTCCATGTTCATTGTTTTGGTTTAGCCACTTAACTAGCGACCAAAATATTCCAAGAAAACAACCCTCAATGAGTGTAGTATCGAGTATCTACCAACTTCGGACTGCACCAAAGCCGGTCATCTCACTACCCCTAATGAAAGGCCAAGATGGTCAAGTAAGGTTCTAGGTCATTAGTGCTTAGTGACATCACTCAGCGGCCCCGTACTCTCCTTGATTGAACTCAAGGGTTACCGGTACTCACAAATATGTCACACTAATATAGTTATTGCTTCAACTGTGTCGGTATACCCCACACAGTTTCCACAACGTATTGCTATCTATGAATGTTTCCCCAAATCCGGGTGTAGGATTGCAAACCCAAACAATAGAGCCAAGGTATAAAGCAAACAAAGCAAACAATTAGTCATGCAAGAGGGTGATCTAAGCCCTAAGGTTACTCCACTTTTAAGTATTCCCCAGCAGAGTCGCCAGTTCTGTGATACGGTGGGAGAACTAACTTGAGTTTTGCGTTTGTTTTTGCAAATGTTTCGGTTGAGCAAGAGTCGCCACCGACTTTTTATTTTATCCTAAGGAAAGGTTAAAAAGCACAGCAAAAACCTTTGAGATGTTTTCTTGGGTTCGGGGAGTAGATTATAGAAAGGGAAAGTATTAGCACCCTTTCTATCCATGGTTATCCATGGGCTCTTAGTTACTTGCTTAGATCAACTTGCCTTGATTTTCAATTGTTTGAAATGGTGCTTTGTGTGTGTGTTTGAAAATGTTTTGAAAAGAGGCCAATGTGGTGGCAACCTTTGTAATGATCTACGTTGGGATGTATACAAAGGTGTATGTCTTTTGAAAAGTTTTCAATGTTTTTGAAAGTGGTTTTGAAAGTGTGTTGTGATGTGTGGTTTGAAAAAACAGGCAAGTATTTTTGTTTTGCAAGTTTAGCAAGTAACCAAGAGTTTGTCTACTCTAAATTTCTCAAAGATCTTTGCTATGTTTTAACCCTTTTAACAATTTTGTTCCACCATTGTATTTGGTGGACAATCTTGTGTTAGGATGTGAACGGGACGGGCGCGGGTCATTGTTTAGACCATGATTGCAATGGTGCCAAGTATCTTTGGGCAATTTTTCCTTTAAGGGACTTGATCATTTTTAGGCAACTTTCGAAAGCGTCATCGAGGGACTATGATCATTTGAATTGTTTTGTTTTTGCCAAAGATACCTAACATGCAATATGGCCCATTATTGAAGGCAACAAGTGGAGTACCCTAGGGGTGCAAGTGTGATTAGTGTTGTCCATTTTCATGCTTGTTTATCTTGAATTTAGGTCAAACTATTTGTTGTTTTTGATTTGCATACAAAACCCTCATTCTATCATGGCATATTTAGAAAGCTTTTAAAGTGCGGAATTTAAAGGTCCTAAATTATTACAACACAATATATGGGATGGGGGGTACAAATGTTCAAATGGGGATATTTTAGCAAGAAATTTAAAATCTAACTATTACATCCAAATTGAAATTTTACAAGATATTTAATTGCACAATAATTAAATAAAATAAAATAAATATGCAAGATGCAAAAATGATTTTCATATGTATGTAAAAAAGTATTTTTCATGTGTCAAATAAACAAAAATAAAATGAATTAATTTTTGGTATTTTTAGGTATTTAGGGCAAAACCCTAATTTTGCTAAATAAAATGTATTAATTATTTATTATATGCAATATTTATTAATTATGTGTAAAAAATAAATAAAAAGAAAGTATATTGTCAAAAAAGTGATTTTTTAAGTTAAATATTAATAAAAAAATAAAAAAAAAAATTATTTTTATGTTTTTAACCTAAATAGACTAATAAATATATAAGTATCTATATTATTTATTAAATATATACAAAAATAAAATATTTAATATTTACAAAAAAAGTATATTTTTTTATAAAATGTTTTCAAAGGTAAAATAAAATAAAATCAGAAAATAAAAGTGTCTGTATTATTTTTAGTTATTTTAAATAAAAGTATATTTATGTTTATTTATGTACAAAACTAAATGAAACCAAATAAATATCAAATAAAATGTAAAAAAAGTGAGAAAAATATTTTAAATATTTTTTCATGCTTAAATAAAAATATAGAAATAAAATCAAAAGGAAAAAATTAAAAATGACAAATATAACTCAAAATGGGCTAGGGGGTGCATGAGAAATGTAGTGGTGCAAAAAGGAAAAGCAATCTCAGGCCCAGCCCAAGAGAGGTTGTCTTCAACCTCCAGACAAACGTTTGAAAATGCGCGTGCTCTCTTGCTTCAACCACAACTCCTGATTCCTGGACTTTTAGCACAAACTTATAACATGAAAAATATCAAGCATCAAGCCACGATTCCATACATACCAAGAACTTGATCTAACTCTCAGAAATGAGAGAGAATTTCTCCATCCCTAATTCTTAACCTAAGTTTTTTCTAATGTTCAGGTTCCAAATTCTCTCAGCACATGCAATATAAATGGAAAGTAAATATATGTGTAGCTTCAGGGCCATGAGTAGAGCATTTTTCATTCATAAACCTAAAGCTAACTCTTCCTAGATTGAGAGATAGAAGTCCATGAACTTACCTGTTCAGCTTGGATCGTGTCTGGCAATGGAGGTACTTTCAGTGCAATGTGAGGCCTTGTACAGCTTGCTTGAAGGTCAGGGATGCTTCTCCAACCCTTAGCTTGCTTTGAAACCAAGTGAATCAAGTTATGGCAATCAACCTACAAAACAGAAAAAGTGAAAATGGTGAAGTTGGTTAGAGGTATTACAGGCCGTGTTTAATGCTTGGGATAGTTTGTGTAGGTGGTATGGAGTGTGTATGAACTGGTTTTGGCCAAGGCGCACGAATGGATTGAGTTATGGAAGTCCAACTGCAGAGGTGACTCTGTTTTTTGCAGTAGGAGGGTGTTTTGATGAATGATGAGGTTTGGAAGGTGTTTTGGTCGTGCCTTAGCTCAGTTATGTTGTTTGGGATGTGTCTAACAAGTTTGTCTAAGCTAGTTCTTGCAGCAATGAGAGTTGTATATCAATATGCCAAGTTTCTTCTAACTTAAGCAAAAAATGAAAAGTTGGTTTACAAGCTCTCCTAGGCCCCTCAAGTATGCTGCAAACTTTAGTCTTGATCAGTGTGTTATGTCCCTGAACTTGTGCCAAAAGGATTTGCCTTGTACTTCAAAGATTGAAATCTTGACATAAAGTTCAACTTTTCAAAAATGGATAAATTGCTTTTTCCATTTATGGCTCAATCTTGTATGCAATGGTTAAACACACAAGATAAGGCTTAAACACAAAGGATTGGCATTAAATTTATGAGTGTAAATGAGATTAGAGGCCTGTAATGTAGCTTGCATATGCTGAGTTTGAAAATGCATAAGTTATGAACATGCCTTTGGCCATGAATCAAAGTGACTTTTGCTCATATTGCCAAATTCGATTCTCCCTAACCACAAGGTTGTTTGATGAGTTCTTGGACATTTTGGAAAGCTTGGAATGTGTACTACAATCCATCTTTGTAATGCAAATTGAAATTTCAAGTGGAAGCATGTGAAAAGTGGCCATGAAGTTAGGCAAAAATCCTGCCTAGAATAGGTCAAAAATTTTCTAAGTTAAGAATGGTTTGCACGCTTGTTCCAAAAATCATAACTTGAGCTACAAGCTTATTTTTAGGAAACTTTGTGAATCAAAGTTGTAGATTTTGCAATGGACTACAACTTTCATGTTTTGAGTTTTCCTTGAATCCAAATTTATCTTGATGAAAAAATGGGACAAAGTTAGGAAAAAATTAGGGATTTTCATAACTTAGAAAAATTCTAAGTTATGAAAATTCTTCATTTTAAACCCTAATTTGCAATTTTTGATTTCTTGGTGAACAAGTTTCATAATTTGACATGTTTTGATGGAAAATGAATCTTGACACTTGATTTTGACCAAAAAGTCAAAGTTTGACATTTCAGTATACAGTCAAAAATTGATCAATTGACTGGAAAATTCATTTGTCAATCTTGTACATCTGGGATCTTTTGAACTTGTTGAACATGTCAAGACAAATCCATTGGGTCCTTGAGTCCATATGTGAGCTTGGTTTGCTATTGGCTAGGTCAAACAGTCAAAAATTGCCTTTGTGCAGTCAAAACCCTAAAAATGACCATTTTGCCCTTTTGGTGATCTGATCAAATTTCTTGTGGATTTGTGATCCAAACTTGACCAAATGGTTTATATGGGTTCAATATGTTGATGTGGGTCAAATTTCATGAGGTTTGACTGTCAATTGACCATAGTTGACTTTTTCCCCGATACAGCTGATTTCTAGGTCAACTGTCCAATTGACTGGGCAAAGATTGGAATCAAGGCTTGAAACATGGTATGGATAAACTTGGGAGTCCAATATGAAGCATGAAAGTCATCTTGGGAATTTTAGGTCAAAACATCTTTGTACAAACTCAAACCCTAATTTGGGTCAACAGTGCAAGGAGGAGTCCTGAGCAGAGCAAACCATAACTTGATCTTGAGCTCCAAGGGTCTTGTGATGAGAAAATGCTGAGGAAATGGGAGGGCAAATTTTGGGGTACAACACCTACCAAGGAAGAATTCCCTCCGGTAAAATAAAAGGTTCGCCGTATGCGCCCAGAGATGTCCGAGAAAATCAAAGCTGAGGTTATGAAACAATTTGACGCCGGTTTTCTAGCAGTGACTTCTTACCCTCAGTGGGTTGCCAATGTGGTTCCAGTGCCGAAGAAAGATGGTAAGGTCCGAATGTGTGTTGACTACAGGGATTTGAACAGGGCGAGCCTAAGGATGACTTCCCTCTGCCACACATCGACGTTCTGGTTGACAACACTGCTCAGCATAAGGTATTCTCCTTCATGGACGGTTTCTCCAGTTATAATCAAATCAAGATGGCTCCTGAAGACATGGAGAAGACCACCTTTGTTACTCAGTGGGGCACCTTCTGTTACAAGGTCATGCCTTTTGGGTTGAAAAATGTTGGGGCAACGTATCAGCGTGCCATGGTTGCCCTGTTTCACGACATGATCCACCATGAGATTGAAGTATACGTTGACGATATGATTGCAAGGTCCCAAACTGAGGAGGAACACCTTGACCATCTACAGAAGTTGTTTGACCGGTTGAAGTTGTACAAGCTGAGATTAAACCCGAACAAGTGCACCTTCGGGGTGAGGTCTGGAAAACTACTAGGCTTCGTCGTAAGCGACAAAGGTATTCAAGTGGACCCTGCCAAAGTGAAAGCCATACGAGAGATGTCAGTTCCCAAGACATAGAAAGAGGTCAGAGGCTTTCTAGGACGGCTGAACTACATTGCCCGATTCATCTCGCACCTAACTACTACTTGTGAACCAATCTTCGAAAGAATCAAAGAGTATCTCCAAGAGCCACCCATTCTTATACCACCAGTTGAAGGGAGACCTCTAATCTTATACTTGACAGTACTTGACAACTCAATGGGATGTGTGCTGGGGCAGCATGATGAGTGTGGCAGAAAAGAGCACGCTATTTATTACCTTAGCAAAAAGTTTATCGACTGTGAGACCCGATAATCACTGCTCGAGAAAACTTGTTGCACTTTGGTATGGGCTGCTCGTCGGCTAAGACAGTATATGTTGACTCACACTACCCTGTTGATTTCAAAGATGGATCCAATCAAGTATATCTTCGAAAAGCCTGCTTTGTCCGGAAGAATAGCAAGATGGTAGATGATCTTGACTGAATATGACATCTAGTACACAACTCAAAAGGCAATAAAGGGAAGTGTGTTGGCAAACCATTTGGCACATCAGGCAGTGGATGATTACCAGTCCATGAACTTTGAATATCCAGACGAGAATATCATGGTAGTAACTGATTGTGAGATACCTGGACCGGATGAAGGACCTGAGGAAGGATCCCGATGGTCTATGCACTTTGACGGAGCCTCAAACGCTTTAGGTAACGGTATTAGCGTTGTGATCATATCTCCTAAGGGCTCTCATACTCCACTCACTGCCCGACTATGTTTCAACTGCACCAACAACATGGCGGAGTATGAAGCATGCATCATGGGTCTTCTAGCTGCAATTGACCTAAGGATCAAGTTTCTGAGTGTCTTTGGAGATTCCGCTCTCGTGATCAGTCAGATCAAAGGCGAGTGGGATACGAAACACCCAAATCTTATTCCTTACAAGGAGTATGTATTGACGTTGCTTCCCCATTTCGAGGAGATAACCTTTGAACACTTCCCAAGAGAGGAGAATCAGTTGGCGGACGCGCTAGCTACAATGTCTTCTATGTTCAAAGTCAAATGGGACAACGAGGCTCCCCGGATCATTATTTGGAAATTGGATGAACCTGCACATTGCTGTGATCTTGAGACCGAAGAGGTAACAGAAAAGCCTTGGTATCATGAAGTGAAGAGGTACCTTGAAGCTCAAGAATACCCCGAGGGTGTGTCTGTTAATGACAAGAAGTTTCTGAGAAGGTTCGCGGCAAAGTTCTTCCTCAGCAATGACATTCTTTACAAACGAAACCATGATTCAACCTTACTGCGCTGTGTGGATAAGATTGAAGCAGAAAGGATCATGGCAGAACTGCATGAAGGTACCTTCGGAACTCATTCCAATGGACATACCATGGCAAAGAAAATCCTTCGGGCAGGATATTACTGGTCTACGATGGAAGCCGATTGTTATCAGCATTCTCGGACATGTCACAAGTGTCAGGTCTATGCTGATAAGGTGCACATTCCTCCAGTTCCTCTGAACGTCTTGACAGCACCTTGGCCTTTTGCAATGTGGGGCATTGATATGATCGGCGAGATCAGACCTATGGCATCCAACGGGCACCACTTCATCCTGGTAGCGATTTATTACTTCACGAAGTGGGTTGAAGCAGCTTCCTTTGCCACCGTAACCAAGAACGTCGTGGCACGGTTCATTCGGCATAACCTGATCTGTCGATACGGTGTACCAGAGAGGGTCATTATGGATAATGGTACCAATCTTAACAACAAGATGATCACTGAGCTCTGCGAGCAATTCAAGATACAGCACCACAACTCTTCTCCCTACCGGCCGAAGATGAATGGGGCTGTAGAAGCAGCTAATAAAAATATCAAGAAGATCGTGCAGAAGATGACAGTGACCTACAAAGATTGGCACGAGATGTTACCATTTGCTCTTCATGGGTACCGTACCTCAGCACGGACGTCAACAGGGGCAACACCCTATTCCTTGGTATACGGCATGGAGGCAGTCCTGCCCGTTAAAGTTCAGATACCCTCTCTCCGGATCATGAAGGATGCAGGTTTGAACGAAGATGACTGGATCCAGACCCGGCTTGATCAACTAAACCTAATCGACGAAAAGAGACTCACTGCTATTTGTCATGGTCAGACGTACCAAAAACGGATGATCAAGGCATTTAACAAGAAAGTCAGATGACAAGAGTATCAATTCGGAGACCTGGTAATCAAGCGCATCATTCTACCTCAAGGTGATCCCAGGGGCAAATGGACCCCTACGTACGAAAGGCCATTTGTGGTTAAGAATATCTTCTCAGGAGGAGCGATGATTCTAACCACCATGGATGGTGACGACCTTCCTCACCCCGCCAATGCATACATAGTAAAAAGATACTACGCATGATTAAAGACCCGCTAGGTCGACTGGCCTAGGCAAAAATAAGGGCTTCCCGACTAACCAAAAGGGTTCAGGCAAAAATAAGGGATGAAAAAAAAATTTTGTACACCCGGCAAGTCGAAAACCTGAAAAGGCAGCTTGGGCAAAAATGGGTATCCCGGTGGACTGAAAACCCGAAAGGGCGGTCCAGGCAAAAGTTAGGGATAAGCGTAATACTATGTCTCATTGGATCACCCTGCATCCAGACTTCGGCATCAACTATCAAGCTCGGACGGCACCAATCAATCAGATTCATCTCCAACTAAGCAGCAAAGTGATGAGACGCTTGAAGACATAAAGGCGATAGCAGAGTTAGAACCCAGTGGGACTTTTCACATAGCTGTTTTGTTTTCCTTTTACAAATTGTATAAATTCTATTTGTTCGGCGGTGTTCTCTTACTAGGACGTCAGCCTCTTGTACACAAAACGCCTATTTACAGGCAAACTTCAAAATCAATACAAATTTCATCTTTCAGACAAATTGCAAATTGTTTTTCCTTTATCTGTTTTGCTTTGCAAAGAACATCCAATGTTCATTTTTGATATATGCATTTGACATTAATTGCTGCTCATAAATATTTACATGCGAAACAAAGGACTAATTATGGGTGACATCGGGAGTAGGGGCAATAAGAATTATCTAGGCGATCTAGTTGCTCTGTCCACCAAGGTACCAAGGTAGGTTCGGCTGAAGAATGTGACCGAGATACCTTCACTCCCCAAGAGTAAGACAGTAATGGTAGATCTCCCTACTGAGACTTGCAACTATGAACAAATCAGCAATACTCTCCCCAAGCAGAGTGGTCTACCGTCAGCCCCAAAAAGGTTGGGTATCCCCAGAAGATCTTAATATTCCCTAGCGGAGTATACAAATATTCCTCAGCAAGCATCCCCGGCAGTCTTGATATTCGTCAACAAAATATAAGAATGTTCCCCGGCGGAGTACAAGATACCCCCAATGGAGCCATTTTCCCAGTGCAGTCTAAAAAAGCTTCCCCGCTAGAGTTGAATCATCTTCCCCAGTAGATTCTGGAAGCTTGTCCCCTGCAGAGTACAAATGCATCTCCTCAGCCAAATTCAGAGGTTATCCCCACAAGAGTCTAACTGGGTTATCCTCAGCAAGTTGCAACGGAAAGATCATCCCCAGCGAAGTTCTTTCTATCCCCAGCGGAGTTCACTGTCAAAATCCCCAATAAAGCTTATCAACGGAATCCCCAGCGGAGTTATCATTAAAATCTCAGCAGAGCACCTCCTCCCCACAGAGTAATTCCCCGCAGAGTAATCTCTTCATCCAGTTTATTCCCCAATGGAGTCATCTTCTCCTACAGGTTTATTCACACAATCATCTTTGTTCATCATCCCCAGCGGAAACGAAGAATTCAACATCATTCTCCAGCAGTTATCCGGGATTTATTTTCCCCAGCTAAAACATCACATTTTCATACATCATGATACATGCATATATGCATCATATCATACGATCTCATTTACATTGAGAACATCATTGCTTGATCCATATCATGCATCGTATACGACTGACCTTTGCTTTTCAGGAAAGATACAGTTAAAGTTCCCAGCAGTCAAAGGAGACAAATCCAGTCAAAGGAGACAAATCCAGTCAAAGGAGACAAATCCAGTCAAAGGAGACAAATCCAGTCAAAGGAGACAAAGCCAGTCAATGGAGACAAAACCAGTTAAATCGATTCCTAAAGATTTTTCTGAAGACAGCCAATGGAGACAAAATCAGTTAAATCGATTCCTAAAGATTTTTCTGAGGCGAAGCCAGTCAATGGAGACAAAACCAGTTAAATCGATTACTAAAGATTTTTCTGAGGCAAAGCCAGTCAATGGAGACAAAACCAGTTAAATCGATTCCTAAAGATTTTTCTGAGGCGAAGCCAGTCAATGGAGACAAAACCAGTTAAATCGATTCCTAAAGATTTTTCTGAGGCGAAGCCAGTCAATGGAGACAAAACCAGTTAAATCGATTCCTAAAGATTTTTCTGAGGCGAAACCAGTCAATGGAGACAAAATCAGTTAAATCGATTCCTAAAGATATTTTTGAAGCCAGTCAATAGAGACAACCCGTCAATGAAGACAACCCGTCAATGAAGACAACCCGTCAATAGAGATAACCCGTCAATGAAGACAACCTGTCAATAGAGACAACCCGTCAATGAAGATAACCTGTCAACGAAGACAAAACTACCTACCAACAACCTCCAGATGGCATCTATAATCCCATCCTCCTATCCATAATCTCTCCAAATGGCATCTGTAAGCCCATTGCCGACATCACATTGCTGATACTACACCATGCGAGTGCAAGTTTCTGGGCACTTTAGTGTTCAATCATCTTCCACCTTCGAATCACGGAAGGCACGCAAGCCAATCTACATCCTCAGGTTTAAGAAGATTGAACAGGGGCAACTGTTGTACCCCAAAATTTGCCCTCCCATATTCCTCAAGATATGTCAAGGATGAGCTTCAAATGGCTCAAGATTGCTCAAGGGTTGTACAGTCAAACCACCTCCTAAGCCAGCTGAAATTAGGGTTTGATTCTTTCAAGGAATTTGGGATTTTAAATGGTTCAATCAAGTCTCATAGGCCTATATACATTCTTAAGCACCTACATGCCAAGTTTCAAGACTCACAGTGCCCATTTGCACAGTCAAAAGCTCCATTTGATCTACAGTCAACTGCAAGGGCAAAATGGTCATTTTGCAGTCAAAAGTCAGAATTTTTGGTCAACATCTTATTTTGAGTCCACAATCATCATTTGATCAAGTCTTGATCATGATTCCACAAGAATAGCTCAAAAATCATCAAGGTGCAAAAAGTTACTATTTTTGGACAGTAGAAAAGTCAACTGTATCTTGACCAGGGCATAACTTTTTCATGGTTCATCATAAAAATCCCATCCAATGCTCATTTTGAAGGGGATGCAATTTCCTACAATCCATCTTCACACTCCAAGATCATAAAATGCACTCACAAGAAGTTACCAATTTTTACATTATAGGTCAATTTCAAAAGTCAACAAAAGTACACTTTGAGTCAAAGGCCATAACTTGAGATTGGTAAATCCAAATGACATGGGACCAAAGGCATTGGTTAGAGGACTTCAAGAGATTTCTAAAATGTCCAAGAACATGGTCATATGATCAAAATTGAGCAAGTTGTGCATTGGAGAAGTTGGGAAATTTTCATGAATTTGCAAAAGTCAACTTTGCTCAAAACACCTTATTTTTGCTAATGGGCCTCAAATCTCTTCTTGAAACTTTACCCATGACCTATGCACGACCCATCAAGATTAATTGGATTTATTTTCTTATTTTTATTGATTAATTGGATTTTTAATTAATATTAATTCATTTAATCAATTTAAATCATAAGAAAATAGAAGATTTGTTTTTTAAATCTTTTTGTGAAGCAAATATGACCTAAACATGCTGGCAAATTCGTGCACAAGTCAAAGATATCAAAAAATCCAATTTTGGAAAGTTTGTTCAATCATGAAAATCAAGAATATTTGATTTTTCAATCAAGGATCCAATCATCAATGCACATGGATTTTTGCCCAGCTTTTGACCTAATTCAATTGCCTTATATGTATGCAAGCAAACCCTGACCTAATGGACGTGAAAAAATTGCAGAAACCACCCTGTCCAATTCCAAGAATTTCCAAGAAAATTGAAAACCGGTTCTTGCATTCTAGGTCGATTCAAGGGTTTTTGTTGATTCAAATACATTGCAGGAGGTTCCAGGAACGTTTTGCAATCAAACTCAGGCATTAAAACTCAAAGAATCGTCATATACAGAACCACGGTTTGCCTTTTTGATTCGAAATCGTATTGCCTAATTCATGCGCATTTAACATGTTTTCATGATTGTTTTGCATTGCTAGGAACCATACGAAGCTAATGGTATGACTGAATTAAACTATAACGCCCTGAATCAAAAGATGCCATGATCAAAATTCTAGGGTTCTTGAGCTTTCAATTAGGGCTTTCTAAACCAGGAACAATTGGGACCAGTGAGACACATGGTTGAGATCATGAGAACAAGACGAACAAGCCCAACCCCTCGCGAAATATTTATATCCACTGTGCTTCTAATCGCTATTTTTTATTGCAGGAATTAGTGGGGGTTAAAAACCCCCGCTATCTAATATTATTTATGCAGAACGAATGAAGAAGATGATGAGGTGTTAGCATCTGGTTGGTTTATTTGAAAAAAGCGCGCGTTTGTTTTTTATTTTACAGCATATTGAGTTGTTTCATATATAATAATCGCCTCTTATTTTACTAACAATATGAACATGTTGGCTGAGTGGTTGGGGAAAGCGTGCAAAGTCCATTGGGACCTGGGTTCGAATCCCAGGTCCCCCCAAAACACTTATTCCATTTTTTTCTTTATGTGTTCACATGCAGCTTTCAAAAGGTGGTACACCATACATCTCAAATCTCAACATGCCAGTTGTCTTCAGACTGAAATCCAATGGCCTAGATGGAAGGACTATCATGGTCCTTAGTCAACACACGCGTGGATGATCTCAAGAGTCAAAGTAGGCTTGAGTATTGATGGGCCACAAATTTCCAAACACCTCCAAAATTGGGCCAGCACCCCCTGAGTTTATTTTCTTCTTTTCCTTTTTATTTTTATCAAATTGTTTTTATTAATTTTTAATTAACTACTAACTAAAATAATTAAAAAAATTTTAATAAATTCAGAAAACATAAAAATATAATATTTTTATTTATTAAATTTAATTAGTTATTTTGTAAATAAATACTAACATAATTAATTTATTTAGTTAATTAGGTTAATTTTAATATTTTCACAATAAATCTAAAACTAATGTAGAATTAGGGTTTCTTGACAATTTTGATCATCTTTTATTTATTTCCTTGAAACATAAAAAACTCAAAAAATATTTCTTTCTTTTAATTAATTAATTAGCTTAGGTTTAATTTAATGCAAAATAGCAAAACTTCCTTCTTTCTCAAAAAAGGGTCAAAACCCTAAAAAACTCTCCGATCCAATTTTTTCTCGCGCGTGTGATTATTCTTGATTCATATTTTGATCCATTATTATGTAATTGTTCTGAGGATGTAATAGCTTTAATTAGGACCTTTTTATCGCTTTATTTAATTTTCCGCAATTTACTTTTCCAAGGGTTTGTTTTTGGCGATGTAAATACCCGACGCCTTGTAATAGTTTAGTTTATTTTTCGCAACTATTAACTGCTAGATGTATGTTAACTAGGCTATGCATGTTAAGATCCTCTCTAAAATTAAAATCAATCGTAGCTCACCATAACATGTACAAAGATAACATAACTGAAACCTGACACACTCGCACATGCCACTCCTAGGGTACGCCTCACTTGGTTGCCTCGACGTGGTCATTGAGTATAGGGTGTTTTAGAGGTCGCCCTCCTGTCTAAAGATCAAAGTTGCCTCGAAACGGTTGCCTCGATAAAAAATGATCTAAGACATTAGGGTTACCGCTAAGGCGTCCTACTATTGCTTTGGTGACCACATGTCCTTATAATCGAATTGACCCTAAAACTCCAACGACGGTGCTACCTACTTCTCAATAGTGGAATGCTACTGTCTAAAGGACATTTACACAGCTTAATTTCTTTTGAGTAGGTAGAGGTTCTTAGATACTTGCTCTTTCAAAACAAAAATACTTTTCGCACTTACACTTTCAAACAAAAGTTTTCAAACAAACACTTCATACACTCTTGAGGACAGATACAAGAGTTAAATCGAAGTTTTCGAACAAAACTTTTTCAAAACCCACAAACACAAGAAAAGCAAAAAAAACATTTTGAAAACATAGTGAGCAAGTACCTAAGAGCCCGTGGATAACCACGGATAGAAAGGGTGCTAACACCTTCCCTTTCTATAATCTACCTCCCGAACCCGAGAAACATCTCGAAAAGGAATTTTGATGTGCTTTTGTCCTTTCCTTGTTGGAGAAAATAAAAGACGGTGGCGACTCTTGCTTACCGCGACATTTTGCGAAACGCAAACGCGAACCAGCATTCCAAAACAGTCAATTCTATTTCCACCGATCACAAAACCCAAACCAAACTTGTTAGTCTTCTGTGAAAAATCAGGGAGTTGGCCCCAATTTGCACACCCACCTTTCTCGACAACAGCCCGGGCATCCTTTAGGGAGGCCATCTTCATAGGAGAATCTTCAATAACAGTCTCAGTTGATGCCAGCGTCTGGGGAACCTCTTCAAAGTGCTGAAATGGGGTCTCAATGAACTCCCCATCCATTTCTATGTATCGGAAGGAGTTGAGGTGGCTAACCATGTACTCCTCTTCTCCTTGTACTGTCACAATCTTCCCTTTGACCGAGTATTTCAGCTTCTGGTGGAGCGTTGAGGTCACTGCCCCAGCTTTGTGGATCCATGGGCGACCCAACAAACAAGAATAAGAAGGCCGAATGTCCATCAAATAGAATGTAGAGTTGAAAACCTGAGAACCAACCTTAATCGGGATATCCACTTCTCCATGCACCATCCTCTTGGACCCATCAAAGGCCCTAACAACAATGTTGCTTGGCTTCAGCTCCAACCCTTCACAGTCCAACCGGTCTAGAGCTTTCTTAGGCAGAACATTCAATGAGGAACCAGTATCCACTAATACATGAGCAAGAGTAGTGCCCCTGCATTCAATGGAGACATGCAGGGCATCATTGTGATTCTTCCCTTTAGCAGTCAAGTCGGCGTCAGAGAAACCCAACCCATTATCAGCAGTCAGACTAGCCACGCAATCTTTAAATTGATCAGTCGATGTTTCTTGTGGTACGTATGCAGTCTTCAGAAATGCAAGCATAGCCTTGGCATGGGCCTCTGAGCATAGCAACAGTGACAACATAGAAATCTTGGGCGGGGTTTGCCGCAGCTGCTCGACTACATTGTAGTCACTCTTTTTGATGATCTTTAAAATCTCTTCCATCTCTTGTCTAGGAGCTTCAACAGTAATCGTCTTCGGTGCCTCTGTCTGGGCAGGCTCATCAGTGATCCCTTTGCCCCGAATGTCAGATGACTCGGCGACAGGGGTAAGAATAGGAACTTGAACAGGAATAGTAGCAGGTACACTGGCAGGTGTAATAGCAACGGATTTCTGGGCAGTTGGTGGAGAGATATCAGGTGAGACAAGTCTCCCGTTGCGGGTGACTTTAGCAGGTCCAACAATATTGCTGACGTCAGTATCAGCATCCAACTCTTGTTTAACTCCATGAAAATAAACATCAACCCCGTAATGCCAAGGGACAGCTTTGTCAGAGGTGTAGGGGATAGGCCCTGGAACAGTGATGATCAACAGCGTGATTCTTGGAACATATGTAATTCTAACAGGCTTCCTCGAGAGAGCCTTGGAAGAATTGTCGAAAATGGTGATAATGGCAACATCTTCAGTACGAACTAAAGGAAAAAAAGTCTTCTCAAACAGAATTTCTTTACTATCCATCAGGCGTTGGACACCTGATTTCAAAAGATGGCAACCGGTTGGTAGGGCAGAACACATACGGCAACCTTCATTACAGCCCGGAAATAAACCGGCTAGCAAAAGGTTCTTCTTCACATTCATCAAAGGGGTAGCAATATCATTCACAGAAACCACAAACGAGTCTTTAAAAACAGCATTTACTTCATGCTTGGGCATAGGAGCAGTCACAATATTAGGTCTTTCGGGCGCCTCGAACTCAATCTCCTTAGCATCAATTAAGTCCTGTATCTTATTCTTCAAAGACCAACAATCATTTGTATTATGCCCCGGGCTATCAGAGTGAAAAGCACAGCGGGCATTAGGGTTATACTTTGGTGATGTTGTATTTGGATTCTTCGAGGCCTCCCTTGGAACCACCAGGTTGGTTTTCAGTAACTGTGGCAGAATCTGAGACAAAGTCATGTTGAGATGGGTGAATTGCCTTCGAGGTATCTCGTCCTTTTGTTGGTTGTTGTGTTGAGGAGCACCAGCAGGTCTTGAAATAACAACCACATTAACAGCTTGGCAGCGTTCAGGTCTATTCTGGCTTTTCAAACTGTAGATAGCACTTGACTCTTTCTTAAAAGGCTTCTTCTCGGTGCTTGATGAAGCACCCTTTTGTATCTTACTTGCCTTAATACCAGCCTCAATCCTCTCATCGGTCATAATTAGCTTTGTAAACCCAGACAAAGAGCTTCCAATCAGATGGTTGAAAAATGGACCAGACAAGGTCCCCAGAAACATATCCACAAGCTCCCGATCAGCCAAGGGTGGTTGTACTCTTCCAGCGAGGTCCCTCCACTTCTGAGCATAATCTTTAAAACCTCCGCCCGTTCCCATTGACATACCCTGGAGTTTGGTACGCGTGGGAGCGAGGTCGGAATTGTATTGGTACTGCCTGTAGAAAGCCGTAGCCAAATCCTCCCAACTGCGGATACTGGCTCCGTCCAACTAGTAAAACCATTCAAGATGAGTCCCTGAGAGACTGTCTTGAAAGAAGTGGATCCAAAGGTTCTTATCATCGGTGTACGGCTGAATCTTCCTTACATATGACTGGAGGTGCAGCTTTGGATAAGAAACTTCGTCATACTTAGCAAAGGCTGGTGCTTTGAATTTGTGGGGAATCACCACCCAGATGATAGACCCAGATCACCAAAGTCCAGACCAGGCACTTTCTGAACTTCCATCACACTCAACCGGTCTTCCAGTTGTTTGTATCTATCCTCGGCCGGAGGATACTGGTCTTCGTCAAAGTCCGTCTCATTGTCTGAGACCACAGGGCTAGGAGCCCTCCTTTCTTCCTGACTATCTTTCCCTCCAGATGAGGTGGTCAAATCGACTTCATCTTGTAGCTTGTTTCCAAACCTGTGACCTGTGTTAAACAGTAATGTCCTCTTCTTCTTCTTCTTCTTCTTCTCTTTCAGAATAAGGGTCTTCAGATCTTGCTGACCCTTAGCTAGATTCATGAACAGCTCTTGGAATTGGGCATTCTGGGCCTGTAGGGCCTTGATTGCTTGCTCAGTTGATGGTTCAGCAGACATGATGTTGAAATAAATAGTGAAGAAGATAAGAGACCTGTAATGGGTACCTGTTATGAAGTGCATGGGATGAAATGCATATGATATGATTTCAAAGACAACCGAGAGATTCAAATTCGTAAACAAGAAATGAAACACACTTTATTAGATAAACTTTGAAATTCAAATTGTTCAATAAATTGCCCTTAAGGCGTTACAAGAAAGGAAATACTGAAAAGTAAATAGAACTGGAAAGTAAATAAACAAAGGGCAATCAGTGCTCCCATGGTCGCTTCTTGTCGGTGCAGACATAGTCATTGAGAATCTGCTCGTTCTCCAGCTGCCTAGTCAGCTTCTGGATCTTCTGCTCTTGCTCGTTGAACTTTTCTCAGTAAGCATCTTGCTCCTCTATCAGCTGCATCCAAGACCTTTTCAGTGCCCCAATGTCAGTGGGCATATGAGGATGGAGGATGGTCGGAAGAACCCCTTCTTCATTAGCAACTTCAACAATGATAGGCAGGACGGCTTCATATGGCATACCCAGCTTTTGGGCACGGATACGGACCCATCTGAGATATGGCTCCATCGGAAGAGAAGTCTTTGGACCTAGCTCGTGTGGATCAGATATGTGAACTCTATCCCAAGCCCTTATGAACCTGCGGCGTTGCTCGTCGCTATCCCCTTGAAAATCAAAGATGATGCTAGGCATTAACAGCTCATGAGGTCCTTCTCTTCTGGCTCTCCCAAACTGACGTAAGGCCAAGCACGGATTGTAAGAAATTCCTCCATTGGTTCCTATCAGTGGAACATTGGGGTACTCCCCACATCGATCAATGATAGCCACCTCATCCATACCCTTGATAGTCCAGATAATGTCATTATGAGAGAGAGACATAACCCTATAAGCCCAGCCCATGCCTTATTTGTTCTTCAGCAGTGATTTGGGGAGGTGCAAAATAAACCACCTCGCCAATAATGGAGCACAGCACATCAAGGTTCCCCGCTTTCGGGCAGTACGGGCATAAAGCTGATGAAGAATGTCACCCAAGAGCGTGGGCACAAGATTACGAGAGATGAAGATTTTCACCGCACTCACATCAACAAAGGAGTCAGAGTTCGGAAACAATACCAAGCCATATATCAGAAGAGCCAGAATATCCTCGAATGCCTTGAAGTCTAGACTATCCCAGAAGTAATTAGCCTTACCAACCAAGAACTTAGTCAGAAAGCCCTTTGCTCCACTTCTAGTCTCCCAATTAGCCATCACCTCATCCTTTGTCATATGAATGGCTGGAGCAATCTCTTCCGGCCTAAGGGTCTTCTCCCAACCAGTAAACAGGGTCTGCTCCCAGATAGGGATACCAAGTAGGTCAGAGAAATCTTCTAAGGTGGGGACCAGCTGGTAGTCTTGAAAAGTAAAGAAATGGTACAGCGGATCATAGAACTGGACCAGGATACTCATCATCTGCTCGTCCAATTTGGAAGTGACCAAACCCAAGAGGTAACCATGTCTCCTGATGAAGGAGGTGGTATCTGGCATCTTTGCAATCAATTCTTTAAGCATGGTGGGAACCTGGACAAAGTTAATCCAGATGGTATTCCTACGCATGGGCATCATGACCTGCAAAACAGAACAAAGATGAATCCTTCCTGACTTTGAAATAGGTTAGTCCAATGCAAGATGTATGCAATGTTATGATGTCATGATATCATGATAGTAAGCACACCACAAGTATCCACAAATAGCAAACATGGTAAAGGCACACAAGTCACACAGAGAGCCCTTAGATTTCTGGCTGGCAAGGAGTCTAGGTACTACCCTCTTTCAGTTCAGTTGGTTTAAACCTGTCCTAAAAATAGTAACCGGGTTCTAGAGGATCTCAATATCACTGACTACCCTCGATCGGTCATAATTCCAGTTTAGCAACCTTTTCTTGCGGCCGGAATCATCGCGAGAGTTTAGTCTCAATGAGTGTAGCATATTGCTACTGTTTTATGGCCAAGTTGGTCAATTTAAAGGTTCTAAGGTCAGTTGGTGTTTAATAACCCCTTAGAAGACCCATATTCTCCTCGTTCCAACACAAGGGATATCAGTACATACTAAAGTGCCACACCAACGTAGCTACTGCTTCAACAGTATCGGTCTATGTCGTACAGTTCCCTCACAGTTTATTACTACTTACCTAAAGGGTATCCCCCAGATCCGGGTTAGGATCTATAGTAACTCCGATACAAGCCCATAAATATAAAGCATACAAAGCAAACAATTGAAAACACAATGATCTAAAACTAAGGTACACCCCACTTATTAAGATTGTCCCCAGCAGAGTCGCCAGTTTTGTGATACGGTGGGAGAGAACTGACTATTTTCGGAATGCTGGTTCGCGTTTTGCGTTTGTGTTTACAAAATGTCGCGGTAAGCAAGAGTCGCCACCGACTTTTATTTTATCCAACAAGGAAAGGAAAAAAGCACAACAAAATTCCTTTTTCGAGATGTTTCTCGGGTTCGGGGGGGGTAGATTATAGAAAGGGAAGGTGTTAGCACCCTTTCTATCCGTGATTATCCACGGGCTCTTAGGTACTTGCTCAAAGTGTTTTCAAAATTGCTTTTCTTTGTGTTTGTGGGTTTGAAAAGAGTTTTTGTTTGAAAGGTGTAAGTGCGAAAAGTTTTGTTTTGTTTTGAAAGAGCAAGTATCTAAGATCCATCTACCTACTCTAAAGAGGAATCAATTTGTGCTAATGTCCTTTGGACAATGCTATCCCACTATGAATGAGTAGGTAGCATCGTCGTTGGAGTTTTAAGGGTCAATTCGATTAAGGGACGTGCGGTCACTAAAGCAATGTTAGGACGCCTTAGCGGTAACCCTAATGTCTTAGATCATTTTTCCGAGGCAACCGTTTCGAGGCAACTATGATCTTTGGACAAGAGGGCGACCTCTAAAACTTCCTATACTCAATGACCACGTTCGAAGGCAACCAAGCAAGGTGTACCCTAAGAGTGCGCATGTGCGAGTGTATTGTTTTCAGTTAATTTTATCTTTGTACATGTCATGGGTGAGCTATGTTGATTTTAAGTTAAACATTCGATCTTGTCATGCATTCCCTATTAACAAACATCTAACAGTTTATAAGTTGCGGAAATTAAATTGCGGAATTTAAACTAACTATTACAAGGCGTCGGGTATTTACATCGCCAAAAACAACCCTTGAAATTAAAATGCGGAAAATAAAAAAAGCGATAAAAATATTTAAAGTCCTATTAAACTATTGCATTCCGAGAAACAGATACAATATTGAATTAAAAAAATGGGTCGCGTGCGAGAAATTAAATCGGGCGAGTTTTAGGGTTTTGACCCTTTGTTTATTAAAGAAAAGATTTTTTTGTTATTTTTGAATTTATGGAAGAAATTAAATTAAGTTAATTATTAAATTAATAAACAAATTAATTAATTAATGAAAATAATATTTTTGGAATTTTGATATTAAAGGAAAGAAAATAAAATTAATCAAAGTTAATAAACCTAATTGTCTAAATTAATTTTAATTATTGCAAAATATATTAAAATTTAATTCCTAATTAAACTAAATTAATTAAATTAATTTTATTAACAAAAATAAAAATGTTGGAAATTAATTTTAATAATGAAAATGTTTTTGGTTTTTAATTTTAATGAGAAAAAGTTTTAATTGGTTAATTAAAAATAATAACAATAAATAAATAGATAAAAGAAATAAAATGAAAATAGAAAAGGTTAGGAGGTTATGGGCCTGATTAGGGGGTCTTGATAGCAATTTCGTAGCCCAACAATCCATTGTCCTGGCTGACTTTTCTGATTCCATATGGCATGTTGACTAGGCAATAGGGTGGACATCACGCTTGGACCACCAGATCTGGCCTGGGGCCATCTGGCGCTTTGAGATCTAAGGGCATATGATAGGCCACAATTGCTGAAGCGCACTGGAATACCTGAAGAAAAATAATGCAAAGTAATATGGGGGGCCTGGGATTCGAACCCAGGTCCCATAAGTCATTGGACAACGCCCTTGCCACTACACCACTACGCTTCATTTGTTATAGTATTGGAAACTAATAATAATAAAACAAAAACAAATTAATGGATCAGAAAAAAATAAAAGCGCGCTATATTTGAACCATCCAACCAAAGGGAGACGCGTCATCGTCTTCTTCATTCACCCTGGTTATTTACCTGCGGATTTATATCCGCAGCTAAATTCGTATGACGTTCCAAAAATCAAACCTAGGCCATGAAAACGAACCCCAAGACCATGGTTGTATTCGTCTGGGAATCCTGATTAAACCTATACCATTCTTGGACCTTGATTTCGCCTGTACAAGAAAACCTCAAAAAAACAATCCAAGAACCCTAGAATGCTTGTAAATTGAACAAGCATCATGAATATGCCAATCATTTGTCAAAAAAATGCAAGAACATGAGGATACAATTTCGAATACATGGCGGTTTTTTGAGAGACTTACAGTGCTTTAGAACGTGTATGGAGATTGGTTTTGAGTTGGCTTCGCTTCAGTGGATATCCAGCAAGTGATTGGTGTGGAGTTTTGCCCTTGAAAACGCCTCTATGCACGATTTCAGTTTCACACTTTTTCACCTTTTTTCCAAGTTTGCTTTTGATGATTCTGCAGCCTCTAACCCCTAATTCGTGTGCCTTTCACTTGTATAAGTAATGAGAAATGCATTGGGTCAACAAATGTGGGCCGAATCCTTGTGCATCAATGCTTGGAGATTTGATTTGATCCTCCATTGATAACCTTCAAAATTTGCCAAAAATCCAATCTTTTTGCACATGGAATGTATGACACGAATTTGATTCACTTGATGATGATGATTAGGTCCTGAAATAGCCAAAAAGATCTCATGTAATCAAGTTTTGTGATTTTATTTGATTTAAATTGATTTAAATGGAATAATTCAATAAAAAATCAAATAAAATAGAAAAATTGACAAATGGACACAAGGATGAGGCTAGGACACGTGTGGAGTGTGAAAAGATCAAATCAAGTAGAAAAGAATGGGCCCCTTTGACAAAATTTGAAGTTTTGGGGATAGTTGACTTTTGACAATTTTACAAAAATGCCCAACTTCAACAATGCATAACTTCTTCAATTTTGAACTTTTGGAGGTGTTCTATGACTTTTTAGAAGGCTTGAGATGTCCTATAACCAACCCGTTTGGTCTCATCTAATTTTGATATTCCATGCTCAAGTTATAAGCTTTGGAAAAAAAGGTGTTTTTGTTGACTTTCAAAAATGACCTATAATGTCCAAATTTGTAACTTTTTGTGAGTGCATTTTATGATCTTGGGGTGTGAATATGGATTGTAGGAAATTGCCTCCTCTTCAAAATGAGCTTTTGATGGGTCATTTCTTATAAAGTATGAGAAAGTTATGCTTGGTCAAAGTTGAGTTGACTTTTCCTACAAAACCCTAATTTAGCAACTTTTGAATCTTGATGAATTTTGAGCAATCCTTGATGAATCATGATCAACCCTTGATAAAATGATGAAATATCCTTCAAAATGAGAACTTTGACAAAAAATCTTGAAGTTTGACTGTTTATAGGTCACAGTTGACTTTTGCCCTAACATAGTCGATTTTGGGACCCTTTGAGCAATTGACTGACCAAACTTCCTCTGCAAGGCTTGAAATTTGACATGGATTAACTTGAGGATATATTAGGACATTGGGGAGAACTTTAGTTCATTTGGATGCAAGTACCTTGATGCAACACAAAACCCTAATTTGAGGTTGACTGCCTTAGGAGATAGCTTGATTGTCCAACTCTTGAGCAATCTTGAACCACTTGGAGATTTTTCTTACAATGTCTTGAGAAATATGAGAGGGCAAATTTTGGGGTACAACACACACAGATTAATAAAATACAAGAATAATATAAGTTTTATTTAATTAATATTGTTTTCTTTAAAAAATATGTGAATAATAGAATTTTGATTAATAAAATTTTCTTCCTTTAAACTTTTTATTTACATAATTAATAAAACACAAAGAATAATAATAATTTTTAATCTTTCTTTTTAGAATAGATTTTTATTTGTTTATTTTTAAATAAATACATGCATCTCATTATATTATTGATTTCTTCATTTGTTATGATTTTATATTGAATTGCGGCGATTCGATTTGGTTGTAACACTTGATATTTGGACATTGTTATCCTTGTGAGATTCATCCTCATTTGTAAATAATTTGTACCCCCCGTCCTCGGATACTTTTGTAATAACTTAGACTTTTAATTTCCGCAATTTATTGCTTTCAATATACTGTATAGTAATTAGGCGTGTATGGAAAGATTCAAAATCAATCGCTAGATGACTTAATACAAGACAAAAAGCATGTAAAATGACAAACACAATGCACACATGCACCTCTAGGGTAACCTCGCTTGTTGCTTCGGAAATGCAATCATGTCCCTCGAATATGAGACACTCTAGAAAATGCCCCTTCGATAAACAAAGATAATAGTCCCTCGATGACCCTCGATGTTGCCTTCGATAAAACGATCTCGTCCCTTACAAAATTGCTAGAGCGTCTCACAAGTTGCTTTCAATGATTGTATGCGATGACCCGTGCATGTCCCGTTTAACATCCTAACACAAGGTTGTTCACCAAATGCAATGGTGAAATAACACTGTCAAAAGGGTTAAAAACATATTAGGAAAGATCTTTGAGTAAAATAGGGTAGATAACTCTTAGTTACTTGATCAAAAGCTTGCAAAACATCCTTGATATTTTCAAACACACTTCACAACACAATTTCAAAACATTTCCCAAATCAAACTTTCAAACATTGAAATCTTTTCAAAAGACAAAACACCTTTGTATACATTCAAACAAGAATCATTACAAAGGTTTCCACAATGATGGCCTCTTTTCAAAACATCTTTCAAAACCACATACAAAGCACCATTTCAAACAATTGAAAAGCAAAAGCAAGTGATCTAAACAAGTAACTAAGAGACCATGGATAACCATGGATGAAAAGGGTGCTTGCACCTTCCCTTTTCATAATCTACTCCCCGAACCCAAGAAAACATCTCAAAGGTCTTTCCTGTGCTTTTTGACCTTTCCTTAGGATAAAATAAAAAGTTGGTGGCGACTCTTGCTAAACCGAAACATTTGCGAACACAAATACAAAACCTCAAGTCAGTTCTCCCACCGTATCACAGCAAGCAACTACAAGCTATCTACCTACTTAAAATATCTTTGTTCTTTTCCTCTTTTCCTTTAGATAGTGATATCCTACCATTAGTTGGTGGGTAACCCTATCATTGGATGTTTAAGGAACAGGCGCGGGTCATCGTACAGTCACGAAGGCAACTCGTAAGATACTTTAGCAATTACCTTAAGGTACTAAGATCATTTACTGAGGCAGCATCGAAGGGTCGTCGAGAGACTGATCTTTTAACCAAATATTCTTTGCTAAAATTTCTTACGTTCGAGAGACGTGACTATTTGTTTTCCGAAGGCAACAAGTGAGGGTCACCCTAGAGGTGCGTGTGTGTGAAGTGTTTTATGTTTCAATTATTGATCTTGAAGTTAGGTTTTCTAGCGTTTTCCTTTTAAGTCTTACCATGCACACCTAATTAGTATAACAATTAAATATATACATAAGGGCAGAAAATAAAATTGCGGGAATTAATCTACATTATTACATCGCTTCGGGGATGGGGGAATACAAACCATAAAATGGGGATAAAAATGTAAAAGGATCCTAATTAGCTATTACAAACTTTGGGCAATTACAATATTGAAAAAAATGCGAAAAAGTAAATAAATGCGCGGAGATTGAAGAGGGCAAGATATCTAAAAAAATTCTAAGTATGAAAAATATTTTTGGTGTTTTTATTTAGAAAAATAATTGAATGATAATTAAAGCCTAATTCTAATTATATTTTAATTAATAAAATAAACTTAAAGTGATTAAATTAATTAATTTTTATTATGAAAATAAAGTTAATTAATTAAAATCTATATCTAATTTTTTTTATGATCTTATTGAAAAAAGTGATTAAAAAAAGAAAATAAATATATTAAAAATAATAATAAAAAAAAAAGGACTATGGGCCTGTTTTGTAAAAAGCAGATGGGGGTGCAAGGGGAGAAGGTTGCCTGTAATGTCTGGTTCGATAATCAATGACTTCGCTGCCCTAACAATAATAAAACACCATTTATGCGTCAAACTTTACATGTAATGTACCTATCATATTCTAATGATGCATATGAGGAGATCAAACATGTTAGTAATGATTAAAAATGCAAGAAAACATAGTTTTGATTTTTACCAATTTCAAAAACCAGTGTGATGCACAGATCATGTTCTGCTGCTCGAGGAGTACAGCTATGGATCTAGATCAACTCCTTTTATCTTCAGGAGGTGAATGCTAGCCTTAGTTCGGATTGGAACTTGCTGGAAATGTGAGATATAATTTTCACAACTTCTTTGAATTTTAGAGAATTTTTGGAGAGCTTTTTATGCAATGATTCCGTGGTCCCTTGGTATGGCTTTGCTTACCTTTATATAGAGAATGAAATAGGAGCCAACAAGTATGGAAAGGGAAAAGGTATTCATGCCCATGAAATCAATATTCCAACACATTGAAAACTTGCCTTCTTTGTATGATTCTTGTCTCTTGGATGCCTTGCACGAATCTGGACATGTTGTTGGCTTGTATTTGGACTGACAAATATGGCATGGAATCAACTCATGAAGCCATGGTTTAAACAAGAATCAAATTTTGAAAAATTGCCAATTTGAGTTTTTTCTTTGCCATTTTGATTCTTGTACATTTTGGAAAGGTTATAATGAGTTGTCATGAGTTGTCTTGGGCCTTTGGATGGTTGAAACAAAAAGCTCAAGCCTCTATACCATTGTTTCATATTTTATTTGATTTTATTTGCACTTAAATGAATAAAAATTCAAATAAAAGAAATAAAAATCATAAAAAATATGTGTGTGTATTTAGAGGTCCTCTAACACCTTATGAAAATGTTTGAACATCAAAAGTTAGGCCCACTAGTTCAAAACTTCAATTTTGCTCATTTTGCATTTCATGAATTTCTTCAAAATTTCCCAACTTGTGCAACTCATAACTGGCTCAATTTTCATCTTTTGAAGATGATCTTGGACTTTTTCGAAAGCTCAAGATGCCCTCTACAATTTCTATGTTGATCATGTTTGCTTTTGAAGACTTTATCATGATGTAAGTTGCCTTGACAAAAAGTGTCTTTTGTTGACTTTTGAAATGACCTATAATGTTTTAGCTCATATCTTTAAAATGAAGCATTTTTTGGACTTGATCATACAATCAAAGTTGTAGGGAAATTAATTTTCTTCAAAATAAGCTTTGGTTGGGGAAAAGTTGATGAAGTATGTGAAAGTTATGTCTGGTCAAAGTTTAGTTGACTTCTCCTAAGGAAACCCTAATTTGACAATTCTTGACTTTTAATGATTTGAGAGATTTCCTTGGTGAATCATGATCAAACCTTGATGAAATTATGAATATCACTTCAAAATGTTGATGTTGACAAAAAATCTTGAAGTTTGACTGTATGTTGACCATAGTTGACTTTTTACCCAATACAATTGATTTTCGATCATTTAAGTCATTGACTGAGCAAACTTGTGATGCAAGACTTGAAACTTGATATGAACCTTGTTGAGGACCTATGATGAACCATGGAAACCACTTGAGACCTTTTCAACCCAAGTTTCCTTGAGAGACTCAAAACCCTAATTACAGACCTTTGGCTTAGGAGGTGGGTTGACTGGTCATCCCTTGAGATTCTTTGAGTATTTGAGGAGCCTTGAAAGAATGTCTTAAGAAAGATGGGAGGGAAAATTTTGGGGTACAACACTAAGATATTACACGTTCATGGGATTGGGTACATTTTACTTACAATAGGGGGATAAATCATAAACTATATTGTATATCCTGGAAATATTAACTCTATCTGGGTCATAAAGTCATCAGAAACAGAGGTAAGATGTGTAAATCGACTACATGGACAAAGGGTAACATGACCGGGTATTAGCTCGACTGAAGTTGGAAGATGATGATAATTACACATGAGTAATATCTTGTATGGGGCGCAAGAGCAGGGAATGTCCATGATCAGGGTACAACAACCTATAGTCGGCTAAGAGCCCGACCCAGACATAAGCATAACGATTATCAGCTGACTAATATGGATGTTATGCTATCTTCAATGCACCCATTCATGGCTAAAGGCAACCGTTGTACTCGCTTAACACGGTACATAAACTAAGAGTCACCTCTTAAATAAGGCTCTTAAAGGGGCAATGGAATAACTATATAAAGGGGATTCTGCTTGAGGGATAAGCAAGACATTCATCTTGGGTCAATACGTACCATCATCGTAGCACCCAAATCCCCCGAGATCATATAGAAATCTACACATATTGCGCCTCTCTTTATTCCTACTAGGAAGTTACTCATTTAGTATTTTTTGAAAGAACATTTGGCGACTGCCGTGGGACCTCGGTAAAACTTTCCTATGCCACACATCCAAAGCACATTCAGAAGAATATCCTCTGAAGGGTGAAATAATCGGATGAACAATCAACTGATAATGAAATCAATGAAGTCGCCATCGAACGTTTTTTATCCCACAAAAAGGGAAAGGCAAACATCGAGTAAACCTAAAAAGGGTGAAATCACGATCAAACGACGGAGAGATAAGAGTAAGGGAGTCTGTTACGCGAGAGGAAGGTATTAGCACCCCACACGCCCGTAGTACTCTATGGTATCCAATATTGTTTCTCTAATCATAGGGTGTGTGAGAATCTATATCTAAACTGTACAAGGAATGCATGCAAAAGAAAGGAGAAAAGAATGTAGGGAAAATAAAAGTTGTGCTCGTTCGGGCCCTACCCCGATGCCTATGTATCCCTTTTAAGGAATCTGAGCAACCGTAGTTTGGCTTCAAAAGTTTTTGTTGGTTTGTATTTTTTTAATGAACAATATTAATTTTGCCTTCTAACGCAACTCGATCTTTGGAGACTTACGCGTCAGCACATAAGTGAATTAACATGTTCTTTCTGAAAAGTTTGAAAGAAAATCCCGAAGATGCAAAAAGAGTTTGCATTGGTTGATATTTTTTACCTTGAAGAAGGATTTGAAAGTTGTTAGATGTTTTAATATTTTTCAAAGAAAGAGAAAGTTTTTGTTTTAAATGAAAGGATGCAAAAGAAAAGAAAAACATCTAAGGGAGACTAGCATATCTCTATCCCTAATGTTATCATATAAGGATTGATCCTAAGGTTGAGTTTTGAAGGGAAATATCTACCCTATATTGACATGCTTGGATAACGATCCTAATGTCTATCTAAAATCATCATCTATAGATAAATCAAGAAGTCCTAAAGGGGCATAGAAAGGGTCTATCACCTAAAACTATATCTATCTCAAATCATTATCTATAGTTGAATCGAGATCTCCTAAGGGAACATGCCGAGGGTATGTCATCTCAAAACATATACACAAAGATGAAATTAAACAAACAAGACAATAAGCTCAAGAGAGATAGCTCAAGAGAGCACATCTAGAGAGATCCTATCTAGGCTAACATTACCTAAGAAAGTCTAACAAAAACTATCCTACGGGGAACATGCAATGAGAGCGAAGTCGTGATCTCAATTTCTAAATTGAGTAACTCATTGATCAATAAGAAATAAAGGAAAGCGGAAAAAATCCTATAGGGAGCATGCACTGAGAGTGAAGTCGTGATCTCAATTTCTAAATTGAGTGACTCATCGATCAACAATAAATAAAGGAAAGTGATAAAATCCTATAGGGATCATGCACTGAGAGCGAAGTCATGATCTCAATTCCTAAATTAAGTGACTCATCGATCAACAACAAAGGAAACAAACACAAGCACAACATATATAGCAAATGAAGTGTTAAATGCCTGCTACAGGTCTTTAAACAACGACTTCGAGCACACGCTCTTTATTTCCTGCTTCCTACTTCACATGATCTCTAGAAAGCGATAAATACCCATATTATACATGATCTCTAGAAAGTGGTAGATGCTGAGAGGAAATGGAAGAGTAGTATACCAAACGAACAAAGGTTCATAACGTAGCAAGCAAAAATAGAGAAACCCTTAAAACTCCAAGCAATCTGGAATCAATAAACAAAACAAGTCAGAAACCAGTCATCAATATACATCTCAAAATATTAGCATGAAAACAAATCACAAACGGTGTGTATCGAACACAACTGCACAAGTATCTTGCATGAAAATACAAGCCCGATGGAATACACAATGGTGCATATATACATCTCTCTAGAATGCGAGTCCAAATAAATTGTATCAAACATAAGTTCGTATCCCACAAATAAAGTAGAATATGAAGTAATCAAAACCAATCTAAAAGTTTTATCAAAGTACTGTGCACAACTTAACAAACAGGTTAGTAATGACATGGTGAATGTAACCAGAGTTACGCAATAAAATCACAACTTAAACCAAGGTAAAATCATGAAGAAAGCAATCAGAACAATGGCTTTAAAACTCGGGCAACAATATCATCAACACATGAAAGCGAACAAGAATCGCGTTAAAAGCTACCAAACTTATCGACCATAGTCAACAATAAGTACATAAAAATAGACGCTTATCAAAATAATTAGGAAAATGATTCACTTTTCCACCCACAAACTTTCAAACCAAAATACATGATATGTACAAGCTACCCCCTGATTATGATCATTTAAAAGGTAACTTAGATAACGTCATCGAGGGACTATGATCGTGTATTTTTGCTTGCTTTTGCTAAGATACCTCACATACGTAATATGGTCATTTTGTAAAGGCAACCAAGTGGATTTACCCTAGGAGTTCTTGTGTGCAAGGGTATTATTTGTCATGCTTGACTTTTGTCTTTGATTAGGGTTTTCTAAGCATTGGTTTTAGTCTTTCCATGCAAACCCTAATTACTAGCATTTGCATATAAAGCGATAAATTGCAAAATTTAAAGTTACTACGCTATTACAATACTTGTGGGAGGGGTGTACAAATTATAAATGGGGATTGCAAGGAAATAAACCTAATTAATCTATTACAACCATATTGAATTTGTACAAGAATTGAATAAATAAATATACAAAAATGAATAATTATTCAAGAATGCAAATGTAAAGAAAATGGATATTTTTGTTTGATTTTTTTAGGAAAAGGGATTTTGTTTTAACCTAATTAATTAAAAGAAAATAATTAATTGAAATAATGAAAGTAAACCTAATTTTACTAGGAAAAGAATATTAAATAAAACCCTAATCTATTAATTGATTAAAAAGAAATTAAGTTTATAAGAAAAGTATTTTTGGTATTTTTGTCTTGAAAATAAATTATAGTATAATAAAATATTTTTGGTCTTTTTAAATATTAAAATAATATATTTAAATGGTGTAAAAGAAAATAACTAAAACCCTAGTTTTTTAATTAAATTTACAAAATATTTAGTGAAATAAATGAAGTATGATAAAATAAAATATTTTTTGTGTGAGAAAAATAAATAAACTATGTCCAAATATAAATATACTATTTTTATATTTTTTATGATTTTAGTATTAGAAAAATAATTAAGAAAATAAATAAAATGAAAATAAGAAAAGAAAATAAAAACTAGGTCAGGGGTATGAATAGCCTGCAAGGGGGTTAGAGGTAAGAAAAAAACATAAGGCCCAAAGGAGGAGGCCCGACACTTGTCCAAAAAGTCAAAATAGGAAAAAAAATAGGGAAAAAAATCAAAAGGGTACCATTGGGGCTCGAACCCATGTCCCTCTGGTTACAGGCGCACGCTTCTACCACTGGGGTGACTATACATCCGTTTATATAAATCAAAGCATAAATATATATGGCAAACATGTTCCTGAGGCCAACTTCATCTTCAACCTCACGCCCAGCCAGAAGCTCTGTAACTTGTTCAAATCTAAACAAAAATGAAAAATGTAAACAGGAAACTTGTAGCAAATTTCCTCACGGTTTCAGAAATGTAAAGCATTAAAACTATAGATCAAAGACAAACATGAATTTCATTGGCTCTAATCTGAAACCTAAAAATCTCAGAAACTTCAATCTTAAAATTCTCTAAGCTCAAGCAAAATTAATGGAAACTATGGACATAGTTAGCTTTAGGGCAATGATATCTACATGTTTCATTCACAAATAAATCATTGATGATGCCTGTATGAAAAGTCCCAAAGTTAGAAAACTTACCTTGCAAGAGGGTATCGGGGTTTGGAGTTTGAGAAGATTTCAGTGAGTTCCAATGATTGGGTTAGCTTCCTCAAGTTCCCAGGAAGCTAATGGGATGCTTAGCTTGAGCTGAAAGTGCCTGAGGAGTTCTGGAGAAGTCCAAGTGCAAAGCTCTGTTTTTGAAAAATGGAGGATGATGTTGATGGTGTTACATTCTTGTAACAGTGTGTGGCATGAGTTCTAAATGATGTTTAGAAACTTTAGGAACCAAAAGGCTTGAAAACGCACGAGGGAGATGTGAGTTTCAAACTTTTGGTCAGGTTGGGCAACACTGGAGGTATGTGAAATAGTTCTGAGCTCTTGGTGTTTTTTAGGGGTCAAGCATGTGTGTGTTTTGTGGCAAATGGTTTGTGTATCTATAAGTAAAAGGTCTTGAGTGCATTGGCAAGTCAGAAGTACAAGTTACAAGCTATTTGCTATGTTACTTGATTTTCAAGAAAAGTGGGAAACCAAGTTTCAATGTGTAGTACAAGCATGGGCTGGGTGATTTTAAGTGTCTAAACCATTTCTCTTGTGTTATGAGACATGTATGATCAGAAGAGAACAAGTGCAAGGCTCAAGAACAAGTTTGGTGCAAAAAGTCACTTTATCAAAATGGCAATGTGCACTTTCTTCCCAAAATGGATATAAAGCATGGCCTTGTATTGAATGCTTGAAATGAGACCTCTAACAGCTGTGCAAGCAATTAATTATGGAGTGTATAACAAGTTTGAGGCCTGTAAATTATAGGTTATGCAACACAACTTTGAATTTGAATTTTGTTCATCACAAAATGACTTGTAATTCAAGTGATAAAACCCTAACTTCATCTCTTCGATTCTCCCTACTCAAAAATGATCTCAAGGATTTTTTGGATATTTTGGAAAGCTTGCAATGTTCTATACAACCCATATTTGAATCAATTTTGAAAACTCCCCTTGGAACTACATGAAAAAGTGCCATGAAGTTGGGTCAAAATCCTGACCAAATTAGGGCAAAATTTCACTAAGTGTTTTTGTTTCATGACCATGTATTCATAAAATTATAACTTGAGATCCAAGAACTTTTGGAAAGAGTTGTGTAAATAAAAGTTGTAGATTTCATGGAGATATAAAATTTTCATGTTGGAAGTTTTTCTTGAATCATCTTGCATCATGGTGAAAATTTTGTTCAAAGTTGTGAAAAAACATGAAATTTTCAACACTTAGAAAAATTTCTAAGTTTGAAAATTTTGACTTTTCAAAATGAAATCTTGACTTTTTGATTTCTTGATGAATAAGTTTCATATTTTGACACGTTTTGATGAATTGTGATCTTTGACATTTGATTTTGACCAAAAAGTCAAAGTTGGACTTTTCAGTATACAGTTGACTTTTGATCAGTTGACTGAAAATTCATCTGTCAATCCATTGGACTTGAGCAATGTTTTGAGCCATATCATTAGGTTAGAATGATGCAATTGGACTCTTGAGATCATGCATTAAACCAATTGATCATTTGCTAGGTCAAAAAATCAGAAGTTACCCTTTCCCAATCAAAACCCTAATTTTGACCATTTTGCCCTTTTGAAGATTTGATCAAATTTCTTGAGGAAATATGGTCCAAACTTGATCAAATGATACATATGAGTTTAAAATGTTGATGTGGATCAAAAATTATGAAGTTTGACTGTAAATTGGCCATGGTTGACTTTTTCCCCAATACAACTGATTTTTAGGTCAACTGCTCAATTGGCTGAGCAACAGTGTGATCCAAAGCTTGAAACTTGACATGAGTGATATTGAGGGTCCATCATGATCCATTAAAGTCATATTGGGTATTGGAAGTTCAAAAATCCTTGTGCAAACTCAAACCCTAATTTTGGTCATCAATGCTTAAGGAGGTGTCTTGAGCTGATCAACTCTAGTGCAGTCTTGAGCCAAAGGAGATCTTGTGAGTAAATTCTTGATAAGTTAGAGGGAAAATTTTGGGGTACAATAACATCATTTACAAAAAAAATCATAACATATGCATACGAAACGCATATAACATTCTCATTTATTTTGAGAGCATCATTACGCAATGCATTACATACATCATGACATTGCACATAACTAACTTTTTCTTTTCAGGTTGAGTTTGCAAAACAGAAATATATTACCAGTAATTTACAGACAGGTTATGGATCAATTCCAAAACAATACAGGGCAACTATCTATATGACCAAGTGATTTCCTTCAGAGGAGTTCTGAAACGCATTTCCCCTTCAGCACTTCAATCTAAAAAGCACATCCTTCAGAAGTTTATTCTGAAAAGCATCTCCTTCAGAAGTTTAATCTGAAAATCATCTCCTTCGCCGCTTCATTTTGAAAAGCATATCCCCTTTAGAGATGGAACCCATAATAGCATTTCCCCCAGAGACCGAGTTCTGGCAAGCATTTCCTTCAGAGGAGTTCTGAAACGCATTTCCCCTTCAGTACTTCATTCTGAAAAGCATCTCCTTTAGCACTTTATTTTGAAAAGCATATCCTTCAGTGCTTCATTCTGAAAAGAATTTCCCCTTCATAGATGGAACCCTGAAAATAATTCCCCCCAAAGACCGAGTTCTGGCGAGCATTTCCTTCAGAGGAGTTCTAAAATGCATTTTCCTTTCAGCACTTCATTCTAAAATGCATCTCCTTCATCAGTTTATTCTGAAAAGCATCCCCTTCAACGCTTCATTCTAAAAAGCATGTCCCCTTCAGAGATGGAACCCTGGAAATCATTTCCCCCAGAGACCGAGTTTTGGCGAGCATTTCCTTCAGAAGAGTTCTGAAACACATTTCCCCTTCAGCACTTCATTCTGAAAAGCATCTCCTTCGAAAGTTTATTCTGAAAAGCATCACCGTCAACACTTCGTTCTAAAAAGAATTTCCCCGTCTCTAGCCCTGAAAAGCATTCTTCAAGATAAAGTCAAACATAGACTCATTCTGATACTCCTATTAATAGTTACTTTGGATGGAATCCATAAGCCCATCTCCGATGATAATCTATCACTTCTCTGAGTGGCATATTTAAGCCCATTCAAGCAATACAATCAAATAACAAGCGTTAATGCATGCACATGCGAATGCAAATTTTTGGGCACTTGGGTGTTCAATCCTCTTCCACCTTCAGATCCCGACTGGCGATTATACCAATCTAACTCTTCAGGTTTAAGAAGATTGAATAGGGGCATCTTTTATACCCTAAAATTTTCTCCCTCATTTCAAAATACTTTCTCATTCTCCTAAGGTTATCAAGTGTTCAAGACTACTCAAGAATGATCAAATGAGTCTTCCTCCTAAGTAGTGGCCTACAATTAGAGTTTTGGTTTTATCAGAGGAAATTGGACTTCTAATTCCTAAAGTGGAATTCATGGTTTCCCATATGCTTCAAATAATCCTCATGTCAATTTTCAAGCCTTACATCACAAATTTGCTCAGTCAATTGCTCAGGTGATTGAAAATCAACTATATTGGACAAAAAGTCAATTGTGGTTAACATAGAAATCAAACATCAATATTTTTGGTCAACATAAATGTTTTGAAGTTACATTCATCATTTGATCAAATGTTGATCATAATTGATCAAGAAAACTCAAGATTCACCAAAAGTCAAAAGTTACTAAATTAAGGTTTTCTTTAGGAGAAGTCAACTGAACTTTGACCAAGCATAACTTTCACATGCCTAATTAGAAAATTCTCAACCAACACTCATTTTGAAGTAAATTCAATTCTCTATAACTTTGTCTCTCTAAGCCCAAGGCCCAAAAATTCTTCATTTAAGAGATATAGGCCAAAACATTATAGGTCATTTTAAAAGTCAACAAAAAGACACTTTTTATCAAAGCAATTTACATCAAGATAAAGTCTTCAAATGTAAATATTATAAACATGATAGTCGTGGAGGACATCTTGAGCTTTCCAAAAAGTCCAACTTCACCTTCATATAATAAATATTGAGAGAGTTATGATTGGTGCAAGTTGGGAAATTTTGAGAAAATGCATGAAATCCAATTTGAGCAAACTTGAATTTTTGGACAGATGGACTTATCTTTTAGAGTCCAAACATGTTCTTGACCTTATAATACCTCTAAATATATTCATACACCCTTTTAATTTTTTGTTTCATTTATTTTGATTTTATTCATTTAAATTCAAAATTAAATTAAATAAATATTAAAAAGAGGTGCAAGGCTTAAAAGGCTTAAGATTTGATTTATTTTGGGGCCCCAAGATCATGCAAAAACCATGTGGAGTATATTTTTGTATCAAATCCTCATGTTTTGTCTCATTCTAATTCTATTTTTCAAGCAAAATCAAAAGTTATTTCATACAAGGTCCAAGCCCATTCTCCTTGGCCTAATCTTCATCTATATATATCCTTCATATTCAGACAACAAGGGGACGAAAAAACCTTGCAAGAGAACTCTCTCAAAAATATCAAAATTTGTCCAAATTAAGGAAAACTTGAAATCATTGTTCTAGCCCTTCTCAAAGCAAACCAGTCATTCCGATCAATCCATAAGGTGTTATAGGGTAAGACTTGATCGTTCTTGATGATCAAAAGTGCATGAAATAAGCATTCCAAGCATGGTCGGTTGACATGTTTTATGAATTTCGTGTTTTTAATTTTATCGTGCTTTGATTCATATTAATGTTTCTAATGTGTCTCTCAGATGTAACTATATAGGATTGAGCCATCGCATGAGTCCCATGAGGCCTGAATCATGCATTGCCATTGATACACCTATTTACATTATTTTCTTCATATCTCATCATGGAGGAAGAATTAGCCAAAACTAAGGCCACCAATGGATTCGCAAGGGCCAAATTAGGGGGTAGGATCCTCTTTGATCACTAAAACTCTTTGTTTTGCAGGACATGAAAACATCTTCATCGGAGAAGACGACCAGAGCTAGGGCTCCAGCGCTTCTCTGGTCCCTCTGACTTTGTTTATATTATATTTGTTTTGTTTGATTATATTCACGGATGAAACAGCCAGCCCAATGGCAAGAGCGCGCGCGATAGGGCATTGGTACACAAGGGCGTGGATTCGATCCCTGCCTTTTGCTAATTTTTCTTGTTATTTTCCAATTTCTACAGGTTTTATATATTATGTAATGCGCTTGGATTACTAACACCAACTAGTGTTTGGCCTAGTGGTAAGTTGCGCATGGAAAGTACTGAAAGGTACCCACCCCATACATTTTTCTTCATATTTTTCACTAACCCTATTTTCTTATTTTTCACTTATTTTTCTTTTTTCTTTTAATTAAACCTAATTTTAATCAACTTAATAATTTTCTAATACTAATTAAATTAGGTATAGTTTTTTTAACAATTAAGATTTTGACTTTTATTTTTATCAATTAAATTAATTAAACTTTTTTTTATTTTTATTTATTAAAATCAATTAGAGATTTAGGTTTTTAATTAATTATTATCATAAACTATTTTCTTCATAAAAAATCACCGAAAACATTTTCTTTTCTATTTTCTTATTTTCTATTTTCTCAGATCAATTGTATAAGTCGCGCATTCCCTGTGTAATAGCTTACATTTATATTTTTCGTTTTCTGTCCTATTATATAATTGCTCCAAGTATGTAATAGTTTTAGGATTTTCTTTTCGCATTTCATCCTTCTGTAACTGCCTCGAAGCCATGTAATAGCATAGGAACTTTACTTTCCGCATATTTACTTTTCCTGCTATATTTTATACTGCTAGTAATTAGGATTTGTATGGCAAGATAATAATCAACCGATAGCATAACCCTAAATACAAGATAAAATAACTGAATTGAATCATTATTCACACTCACACCCCTAGGGTAACCTATCTTAGTTGCCTTTGGAATAAATGGTCATGTCCCTCGAAAATAGGGATACTTTAGCAAAGTCCCTCCGAATAAAGATCATAGTCCCTTGATGACCCTTCAACATTGCCTATAAGAAATGATCTAGTCTCTCCGATAAATTTCTAAAGTATCCTTATTTGTTGCCTTCGATGACCATACGGTGACCCTTCGATTGTCCCTTCACATCCAATAGATAGGGCTACCTACTAACTAATGGTATGGATAATACTATCTCTAAAGGAGAAGGAAAATAACAAGAATGACCTTGAGCGAGTAAGATTGTTAATTGCTCGCTCACAAACATTTTCTAGAAAACATTTTCACACATCACTTTCAAAAATATTTTCTAAAACACTTTGTACGCATTCTTAAGGACTGATACAAGAATCATTACAAAGATATCTGTACTTTGACTTTTCAAAATATTTTTCAAAACACTTACACAAAAAAGCAAATTTTCAAAAGTGAGCTAGCGATTAAGAGCCCGTAGATAACTATGGATAAAAAGGATGCTAACACCTTCTCTTTTCATAACTTACCCCCCGAACTCAAAATCTATCAAGGTCTTTCCTGTTCTTTTTACCTTTCTTAAATATTGGATAAAATAAAAGTCGGTGGCGACTCTTGCTATCCGCGCATTTGGATAAAACCAAAAAAGTCAGTTCTCCCACCGTATTACACATATCATTATAGAAATATATAATAATAAGTAATGGATAACATACATACATCAATTGAATTCATCACACTTCACATATTCATGTATTCAACATTATCCAATTCAATTCACATGTTTGCATATACAACATTGCTCAACAATCCATAATTCAAATGATAATTAATCACAAATACCACGAAATTTAACATACATATCAATATCACATATTACCCACCAATTCAATATTTCACATCAACACATGTGACTCGAATGCAACTCAATACGATGCAAGATACATATGGTACCAATTGTTATTCTTACACGGTTTTTACGTTTAAACTGGGTCCATCTCTTAGATAGATAACCACCAAAAAAGCTCATCCTCTAAGCTTCAAACAAGTCCTCTAGATTTGGGACAAGTCACTAGCCTCTACGAAACTAGCAAACACTTCCTCTTGACAACAAATGATGCATGTGCAATCTCAACAATTATATGCAATTAAGAACATCTCTCAATCTTAATTATACAAGCATATTTCACATAATTCATCTCATTTTGAATCATCTCACCATTGCATAAACATACATATTTCATATCATCATTCGCATACAATGCATTCATTCTCATAACATTAATCAACTCACCACACCATAATAACATATAGCAAACAATCACTACTAAAAAAATGACATTTGAGAAAAGATTTTACATCAGGTATTTATTTGCAGTGATATAAAAAATATTTTTTTAAAAAATTTCGCTGGCTATTACATCGGTCAAAGTAATAAACCGATGTAAAAGGTTTTATAAAAAAAACATGGTGGCAGTATTGTAAATAAATAACTAGGTGGCAAATTGAAAAAAAAAACCCGAAAACCCTTACATCGGGCCTTCCTATCCACCGGTGTAAAAAACTAGGTGGCAGATTGGTAAATAAAAAACCAGAAAACCCTTACATCGGGCCTTGCGTTCCACCGATGTAAAAAATCAAAAAACCCTTACATCGGTCATTGACTTCCACCGATGTAAAAAAAAATCATTACATCGGTCCATAACTTCCACCAATGTAAAAAGTAGAACCGAAATATATATTACATCGGTTATTTAAATCCACTGATGTAAAAAGTGTAATATATATTTATGAAATAAGCTCTGCTGCTATTCATTTTGTTATTGACTCTTCTTCAAAACAGTATCCCACGAACGAGATCTGTACCCACCGTCCGCCAACACCGCTCGTTCTCTCCACCCACCGCTCCGTCTTCGTCTCTGTCTGTCTCCAACCGTCTTCATCTGTCTATGAACGCCCTTCGTCCGTCGCCGTCCGTTTCTGTCCGTCTCCTCTACCGCTGTTTCCCGCCGTTCACGAGACGGTTCTGGTAAGAAACCCCATCCACCGTCGAACTACGATTCCGGTAAGAAATTTTCAATTTTGTTCAACTTCATTGTATATCTATGGATTTCTAAGAAAGATATACATACAAAAATGTTTTTAATATATTCTTGTTGTTTTGCTTGCTACTGAGATACATTATAAAATAATTGGAAGTACATATAAAATCAATTAGAAGATTATACTAGATACTAACTCAGTGGCTTGGTGAATCCATTTCTTTGTTCATATCTATTTTTTAATTACTAAAAAGTTTATTATTCTTAGAGATTTTATTAAGTCTAATTAGTTATAAATAGTATATATTTTGTATAGAGTTAAGAATATAGTACATGTTGTGTATATGTCATTCTTTTTCATTAGAGAAATTGTCTCCTTTGATTCTATTTTTCTTTCTCCGCGAAGCAGCGTAACTTGCGATCTCAGAATCTCCGTGAAGTAGCGCAGCCGCGGGCACACCCTTCGTCAGACCTTCCTCCATATGAACATAGTTATGGATCGTAGTTGGATGAGAGCTAATTGATTAAGTGATGAGTACGAACATGGAGTGATGGAATTTCTACAGTTTGCTGAAAGTAATGCTGAAAAAATTCTTCCTGCGCTTTTTCTCTGTCCATGTGTTCGTTGTGCAAATAAAGAACCAAAACATAGTAAGAAAGAAATCACGGATCATCTAATTTGCGTAGGGATTTGTCAAAGTTATACAGAATAGATATGGCACGGTGAAGTAGTAGCAAAGTCAAATGTCTCAAAGAGATTATGTTAGTGTAGAAATGGATGATCGTCTAGAAGACATGATGCGTGATATTGGACAAGATTCGTTTAAGAGGGCACATGTGTATGATACTCTATGCAGTGACAAGGATAAACCATTGTACCCGGGATGCAAAAAATTTACACGTCTGTCATCCGTGTTAAAATTATTTAATATGAAGGCAAAGAATGGGTGGACTGACAAAAGTTTTACCGAGTTGCTTGAATTGTTGATTGAAATGCTTCCAGAAGTTAATGTAATGCCAAGTCGTTATTACGAGGCGAAGAAAATATTGTGTCCGATGGGTTTGGAATATGAAAAGATACATGCATGCCCTAATGATTGCATATTATACAGAAAAGAGTATGTAAACTATAATCATTTTCCGAAGTGCAAGGCGTCACACTACAAAAAGAAAGATGGTGAATCAATTGATGATGAGGTGGTCAAAAAGGGTCCTCCTGTGAAAGTGGTATGGTACCTACCAATAATTTCAAGGTTCAAGAAATTATTCGCCAATGCAGATGATGCAAAGAATCTTAGATGGCATTCAGAAGAAAGAAAATATGATGGACAAATTCGCCATGTAGCTGATTCTTTGCAATGGAAGAAAATAGATTCTTTGTTTCCAAATTTTGGCAAAGAGTCGAAAAAAACCTTAGATTTGGACTTGCTACTGATGGAATGAATCCGTTTAGTAATCTGAGTACTAATCATAGTTCTTGGCATGTTCTCCTGATGATTTACAACCTATCTCCTAGGTTGTGCATGAAGCGTAAATATATTATGTTATCAATCATGATATCGGGCCCAAAACAACCAGGAGATGACATAGACGTTTATCTAAGTCCACCGATTGATAAATTAAGAGTGTTGTGGGACGAAGGGGTGGATGTTTTTTATGCGTATTCTGGAGAACAGTTCAATATGCGTGCCATGTTGTTTTGCACCATCAACGATTTTCCGGCATATGGTAATTTGTTTGGGTATAAAGTTAAAGGGCATAAGGTGTGTCCTATATGTGAAAAAGACACATGTTACCATCAGCTGGAAAAAGGAAAGAAGACCGTTTATCTCGGGCATCAAAAATTTCTAAAACGTCATCATCCATATCGTAGATTGCGGAAAGCATTCAATGGGGAACAAGAGCATGGTGTTGCTCCAAAGCCCTTGTCTGGAGAAGAAGTTTATCAGCGACAACATGGACTTGATGTTGTCTTTGGAAAGTACCAAAAATGATCTACTGTGAAAAATGTATGGAAAAAGAGATCGATTTTCTTCGATCTTCCATTTGGTCTAGTCTTGATGTAAGACATTGTATTGATGTGATGCACGTGGAGAAAAATGTATGCGATAGTGTAATCGGAACACTTCTCAACATTCAAGGCAAGACAAAAGATGGTATTAATGCTCGTCTAGATTTTGGTTTGATGGGTATACGAGAAGAGTTAACTCCATAATATATAGGTAACAATATATATTTGCCTCCTTCCTGCTACACTATGTCTAAAAAAGAGAAAACAAGTTTTTGTGAGTGTTTACAAAGTATCAAAGTGTCGCATGGTTACTCATCAAATGTCAAGAGGCTTGTATCAGTTAAAGATATTAAATTAGTTGGCTTAAAATCTCACGACTGTCATGTCTTAATGCAACAACTACTACCATTGGCTATTCGTGGGATATTGCCTAACAACGTTAGGAAGACTATAACTAGGTTGTGCTTATTTTTCAATGAAATTTATTGTAAAGTCACTGATCCACTAAAGTTAGATGATTTGGAAAATGAGGCTGCAGTTATCTTGTGCCAATTAGAGATGTATTTTCCTCCTTATTTTTTTGACATTATGGTTCACTTAATTGTTCATCTAGTAAGAGATATTAGATTATGTGGTCCAATTTTTTTACGGTGGATGTATCCAATAGAGCGATACATGAAGATCCTAAAAGGGTATACAAAAAACCCACACCGTCTGGAAGCATCGATTATTGAGAGGTACATTGCAGAAGAAGCAATTGAGTTTTGTTCTAACTATTTGTCAGGAGTGGATGTTGTAGGGGTTCCCAAGTCTCGTCATGATGGAAGATATGAGGGTGTGGGTACACAGGGTTTAAAGGTCAAGAGCTTAAGTATTGATGTGGTTGTTCAGGCGCATTTGTATATATTGAATAACATAAATGAAGTTCAACCTTACTTATCTGCTCACAAAAGCATCATAAAGAAAAAGTACCCCAAGATGAATGAAAGAGGGTTGTTAAAAGAGCATAATAAGAGTTTCTCTGAGTGGTTTAAAGAAAGAATTGCTAATGAAGATAGTGATTCTAATACGATTAAGTGGTTGTCTTATGGGCCTAAATGTAACATAATAACTTGGAGTGGATATGATATTAATAAAACTTCTTTTTATACAAAGTCAAAGGAAGACCGTAGTACCACACAAAATAGTGGGGTAATGATTGTGGTCGAGTCCATGCACTTCTCTAGTGCTAAAGATAAAAACCTGGTTATGGCATCTACACCGTACTTTGGGGTGATTGAAGAGATTTGGGAAGTTAATTATGTTGTGTTTAAAGTTCCTGTGTTTAAATTCAAATGGATTGATATCAACAGTGGTGTAAGAATTGATGAATTTAGAGTTACACTAGTTGATCTTAGCAAGTTAGCTTATGCGAACGAACCTTTCATCATGGCATCTCAAGCAAAACAAGTGTTTTATGTCACAGACCCTTCTAATAAAAAGTGGCCAGTGGTTTTACAAGGAAAGGTCCATGATAGTGATGAAAATCATGACGAGAATCTTGATATTTCCGAAACTCATCCTTTCTCAACAAATGCGACTACATTCATTGAAGAAAATGAATGGGATGATGTGCATGCTATTCGCATAGACCATGAAGAAGGGATATGGGAGGAATAGTAAGATTTTTTTATAAGTTAATTCCACGTTACTTTATTTTCTAATTGTTTTAATTTTGTGCTTAATTTTATTTCTAATTGTTTTTATTTTGTTCTTAATTTTATTTCTAATTATTTTTATTTTGTGTAAACAGATACATGGGTGATTCAAACAACAACCCTTCTTCATCTAGTAACCCCAATAAAAGAAGAGTTAGAGGTCCCACTTTCATGACACAAATTGACAAAGTTCATCAAACAGGTGAAAAGATAAAGGTCGAGTTTAATCCAAGAACCTATGAATGTATTGGTGTTGGTAAAAATGCTACATATTTTAAGAGTTATATAGCATGTCTTGCTCGACGGTACTGTAGTATTGTGAAAAATGATTGGAAAGAAGTAGATGAAGGCGTAAAATATTCTATTTGAACTGATATTTAGGTATTTTAAATACAACGCTTTATTATATTTTATAATCATATACTAATTAACAACATATGACATATACTATATTTGTAGGCTCATTTCACTATTCCAGAATGTAATGATCCAGAGAAGGATAGGTTGAAGAAAGAATGGATTAAATATGCGGGAGAGCGATGGAGAGGTTTTAAGACACAACTCATAGACAGATATATTAATCATCCCATAGAAAATGATCCTCCTCCATATGTCAAGTATAACTTTATTACAGAAGACGCATGGAAAGAGTTTCTCAAGATTCGAGATACCCCTGAATTTAAGGTTAGTAGGAGTTATATGTTTTTGTGTGCATAAAATTTTTATTATATTTAGTGATTAATAACTTTTTGAGTTTATAATAGGAAAAAAGTCAAAAGCGTGAGGATAATGTGGCTAAGAATGTATACCCACACTTATTGTCTCGTGGAGGGTATCGCTTGCTTGAGGAGAAAATTATGAAAGAAAAGTCATCATCGAGAGATAATTCCACATTACATGATAATGGTAGTCCATCTCCACCATCACGCCATGAGTTATAGAAGAGAGCACGACAAAAGAAAGGAGGGGAATACATATCAAAATCTACACAAGAGGTTGCTGAAAAAATTGTAAGTAAACAATGAAAAATAATTCAAGTATCATTATATTTGTGATTGATTAATTATGGTTTTTGCATTTTGTAGGATTCTCTAGTTCAAGAAGCTAAAAAAGGTGCAATTGTTCCGGTTGGACGTAACGATATCTTAACATTAGACATTGGAACATCTGAGCATGGAGGTCGTGTTCGTGGTGTTTAAAACTCCATAAACAAAGCACTTACTTTGGAAGGTCACGTCAACATATTGACGTAAATGAACAACTTGCAACATTGGAAACAAAACTTAGAGTTGAACTTGAAGAAAAGTTGGTTGAATAGCGTAAGATGTTTCAACAATCATTAATGGAGACACTTAAGTCTATGGGTTTATCACAAAGCACAGATAATATTAAATGCATTGAAAAAATGGAAATTGTCGATGGAAGCGGAAAAGGAAGTTGTTCAGTTGCAAAAGGAAGCACAAAAGACGTGGAAGTTGATGATGTTCAGAGATTGTTACTCATGGTTTTGAAAATGGATGACAACCATTTGGAAATATAATTAAGTCATTGTGTGAGTGTCTCTAATTTTTATATTTTAGCTAAGTGTATCAAAGAGTTATTGGTGGGTTTAGGTCATTGGCTTGACGTGTCTATTCTGCAAATTTGGTGCACGTAAGTACATTTTATTATGTTATTAAAGTTAATCTCTATTAATATGTTATATCTCTCATCACTTTAATTCTAATGTTTATTTTAAAATTATTCAGGTATATTCATCGTGTATGTCTTGATAATTCCATTTCAGAATTATATAGATTTATGGACCCTGCTAGGTGTATTTATAATGATAATGGAGCGAAATCTCAAGAGGATGTTAAAAAGTACGTACTAGAAAAGTTACGTGATGAAAACAGAGTGTGTCACTTAGTACCATTAATTCATGGATAAGAATTTTTATGAAATTGTGTTTTATATTATTTAATTTTGATAACATATATATTTTATGTGACTTTTCTGTTTCCACACACACGTACAGGAGACATTGGCAATTAATAGTCATGTGTCCAAGAGACAATTTAGTTGTCGTATTTTGTTCACTTCATCGGGAAATTGACCAGAACACGAAGAAAATTATTACAAAGTAAGTTTATCTTTCATATGACTTTCATTGGAAATTAATAGTTATGTGATTTTTCATTGGCGAGTAAATTTAGTTATGTGATGTTTATCTTTTTGTATTAGTTCTTTTGGGATTCATCAAATGGAAAATGGAAATAGAAAAAAGGCTACATGGCTTCATCCCAATGTAAGTGTGATGTAAATTGTAATTCTATAGTTAAATTTATGATAAATATTCACTAATTATGTCATTCAATTGTAGACAAGGCAACAACATAACTCTAATGATTATGGGTACTATGTGATGAAAAATATGTTGGATATTGTCTCTGCCAATATAACCGAGAATTGGATGCAGGTAATAAAAATAACTTTACGTTGTTATTTATTTTTTGTTTTGCAACTTAATATGAATTTTTAAAGAATAACTATATATTGTTATATTTATGTATTATAGGTATTTGATGACCCAGCAGAATTAACACAAGATGATTTGTATGATTTGCGACTCCGTTGGGCAAAATATTTCTTTGAGTTATATAAAAATTAAGCTTTATCTGGTGAGTTTTATAGAATTGTCTAAGTTGTGGTTTTTGGACATAATTGTTATTATTGAGTTTTTTTCATATTACATGTGGTTTTTGCATGTATTGAGTTTCTTGATATTTTTTTCTGATGTTAATTGTTATTATTTATTGTCAGGCAATGTGATTTTGGTGTTGTCTACTGAAGTTATAACTCATCTACTTGTGGATTTTATATTGGTAATTCAAGTTTGGAAAAAGACTTATAAATAGTTGAATATTTTTGTATGTTTTGTGAAGAATATATATTTGTAAGTTTGTTGAGAGTTTGTTTGTTGTGATACAATTCAAGTTTGCAATACAATTGTTCATTTTGTAAGTTTGTTATGGAAAATATGAAAATATCGACCTAGATGTGGTCTATGTGATGTTGGAAAGCTATGACATATATATATATAGCGACCTAAATTTAGTCTGTATGATATTGGAAAAATATGAAAAAATGGGTACCAATTTTAATTTTACAGGGAATCATCTAGAAAATAAATAATTTATTCAAAAAAAAAATTGCTTACATTTTACATCGGGCATTAATAGCAACCGATGTAAAAAGGGTGTATTTTACATCGGTCTAACTTGGGACCGATGTAAAATGTTGACTCTTTTACATCGGGCGTTCCTCCCAACCAATGTAAAAAAGGTGTATTTTAAATCGGTCTAACTTGGGACCGATGTAAAATGTTGCGTCAGTTTTTTTAAAAATAATTTTATAATTGTCTTTTAAATCAGGCTTAGCTTATAACCGATGTGATAACTGTCTTTTTCACGTCGGACCCAGAACTGATGTAAAAAGTCCCTAATTTACTATATCGTCTGACTTTATATCGGACCCAGAACCGATGTAAAAAGTCATTTTTGCCCGATGTAAAAAGTCATTTTTGCACTAGTGAATGCCCAATAATGTTATTCTTATCCAATTTCAATTCACAACATACATATACACAAAACTCAAGTATCATGTTCATAGCATTCTCATAGCATTAATCAACTCAATACACCACAATACATATAGCAAACAATTCCCAACTATGTTATTGTCATTCAATTTCAATTCACAACATACATCTATACAAAATTTAAGTATCATGTTCATAGCATTCTCATAGCATTAATCAACTCAACACACCACAATAACATATAGCAAACAATTCCCAACAATGTTATTCTCATTCAATTTCAATTCATAACATACATCTAAACAAAATCCAGGCATCATATTCATAGAATTCTCATAGCATTAATCAACTCAACACACCACAATAACATATAGCAAACAATGCCCAACAATTCATTAATAGAACATATATACAATTGACTTCTCAAACATATTAGACATAAAAACATTGGGCAACTAATTCTATTATCTATATTATGTTATAGTTCTATTCATTATCTTTTTTATGCTTCAAACGGTTCTTGATTTGGACTTACGGTTCAAAAGATATGACAAAAACGATTTCACAATGCAAACACCAGGGAGCTGACACGGGCCGCGTCAGAGTCCAGAAAATCATATTTTTCACGTGATTTTGTGTGTGTTTTTCTTGTTTTTCAACCCTTATACAAACCCCAAACCCCAAGTTTTGACCTCCAACAATCCCAAAATATATCATATCATAAGACACATGAATCAAGCAAGAAAAACATATTACAACACCATTATCCATCATATTCAAGGATTCATTATCAAAACCTAACAATTTAAAAACTATAAAATTTAGATATTTCATCCTAAACATGTTTCTATCCATTACATACATCACATACTCTCATAATCAAGTAAAAACTCACCCTTACCTTGGATGTAGATTCTTTTCTAGGGTTCTCCCTTCTTCTTTTCTCTTTTCTCCTCTTTTCCTCTTTCTTCTCTTCTCTTATTTTAACAACTTCTCTCTCTAGATTTATTTTCTCTTTGTTTTACATACTAACTATTGTTTTACTCTAATGGGTTTATCTCACTCACTCGCACTAATGTGACACATAAGGCTCAATTAATTAGCAATGTTATTCTCACATTTACTAACCCAATTACACATATAACATATATTCTCAATTTATAAATTAAATCATATATCACATATCACACCAATTAATCCAAATACCTCATATATTCACAAAATCACACAATTTAATTAATTACTATATTATATAATAATTAATAAAATAAATAACTAATAATAACTAGTAGATAAAATTGGGGTGTTACAGTTGGCATAGCAAAAAATAAGTTTTTGTAGCTTTGTCAACGACCGAGGAGGAATGCGTGGCAATCAGTAGTTGTTGTGCCTAAATCTTATGGCTTAAGAAACAATTATTTGATTTTGACATTAAACTTTCTCGTATTCATATCATGTGCGACAACACTAGTACAATTAATCTAACCAAGAATATGGTCCTACATTATCACATTAAACATATTGAGATATGACACAACTTCCTTCATAATCATGTTGAAAAAAGAGATGTTGTATTCGAGCATGTTGATAGTAAAAATCAATTTGCCGATATTTTTACAAAACTTCTTACAACTTAACAGTTTTTCAATATACATGGAGAATTGGGGATTATTGATATCTCCAATATTTCTTAATTATGCTTGTTGCATGCACTTTAATACTTTTTCTCTAACCCTTGTTTGAGTATTTAACGTCATGTGAGTGTAATTCCATTCCATGAAGATTGAGGTATTGTTCTTCCAAATTTCTCCTTGAAAGTAAGATTTTTCTTTTTGCATGTTGTTTATGTTCCAAGTGATTGATATATTCAAAATGATAAAATCCATGAATGTTTATTTCCAAAAATTTCAATTGACAACCATTGTGTGTTTTTCAATTTATATGCTTATAGTGACTTCATGTATTAACTTTATACCATTTGAAATGTATGTTCTTGGTGTACAAGCATGTTTTCTATTATTATTTTCTGCATTAACACATAAATTGAATGTATATGTGTTATTCTGCAAATGCAATTCTTGTTGTAGTTGTGTCACATGTTATGACAGCATTTTCATCTTGGATTTAGTGGTGATTTATTTTTTATCAAGCTAGACACATGTGTGCAATATCGAGAGTTCCTTTGTGATGTGTTACGTAATCGTAACACTAGAGAAGTAACTCAATAAGTTTTCTCTTGCATAGAATTCATTGTTATTCATGCATTGCATTACTTGTTAGTAATATGTTGTGCTGGTTATTTATCAATGTTGCGTTATTCATATATATGGGAATATGTGAATGCACGTTCTTCTTTGCAAAAATACATTTGTGTAATATAGTATTTACATTGAATTATGATACTTCTCACGGTTTTCCATCTTTCTTTTTGATGTTGTCAAAGGGGAAGAAGAAGTATATGTGAGATGAAATTGACAAGCACAAAGTCAGGGAGAGCCTTCAATGAAGACATGAAATACAACGCGCAAGTTTTTCCATCATAAAAAAGGGGGAGTGTGTGAGTGCAACTTCACCATTAAATATTTTGCATGATATTAAAATTAGGAAAATTTAGCATTTCTATATATTGGACGGTATCTCTGTGTCGTTTGAAGCACCCTTGCATTAGAGGTCTTAGGAAGCATTCAAAATAAGTTTAAATTTAGCCAAAAACATGAAAAATCATTTTCTGCACAAAAAATAACAGCATGTGTCGACACATCTGCTTTTCATACCTGCACATGTACTATATTATTAAAGGTTGTAGTCTCTGTCTTAGACAGGTCGGCACAAACTGTTTTAGATCGGCACATTATGAAAAATAATAGTATGTGTCGACACATATGATTTTCTGGCCGACATATGTGTTGCATTATTAAAGTATATATCTTTTATTTCTCATGTGTCGACACATGACTCATTTCAGGTCGACACACATGTCAATTTTTAACCTCATGTGTCGGCACATAACTCGTATGTGCCGACACATCCTGTTTGTTTGGTCACTTTTTAACTATTTTTTAATTTCAAAGTTTCCCTCTTTGTCATCATATTTCCTCAACTATAAATACATCATACATGCATCATTTCAATTTGATGAAACTATAAACACTTACCACTAATTCTCTTCATCTTCAACCTCCAACCTATACGTACACACTAACAAATTTTTGTTGGGGTGTCATCTAGACGAGGTTTGATAACGTCTAATTAGTTTTATGTAAACAAGAATATTGGGTTGAGAATTGTAGAGGGTTTCATCCAAAAAAATCTAGAGTTTGTCTGCCAAGATCTTTGGTAGATTTGGGGATTTTGTTCAAGACTTTGCAATAGTAGATTTTTCCGAGTGAAATCTTTGAAGATTGGAGATCTTGCAAAGGAGTAGCGCGAAACAGTGAATCATATTGGAAGTTCTTATGGTCAATAGTTCACAATTGGATTCGATCGAGTGAAAGCTTTGGAGATTGAGGATCTCGCAAAGGAGTAGTGTAAAACAGTGAATTAATTGGATCTATTGTGTCTTGGTCTTGCTCAAGATTAAAAGAAGAGAATGGGTTCAATCAATATCAAACGGTTAGGGTTTGTAGGTTACTCTTGGAACACTTCTCTTGTAATCAACTTTTAGCAAAGTAAGATTCTTATCTCAATTCTAAAACAGAATTGTGGAGAGACGTAGCCATAGTGAGAATGATTGGTGAACTTCTTAAACAAATCCTTGTGTTGTTCTCTCTCTCTCTCTCTCTCTCTCTCTCTCTCTCTCTCTCTCTCTCTCTCTCTCTCTCATTTACTTTCAATATGCAATTTGTTGAACTTGATGTTTGATTGATCAATTCGTATAAAAATTTTCTTTGATTTTTAAAGTTTAAATTGCTTTTTTGATCAGCTTATGATCACTTTGATTGTAAGTAATGTTCTCAAATCATCAAATCTCAAAATAAAAATTTGAAAAATTGATCGCGTGCCAAGTGTTTGATAAATTGTCAAGTTCTGTTTTTAATACAATCACATTGGAAATAAGTGGTTGTAGTGATTTGTTATAAACGATTAATTGTAAACCAATTTTGTTAGTTGCTTTTATCATTGATTAATTCCATAAGACTCTCGCATAATTGAGTTTCCAATAACAAGGTTCGTTTAGACGATGTTTTCGATCTAGGAGAAAATTCTTCCGTGCAATATTACTTTTCAAAATAAAATTTAATTACCTATTTTTGAAAGGTAATTTTACTTGGGTATCTATTCACTCCCCTCTAGATAAGTCGTCGTCTAACAAACCATCTAGAGTATAAAGAAATATGGTCGAATGAAACTTTATCTCGATGAATAGTGTATGGCATCTAGACGACGTCATCATGCTGGATCCAGTCAATACACATGAAACAACAAGATAGCATCATTCTCTCTGCTAGGGGTAAACCGGCAAGCAAATCGATAATCATCATTATAGAATGGGTCACGTTTAAATCTGTGAATGCGGTGATAGTGGCAAGGATCCATCCTAGAAAATGAATAAGAAAAAAAAAGTAACTAATGTGAAAAAAAAGTTGTTTGTAACTTAATATTAGGATTTGAAAATTATCGTAAGTATGGGCATGAGTGTCATTTGCTTGTCGTTCGTTTAAACTCTTCGCTCATATTAGAGTACGGGTAAATCAAACATGTTGCCCCTCAATTCCACTCATGAATGGACTCTAAATTGATGAAATATTTGAGGTAAGTCACATCCACGTAGTTTGCATTTTTGTCCACAAACATGGACGTGCCAACCAAGAATAGGAAGAACCACCTCAGGGCACACTCCTATGATAGCCAACCCAAAGATCATCAGCGTCTGGGTGTTCGAATATCTCCAAATTTTTGCCATACAAATCCGCCAACCAATGAAACTTAGCATGTGCATCCCTGGTACTTCTACACTGCTCAAAGGCTTCAACGGGGTCAGTTCCCAAAAACACCACCCATCATATCCACTGCATCAGCCCTGTTGATCCTAGAATGATCAAACAATCTTCCTCTGATGGGAAGATGTAGGAGGCAAGCTGCATCCTCTAATGTAATAGTTATCTCACCAATGGAGGGGTGGAAAGATGACGTATCGTTGTGCCATCTCTCAGCAAATGCAGTTTATATGCCATGGCTGATAGTGGTGTATCCAAAAACACGTAGACCTACAAGCCCAAAATTCTGGAATACATTTTGGAACCACTCTTCCTCAGGCTGATAATTATTGTGAATCTTTCTTGCATGGTTCACAGATTTCATACATTCATGTTCCTGCTGAAAATAAAATATAACAGGATCAGTTGAGTTGAATTTGGTTACAAAATGAAAAATAGAATCGTTCAAAAATACACCTCTCTGTCCCAGACATGCGGAGCCACATACTCTCCAAAGTATATCAGTAAAGAAGTGTTTGTGGACCCTACTAGAAAAGGATCTACAAGTGGGGCATCCTCGGCAACTGGAACCTACGGTGCAACTGGGGCATCCTCGTCATGGTGCACACCACTCTAGAATTTTGACCCTCGTGATAGTCGACTCCTAAAGGTTGACACCTCTATATCGTAAGGTAGAGGAGGACGACTATAGCCTGCTCGTGCTAACGAGCCCTCTCACGACGAGTAGAGGCAGTTATGATGGGTCGCTCAAGTCTCAACCTTTCTTGGTTTTCAGCCATATCCCTTGAAAAAAAATATAACAAACTTGATTAGTATATAAGGAAGGAAAGAGTTCAGATATGTATCTCCGAAAATCTGAAACAGAACACTTCAAAAGATGCATATCCGAAAAAAGCTTCATAACTTCAATAGTAGAAAATTTTCTGCAACTGTCCTAGCCATCCAAATCATATAATCATAGACTATACATAATCTATTTGAAATGCTAATGATATCTAATACATTAAAACTAACCTATTTGAGCTAATACAATAATCAAAAATCAAATAAGTTAAATGAGAAACTTACTCAAAAATGTGTTAATGAAAGTGTAAAATGATTTGATGTTAAATACAGTAGTTAGAGAAAGTTGAGAATGGTAAGATACAAGTAAATATTGCTTCAAAAGTTAACCTTGAGTGGGAACTTGAAATAGATAGAATGAGGTAAATAAAAACTTTTGATTTTCTAAAAAATGAAGAAGGATAAGAGGGAGAGTCTGACGCAAACTTTAAATATGTTCAACTAGTTCGAAGATGTATCTCCGAAATAGTTTTTTGAATTAAAAAAAAAAAAAAAGTGAATTTAAACAAATTGAACCAGAAAAAAAGCTTGCTTAAAAATATAGATTTTTGTTACAATAGTCATCCAAGAATATACATATGCTCACAATAACTGAGCGGTGATCATGACGAGTTCAAAGATAATATACAAAATATACACATAAAAAAAGGGGATGAAAAAAAAAAACTATCCATAAGACAGTTAACTACTGATATTTTATACACTATCTGAAGGTTACTCTTACTCCTCCATCCATGAAGCTGCTTCAACCCAATTTATCCAAAATCTTTCAAAGTCCTAATCCTAACAGTAACACAATCTAGATGCCACCAGAAACCCAAGTATCCTTGATTCCTTCTTTCCATATTCCCCATCTCCATCTAACTCCAGGAAATTTGCTTCTGCATGTGGAGATGAGGTTTCCAGCAACACACAGATCAACATCGCTGTGGATGAGCAGAGAAATGTCTCCCAATTGGGTGCATTTTTCCAATAGAGAGAAAATAAATGCAAGAGTAAAATCAATTTCAAGTACCACAATATGTGCAATAAGCTCTTTCAATGTTTTCATCCCAGTCGCATTTTCAAAACTTCCCCTTCGGAAAGAACTCTCCATGGCATGCCAAGCCCCAGAACCTAAACTAAGATATCTCATGTTTGGGAAATAATTCAACAATATATCAAAGCCAAACTCCACTTGATCAACTTCAACTCCTTTAACTATCTGTGTTCTTCTCACAAAATCTAAGCTAAGCCTCTCTACAGCAATGCAACGGCGAAACATGCTTAAAATGAAACCAAGAGAGAGGCATTCCACCTCAAGCTGAAGGCGTTGTATGTTCCCACAATTTTTCAATACTAACTCATCAGTATTCTCAAGAGAGAGACTGAAATTGGACAAGGAAGGTGCGTCGAGGAAAATCAACTTAGGCTTGATACACTTGAGATGGAAATAAACAAGACTTGGTGCTCGTATAGTCAAAGAAAGAGGAGCATTGGAAACTGACCACTGACAAGTCTGAAGATGTGAGAGATTAATTGAAGGCTCTTTAAGTCCTCCAACTCCCATAAGATTAAGTTGCGTAAGATTAGGTAAACAAGTATTGATCATGTTCAAATCCTCGTCATCCAATCTTACAAACTCAAGAGTCAGATTGGTCAATGCAGGCATCAAACACAAACCATCCACTGCTAACCAAGCATTCCTAATCACCAATTGCACCAGACCATAACCTGCAACAAAAAGAAAGCAATTATTAGCAGCAAGATTTTTAATAAGATTTGGAAATGCGATAGTGGCCGCGATATCAAGGTTTCTGATGTCTTGGCCATGGTTATAAACAAAGTCGTTTTTTAATGTCTTGGTCGTGGTTTTAAACAAAGGCATGCAATAATGATATCTGTCGCAACAAAATAGCTTTTTATCTTTCCAACACCACAACAGTAACACAACATAACATGCCGAAACCACACAGCTGTGATTGTGGCTGAATCAACATTAGTCATATTTGATTGCGACTCTCCGTCAAGGACACATCGCGACCGCAATCAATACAATGACCATTGTTTAAAATTTATTCTTGATAGCAACAGTGACTACATCACAGTATTTGAAAGTAGTTGTATATTACATTTATTTGGTCTAACTCAGTGTTCAGATAACCAGTTTATGAAACTGCCAACCACTTCTAAACACATTTTTAAGTCTTATCTCATAAAAATGTGGGATTTTTAACACTCCCGCCCCCACACTAGGATACATGGAGAGATAGATACTGGATATACAACACTTGACACTGACTCAGTCAAACACGTCAAAACCAATAATAATTTTAAAAAATAAATAAAATAAATCTAATAAATCTAATGACAAGTGCCGGTGTTGGTTTCAGACACGACATTTATACATATGAGCCTTTTTACATTTACACATATGCGCCTTTTTTTCCAGAGGTATTGGTGCTACAAAGATGGTCCCATAGCAGACAGGCCCAACAAAGATTTTTTTATATTAAAGAGCAAATTATGGTAATTAATTCAGACCACAAACAGTGATCAGTGTGGCGAGACCTGTACCGGCCAAAATTGTGAGAGGCTTTACTCGGCCGCCGCACGACTATATTTTAAAACTCTGGTAGCAGGTAACCCGGTGGATCTTAGATAAGCAAGCTCTGATATCCTATTAGTTTTTACATTTGGCCAGCTATTACTTATAAAAGTGATGCGTGCAATTTTCAGCCTAAACTCATGCATGCAATTTAACATTTTAATTTTAATTTTAGAAGAAAAAGAGAGAGAATAATAATTGAGGATTGAGAAGCTAACAAGTGGAAGAGATGAGGAATAACGCTTTGGAGCGTCTCCAGCAAGATTGAACCCAGAAATCCGAAATAGACAGCGACTTGATAGATTTCGAAACACACGGAAGCCAATCGAGAATAAAATTAAACTCGGTGAGATGAAGATCATCAGACTCATCTTCAACATCATCAAACGAGACACCACCGAGCGATCTATCAACACCAATCGACACAGATTCAAAATCGGGCGATCGGTGAACGAGGTTCTTCAAAACGGTCTTGAAAGGTGTGACAAGGTGCTTGGTTTCCGGTGATCGGGATCTGAGGTAACGCGACATGGAACATAGGAGGGTTAAGGATCGGACTTCATTTGAGGCGTGGTTGAAGGCGGTGGAAACGAGTCTGCAGCGTGCGAGATCGGAGGTGTCGTTTAGGCGGGTGAGGATTTCTATGAGTAGCGGAGAGGGGAGGGTTTCCATTGATGGAGATGAATTTGCACCGCGCGAGATAGGCGAGATGATGATGGTATATTTGTTTGCGCGTGTTTTGCGTGGCTTTTTGAAATGAGTTTTACTTTTTTTTTTCTTTTTTTTTTAATTGTTCGGGACGCGCGTCGAATGCACTTTCTATATTAGTAAGTTGTGTTTGCGGTAATCTCTAATTTTTCTGAATAAAGGTCAAGAGCTTTTGGTAGAGATCCTTGCAATTTACATCTTAGATTTTATTAGATAAATAATTTAGTTTTTCTCTTGTTTTCTTTTATGAGATTTTTGTGGGTCGACTAGTAAGTCATGTTTGGTTTGGTTTTCCGCCATCAAAATAGAAAGATAATGGCTAGGGTATTATAGTGATTTTTTTTTTTAAATAACCATTTTAATAAAAAAACTCAAATAATTATTTTTTTAAAATATTTATCAAAGTAGTTATTTTTTAAATATATAAAAAATTTGTCACACAGATGAGGCGTCACTCTGTATGGCGCATGCATATAAAATAGAAAGGAGATGTCACACTGCATGACTTGTCCTCCTATGTAAAGTCATGCAGTGTGGCGCATGCATGTATAATTAGAGAGAAGGCGCCACCTTGTGTGGCATGACAGTTGTATATGATTTTCTATAAATATAATCATTCATCTTAATTTTTTCACATCATTTCTCACATCACTCTTAGAAAATGTCTTTCACTCCCTTGCCTAGGTTTTCACTGATCAAAAGAGATGCGTAAGTTATTTTTTCAGCGACAAAGTCTTCGATGAAGATCAAACTCTAGAACACGCAGACATTCAAGCATTTTCAAAGATCTTGATTCGCTGGTTGGAAGGAGACATTCCTGAAGGTGAACAGATCAGAAAAATTGAAAGACAAATTACAATGAAGAACGAAAATAGAGTAAGTCAATCATGGAAAAAGGTGAGATGTGACGATGATGTCATGATGATGATGATGTTTGGACCAGACGATATTGTTTTGTTGGTTTTTATCTCTTAGATATTATGATGTGTTTATATGTTTTGTCTGCTTATCATATTGTTGTGTTGTTGTTCTGAATTTGTCGTGTTGCAATTTTTTGGGTCATTATCTGAAGGTTGATGTAATTGAATGATAAATTGAACACGAAATGAAAACCTGAATTTAAATTGAAATTTCTTGCTTACAACAAATTAATTACTCCAGAAAGTTTGCTATAAAAAAATTAGGATGCAGAGCTAGACCCAATATTCGGATAATTTTTTCGATTGTCCGAGAAGACAGTGTGTACTGCATAATCTTATCATTTTGTTAGCCGTATCTATTTCAGTTCTAATATGAGTGCTATTGGAGCGCCCCTTTTTCTTCCGTCATATTTGTTCATTGTGTCAAACAATGTCCTCTTGATAAGCAGGCCAATAATCCTCCTTTGCCAACACAGAGAAGGTACTGATGTACACACTTAAAACGGTATTTACTGTATAAAGGGGGGATATATGCTGTATTGGATCCAAGCGAACATGCCGCTATGACATGAGAGCAAGGCATGTGAAATGCTTGAAACTTTCTACAATCATACCAACTTCTATCTAGTTCAACCCGATATTATCCCCTTGGCCTCCCCTCATTATGATCCATTGTCTCTTGTACACTGAACCAACCTTTAATACGGTCAAACACTGTGACACTATAGGTGTTTGCTTTGGCATCCTCCTTGTTAAATGATTTCATTGTGCATTCAGTGAACAACTGCCTTGATTGTAACACTTCCCTCCATTTTAAACTTCTTGTGTTGAACAATGACCCCATCCTAAAATATGTTGCTCTAACCAAAGCAGTAATTGGTAGGTTTCAGATGCCTTTGAAGATAAAGTTCTATGATTCCATCAAATTTGTTGTCATGTGGCTCCATCGTTAACCTTTGCCAAATTCTTGAGTCCACTTCTCCGCTAGAATATTATCGATCCACCTTAATGCTTCTGAGTTTATCAACCGGATTTCTTTGCGGTAGTGTTGGAATGATGGTTCTGTTAAGGCAAATCCTGCATTAACAACTTTCTTTCAAAGTGTCTTGTCTTTGATATGGAGCATGAAATTTTGTGTGATATGTCTAATGCAATAGACATATGTTGAAGGGGGGTACTGCCAACCGTTATCAGGGTTACTGTATGCACTCACAATCGATGGATGTCTGTCTAAAATCAAACAAAGGTTGGGTTGAGGAGCAACGTGTAATCGGAGATTCTTCAGAAAGAAATTCCATGCACCACCTATCTCACCTTCAGCAAGAGCGAAGGAAATTGGAAAAACATTATTGTTGCCATCTTGTGCCACTGCCATGAGTAATGTTCCTTTATACTTTTCGTATAACCAAGCTCCGTCAATTTGTATAATAGGTTTGCAAAATGCAAAACCTTTGATGCATGGTTCATACGCCCAGAACAATCGATGAAATATTCCATTTCCACTGATATAAGTTTTGTCTGGGGTAAATATCAGGAGTGTCTCCAAAATTATAACAGTTCCCGGAGCATAATATTTGAGTGCCACTAAAAATCTTGGAAGTTCTTTGTATGATTCCTCCCAATTACCGTACACAAGTCCAACTGCCTTAGTCCCCGCGAAACATGCCTTCCTGTAAGAGGGAGTATAATTGAATCTTGTAACGATATGAGAAATAATTGTATTCACCTTTAATGATGGATCCTTGCTAATAAGAGGCAAGATTTCTTGACATATTAGTTAAGAACTAAGTTTTCGATGATCATGCGTCGGAACGGTGGTGATGCAAGTGTAGATTGGATCAATGGTACATATTTTCCATGAATCACTTTCTTCTTGTAAGATGCAGTTAAACAAAAGGGAAAATTGGTTTTTGACGATATAAAATAATGTACCTCCCTGAATTAGTTCAACCTATACTAAAATCAGCTAAAATTTCCATGTGGTATTTTTTTATAGCTCTAACACACTCTTCTTTTGTATGAAATGTGTCTTCAACTTTCAAGGCCCCTTCGGTCTGCATATAAGGATTGTGAAAGATATCTGAGGCTGGTTCGTCTTCCCCCAAATTCAAGTTCGTCATGTGAAACGGAGGGTCATACACATGACTCATAGGTAGAGGTTCATGCTCTTGATCTTCATCGACATTATTGACCATAAAATTAATCATTGCATCATCATCTTCTTCTTCTTGGTCAATAACATCGACTTTGGGGTGGTTGTCCTCGTCAGATTCATCCTCTTCTTCAAAATATTGAGAAGGATCTACCACCTGAGATTGATCAAGTTGTTGTGATAAAACATACAACTCAATGTCATTGAACCCGAATTGTTCATGAGTTCAAAACATGTTTCGAACATCATCATCATCACGCATCTTTAGTTGATAAAATTTGACTTGGTTGTTGTCAAATAGAAACGGAGACTTGTAAAGAATTTGGTAAACTGGACCACATTGCAATTTTGCTTCTAGTCTATCTTTGAAGCATGTAAAACTTTATTTCTTGTTTGTCCGAAAGCGGATAAAATTGGTATTACAAAAATTAAAACCGAAGTTATCGCAGTTGAACGTCTCACTGTTAATATGAGCAACAATACTATAATATTGTGAATGATCTATATGTTGCGGTATGTTTTTTGTGAGTGTTGGCTCCCAAATTCGACACTTACTGTATTTGGTCTTTTGGACCAAACAACTGGAATGAACTAAACCGGGAGGTATGATTCGACACATGAGATAACTTAGGAAAAAGGATCTAAGTTATGATAAGAATCTTCGACCAAGGGCTCATTCGACTGAAGCAGATTTATGTTGCTCGACTGAAGGAAAGTGTTCACGCTTTGGCACATGGGACGAAGACCATTTGAAATTTGAATTATTGGAGGGAAAGGTAGTTTTCATTAGCGTCTAAGGAGAGGCAATGTGGCAAAAAGCTATGGGTCGAGAGGCATGCAGAAGACACTTGTCTTCATCTTAGCGCAGAATATCCCCTCGATGGTTACCTACTTTTAGTATAAATTAAGAAGCTTGTGTAATTTTTAAATGTGTTCAACCTATTGTACTAAATCACTCAAATATTATCCAAGTAACTACTGTGTGAGAAAGGATAAAGCTTAGCAATGTACGTTGGAAATACCTTTTTTCCTTATTAAAAGTCTTTTTACATTACTTCATCATTATCCTGCAAAGTTATCTTTTTACTTCTTTTACTTGCATTTTTACACTTTTGCTTACTTTTCAACAATCTCAAACATCCTTTCTCTGGGTCGAACGTGCGTTCTTCCTTCTTACTCATTTTACATAAAGATTAGCATATGTTCTGGGATTAGTTTGGTCGATCCCATAAGTAAACCAAAAACCTTACCTTCTTTGGAGATCAGCGGTTGTTTACCAAAAACAACGGTAAACAAATTGGCACACCTGGTGGGACGTTGCTAATTTTCTATGTTATTGTGTTTTTCCTGTACAGTTATAACATTGTATGTTATTAAGAAGTGGTAGATTAACCAACAAATATACCGTTAGAAAGGAAAACGGAGAGAGTAGTATGGCTAACAAGCCAAACCATGGAGAAATACCTCCACCAATTACAGGAACAGCGGTTACTACTGTTGTCGAAGGGAAAATCCCAACTTCTGTTAGATCAATACCAGCGTTAACCATGAATCAAACTGGACCCTTACTTTCGTATGTGGGTCCAAGAGGTCCTTTGGGAACACCCCCACCAAGGATAAACCTAAGGTCTCGATCAACTGTACCCCCAGGCTTTTTGACAACCTGGATGGGTCGAGAACAGCCATATGGCATGTCCACTACTGAGATGGCTAGCCTTATGAATGTTGCGTCCACCTTTTCAGAACCTTTGGTGAATGCAACATCACCATTACAAGGGTCTGGAGCCAGTAGAAACCAATTTTTGGGAGGGCCATCTCACATGATACCAAGCCTCACAAATGCTTCGACAGCAATTTTGAGGCAACAAATGGACGAAAGTAATCATGAAATGGTACAAATGTTAGCATAAACTCTAAGTACAATGCTAAATCCCCTCATTCAGACTGCTACACAGTAGAATCAACAGGTGACAGCGCAAATGACGCGCATGGCTGAATTCTTTGGGGTATCCCAAGTTGCTCAACTACCCCAAGTTGTTCGACAACCCCAGAGGGTACCAATAAGATTAAATCAAGGGGTAATCATGGAAGAAGATTTGACCGTTAATCCAAACCCCCAAATTCCAAGGGTAGAAGTAGAACAACCAAGAATAGAGATACCTCGAAACCATCGAGAAACCGATCAAGGCATTATTCTGGCTAATAGAAACCAAAACGCTGACGAATTAATACAACAAGTTCGACACCAGAACTATGGGGCAGATAATAATTTAACTGCTATGATCGAGAGAATCATGCTTCAAAATGGGATGAATGTTAGTTTTCATAGACCAAACTTTACATCTCCATTGTCATAATATATTCTGCAAATGGACTTACCACCCAGGGGAAAAGTCCCAAAATTCACTAAATTTTCAGGGGATGCGACAGAGTCGACTGTCGAACATGTGGCTAGATATTTGATAGAGGCCGGTGAAATAGCAAACAATGAAAACCTTAGAATCAAATATTTCCCAAGTTCCTTAACTAAAAATGCTTTCACTTGGTTCACTACCCTCCCAGCCAATTCGATCCACAACTGGAACCAATTAGAAAGATTGTTCCATGAACAATTTTACATGGGTCAAACCAAGATAAGTCTAAAAGAATTGGCTAGTGTGAAGAGAAGGTTCACAGATCCAATTGATGAATATTTAAATAGGTTTCGACTACTCAAAGCCAGATGCTTTACCCAAGTGCCTGAGCATGAACTAGTTGAAATAGCAGCAGGGGGCCTGGATTATTCGATTAGGAAAAAATTAGATACACAATACCTAAGAGATATGGCCCAACTTGCTGATAGAGTTCGATAAGTAGAACGCCTTAAAGTTGAAAAGGCTAAAACTGCCAAAACTCATCGACGGGACAGGGTAGCTTATGTCGAAGTGGATGTGTGATACGGTGGGAAGAGAACTGACTGTTTTTAGAATGTTGGTTTGCATTTTGCATTTGTTTTCGCAAAATGTCGCGGTAAGCAAGAGTCGCCACCGTCTTTTATTTTATCCAACAAGGAAAGGAAAAAAGCACAGAAAAATTCCTTTTTCGAGATGTTTCTCGGGTCCGGGGGGTAGATTATATAAAGGGGAGGTGTTAGCACCCTTTCTATCAGTGGTTATCCACGGGCTCTTAGGTACTTGCTCAAAGTGTTTTCAAAATTTGCTTTTCTTTGTGTTTGTGGGTTTGAAAGAAGTTTTTTGTTTGAAAGGTGTAAGTGCGAAAAGTTTTATTTTGTTTTGAAGAGAACAAGTACTTAAGAACCATCTACCTACTCGAAAAAAGAATTAATATGTACAAATATCCTTTAGACAATGCTATCCCACTATTGAGGAGTAGGTATCATCGTCGTTGGAGTTTAAGGGTCAATTCGATTAAGAGATGTGTGGTCACTAAAGCAACGTTAGGACGCCTTAGTGGTAACCCTAATATCTTAGATCATTTTTCCGAGGCAACCGTTTCGAGGCAACTATGATCTTTGGACAAAATGACGACCTCTAAAACTTCTTATACTCAATGACCACGTTCGAAGGCAACCAAGTGAGGTGTACCCTAAGAGTGCGCATGTGCGAGTGTGTTATTTCAGTTATATTTTTATCTTTGTACATGTTATGGGTGAGCTATGTTGATTTTAAGTTCATACATTCGATCTTGTCATGCATTCCCTATTATCAAACATCTAACAAGGTATAGTTGCAGAATTTAAATTGCGGAAATTAAATCTAAACTATTACAAGGCGTCGGGTATTTACATCGCCAAAAACAACCCTTTAATTTAAAATGCGGAAAATAAGTAAAGCGATAAATAATTAAAGTCCTAATTAAAAGCTATTACATTCCGGAAGCAAGTACAATAATATGAAAATATGGATCGCATGCGAGAAAAATTAAATCGGGCGCATTTTTTAGGGTTTTGACCCTTTTTGAAAATAAAGCATTTTTTTATTTTTTGAATTAAAAGGAAATTAAATTAGGTTAACAATTAAATTAATTAATTAATTAATTAATTAAAATATTTTTTGAGTTTTTGATATTTAAAGAAATAAAATAAATTTGGGTCAAAGTTAGTAAAAACCTAATTTTCTACATTAGTTTTAATTATTGCAAAAATATTGAAATTATACCTAATTAAAACTAAATCAATTAAATTAATTTATTTACAAAAATAAAATGCTGAAATTAATTTTAATAAGTAAAATATATTTTTTGGTTTTTGATTTTATGAGAAAAAGATTTTAATTGGTTAGTTTAAATAATAATAATAATAATTAAACAAAACTAATAAATAAAATGAAATAAAAAAGAAATAGAAAGAAATAACCAAAGGGGGGTGTTGGGCCTGATCAAGAGGTGAGATTGGCATTTTTGAGGCCCATTCACGTTGGCCTGTATTGACTTTCCCAGATTCTCTATGCCTTGGTTGACTTGAGACCATCTGATTGTTATAATGTTAGATAACAATTAATATATTTGAAACAAATTCATATGCCTGAACAAAAAAATAAAAGCGCGAATAATTTGAATGGACGTATGGGATGGGGACACGTCTTCGTCCCTGTCCTTGGAATTACACAGGAATTACCTGCGGATTCGTATCCGCAGCAAAAAACATAGGTGGAACCTAAAACCAAATCCAGGCCATGAAAATTCAATCTAAAGCCATGGTCTTGTTCGTCTCTCCCTCCTGATTCATCCATGTCCATTATTTGCCTCAATTTTGCCTGAAACTCAAACGCCTAAAAACAAGAACCAAAAACCCTAGTTTCGGGTATGGTATTACAGGCCATGAAAACTCAATTGTTTAATGCGGAAAGTCTCTAAATGGACCGATTAGCATGATTGTGCAAAGATTTTGGCAAAAAGATGCAAGAATAAGAGGATGCGTTTTCAACTGAAAGGTGAGTTTCAGAGAGACTTACAGTGCGATTGGGATCGTGCAATGGCCTGATTTTGATTGCTTTAGACTCAGTGGATGTCCAACAAGAGGTCTACATTGAGATTTGACCTTGAATCTGCCTCCAAGACTGATTTCGATTTCAAGCTTTTTTGACAAATTTCCAAGTTTGGTTTTCTAGATTGTGCAGCCTCTTGGTCCTTATTTTCGTGCCTTTGTGTTGTATATGTATAATGGAATCTGTTGTACCCCAAAATTTGCCCTCGCATTTTTCCACGAGAAATCATATCTTCAGGCTTTTCCTGATTTTTTCAGATTGGCTCAAGAATCGGTCAAAGAGACTTTTCTTGTCAGTCCGACAAAATTAGGGGTTTCATTGATTTTCATGGCTCTGGAACAATTCAAACAGTTGGTTTAGGGTTTGGTTGATTTTGGCTCAGCTTTGATCAGGCGAACGCTTCTTTGGCATTTGATCAGAATTAGGGTTTTGCGCGCATATCTCTCAAGAAGAGTCAGTTCTATCAATGCTTTTCAAATTACTCTGAAATAAGAACTGAGGCTACTGGTTGTTAATTTGCATTTGTTTGGATTTAATCAGTGAAAAGAGACAGGTGGACGTTTTGTTTGATTAACTGTCGTATGGTTTGATTGACTGTGCATTGCTTTGGATTTTTGAAGCGCCAGGTTTATTAATTGATCGAGGCTAAAACCACAAATGTTTATTTAATTATTTATTTATTCTGAGTTAAATGGTTGAAATTTATTTTCAATAATTATAATTTAAAGAATTATAAATAATAAAATAAACAATTGGAAATAAAAATAATTAATTGGTTAAAAGGACTCTTTTTTTATTTATCTTTAAATTATTTGTATAATTGTTATTGTTTACAAAATAATTACAATAATAATATTACAGTAATTTAAATTTAAATAAAACTATCCTAAATTCCTAGGTCTTCAATTCTTTATCCTCCATTTGTTGCTATTCCTCTCCATTTGACTTTTTTTTAATCTGTAAAGAAAAGAAGAAAAAGTCAGAAGCAGATAAATTGAAATTAAAGAGACAGACAGTTAATTCAGGTTCATCATTAAAGGCAACTGACTGGAATCAGTTAGCCCTCTCTGCAAATCACGGGATTTCTCCCGGTTCACAGAGAGGGATGAAAAATATTTGCAAATTAAAGTATTAAAATGCACAAAAGTTTAATTGCACAAATTCAAATTTGTCAAAGCTGCATAGTCCAAAAGTCTTAAACTGAATGGCATAAACAAAGTCCAAATCCAAACAGAACTGCAAAGTCCAAACTAAGTTCACATTCAAACTGTCCAAAATATGGAAAGATGTCAAGATATCAAACAAAAGGCTACTCAGTACTGTCACAAAGATGCAGGAAAGCTGAAGAAAGAAAGTATGCAGGTTAAAACCAATATTGCAAGCAAGGTTTCATTGTCATCATTTTCCAGTAGTGCCTTTTCAGAAAAAAGTACAAACATGAACATTATTTAATGTTTTAACTGTACTAGAGAGAGAGAAGAAGAAAGAAAAGAGGTACAGGCTTACTGGCTTTAGGCTTGAGAAAAGAAAATATATAAAACAAAAACTGCAATAACACAGTGGATAAAGAGGCAAAGAGAAAAAAAGATAAAAGGTCAAAAACTGTAACAAAAGGAGGACAGAACTGCCTTCCACCAAGAAAAAAGCCTCTAGCCTTTAAACACTGAACCTGCATAAAATTCCTAGGTCCATAAAAACATATAAAACATACATACTCAACGCACCACAAGGCGAAGCCCCACAACCTGAAAAGAAAAACTTTGGTCCCAATCTGTCTAAGCCTTTCAAACCCTAAACACATAACCACAAACTGTGAGGCCTGAAAGCAGCAAGCCAAGATAACCTGTCAAAAGACCTCAAACAAACCTGCATTCCATAGCCATTAAACCTGTCAAGTATAAATAAACTGTCCAGCCTCACAAGCCTTAACAAAAACACAAAGCTGTCAACCCAACCTGTAAACCTTGTAAAGCCTCAAATAACCAATAAACATCAAACCTGCCCAACCAAAATCACAAAAAGCCTTAACCCTGTCAAACCCCAAACAAATAGCCATCAACCAGTCAAACCTGCTAGCCTAAAGGCCACAAGCCATCAAACAAGCTTACGGCCTATCCAAGCCAAAACCAGTATCCAAGCATACAGAATCAATACCAAACCCTCAGAACTCAAAGAGTTCATCACCGGGAAAAAACCATCAAAGACTAACATACAAGGCATCAAGGCAACCACAAGAAGAAGATAAAGAAGTGTACATAGGCAAGGCAACATAAGGAGGCCCTCAGAGCATTCTCATCACCGGGCAAGCATTTCAAGGCGACAGATCAAGCGCAACATATTCAATAGCAGACACAACAATACTCAAGCATACAAAGTACACTCAGAACATATCAGATATCAAGCATATTCAGCATACAGTAAAAGAACAAGAAGAAGAAAAGAGGCGATGCAAAAGGTTTTCAGTTAGTCATCATTAAACCTAAAGAGGTAAAAACATAAAGGTACCAGGAAGGGCAAATTCATCATCACTGTTCCCCTCGCTGTCAAGCCGCCCACACGCCTCCAGATCCACCGTCCTCCTCCAACGAAGGTAATATAATTTTTCCTTCTCTTCACACCTCAAACAAAAAACGCGAATGATCAGAATCAATAACGAAGCTTAATCAAAATCAGAACACAAAACTAAACATGCAAGACTTATAAAAGTTCGAAACCCTAAATGCGTTAAAACAGAACCATCACCTTACAGTCTCGTTTCGTTGGACCGAAGAGGGAGAGGAGGTGATGATGGCGTTGGTGGATGGGCAAGGGACGCTGTTCAATACTCCCTGGCAAAGAAGATAAGGAGGAAGACGAAGTGAAGTAAACGGCGCAAACCCTAAGCCTTTCACCAAATGAAACAACTTTGAGAAACCTTAAACAATAACGTTATGAGACCTAATGTGCCTCGCCCCATTCTATCCCTTAAGCCCATTTCCATTCAGTTATGGACACCCCTCCACGTCCATTTTAATTAAGCCCAAAAAAACCCTAAGGCCCATTCCTCTTTTACTAAAAAAAAAACATTATTCTAATACTTTTTTTTTATACAATTTACTTAATTCTGATTTTAACATTACTTTTTTATATATAAAAGATACTAACTTTGTACATAAAAAGATTAATTAAAATACACCAAAACATTCATTTTTTTTTAACTTAAAACATTTTCTAAATCTTAAAACATTTCTTTTCTTAAAATAATTTGTGCATAAAAACAATAATACATTAATCTCATTAAATTTTGTTTATCACATTTAAAATAAATATTAAACTTTTTATCTAGGTTTAAACATTTTGTTTTATTAAAACTTTTTGTACATATTAAACAAAATACAAAACTACAAATTTAAATCACACATACTTAATAATACATTTAAGTTCACATTTCGCAACTTGTAGATAACCTAATACATTTACACATACACTTACACACTTACATTGATACATTATTTATTTGCTATACATTGCTATACATTATACCTTACATTGTGATCGATTCGATTTGGTTGTAATCATTTAAGTCTCATCCCCATTTGTAAATTTGTACCCCCACTCCCGGATACTATTTGTAATAGCGTAGAATTTAAAATTCCCGCAATTTACCGCTTTCGAATTATACCATGATTAGACCTAGGGTTTGCATGTACATAAAATCAAACGCTAGATAACCTAATACAAAACAAATACATGAACTCAATACACAATCACACTTGCACCCTCTAGGGTAATCCCACATGTTGCCTTCCAAAATGGGCCATGCTTGCACGTCGAGTTTCTTTGGCAAAACAAATCAAATGATCATAAGTCCCTCGATGACGCTTTCGAAAGTCGCCTATCAAAATGATCAAGTCCCTTCAAACAAATTGCCAAAGACACTTGGCACCATTGCATTCATGGTCCATACGATGACCCGTGCTTGTCCCGTTAAACATCCTAAACGCAAGATTGTCCACCAAATTCAATGGTGGAACAAAATTGTTAAAAAGGGGTTGAAAACATAGAGAAAACCTTTGAGTACAATAGGGGTAGACAAAACTCTTAGTTACTTGGAATCAATCTTGCAAAAACCCTTGCCTATTTTTCAAACCACACTTCACAAAACATTTTCAAAAACAAAACTTCCAAAAAACATTTTGAAACATCTTTTCGAAAAGATACACACCGTTGTATATACTCAAACACGAGTCATTACAATGGTTGCCGAAACAAAGGCGTCTATTTCAAAACATTTAAAAAAAAAACACACACACACACACCATGTTTCAAGCAATCAAAAATCAAGGCAAGTGATCTAAAAAACCAAGTAACTAAGAGACCGTGGATAACCATGGATGAAAAGGGTGCTAATACCTTCCCTTTTCATAATCTACCCCCCGAACCCACGAAACATCTCAAAAAGGTTTTTCCTGTGCTTTTTAAACCTTTCCTTTAGGATAAAATAAAAAGTCGGTGGCGACTCTTGCTAAACCGAACAAGTGCGAATACGAACGCAAAGCCCAAGTCAGTTCTCCCACCGTATCACAGAACTGGCGACTCTGCTGGGGACGTTTAGAAGTGGGGTTACCTTAGGGTTTAGATCACCTTTACATTATTGCTTTGATTGATTTGTTTGCTTTATCTTTCGGGTTCTTGTTTGGGTTTATTATAAATCCTACACCCGGATTCGGGGCACCTTCTTAGGTAAATAGCAATAAAACTGTGAGGGAACTATGCGGGGTATACCGACACGGTTGAAGCAGTAAGCTATGTTAGTGTGACATATTTGCGAGTACCGGTAACCCTTGAGTTCAATCAAGGAGAGCACGGGGCCGCTGAGTGATGTCGTGAAGCACTAATGAACTCTTAGAACCTTAATTGACCATCCTAGCCTTTTAGGGGTAGTGAGATGACCGACTTTGGTGCAGTCCGAAGTTGGTAGATACTCGATACTACACTCATGGAGGGTTGTTTTCTTGGAATATTTCGGTCGCCAGTTAAGTGGCTAAACCGAAATAATGAACACAGGAAACAATCCAATGATATTGAGCTCCTTAGAACCCGGTTTCTATTTTTAGGACAGGATGAGCCAACTAACTTCAAGAGGGTACTTACCTCCAACCCCATGCAAGCCTGAACCTAAGGACTTGTTTTGCTTTGTGTGAATATGATTGCCTGTATATACACTCATTTGCTTTTGCATGCATGAACATAACATCATGACATCATACCATAGCATTTTCAATTACCTTTTCAAGGATCTCGAGGGTTCTTTTGATGCAGGGTTACGCTGAACCAGACGTCTACCATGGGGCAAGAGGTTTCTCCTCTAAACAAATGCCAATTAAAGATCAAGTACAACAACTTGAATCAGGAGCTATGACCCACTTGACATGGTGAGCTTGATTCTAGTGGAAAGACATTCGCTAATGCAAAGATCTCCAATCAAAGATCAAGTATAACAACTGGAATCAGGAGCTATGACCCACTTGACATGGTGAGCTTGATTCTAGTGGAAAGACATCCGCTAATGCAAAGATCTCCAATAAAAGATCAAGTACAATAACTTGAATCAGGAGCTATGACCCACTTGACATGGTGAGCTTGATTCTAGTGGAAAGACATCCGCTAATGCAAAGATCTCCAATCAAAGATCGAAGTTCAACCTCTAACATTTTCTTGTGTTTACCCCAAAAGATCCTTGAAAGCATGCATCCACATATCATGCATTGCATTTTGACAGTTTTTCCTTTTTCAGGTTTCCTTACTCTCATACTGTTTATTTCAGTAAGAGATGGCTCTAGAAAGGTCTGTCAAGGATATCCAGGACCAGACGGCTCAGTTGCAGGAAATGTTCTTGAACCTGTCACTGGGGCAAGAAGAAATGAGAGCTCTCCTCACAAAGGGCTTGGTCCAGGAGACTTCGAACAATGCCAGGAGTGATCAGTTGGAAGCACTGCAGTTTGATTTGACAACATTGAGGATTCAAGTGATGGGACAGTTGGTGGGCCAGATGGCTCTCATCCAAGACCTGTCTCAAAGACAAGAGGAACTCAGAGTTCTCGTCCGCCAACTGCTTCAAAACAGCCAACTGGGGCAAACATCTGAGGTTGAGGAGCAAGTCGCCGCTCAATCTCCAACCACTCAAGAAGACAAAAGGAAGGCTCCTTTACTTGCTTCAGGGTCACAAGCCCAGCAGCAACCTCGCCAGCGTCAACAGGGTAATCGGCGTAAACAAGAAACGCTAGGAAGACAGTTCACGGAGACTGATATACCGCCATCTCTGATTCTGGAGCGCTTGTTGGAGGTCAATATGACTGCTTTGAGGGATCCTATCCGGAACCCAAATACCTCCGCTCCTAACTATCATCCCGACGCATTTTGTGTTTACCACTCCTACAGCCCGGGGCACGACACCGACGACTGTTGGGCCTTGAAGAACAAGATTCAAGATCTGATTGACATTGGAATGCTGAGGTTCATGCCAGACGGCGAGATGAAAATCTTCCGTTAAGGAGTTCTCCACCTGAAGTGACAAAGCTCAAGCTGAGAGACTTTTGCTTCATTTGAATTTTCAAAGTTGTAATTTATTTTGTTATTCAAACAATTAACTGTTGATGTTAAACTCTGTTTCATTAATGCATTGCATATGTTTGTCTTGAATTCATCCATTCGTTTTCACTATTCTTATGCTTTCTTTATGATATTTGACTCTTGATAAAAAGATGCAAGCCTTTAGAGGGAGGATGACGAAACAATACCATAATCTCATACAGTATGCTTTTGAACCGACCATGCTGATGATGTACAAGCATTTCTTTCAATTCCCAAACACTGGAGTTATAAGGAAGATAATCCCTAGTCAACCCCTTCGAGCCAAAGAAGTAGGAGTTTTATGTTCTAAAACAATCAAAACCTTTGATATAAACCTGGGGCAGGGTAATCTCTCAGTTAATTCAAAAGAAAATGCGCATTGAAGTCGCAAACTCTCAGTTCGTAACACAACGAACGACGTCAGAAAAGAAAAGCATTCCCTTGGAATCAAAAGACAGTGATGGTTCCCTATCATATAGGCAGTCAATCTCTCAAAGGAGAAAAGCCCACCAAGCCAAAACCTATAAAGGAGGCTTAAGAAAGCTGGGGCATCCCGCTGACTATAATCTCAAAAAAAAAAAACGGGAACAGTCAGGCAAAAGTTAGGGATAACAAATCAAAATCAAAATAGTGAGGTCATTACAAATCCTCAACAACATGAAAAATGTTGCAAAGAAAAAAGGAGATGATGACTGTCTCCCAAATTCAATTGGTGAACCATCACCTAAAAAGTCGTTCCAAACTCAAAACAGAGTGCGACGCACAATTAACTGAGCTTAGGGTTGAAGAACATCACGAAGAGCGGGTGGGTACAAATATGCTTCGAGCCTTTATCCTTTGTTTCTTAAACCGTGAACCAGGCCACGTTACAACCCTTTAAAAGTCCTAATTGAAGCATGAGTTAGTTCGAAAGCATATTGTTCAAAAGGTATCCTGACTCCTGTAAGGCTTTGCTCTAAATCATATGTTGATCTGTCTTATAAAAAGTTTTCTGCTAAAAAACGCATTTTTTAAAACTTCGAGACAAATATAAACTTTGCATTGCTTAAATATCACTGTTTGCATTTGACTGTTTGTTTGACAGCAAAGAAATTCATACAACTAATGTTCGGAGGAATGAAAACTCTCTCAGTGAACAAAATCACTTTCAAAAGGATGACATTTCCAACAACAAGTCTCCTATCAACAAGGGGCATCACATGGCACCATCCAGTTAACCTGGGGCAGTCCAGTCAAGATTTCAACGAATCTCTCAAAAGTTCAGTGAACTCGGGGCAAGTCTCCTTCATCTTCACTTGGGGCATTCGAATGTCAAAAGTGTTCGACAACTCCTTCATTACCTGTTGGAAGTTACAGTCGTCAAAGATCAAATTCTCACAAAATTCAAGTTATGAAGCCCGGATTCGACCGGATAATATCTTAATCTCTACAGCACATTATGAAGACCGGACTACGACCGGATAACAGTGTCAGACTACCGCAAAACCTGGAATCGACCAGATAGTGGTATCCCCTCAGAGAAAGCTATGAAACCCGGATTCGACCAGATAATAGTTTAATCCCCAGTAAGCTATTGTGAAGCCTGGACTTCGACCAGATAGCAATACAAGTTTCTACAAAGCCTGGACTACGACCAGACAACAGCCGGGAATACTGCGAAGCCTGGAATCGACTAGATAGTAGTATACCTTTAACCAAAGCCGTGAAGCCCGGATTTAACCGGATAGCAGCTCAACAAGTTATTGTGAAGACTGGATTACGACCAGATAACAGTTAACCCTCAAGAATGAAGACTCTCATCCTTGAAGCCTCAGAAGATTGGTATACTCCCAATTTCTGACCCTGAACAAAATCAAGATTTAGAGATAGTTCAAGATGTGACCCAGAGATGGCGACATTCAGTAACTTATTCCAGATCAACACCACTTGGGGCATTCGAATATCCGAAGTGTGCAACAATTCCTTCATCACCTGTTGGAAGATACGGTCCAGATATGCTCCAGACACGGTTGCCATTCTGTCACCTTTCTTAAGTTCCGGATTAATACCTGTAACAAGCCAGGAAGATATCTGTGAACGACTGATTGTGGATTAACACCTGTAACAAGCCAGGAAATTATCTACATCACCACTTGGGAGATTCGAATGTCAAAAGTGTTCAGCAATTCCTTCATCACCTGTCGGAAGATACAGTTTCAGATACGCTCCAAACACGGTAGCCATTCTGTTACTCATTCAGATCCTAGTTACAGTTTCAGATATACTCCAGACACGGAAGTCATTCTGCTACTCATACAGATCTCTACTCCAAGATACAGTTTCAGATACGCTCCAAACACGGTAGCCATTCTGTCACTCATTCAGATCCTAGTTACAGTTGCAGATATACTCCAGACACGGAAGTCATTCTGCTACTCATACAGATCTCTACACCAAGATACAGTCCAGATACACTCCAGACACGGTAGCCATTCTGTTACTCATTCAGATCCTAGTTACAATTGTAGATATACTCCAGACATGGAAGTCATTTTGCTACTCATACAGATCTCTACACCAAGATACAGTCCAGATACGCTCCAGACACGGTATCCATTCTGTTACTCATTCAGATCCTAGTTACAGTTTCAGATATACTCCAGACACGGAAGTTATTCTGCTACTCATACGGATCTCAAATCCAAGATGTAGTTTTACATGGACTCATCATCAGGAAACCCTACACCGGTTCCTTCTCAAACTCAAAAGATTCTTACTCAAGATCTAGAAATAGTTCAAGATGTGACCCAGAGATGGCGACATTCAGTAACTTACTCCAGATCAACACCTGCAGCAATCAGAAGATTCTTGCAATCCCCAGCCAGAGAGTCTTCCAGAAGCTAACTCCCCTCAGAGTCAAGTTTCAATATCCCCAGTGAAGCTAAAACTCCCAACTATCAGTCCCCCAAGCAGAGTGAAGACTCTCATTCTCAGCATCTCGCAGAATATTCGAATATTCTCCGGTGAAGATCTCCTCAAGACGGGAATCCCCAGTAGATTGGCATACAACCCAAGCTTCTGATTCCCCAACAGTGGTCCCAGGACTTCTCATTTTCAATGATCAGAAGATTCTGGCCCTCCACAGCAGCAACCAAGGATTTGCTCTCCCCGGCAGCAGTCAAGATTCTTTTATCTTCAGCCATCCAGGATTCGTCTATCCTCAGCAAGATAGATCATCAGCTTACATGCGCATTCATCGCATTCATATCATGAACATTGATGTAACATACATTACATCATGCATCATGACATTGCATACAACTAACCCTTTACCTTTTCAGGAAAGATCAGTCAACAGACGAAGATCATCACCTTCCGAGATTCATCCAGAAATAGTTTAGATGTGACCCAGACATGGCGACGTTCGGATACTTATTCCAGATTCACTCAGAGATAGTTCAGATGTGACCCAGACACAACGACATTCTGATACTTATTCCAGATTCACCCAGATGCAGTCTTACACGGACTCATCATCAGGAAACCTTACACCGGTTCCTTCTCCACTTCAAGACTTCTGAAAATAGTTTCCGGACGCTTCCTAACAACGGATGCTGCTCTATTGCTTATTCAAAACTCCAACTCCTGAAAACAGTTTACAGATTCTCCAAACACGGATGTCAATCTATTGCTTGTTCAGACCCCCGGTTCAGAGATGTTCCAAAACATGGATACCTTTCTGATACTCGTCCACTCACCAGTGACATACAGTTAAGCCCATCACCAAATGGCATCTATAAACCCATCCTCCTCCAAACACTTCCAAATGGCATCTTTAAGCCCATTTCCAGATGGCATCTATAAGCCCATCCTCCTATCAGCAGTCACCAGATGGCATCTTTAAGCCCATCACCAAATGGCATCTTTAAGCCCATCACCAAATGGCATCTTTAAGCCCATTCCCTCTACCATCACATCACCGAGTGCAAATTTTCTGGGCACTCTAGTGTCCAATCTCCTTTTACCCTCGAGTCGCGAAAGGCAAACTTGCCAATCTAACTCTTCAGGCCCAAGAAGATTGAACAGGGGCAACTGTTGTACCCAAAATTTGCCCTCGCATTTTTCCACGAGAAATCACATCTTCGGGCTTTTCTTGATTTTTTCAGATTGGCTCAAGAATCGGTCAAACAGACTTTTCTCGTCAGTCAGACAAAATTAGGGTTTTCATTGATTTTCATGGCTCTGGAACAATTCAAACAGTTGGTTTAGGGTTTGGTTGATTTTGGCTCAACTTTGATCAGGCGAACGCTTCTTTGGCATTTGATCAGAATCAGGGTTTTGTGCGCATATCTCTCAAGAAGAGTCAGTTCTATCAATGCTTTTCAAATTACTCTGAAATAAGAACTGAGGCTACTGGTTGTTAATTTGCATTTGTTTGGATTTAATCAGTGAAAAGAGGCAGGTGGACGTTTTGTTTGATTAACTGTCGTCTGGTTTGATTGACTGTGCATTGCTTTGGATTTTTGAAGCGCCAGGTTTATTAATTGATCGAGGCTAAAACCACAAATGTTTATTTAATTATTTATTTATTCTGAGTTAAATGGTTGGAATTTATTTTCAATCATTATAATTTAAAGAATTATAAATAATAAAATAAACAATTGGAAATAAAAAGAATTAATTGGTTAAAAGGACTCTTTTTTTATTTATCTTTAAATTATTTGTATAGTTATTGTTTACAAAATAATTACAATAATAATATTACAGTAATTCAAATTTAAATAAAACTATCCTAAATTCCTAGGTCTTCAATTCTTTATCCTCCATTTGTTGCTATTCCTCTCCATTTGACTTTTTTTTTATCTGCAAAGAAAAGAAGAAAAAGTCAGAAGCAGATAAATTGAAATTAAAGAGACAGACAGTTAATTCAGGTTCATCATTAAAGGCAACTGACTGGAATCAGTTAGCCCTCTCTGCAAATCACGGGATTTCTCCCGGTTCACAGAGAGGGATGAAAAATATTTGCAAATTAAAGTATTAAAATGCACAAAAGTTTAATTGCACAAATTCAAATTTGTCAAAGCTGCATAGTCCAAAAGTCTTAAACTGAATGGCATAAACAAAGTCCAAATCCAAACAGAACTGCAAAGTCCAAACTAAGTTCACATTCAAACTGTCCAAAATATGGAAAGATGTCAAGATATCAAACAAAAGGCTACTCAGTACTGTCACAAAGATGCAGGAAAGCTGAAGAAAGAAAGTATGCAGGTTAAAACCAATATTGCAAGCAAGGTTTCATTGTCATCATTTTCCAGCAGTGCCTTTTCAGAAAAAAGTACAAACATGAACATTATTTAATGTTTTAACTGTACTAGAGAGAGAGAAGAAGAAAGAAAAGAGGTACAGGCTTACTGGCTTTAGGCTTGAGAAAAGAAAATATATAAAACAAAAACTGCAATAACACAATGGATAAAGAGGCAAAGAGAAAAAAAGATAAAAGGTCAAAAACTGTAACAAAAGGAGGACATAACTGCCTTCCACCAAGAAAAAAGCCTCTAGCCTTTAAACACTAAACCTGCATAAAATTCCCAGGTCCATAAAAACATATAAAACATACATACTCAACGCACCACAAGGCGAAGCCCCACAACCTGAAAAGAAAAACTTTGGTCCCAATCTGTCTAAGCCTTTCAAACCCCAAACACATAACCACAAACTGTGAGGCTTGAAAGCAGCAAGCCAAGATAACCTGTCAAAAGACCTCAAACAAACCTGCATTCCATAGCCATTAAACCTGTCAAGTATAAACAAACTGTCCAGCCTCACAAGCCTTAACAAAAACACAAAGCTGTCAACCCAACCTGTAAACCTTGCAAAGCCTCAAATAACCAATAAACATCAAACCTGCCCAACCAAAAGCACAAAAAGCCTTAACCCTGTCAAACCCCAAACAAATAGCCATCAACCAGTCAAACCTGCTAGCCTAAAGGCCACAAGCCATCAAACAAGCTTACGGCCTATCCAAGCCAAAACCAGTATCCAAGCATACAGAATCAATACCAAACCCTCAGAACTCAAAGAGTTCATCACCGGGCAAAAACCATCAAAGACTAACATACAAGGCATCAAGGCAACCACAAGAAGAAGATAAAGAAGTGTACATAGGCAAGGCAACATAAGGAGGCCCTCAGAGCATTCTCATCACCAGGCAAGCATTTCAAGGCGACAGATCAAGCGCAACATATTCAATAGCAGACACAACAATACTCAAGCATACAAAGTACACTCAGAACATATCAAATATCAAGCATATTCAGCATACAGTAAAAGAACAAGAAGAAGAAAAGAGGCGATGCAAAAGGTTTTCAGTTAGTCATCATTAAACCTAAAGAGGTAAAAACATAAAGGTACCAGGAAGGGCAAATTCATCATCACTGTTCCCCTCGCCGTCAAGCCGCCCACACGCCTCCAGATCCACCGTCCTCCTCCAACGAAGGTAATATAATTTTTCCTTCTCTTCACACCTCAAACAAAAAACGCGAATGATCAGAATCAATAACGAAGCTTAATCAAAATCAGAACACAAAACTAAACATGCAAGACTTATAAAAGTTCGAAACCCTAAATGCGTTAAAACAGAACCATCACCTTACAGTCTCGTTTCGTTGGACCGAAGAGGGAGAGGAGGTGATGATGGCGTTGGTGGCTGGGCAAGGGACGCTGTTCAAGACTCCCTGGCAAAGAAGATAAGGAGGAAGACGAAGTGAAGTAAACGGCGCAAACCCTAAGCCTTTCACCAAATGAAATAACTTTGAGAAACCCTAAACAAAAACGTTATGAGACCTAATGGGCCTCGCCCCATTCTATCCCTTAAGCCCATTGCCATTCAGTTATGCACACCCCTCCACGTCCATTTTAATTAAGTCCAAAAAAACCCTAAGGCCCATTCCTCTTTTACTAAAAAAAAACATTATTCTAATACTTTTTTTTTATACAATTTACTTAATTCTGATTTTAACATTACTTTTTTATATATAAAAGATACTAACTTTGTACATAAAAATATTAATTAAAATATACCAAAATATTCATTTTTTTTTTAACTTAAAACATTTTCTAAATCTTAAAACATTTCTTTTCTTAAAATAATTTGTGCATAAAAACAATAATACATTAATCTCATTAAATTTTGTTTATCACATTTAAAATAAATATTAAACTTTTTATCTAGGTTTAAACATTTTGTTTTATTAAAAAATTTTGTACATATTAAACAAAATACAAAACTACAAATTTAAATCACACATACTTAATAATACATTTAAGTTCACATTTCGCAACTTGTAGATAACCTAATACATTTACACATACACTTACACACTTACATTGATACATTATTTATTTGCTATACATTGCTATACATTATACCTTACATTGCGATCGATTCGATTTGGTTGTAATAATTTAAGTCTCATCCCCATTTGTAAATTTGTACCCCCCACTCCTTGATACTATTTGTAATAGCGTAGAATTTAAAATTCCCGCAATTTACCGCTTTCGAATTATACCATGATTAGACCTAGGGTTTGCATGTACATAAAATCAAACGCTAGATAACCTAATACAAAACAAATACATGAACTCAATACACAATCACACTTGCACCCTCTAGGGTAATCCCACATGTTGCCTTCCAAAATGGGCCATGCTTGCACGTCGAGTTTCTTTGGCAAAACAAATCAAATGATCATAAGTCCCTCGATGACGCTTTCGAAAGTCGCCTATCAAAATGATCAAGTCCCTTCAAGCAAATTGCCAAAGACACTTAGCACCATTGCATTCATGGTCCATACGATGACCCGTGCTTGTCCCGTTAAACATCCTAAACGCAAGATTGTCCACCAAATTCAATGGTGGAACAAAATTGTTAAAAAGGGATTGAAAACATAGAGAAAACCTTTGAGTACAATAGGGGTAGACAAAACTCTTAGTTACTTGGAATCAATCTTGCAAAAACCCTTGCCTATTTTTCAAACCACACTTCACAAAACATTTTCAAAAACAAAACTTCCAAAAAACATTTTGAAACATCTTTTCGAAAAGATACACACCGTTGTATATACTCAAACACGAGTCATTATAATGGTTGCCGAAACAAAGGCGTCTATTTCAAAACATTTTCAAAAAAACACACACACACACACACCATGTTTAAAGCAATCAAAAATCAAGGAAAGTGATCTAAAAAACCAAGTAACTAAGAGCCCGTGGATAATCATGGATGAAAAGGGTGCTAATACCTTCCCTTTTCATAATCTACCCCCCGAACCCATAAAAAATCTCAAAAAGGTTTTTCCTGTGCTTTTTAAACCTTTCCTTTAGGATAAAATAAAAAGTCGGTTTCGACTCTTGCTAAACCGAACAAGTGCGAATACGAACGCAAAGCCCAAGTCAGTTCTCCCACCGTATCACAGAATCAATTAGGTCAAGTCTTGGGCTTTGAATCTTTGTGTATTGATGATTTAAGATTTGATATGATCCTCCATTACAAAGCTTCCAAAAATGTCCCAAATCCAATATTTTGTGCATGATATGGCTTGATACGAGTTTGATCTTGTCCATGATGATAATTGAAAACTGTATCAATCAAAAAGATCTTGTTTCATCAATATTTGGATTTAAATTGATTTAAAATGAATTAAATTAATAAAAATCAAATAAAATAGAAAATTCAATGAATGGACACAAGACTGAAGATAGGACACGTGTGTGGTGTGAAAAGATCAAATCAAGTGGAAAAAAGTGGGCCCTTTTGACAAAATTTCAAATTTTGGGGAATAGTTGACTTTTGGCAATTTGGGAAAAATGCCCAACTTCAACAATACATAACTTCTTCAATTTTGAACTTTTGGAAGTTTTCTTGGACTTTTTAGAAACCTTGTGATGTCCTCTAACCAAACCTTTTTGTATCATCTCATTTTGATATTCCATGCTCAAGTTATAAGCTTTGGAAAAAAATATGTTTTTGTTGACTTTCAAAAATGACCTATAATGTCCAAATTTGTAACTTTTTGTGAGTGCATTTTTTGATCTTGGAGTGTGAAGATGGATTGTAGGAAATTGAATCTTCTTCAGAATGAGCTTTGGATGGGCAATTTCTCATAAAGTATTAGAAAGTTATGCTTGGTCAAAGTTGAGTTGACTTTTCCTACAAAACCCTAATTTAGCAACTTTTGAGTCTTGATGAATTTTGAGCAATCCTTGATGAATCATGATCAACCCTTGAGAAAATGATGAATTATCCTTCAAAATGAGAATGTTGACAGAAAATCTTGAGGTTTGACTATTTGTAGGTCACAGTTGACTTTTGCCCTAGCACAATCGATTTTTGGACCTCTTGGGCAATTGACTGACCAAACTTCTTCTGCAAGGCTTCGAATTTGACATGGATGATCCTGAGAACATATTAAGGCATTGGGAAGCACTTGAGGTCATTTGGATGCAAGGACCTTGATGCAACCCAAAACCCTAGTTTGAGTTTGACTGCCTTAGGAGATGATTTGACTGTCTAACTCTTGGGCAAACTTGAGCAACTTGGAGACTATTCTTGCAATGTCTTGAGAAATATGAGAGGGAAAATTTTGGGGTACAACAGTTTCCCCTGTTCAATCTTCTTAAACCTGAGGATATAGATTGGTTTTCGGGCCTTTCGTGATCCAAAGGTGGAAGATGATTGAACACTAGAGTGCCCAGAAATTTGCACTCGCATGACATGGTATCAACATTGTGATGTCGGGAATGGGCTTATAGATGCCATTTGGAGACTGTTGGTAGGTGGTGTGAACTTCAACTAGAATACGAATCAGGGAGATCTTATCAGCGATCTGACTGAACCAGAGGAGGTCTTGTCTTCTTTGATTGGATTGGCATCAGAAAATCTTTAAGAATCGATTTAACCGGACCAGAGGGGTTTTTGTCTCCTTTGACTGGATTGGTATCAGAAAAATCTTTAGGAATCGATTTAACTAGATCAGAGGGGGTTTTGTCTCCTTTGACTGGATTGGTATCAGAAAAATCTTTAGGAATCTATTTAACTGGTTTTGTCTCCTTTGACTAGGTTGGCCTCAGAAAAATCTTTAGGAATCGATTTAACTGGTCTTGTCTCCTTTGACTGGGTTGGCCTTAGAAAAATCTTTAGGAATCGATTTAACTGGTCTTGTCTCCTTTGACTGAGTTGGCCTCAGAAAAATCTTTAGGAATCGATTTAACTGGTCTTGTCTCTTTTGATGGGATTGGCCTCAGAAAAATCTTTAGGAATCGATTTAACTGGTCTTGTCTCTTTTGACGGGATTGGCCTCAGAAAAATCTTTAGGAATTGATTTAACTGGTCTTGTCTCCTTTGACTGGGTTGGCCTCAGAAAAATCTTTAGGAATCGATTTAACTAGTTTTGTCTCCTTTGACATAGCTGAGAATTTAACTACATCTTTGCTGAAAGGTAAAGGTCAGTCATATACAATGCATGATATGGATCAAGCAATGATGTTCTCAACATAAATGAGATTGTATGGTATGATGCGTATATGCATGTATCATGATGTATGGAAATGTGATGTTTTAGCTGGGGAAAATAAATCTCGGAGTTGCTGGAGAATAGAGTTGAATTCTTCGTTTCCACTGGGGATGATGAACGAAGGTAATAAACCTGTAGGAGAAGAGAACTCCGTTGGGGAATAAACTGATGAGGAGATTACTCCGAGGGGAATTACTCTGTGAGGAAGAGACGCTCTACTGAGGATTCCGCTAATAAACTCCGTTGGGGATGGATTACCGTTGCTGGTGATACTGAATCTGTTGAGGATTGAACTCCTGCTTGTGAAAGGAAAGAACTTCTCTGGGGATGATCTTCAGTTGTAACTTGCTGGGGATATCCCTATTAGACTCTTGTGGGGATAAGACTCCTGAATTATGCTAGGGGTAATCTTTTGAACTTGGCTAGGGAGATTTATTTTCGTACTCCTCCGGGGATAAGCTTCCAGAGTCTACTGGGGATGATGATTCAACTCCATTGGGGAAGCTTTTTCAGACCGTGCTGGGGAAATATTGACTCCACTAGAGGTATCTTGTATTCTGCCGGGGAACATTCTTATACTCCATTGAGGAATATTAAGACTGTCGGGGATACTCTTATACTTGTTGGGGAATGTTCTTACACTCCACTGGAGAATATTAAGACCCTTTTAGTGCTGATGGTAGACTAACTCTGCTTGGGGAGAGTATTGCTGATTCGTTCACGGTTGTAAGTCTCAGCTGGGGGAGAGCTACCATTACTACTTTACTCTGCGGGGAGTGAAAGTATCTTAGCCATATTTTTCAGCTGAATATACCTTGGTACCTGGTGGACAGAGCAACTACACAGTTTTGGACAATTCTTATTTGCCCCTGTTTCTACTATTACCAGTAATTCATCTTTTGTTTCGCATATAAATATTTATGAGCAGCAATTAATGTCAAATGCATATATCAAAAATGAACATTGGACGCTCTTTGCAAAACAAAACAGATAAAGAGAAAACAGTTTGAAATTTGTCTAAAAATGAATTGTATTGATTTTGAAGTTTGGCCTGTAAATAGGTGTTTTTTGTACAAGAGGCCGACGTCCTAGTAAGAGAACGCCGCCGAACAATAGAATTTACACAATTTGTGAAAAATTAAACAAAACAGTTATGTGAATGATCCCACTGGGTTCCAACTCTGCTATTGCCTTTATGTCCTCGAGCATCTCATCACTTTGCTACTTGGTTGAAGGTAGATCAGATTGATTAATGTCGTCTGAGCTTGATAGTTGATACCAAAGTCTGGATGCCAGGTGATCCAATGAGACATAGTGTTACGTTTTGATCCCTAATTTTTGCTTGGACCGCCCTTTCGGGTTTTCAGTTCACCGGGATACCCATTTTTGCCCAAGCCGCCTTTTCAGGTTTTCGACTTGCCGGGTGTACATATTTTTTTCATTTTTATCCCTTATTTTTGCCCGAACCCTTTTGGTTCGCCGGGAAGCCCTTATTTTTTCCTAGGTCAGTCAACCTAGCGGGTCTTTGATTATGTGTAGTATCTTTTCACTATGTCTGCATTGACGGGGTGAGGAAGGTCGTCACCATCCATGGTGGTTAGAATCATAACTTCGCCTAAGAAAATGTTCTTAACCACAAATGGCCCTTCGTAAGTAGGGGTCCATTTGCCCCTGGGATCACCTTGAGGTAGGATAATGTGCTTGATAACCAGATCCCCAACTTGATACTCTTGTCGTCTGACTTTCTTGTTAAATGCTTTGATCATCCGTTTTTGGTACGTCTGACCATGACAAATAGCAGTAAGTTTCTTTTCGTTGATTAGGTTCAGCTGATCGAGCCGAGTCTGAATCCAGTCGTCTTCACTCAAACCTGCATCCTTCATGATCCAAAGAGAGGGTATCTGAACTTCAATAGGCAAGACTGCCTCCATGCCATAAACCAAGGAGTAGGGTGTTGCCCCTGTTGACGTCCACGCTGAGGTACGGTACCCATGAAGAGAAAATGGTAACATCTCATGCCAGTCTTTGTACGTCACCGTCATCTTCTGCACAATCTTCTTAATGTTCTTATTAGCCGCTTCTACAACCCCATTCATCTTTGGTCGGTAGGGAGAAGAGTTATGATGCTGTATCTTGAATTGCTCGCAGAGCTCGGTGATCATCTTGTTGTTGAGATTGGTACCATTGTCCGTAATGATCCTCTCTGGTACACCGTATCGACAGATCAGATTGTGTCGAATGAACCGTGCCACAACATTCTTGGTTACGGTAGCAAAGGAAGCTGCTTCAACCCACTTTATAAAGTAATCAATGGCTACCAGGATGAAACGATGCCCGTTGGATGATGTAGGTCTGATCTCGTCGATCATATCAATGCCCCACATTGCAAAAGGATAAGGTACCGTCAAGACGTTCAGAGGTACTGGAGGTATGTGCATCTTATTAGCATAGACTTGGCACTTGTGACATGTCCGAGAATGCTGATAACAGTCGGCTTCCATAGTGGAGCAACAATATCCTGCCCGAAGGATCTTCTTTGCCATGGTATGTCCACTGGAATGAGTTCCGAAAGTACCTTAATGTAACTCTGTCATGATTCTGTCTGCTTCATTCTTATCTACACACCGCAGTAAAGTTGAATCATGGTTACGTTTGTAAAGAATGCCATTGCTGATGAAGAACTTTGTTGCGAACCTCCTCAGAAACTTCTTGTCATTAACAGATGCACCCTCGGGGTACTCCTGAGCCTCAAGATACCTCTTTACTTCATGGAACCAAGGATTTTCTATTACCTCTTCAGTCTCAATGTCACGGCAATGTGCAGGTTCGTCCAATCTTTCAATGATAATCCGGGGAGCCTCATTGTCCCAATTGACTTTGAACATAGAAGACATCGTAGCTAGCACGTCCGCCAACTGATTCTCCTCTCTAGGAAAGTGTTCAAAGGTTATCTCCTCGAAATGGGGAAGCAATGTCAACACATACTCCTTGTAAGGAATAAGATTTGGGTGTTTCGTGTCCCACTCGCCTTTGATCTGACTGGTCACGAGAGCGGAATCTCCGAAGACACTTAGAAACTTAATCCTTAGGTCAATTGCTGCTCGAAGACCCATAATGCACGCCTCATACTCTGCCATGTTGTTGGTGCAGTTGAAACATAGTCGGGCGGTGAACGGAGTGTGAGAGCCTTTAGGAGATATGATTACAGCGCCAATTCCGTTACCCAAAGCGTTTGAAGCTCCATCAAAGTACATAGACCATCGAGATCCCTCCTCAGGTCTTTCATCCGGTCCAGGTGTCTCACAATCAGTTACCAACATGATATTCTCGTCCAGGAATTCAAAGTTCATAGACTGGTAATCATCCACTGCCTGATGTGCCAAATAATCTGCCAACACACTTCCCTTAATTGCCTTTTGGGTCGTGTATTGGATGTCATACTCAGTCAAGATCATCTGCCATCTTGTTATTCTTCCGGACAAGGCAGAATTCTCGAAAATATACTTGATGGGATCCATTTTTGATATCAACAGAGTAGTGTGAGTCAATATATACTGTCTCAGCCGGCGAGCAGCCCATGCCAAAGCGCATCAAGTTTTCTCGAGCAGTGAGTATCGGGTCTCCCAGTCGGTAAACTTTTTGCTAAGGTAATAAATAACATGCTCTTTTTCGGCCAGACTCGTCATGTTGACCCAACACACACCCCATTGAGTTGTCGAGTACCGTCAAGTATAAAATCAGAGGTCTCCCTTCAACTGGCGGCATCAGAATAAGTGGCTCTTGGAGATACTCTTTGATCCTTTCGAAAGCAGTCTGGCATTCATCGTTCCAACGTACTACTTGATCTTTCTTCATCAGCTTGAAGATTGGTTCACAAGTAGCAATCAGGTGTGAGATGAAGCGGGAAATGTAGTTTAGTCGCCCCAGGAAGCCTCTGACTTATTTCTCTGTCCTGGGAGCTGGCATCTCCTATATAGCTTTCACCTTGGCAGGGTCCACTTGGATACCTTTGTCGCTCACGACGAATCCCAACAGCTTACCAGATCTCACCCCGAAGGTGCACTTGTTCGGGTTTAACCTCAGCTTGTACAACTTCAACCTATCAAACAGCTTCTGCAGATGGTCAAGGTGTTCCTCCTCAGTCTGGGACCTTGCAATCATATCATCGACGTATACCTCAATCTCATGATGGATCATGTCATGAAACAAAGCAACCATGGCACGCTGATATGTTACCCCAACATTTTTCAATCCAAAAGGCATGACCTTGTAGCAAAAGGTACCCCACTGAGTAACAAAGGTTGTCTTCTCCATGTCTTCGAGAGCCATTTTAATCTGATTATAATCGGAGAAGCCATCCATAAAAGAGAATACCTTGTGCCGAGCGGTGTTGTCAACCAGAACGTTGATATGAGGTAAAGGAAAATCATCCTTGGGGCTCGCCCTATTCAAATCCATGTAGTCAACACACATTTGAACCTTACCATCCTTCTTCAGCACAGGAACCACATTGGCCACCCACTGAGGGTAAGAAGTAACTGCTAGAAAACCGGCGTCAAATTGTTTCATAACTTCAGCCTTGATTTTCTCATACATCTCTGGGCGCATTCGGCGGACCTTCTGCTTCACTGGAGGACAGTCTTCCTTGGTAGGCAGGCCATGAACCACAATATCAGTATCCAAACCAGGCATATCTTCGTAAGACCAGGCAAAGATCTCAACATAGTCATGCAGCATCTGAATCAACCGTTGCTTCACACTAAGCTCCAGATTTGCACCGATCCTAACTTCATTCTTGTCTATCTCAGTACCCAGATTCACTGATTCCACCGGCTCTTCGTGCGGCTGAATAACCCTCTCTTCCTGAAGTATCAGTCTTGCAAGTTCACCAGGCACTTCGCAATCATCTTCACCTTCGTCTTCGGCTAAGTTGATCGGATTTTCGAAGTCATAACTACAGTAGCAAAGTCGTTACCAGTGAGATCCAGAGTGGATGTGGACCTGTATATGTGAGTGTGTGTAAATAGCTGTTTTGCAATATATAATAAAGAAAAACAAGGAGCGTAAAATTTGAAATGCAAGAACATCCAATGCTTTTATTAATGATATATGAAAATGACACATATAAAGCCCTCACAAATGAAGCCACGGTGCCCCGGGTAAGACACCGGGCCATAAAGTTTAAAACATTGTCTGTTACATATTCAAAACAAAAGTTTCATTACTGGGTAATAAAAGTAATAGGGATGAGGTCCTTTGTTGTCCAGTTGCTTGGTCCACCATCGGTCGTAGGATAGATCCAGCTGTCGAACTCAGATTCTTCCACATCATCTTAAATGGCATTCACTCCCGAGTTGCTGATGAACACGGGAGGTCTTCTGATCCTTGCATTTCGAACAACCCTTTGAGCTTCTTTCTCAATAACAGCCCGGGCATCCTTGAGGGAAGCCATCTTTATAGGAGAATCTTCAACAACAGTCTCAGCTGACGCCAGCGTCTGGGGAACCTCTTCAAAATGTTGGAATGGGGTCTCAATGAACTCCCCATCCATCTCTACGTATCGGAAAGAGTTGAGGTGGCTAACCATGTACTCTTCCTCTCCTTGTACTGTCACAATCTTCCCTTTGACCGGGTATTTCAGCTTTTGGTGGAGCGTTGAGGTTACGGCCCCAGCTTTGTGGATCCATGGACGACCCAACAAACAAGAATAAGATGGCCGAATGTCCATCACATAGAATGTAGAGTTGAAGACCTGAGAACCAACCTTGATCGGGATATCAACCTCTCCATGTACCATTCTTTTAGACCCGTCAAAGGCCCTAACAACAATGTTGCTTGGCTTCAACTCCAAACCTTCACAGTCCAACCATTCTAGAGCTTTCTTAGGCAGGACGTTCAATGAGGAACCAGTATCCACCAATACATATGTAAGAGTAGTGCCCCTGCATTCAATGGAGACATGCAGGGCATCGTTGTGATTCTTCCCCTTAACAGTCAAGTCGGCGTCCGAGAAACCCAACCCATTATCAGCAGTCAAGTTGGCCATGCAATCTGTAAACTGATCAGCTGATGTCTCTTGTGGTACGTGGGTAGTCTTCAAAAAGGTAATCAGAGCCTTGACATGGGCCTCTGAGCATAGCAACAGTGACAACATAGAAATCTTGGATGGGGTTTGACCCAGCTGCTCAACTACGTTATAATCACTCTTTTTGATAATCTTCAGAATCTCTTCCAGCTCTTGTTTAGAAGCTTCAACAGTAATCGTCTTCGGTGCCTCCGTTTGGGCAGGCACATCAGTGGTGATCCCTTTGCCCCGAGTGTCAGATGACTCGGTGACAGGGGTAAGAATAGGAACTTGAATAGGAATGGTAGCAGGTACACTGGCAGATGTAATAACAACGGGTCTTCGGGCAGTCGGCGGAGAAATATCAAGTGAGAAAAGTCTTCCGCTACGGGTGACTTTAGTAGGTCCAACAATATTGCTGATGTCAGTATCAACATCCAACTCTTGCTTAACTCCATGAAAATGAACATCAGCCCCATAGTGCCAAGGGACAACTTTATCAGAGGTGTAGGGGATGGTCCCCGGAACAGTGATGATCACAGGTGCGATTCTTGGAATAGATGTAATCCTAACAGGCTTCCTCGAGGGAGCCTTGGAAGAATTGTCGAAAATGGTAATAATGGCCACTTCTTCAGAATGAACTGAGGGAACAACAGTCTTCTCGAACATAATTTCTCTACTATCCATCAGGCGTTGGACACCTGACTTCAAGAGATGGCAACCGGTAGGTAGAATAGAACACATACGGCAACCTTCGTCACATCCCGGAAATAAACTGGCTAGCAAAAGGTTTTTCTTTACAGTCATCAAAGGGGTAGCAATATCATTTACAGAAACCACAAATGAGTCTTCTTCTATAGCATTTACTCCATGCTTGGGCATAGGAGCAGTCACAACATTAGGCCTCTCGGGCGCCTCAAACTCAATCTCCTTCGTATCAATTAAGTCCTGTATCTTATTCTTCAGAGTCCAACAATCATTTGTATTATGCCCCGGGCTATCAGAGTGATAAGCACAACAGACATTAGGGTTATACCTTGGTGATGTTGTATTTGGATTCTTTGGGGCTTCCTTTGGAATCACCAGATTGGTTTTCAGCAATTTTGGCAGAATCTGAGATAAGGTCATGCTGAGACGGGTAAATTGCCTTCGAGGTCTCTCGTCCTTTTGTTGATTGTTGTGCTGAGGAGCACCAGCAGGTTTTGAAATAACAACCGCATTAACAGCTTGGCGGTGTTCAGGTCTATTCTGTCTTCTCGAATTGTAGACAGCACTGGACTCTTTCTTAAAGGGCTTCTTCTCAGTGCTTGATGAGGCCCCCTTCTGTATCTTACCATCCTTAATACCAGCCTCAATCCTCTCACCGGTTAAAATAAGCTCTGTAAACCCATACGAGGAGCTTCCGATCAGATGGTTAAAGAATGGACCAGACAGGGTCCCCAGAAACATGTCCACAAGCTCCCGATCAGCCAAGGGTGGTTGCACTCTACCGGCAAGGTCCCTCCACTTCTGAGCATAATCTTTGAATCCTTCACCCGTTCCCATTGACATACCCTGGAGTTGGGTACGCGTGGGAGCAAGGTCGGAGTTGTACTGATACTGCCTGTAGAATGCAGTAGCCAAATCTTCCCAACTGCGGATACTGGTTCCGTCCAACTGGTAGAACCACTCAAGCTGAGTCCCTGAGAGACTGTCTTGAAAGAAGTGGATCCATAGGTTTTTATCAGCGGTGTACGGCTGAATCTTCCTCACATATGACCGGAGGTGCAACTTAGGACAAGAAACTCCGTCATACTTAGCAAAGGCTAGTGCCTTGAATTTGTGGGGAATCACCACCCCAGATGATAGACCTAGATCACCAAAGTCCAGGCCAGACACTTTTTGAACTTCCATAACACTCAATCGGTCTTCCAGTTACTTGTATTTGTCCTCGGCCGAAGGATACTGTTCTTCGTCGAAGTCTGTCTCGTTGTCGGAGACCACAGGGCTAGGAGCCCTCCTTTCTTCCTGACTATCTTTCCCTCCAGATGAGATGGTCAAATCAACTTCATTCTGAAGCCTGTTTCCAAACCTGTGCCCTGTATTAAACAGGATTGTCCTCTTCTTCTTCTTCTTTTTCTCTTTCAGAATCAGGGTCTTGAGATCTTGCTGACCCTTAGCTAGATTCATGAACAACTCTTGAAATTGGGCATTTTGGGCCTGGAGGGCCTTGATGGCTTGCTCAGTTGAAGGTTCAGCAGACATGATGCTTGTTGAAATAAACAGCGAAGAAGATAAGAGACCTGTAATGGGTACCTGTTATGTAGTGCATGAGATGAAATGCGTATGATTATGATTTCAAAGACAATCGGGAGATTCAAATTTGTAAACTAGAAAGGAAACACACTTTATTAGATAAACTTTGTAATTCAAATTGTTCAACAAATTTCCCTTAAGGCGTTACAGAAAAGGAAATACTGAAAAGAAAATAAAAACTGGAAAGGAAATCATCAAAGGTCAATCAACGCTCACATGGTCTCTTCTTATCAGTGCAGACATAGTCGTTGAGAATCTGCTCGTTCTCCAACTGCCTAGTCAACTTTTGGATCTTCTACTCCTGCTCGTTGATCTTCTCTCGATAAGAATGTCGTTCTTCCCTCAGCTGCATCCAAGACCTTTTCAGTGCCCCAATGTTAGTGGGCATATAAGGATGGAGGATGGTTGGAAGAACTCCTTCTTCATTAGCAACTTCAAGAGTGACAGGCCGGACGGCTTCATATGGCATACCCAGCTTCTGGGCACGGATACGGACCCATATGAGATATGGCTCCATCGGAAGTGAAGTCTTTGGGCCCAGCTCATGTGGATCAGATTGGTGAACTCTATCCCAAGCCCTTATGAATCTGCGGCATAGCTCGTCGCCTTCCCCTTGAAAATCAAAGATGATATGAGGCATTAGCAGCTCATGAGGTCCTTCTCTTCTGGCACGCCTGTGATACGGTGGGAGAACTGACTATGGTTTTGCGTTTGTTTTCGCAAATGTTTCGGTTGAGCAAGAGTCGCCACCGACTTTTTATTTTATCCTAAGGAAAGGTTTAAAAAGCACAGCAAAAACCTTTGAGATATTTTCTTGGGTTCGGGGAGTAGATTATAGAAAGGGAAGGTATTAGCACCCTTTCTATCCATGGTTATCCATGGGCTCTTAGGTACTTGCTTAGATCAACTTGCCTTGGTTTTCAATTGTTTGAAATGGTGCTTTGTGCGTGGTTTTGAAAATGTTTTGAAAAAGATGCCTTGTCTAGGCTACCCTTGTAACAATTCTTTACTCGAATGTTTTACAAAAGGTGTTTGTCTTTTTGAAAAGATGTTCCAAGGTTTTTGAAAGTTTGTTTTGAAAGTGTTTGTGAAGTGTGGTTTGAAAAATAGGCAAGTGTTTTTGTTTTGCAAGTTGACAAGTACTTAAGAGCTATCTACCCTAAAGTTCTCAAAGATTTTTGCTATGTTTTAACCCTTTTAACAATTTTGTTCCACCATTGAATTTGGTGGACAATCTTGTGTTAGGATGTGAAAGGGACGGGCGCGGGTCATCGTTTAGACCATAATTGCAATGGTACCAAGTATCTTTGGGCAATGTTTTCTTTAAGGGACTTGATCATTTTTTAGGCAACTTTCGAAAGCGTCATCGAGGGACTATGATCATTTGATTATTTGTTTTGCCCAAAGAGACCTAACATGCGATATGGCCCATTATTGAAGGCAACAAGTGGAATGCCCTAGGGGTGCAAGTGTGATTAGTGTTGTCCATTTTCATGCTTGTTTATCTTGAAATTAGGTCAAACTATTTTTGTTGTTTTTATTTGCATACAAACCCTAATTCTATCATGGTATATTTAGAAAGCATTAAAGTGCGAAATTTAAGGTCCTAAACTATTACAACACAATATGGGAAGGGGGGTACAAATGTTCAAATGGGGGGTATTTTGACAAGGAATTTAAACCTAACTATTACATCAATTTGGAATTTACAAGATATTTAATATACAATAATTAAATAATAATGGAATAAATATGCAAGATGCAAAAAAGCTTTTTATATGTATGAAAAAAAAGTATTTTTATGTGTCAAATAAACAAAATAAAAAGTATTCATTTTTTGGAGTTTTTTATACATTTAGGGCAAAACCCTAGTTTATTAAATAAGAGTATTAATTATTTAATATGTACAAATATTTATCAATTATGTACAAAAATAAAATAAAAATGAAGTATATTTGTAAAAAGGTATTTTTAATATTAATAAATTAATAAAAATAAAAATGTGTATATTTTGTATTTTTTCTAAATATGCTAATAAATATGTATTTATTTGTATTATTTACTAAATATATATTATATATACAAAATGATAATATTTAATATTTACAAAAAAAAAGTATATTTTGTATAAAATGTTTTCAGAAGATAAAAATAAAATAAAATTAGAAAATAAATATATATATATATATATATATATATATATATATATATATATATATATATATATATATATATATATATATATATATATATATATATATATATATATATATATATATATATATATATATATATATATATATATATATATATATATATATATATATATATATATATATATATATATATATATATATATATATATATATATATATATATATATATATATATATATATATATATATATATATATATATATATATATATATATATATATATATATATATATATATATATATATATATATATATATATATATATATATATATATATATATATATATATATATATATATATATATATATATATATATATATATAACTATCTAAAGCTAATAAATATCAAATAAAATGCAAAAAAATGTGAAAAAATGTTTTTAATATTTTTTATGTTATAATGAAAAATAACAAACCAGAATGAAAAAGAAAAAAATGAAAATGGCAAACAAAACTCAAAATGGGCCAAGGGGGTGCAATTGTAAAAGCATGGTGCAAAAAGAAATCAACTCAGGCCCAGCCCAAGAAGACTTTGTCTTCAACCTTCAGACAAAACCTTTGAAAATACGCGCCCTTTCTTGCTTCAAACACAACTCCTGATTCCTGGACTTTTAGCATAAACTCATAACATGAAAAGTGTTAATCATCAAGCCACGATTCTGGACATGTAAAGAACTCATTCTAACTCTCAGAAATGAGAGAGAATTTCTCCATTCCCAAATCTTAACCTAACTTTTTATCAATGTTCAGACCTTAAATTCTCATAGCACATGCAAAATAAATGGAAAGTAAAGATATGTACAGTTTCAGGGGCATGAGTAGAACACTTTTCATTCACAAACCTAGAGCTAACAATGCCTATGTTGAGAGATAGAAGTTCATGAATATACCTGTTCAGTTGGAATTGTGTCTGGCAATGGAGGAGCTTTCAAGGCAAGATGATGATTTGTACAGCTTGCTTGAAGTGTGAGGATGCTATTCCAATACTTGGTATGCTTTGAAACCTTCTATATCAAGCTGCAGAAGTCAACCTGCAAGAGGAAGAAATGAAAATGGCCAAACTGATTAGAGGAGTTACAGTCTACTTCTAATGCTTTGGATAGTTTGGATTGATGGTAAGGAAAGTGTTTGAACTGGTTTTGGCCAAGATGCACGATGGAAATGAGTTATGGGATTCAAGTTGCAGAATATGCCCTATTTTGCCACAAAACTGTGATTTTATGTGTATGGATGGATGAAGGGTTGTTTTGTCGTGCTTTAGGTCAGTTAAGGAGTGTGAAATGTGTGGACAAAGTTTGCTTAGGTTGGTCTTTGCAGGAATGTGTTGTGTTGTACAAAATGCAAGCTTTCTTCACACTTAAGCAAGAAAAGGTCCACTTGGGTTCTAGGCTGATAGAGGCCCCCCTAATGTGTTGCACCACTTAGTCTTGATCAGTGTAATTAGTCTAATAACTTGTGCCAAGAGGATATGCACTATACTTGCTTGGATTGCTAATTGACATAAAGTTCCACTTTTGCAAAAATGGCCATTATGCTTTTTCTACTTTGGGACTAAACCTCTATGCAATGCTTGAACACATAAAATATGGTCTTGGCACAATGAGTTTGCATTAAATTTATGAGTGCAAAATGGATTTAGGGCCTGTAATCAAGAAATGCAAGCTGAGTTCAAAATTGCCTAAGTGTATGGACATGTAATTTGGTCATGAACAAAGTGAGTTTTTCCCAACTTGCCAAATTCGATTCTCCCTAACCATGAGGTTGTTTGATGAGTTCTATGACATTTTGGAAAGCTTGGAATGTGTAATACAATCCATCTTTGAAATGAAAATTGAAATTCCAAGTGGAAGTATGTGAAAAATGGTCTTGAAGTTAGGAAAAAATCCTGCCTAAAATAGGTCAAATTTTCTAAGTTAAGAATGGTTTGGTACCCTTGTTCCAAAAATTGTAACTTGAGCTACAAGCTTCTTTTGGGAAAACTTTGTGAATCAAAGTTGTAGATTTTGAAATAGGCTACAACGTTCATGTTTTGACTTTTGCTTGAATACAAATGAATCTTGGTGAGAAAGTGGGACAAAGTTAGGAAAAAATTAGGGTTTTCCATAACTTAGAAAAATTCTAAGTTATGAAAAATCTTCATTTTAAACCCTAATTTGCAATTCTTGATTTCTTGATGAACAAGTTTCATGATTTGGCATGTTTTGATGAAAAATGGATCTTGACACTTGATTTTGACCAAAAAGTCAAAGTTTGACTTTTCAGTATACAATCAAAATTGATCAACTGACTGGGAAATTCAACTGTCAATCTTGTCCATTTGGGATCTTTTGAACTTGTTGAGCATGTCAAGATAATTCCATGGGGTCCTTGAGTCCATATGTGAGCTTGGTTTGCCATTGGCTAGGTCAAACAGTCAAAAATTGCCTTTGTGCAGTCAAAAACCTAAAAATGACCATTTTGCCCTTTTGGTGATCTGATCAAATTTCTTGTGGAATTATGATCCAAACTTGATCAAATGGTCCATGTGAGTTCATAATGTTGATGTGGATCAATTTTCATGAGGTTTGACTGTCAATTGGCCACAGTTGAATATTTCCCCAATATAGTTGATTTCTAGGTCAACTGTCCAATTGACTAGGCAAAAATTGGAATCAAGACTTGAAACTTGGTATGGATAAACTTGGGAGTCCAACATGAAGCATGAAAGTCATCTTAGGCATTTTAGGTCAAAATATCTTTGTTCAAACACAAACCCTAATTTGGGTCCACAGTGCAAGGAGAAGTCTTGAGCAGATGAAACCCCAACTGGATCTTGAGCTCCAAGGGTCTTGTGATGAGAAAATGTTGAGAAAAAGGGAGGGCAAATTTTGGGGTACAACAGTTGCCCCTGTTCAATCTTCTTGAATCCGAAGAGTTAGATTGGCAAGTTTGCCTTTCGTGACTCGAGGGTAAAAGGAGATTGGACACTAGAGTGCCCTTAAATTTGCACTTGTCAAAGCAATGGATGCGGGAATGGGCTTAGAGATGCCATTTGGAGATGGGCTTAACGATGCCATCGAGGGGAGTGACAGAAACTTGTCGGGGATGGGCTTAAAGATGCCATCTGGAATGAGTATCAGAAAGGTGTCCATGTTTAGGACCATCTCTGAACTGGGGGTCTGAACAAGCAATAGATTGACATCCGTGTCCGGGGGCATCCGTAAACTGTTTTCAAAAGTTGAGAAGAGTCTGAACAAGTGATAGGTTAACATCCGTTACTTGGAGAACCCGTGAACTGTTTTCAGAAATCTTGAAGTTGAATAAGCAATAAAGCAGCATCCGTTGTTGGGAAGCGTCCGTAAACTGTTTTCAAAAGTTGCATCTGAACAAGCGATAGATTAACATCCGTTGTTGGGAAGAATCCATAAACTGTTTTCAGAAGTCTTGAGAAGAATCTGAACAAGCGATAGGTTAACATCCGTTACTTGGAGAACCCGTAAACTGTTTTCAGAAATCTTGAAGTTGAATAAGCAATAGAGCAGCATCCGTTGTTGGGAAGCGTCCGTAAACTGTTTTCAAAAGTTGCATCTGAACAAGCGATAGATTAACATCCGTTGTTGGGAAGAATCCATAAACTGTTTTCAGAAGTCTTGAGAAGAATCTGAACAAGCGATAGGTTAACATCCGTTACTTGGAGAACCCGTGAACTATTTTTAGAAATCTTGAAGGTGGAGGAGGAACCGGTGTAGGGTTTCCTGATGATGAGCTCGTGTAAAACTGCATCTGGATGAATCTGGAATAAGAATCAGAATGTTGCCATGTCTGGGTCACATCTGAACTATTCCTGGAAAGAATCTCGGAAGATAATGATTTTTGTCTGTCGGCTGATCTTACCTGAAAAGGTAAAGAGTTAGTTGTATGCAATGTCATGATGCATGATGCAACATATGTTATATGATATGGATGTAAATGAATGCGCATGTAAGCTGGAGAGCTGTCTTGCGAAGGATAGATGAATCCAAGATGGCTGAAGATAAAAGCATCCTGACTACTGCCGGGAAGAATAATTCCTGGTTGTTGCTGGGGAATAAGGAGCTTGGGTTGTATACCAATCCTCTGGGGAATTCCTGTCTTGAGGAGATCTTCACTGGGGAATCTTCGAATATCCAATGAGGAACTGAAAACTGAAAATCTTCAGATTTGCTTGGGGAATACCAGATCTTCAATCTTTGAGGGGCCTTGGAACCACTGCGGGGAATTGGAATTTCCTTGGTGACTTGTAGGGTAAGAGAATTTCTGATGACTTCTACTGGGGAGTTCAGAACCTGATAGACTCATGCTGGGGAGGTAAGACTGAGAATCTTTAGCCTAGTGAGAAGCATCTTTGTGGGGAGAAGGTTCACTAGTCTGGCTCTGCTGGGGATCGATAGCCTGAAGTTTTAGCTCTGCTGGGGATACTGAAACTTAAACTCTGAGGGGAATTGAGTTCTGGGGGATTCTCTGGCTGGGGATAACAAAGATAAACTCCTCTGGGGATTGTATTGATAAGTTATGTTGGGGAACTTTGATGAACTCCGCTGGGGATAGGAAGAAATTTTCCGAGTGCGATCTTCCGTGGCAATTAGCTGAGGATAACCCAGTTATAAGCCCTTGTGAGGAATAACTTTGAATAAAGCTCGGGAGAGACGTCCGTACTCTGCAGGGGATAAGCTTCCAGAATCTACTGGGGATAAGCTTCAAGACCTGCTGGGGATATGGATTCCAAATCTCCTGGGGATTTCCTTTGAAAGGGTATCAAGATATCCAACTGCACCTTCAACCTATCAGTAATCCTCTTTCTTGATTCATAAGGAAATGATTATGTTCAAATGCATATGCCTATTTAACAAAAACATTGGACGTTTCTCAAAATAAAACAATTAGTGCAAGAGGAAAAGAAAAAGGAAATGACACAAATTTCTGGGAAAAGTATTTGTATTAACTTTCTATGAGTATATTTGTACAAAGGAGACAATCATCCTAGTAAGAGGATTTCGTCGTAAATATTGAAAGATTTATATAAAAGAAAGATGGCTATATGAAATAATTCCATGGGATTCCATTCCGCTATACCCTTCACAACTCTAAATATCTGTCCATTCAATGCTTCGTCTGCCGATGACTGGATTGATCAGAAGCCTGGAACTGGTTGATGAAGAGATTGTCTTTGAAGTGATCCGACGAGACATAGTCATACGCTTTTAATTCCCTAACTTTTGCCTGAATCGCCCTTTCGGGTTTTCGATCCACCGGGAAACCCCTTTTTGCCCAAGCCGCCCTTTCGGGTTTTCAACTTGCCGGGTGTACAGATTTTTTTGTTTTTATCCCTAACTTTTGCCTGAACCGCCCTTTCGGGTTTTCGGTTCACCGGGATGCCCATTTTTGCCCAAGCCGCCCTTTTGGGTTTTCGACTTGTCGGGTTATTTTATGCGTAGTATCTTTTGACTATGTCTGCGTTTGCAGGGTACGGAAAATCGTCACCGTCCATGGTGGTCAGAATCATTGCACCACCAGAAAATATGCTCTTGATCACAAATGGTCCTTCATATGTAGGAGTCCATTTGCCCCTGGGATCACTTTGCGGCAAGATAATCCGCTTGATTACGAGATCTCCGACTTGATACACTTGACGTCTGACTTTCTTATTGAAGGCCTTGATCATCCGTTTTTGATACGTCTGACCATGGCATATAGCAGCGAGTCGCTTCTCGTCGATCAAATTGAGTTGATCAAGTCGGGTCTGAATCCAGTCATCTTCATTCAAACCTGTGTCCTTCATAATCCTTAGATAAGGGATCTGAACCTCCATAGGCAGGACAGCTTCCATGCCATATACCAAAGAAAATGGGGTTGCCCCGGTTGAAGTACGTGCCGTCGTACGATATCCATGCAGAGCAAACGGTAACATCTCATGCCAGTCTTTGTAAGTGACCGTTATTTTCTGAATGATCTTCTTAATGTTTTTGTTCGCAGCTTCAACAACACCGTTCATCTTCGGCCGATAGGGAGATGAATTATGATGATAAATCTTGAACTGTTCGCACAATGCGGTGATCATCGTGTTATTCAGATTTGTACCGTTGTCTGTGATGATCCTGTCTGGAACACCATACCGGCATATGAGATTTTGCTTGATGAAGCGGGCAACCACATTTTTAGTAACAAAGGAGAAGGAAGCTGCTTCGACCCATTTGGTGAAATAGTCAATGGCAACTAGGATGAAGCGATGTCCGTTGGAAGCCGTGGGCTTGATCTCTCCAATCATGTCAATGCCCCACATTACAAATGGCCAAGGAGCAGTCAGAACGTTGAGAGGAACCGGAGGGATATGAACTTTGTCAGCGTAGACTTGACATTTGTGGCAAGTACGGGAATGTTGATGGCAGTCAGCTTCCATGGTAGACCAGTAATAGCCTGCCCTCAGGATCTTCTTAGCCATTGTATGCCCGCTCAAGTGAGTGCCAAATGTGCCGCTGTGTATCTCAGTCATGATCAACTCTGCTTCAGCTTTGCCTACGCATCGGAGTAATACACAATCATGGCTTCGTTTGTAAAGGATGCCGTTGCTCAGGAAGAATTTGGCCGCAAACTTCCTTAAGAACTTCTTGTCATTTACGGAAGCTCCTTCGGGATAATCTCTAGTCTGGAGATACCTTTTGATTTCATGGAACCAGGGTTGTTCCACTACTTCTTCGGTATTAATCTCGTGACAATGTGAAGGTTCATCCATTCGCTCGATGGTGATTTGGGGAGCCTCATTATCCCAGTTGAGTTTAAACATGGAGGACATTGTAGCTAGAGCATCTGCTAGCTGATTCTCTTCTCGCGGGAAATGCTCGAAGGTAATTTGCTCGAAGTGAGGCAACAATGTCAAGACATGTTCTTTGTATGGGATAAGATTAGGATGCTTGGTATCCCACTCTCCTTTGATTTGACTGATAACCAAAGCCGAGTCCCCAAATACGATCAAAGATTTGATCCCCAAGTCTATAGCAGCCTTGAGACCAAAGATGCAAGCTTCATACTCAGCCATGTTGTTTGTGTAGCTGAAGCAAAGTCGGGCCGTGAAAGGTGTGTGACAACCTCCCGGGGAAATGAGTACCGCACCGATACCGTTTCCAAGTGCATTTGAAGCACCATCAAAGTACAGGGTCCATCGGGATCCCTTTTCGGGTCCGTCATACGGTCCGTTACTTTCAATGTTGTCCAAATTCATGATGTCCTCGTCTGGGAAGTCGAATCTCATGGGTTGATAATCTTCGATAGCTTGATGAGCTAGATGGTCAGCTAGTACACTCCCTTTTATAGCTTTTTGGGTGGTGTACTGGATGTCATACTCAGTTAGGATCATTTGCCATCTGGCTATTCTTCCAGATAAAGCAGGCTTCTCGAAGATATACTTGATAGGATCCATTTTGGAAATTAACAAGGTAGTATGAGTCAACATATACTGCCTTAGTCGGCGAGCAGCCCATACCAAAGCGCAGCAAGTTTTCTCGAGCAGTGAGTAGCGAGTCTCACAGTCGGTAAACTTTTTGCTAAGGTAATAAATAGCATGCTCTTTTCGACCAGACTCGTCATGCTGGCCCAAAACACACCCCATTGAGTTATCCAAGACGGTCAGATACATGATCAACGGTCTTCCTTCGACGGGTGGCATCAGAATAGGAGGTTCTAGCAAATACTCCTTGATCTTATCAAAAGCAGCTTGGCAATCATCGTTCCATTCGACTACCTGATCTTTCTTCAAGAGTTTGAAAATTGGCTCACAGGTAGAAGTCAGATGAGAGATGAATATGGCAATATAGTTCAAGCGCCCCAAGAACCCTCTAACCTCCTTTTCAGTACGGGGAGCAGGCATCTCTTGTATTGCTTTCACTTTTGCTGGATCGACTTTAATGCCTTTGTTGCTTACAATGAATCCTAGAAGTTTACCAGACCTAACTCCAAAAGTGCACTTATTTGGATTCAGCCTGAGTTTGTATTCTTTCAACCTGGCAAACAGCTTTTCTAGATGTTCAAGGTGCTCCTCCTCTGTTTGCGGCCGAGCTATCATATCGTCTACGTAAACTTCGATCTCATGATGTATCATATCATGAAACAAAGCCACCATGGCGCGTTGATAAGTTGCCCCTGCGTTCTTCAACCCGGACGGCATCACCTTGTAACAGAAAGTGCCCCACTGTGTGACAAAAGTTGTTTTCTCCATATCCTCGGGGGCCATTTTGATTTGATTGTAGCCCGAGAATCCATCCATGAAGGAAAACACTTTGTGCTGAGCTGTATTGTCGATTAAAATGTCAATGTGTGGAAGTGGAAAATCATCTTTGGGGCTGGCCCTATTCAAATCCCGGTAGTCCACACACATCCTGACTTTGCCATCTTTTTTAGGTACTGGCACGATGTTAGCGACCCATTGAGGATAGGACGTAACAGCCAGAAAGCCAGCGTCAAATTGCTTCATCACTTCTGCTTTGATCTTTTCAGACATGTCAGGCCTCATTCGGCGGACTTTTTGCTTGATCGGTGGACAATCCTCTCTTGTGGGGAGACGATGAACCACGATGTCTGTGTCTAAACCCGACATGTCTTCATAAGACCAAGCGAAGATTTCAACATACTCATTTAACAACTGTATCAGGCGCTCCTTGACACTTGGTTCCAGATTGGCACCCACTTGTACCTCCTTCCGGTCTTCCTCGGTTCCTAAGTTGACAGTTTCCAATGACTCTTCGTGAGGTAAGATGGCCCTTTCCTCTTGCTGTAGAAGTCTGGCTAGTTCCGCTGGTACTTCATAACCTTCGTCATCTTCATACTCGGCTTGATTTACCAGATCTTCAGAGTTATTGAAGGATATAGCAGAATAGTCATCCATGGAATCCGGAGTGGATGGGTACCTGCATTTGTGAGTGTGGGTGTGTGTAAGGGATAGCCATCCTTAAACAAAAAACGCAAAAGGAAAGAAAATGACCACAGCAGTTTATCAAATGAAAAACGTCCAATGAATCATTAAACATGGCATATGGATATGAAAATAATCAAAACCCTTACAAATGGACCTACATGCCCCGGGCAAGGCATGAGGTAAAAAGATAGTGTACGGATTGTTCGAAAATAAATATTACAGACCAATAGGAAATGTTTGACAGATAAATTACTGATGAATAAAAGTGATGGGGACAAAGTCTTTTACCTCCCAGTTGCATAATCCTCCTTTGACAGTTGGGTAAATCCACTCTTCGATGTTGCTTTCTTTGTCTTCATCCTCCAAAGCGTTGATTCCATAGGGATAAATTTTGATTGGCGCTCTTTCAATCTTCGAACGGCGCATAGCTTTCTGGCCCGCGGCAGTGAACCCTAATCCAAATTTGTCTGTCTTATGTGGAATATCAGGCAGCTGCCCTCATGCTGAATTCTTCCCCTCCTTTATTGCGGCCTTTGCGTCCTCCAGAGATGCCATCCTGGCCATCTGCTTTGGTACTTCAGCTCCCAACTTTGCTACTGTTATCTCGGGAGGGACTTCTTCGAAATGCTGGAAAGGTGTCTCAATGAACTCACCCTCTACCTCCACGTACCGGAAGGAGTTCAAGTGGCTGACCATGTACTCCTCTTCGCCATGGACGGTTATAATCTTTTCCTTGACAGGATACTTCAACATCTGATGTAAAGAGGAGGTGACTGCCCCGGCATTGTGTATCCAAGGCCTACCCAACAAACAAGAGTATGAAGAACGGATGTCCATCACATAGAAAGTAGATTTAAACACCTCAGTGCCCACCTTGATGGGAATATCAACCTCCCCATGGACCATCCTCTTCGAACCATCGAAAGCTCTGACAACAATATCACTCGGTTTCAGCTCTAACCCTTCACAATCTAGTCGGTCCAAAGCTTTCTTAGGCAGTACATTCAGCGACGAACCAGTGTCGACCAAGACATGTGCGAGAGTAGTTCCTCGGCACTCGACTGAAATGTGCAAAGCATCATTGTGGTTTCTACCTTTAGGAGTTAGGTCCGCATCAGAGAAACCTAATCCATTGTCCGCAGTAAGGCTGGCCACGTAATTTTGGAATTGATCTGCAAAGGTTTCCTGGGGCACATGGGCTGCCTTCAGGAATTTTATCAAAGCTTTAGCGTGCGCTTCTGAGCAAAGTAGTAGTGCCAACATGGAGATCTTTGAGGGGGTTTGCCCCAGTTGTTCTACCACATCGTAATCACTCCTTTTGATTATCTTCAAGATCTCTTCCATTTCTTTCTTGGAGGTCTCCGGGATGACCAAGGGTTGAGCCCTCGTCCTGACGAGCTCATCTTGGATTCCCTTACCTTTATCAGCAGCGGTAGGAGGGACAATACTAGGAACAACAACATCTTCGATCAATGGGGTTCTAGCAGAGAGTTTTATTGGTGCAGGGATAACCTTGTCAGCAGATGAGGGTCCAAAGATTGCTCTTGGAGGGGCAATCTCTGGAGAAAATATTCTCCCGCTCCGGGTGATTTTGCTCGTGCCTGCAATGTTTCCAATGCTGGCTTCTTCATCATCTGAACTTTCTTCAGTTATTTCGATTTGTTTAATACCATGGTAGTAGACGTCACCGCCGTAGTTCCATGGTATTGACTTCTCAGAAATATAGGGGACAGGCCCTGGCATTGTTATCTTCAAAGGAACAGATTTCGTAGCTGGTGTAATCTTAACAGGCTTTCTGACGGCCTTGGAAAGATTGGCGTGAATGGTTATGATTGAGACATCTTCAGTATGGGTTGGAATAGCGGAAACTTTTTCAAACAAAATTTGTCGACTGTCCATTAGGCCTTGGATGCCTTTCTTTAGTAACAGACAATCAAACGGCAGAGAGTAACAGCAGTAGCAATCTTCTTTACATCCCGGGAAAATCCCGGCCTTTAACAGATTCAACTTGATGGTTAGCAACAGAGTTATCAGATCATTGACATCAGCAACATACAAATCTTCTTCAATGGCATTGACATTTCGGCCGTGCTTCGGCATTGGAGCAGATATCACGTTCGGCTTCTCTGGAGCGTCGAACTCCACCTCCTTCGCCTCTATCAGGTCTTGGATTTTATGCTTGAGTGCCCAACAATCGTTGGTGTCGTGCCCGACACTGTCAGAATGGTAGGCGCATTTAGCATTAGGATGATAATGCGGAGAGGACGTATTCACATTTTTTGGTGCCTCTTTGATAGTGGCGAGATTCAACTTTAACAGATGGGGAAGCACTTGCGCTGACGTCATATTAATGCGGGTGAACTGCCGTTGTGGCCGTTCCACCTGTTGTTGATTTGGTCTGGACTGGTTATAGCGAGGCTGCTCACTTGAAGGGTTTTGAATCATTACGGCCCCCACGGTCGGCCGACGCTCAGTCTTCCCCTGCTCTTCTCTGGGAGTATACAACAACCGTTTCTTTCTTGAAAGGTTTCTTCTCAACACTTACAGCGGCACCCTTCTGAATCTTCCCTGACTTGATGCCAGCTTCTATTCTTTCGCCTGTTAAGATCAAATCGGTAAACCCCGCGGAAGAGTTACCAATCAGATGATTGAAAAATGGCCCAGATAGGGTCCCTAGAAACATATCAACAAGTTCATGGTCGGTTAAAGGAGGCTGCACCCTGCCAGCCAAATCCCTCCATTTTTGTGCATATTCTTTGAATCCTTCGCCGGTTCCCAATGACATACCCTGAAGTTGGGTACGTGTGGGAGCAAGGTCAGAATTATACTGATATTGTTTGTAAAAGGCGGTGGCCAAGTCTTCCCAGTTTCGGACGCTGGTTCCCTCTAGCTGATAGAACCACTCCAGTTGAGCCCCAGAAAGGCTGTCTTGAAAGAAATGGATCCAAAGGTTCTTATCTGCCGTATAAGGTTGGATCTTCCTTACGTAGGACCTGAGATGCATTTTTGGACAGGACAGCCCGTCATACCTCACAAAAACTGGCACTTTGAACTTTGGGGGAATCACAATCCCGGCAACTAAACCCAAGTCTTCAAAGTCCAAACCCGGCACTCTCTGTAGCTCCATGGCGGCCAATTTGTCTTCTAAACCTTTGTATTTGTCATCAGCCGGAGGGTATTGTTGATCAGAGTAATCTTCATCCTCTTCGGCCTCCTCTTCTTCCACATCGGACTCGGAAGGTACCGCAGCCCCACCCCCTTTACTGGTTCCCTCCTCAGAAGTAGGAGGAAATTCAAGCACTCTTCTGGCCTCTCCTTCAAATCTTCTCCCTAAAGTAGCCACCCCGAGTCTCTTTTTCTTCTTTTTCACTGGGTCTTTATTCCCCAGCAAGGTCTTTAGATCCTCCTGACCCTTAGCCAAGGTCATCAGGAGTTGTTGAAACTGTGCATTTTGAGCCTGCAAGTCTTTGACTGTTTGCTCGAGATCCATCCTACTGAAATAAACAGTAGACAGATAAGGAAACCTGGCGTGTGACCTGCTTATGCACATGATGAATGGTATGCTTATGTATGCAATGCATTCAAGGATTTAGAATATTCAAACTTGTTGCAGACAAAAAAGAACGCACGTCATATTAATAAGAAGAAATTTGTTAGTACATAAATGCCCCATGAGCCAAATATTACAAAAACAACTTCTCAAGGTAAAAAGACATTGTGCATCCTCTTTGGTGCGATGTAGGTGTTGAGGGTCTCTTCCTCATGGAGTCGGCGGGTAAGCTCTAGAACCTTCTTCTCACTAGCGTATAAGCTAGCTTCAAAAGTGTTTCGTTCCTCCTTGAGCTGAATCCAGCTCTTCTGCATTTCCTCCCACGATGTAGGCATGTCAGGATATAGGATGGTGTAGGGAACCTCTCCTTCCTTGACGGGCTCTTTAATCACAGGGAGAACATGAGGATAAGGCATCATTAGACTCTGGGCTCGGGCTCGTACCCATTTGAGATAAGGCTCAAGAGGGATGGAGTTCTTGTGCCCCAGTGTCTTGCTATCAACCTTGTTGGGCATCCTCCAAGCTCTGATGAATCTTTGGCGAAGTCCTTGCGCATCGTTGTCGAAGTCAAAAACTAGGTCAGGAATCAACATGTCGTGAGGGCCATCTCTTCGTGCATATCCAAATTGCCTCAAAGCTAGGAAAGGGTTGTAGGTGATACCTCCTCTGATTCCAAGTAAAGGAACATTAGGAAACTCTCCGCAGCGATCGACGATGATGACATTTTCTCTGGACCGAGAACACCAATGTACATCAGAGTGAGTAAGAGTCATCAATCATTGGGACCACCTTGAGCCTTGGTCATTCTTCAAGACAGATTATGGAAGGTGCGAAATAAACCACCTTGCAAGGAGAGGAGTACAGCACATGAGAACACCCTTCTTTCTCATTGTTCGTGTGTAAAATGAGTGAAGAATGTCCCCAAGCAATGTTGGTATTGGATTTCTGGATAAGAAGATTTTGACGGTATTGACATCTACCAGCTGATCAGGATTTGGGAACAAGACCAACCCATAGATAAGGAGTGCCACAATTTCTTCAAAGGCTTGCAGATCCAATGAGTTCCAACATTCTTGTGCCTTCTCAAACAAGAATTTTGCTAAGAATCCTTTGACGCCGCTTCTAGTTTCCCAATGCCCCTTGATGTCAGAAGGCTGTAGATGTAATGCTCGAGCAACATCTTCAGGCTTTGGTTCCTTTTCCGTACCGTTGAAGGGTAGTTGATTAAGGATAGGAATTCTCAGGAGTTGAGAAAACTCCTCCAAAGTGGGCACCAACTGGTAGTCGGGGAAAGTGAAACAGTGGTGAAGAGGGTCAAAGAACTGGAATAGCACATTCAACATGTCCTCTTCAATGTTGGTGTTGACTAGGCTGAGCAGTCTACCATGTCTTTCACTGAAGGGCGAGCTTTCTGGAATCCTTGATGTGAGCTCCTTGAGTTGAGGAGGGATTCTCACAAGGTTGACTTGGATGGTTTTTCTTCGAAGAATTTCCATGACCTACAAAACAAGAACAAAGATGAAAATCTACACCCTTGAAATGGTTAGTGAATGCATATGATGCTTTATGATGTTTATGATGTATGCACAAAACATATGTACAAGCAATTCACACCAAACCCTAGTTTTAGGCTTGCATGAGGTTTCATAGGTAAGTACCCTCTTGAGTTTAGTTGGCTTAAAAACCTGTCCTATAAATAGTAATCGGGTTCTAAGGAGCTCAATATCACTGGATTGTTTTCATTGTTCATTGTTTTGGTTTAGCCACTTAACTAGCGACCAAAATATTCCAAGAAAACAACCCTCAATGAGTGTAGTATCGAGTATCTACCAACTTCGGACTGCACCAAAGCCGGTCATCTCACTACCCCTAATAAAAGGCCAAGATGGTCAAGTAAGGTTCTAGGTCATTAGTGCTTAGTGACATCACTCAGCGGCCCCGTACTCTCCTTGATTGAACTCAAGGGTTACCGGTACTCACAAATATGTCGCACTAATATAGCTATTGCTTCGACCGTGTCGGTATACCCCGTACAATTTCCACAACGTATTGCTATCTATGAATGTTTCCCAAAATCCGGGTGTAGGATTGCAAACCCAAACAAGAGAGCCAAGATGTAAAGCAATCAAATCAAACAATTAGTCATGCAAGAGGGTGATCTAAGCCCTAAGGTTACTCCACTTTTAAAATTATCCCCAGCAGAGTCGCCAGTTCTGTGATGCGGTGGGAGAACTGACTATGGTTTTGCGTTTGTTTTCGCAAATGTTTCGGTTGAGCAAGAGTCGCCACCGACTTTTTATTTTATCCTAAGGAAAGGTTTAAAAATCACAGCAAAAACCTTTGAGATATTTTCTTGGGTTCGGGGAGTAGATTATTGAAAGGGAAGGTATTAGCACCCTTTCTATCCATGGTTATCCATGTGCTCTTAGGTACTTGCTTAGATCAACTTGCCTTGGTTTTCAATTGTTTAAAATGGTGCTTTGTGCGTGGTTTTGAAAATGTTTTGAAAAAGATGCCTTGTCTAGGCTACCCTTGTAACAATTCTTTACTCGAATGTTTTACAAAAGGTGTTTGTCTTTTTGAAAAGATGTTCCAAGGTTTTTGAAAGTTTGTTTTGAAAGTGTTTGTGAAGTGTGGTTTGAAAAATAGGCAAGTGTTTTTGTTTTGCAAGTTGACAAGTACTTAAGAGCTATCTACCCTAAAGTTCTCAAAGATTTTTGCTATGTTTTAACCCTTTTAACAATTTTGTTCCACCATTGCATTTGGTGGACAATCTTGTGTTAGGATGTGAAAGGGACGGGCGCGGGTCGTCGTTTAGACCATAATTGCAATGGTGCCAAGTATCTTTGGGCAATGTTTTCTTTAAGGGACTTGATCATTTTTTAGGAAACTTTCGAAAGCGTCATCGAGGGACTATGATCATTTGATTGTTTATTTTGCCCAAAGAGACCTAACATGCAATATGGCCCATTATTGAAGGCAACAAGTGGAATGCCCTAGGGGTGCAAGTGTGATTAGTGTTGTCCATTTTCATGCTTGTTTATCTTGAAATTAGGTCAAACTATTTTTGTTGTTTTTATTTTCATACAAACCCTAATTCTATCATGGTATATTTAGAAAGCATTAAAGTGCGAAATTTAAGGTCCTAAACTATTAAAACACAATATGGAAAGGGGGGTACAAATGTTCAAATGGGGGGTATTTTGACAAGGAATTTAAACCTAAATATTACATCAATTTGGAATTTACAAGATATTTAATATACAATAATTAAATAATAATGGAATAAATATGCAAGATGCAAAAAAGCTTTTTATATGTATGAAAAAAAGTATTTTTATGTGTCAAATAAACAAAATAAAAAGTATTCATTTTTTGGAGTTTTTTATACATTTAGGGCAAAACCCTAGTTTATTAAATAAGAGTATTAATTATTTAATATGTACAAATATTTATCAATTATGTACAAAAATAAAATAAAAATGAAGTATATTTGTAAAAAGGTATTTTTAATATTAATAAATTAATAAAAATAAAAATGTGTATATTTTGTATTTTTTCTAAATATGCTAATAAATATGTATTTATTTGTATTATTTACTAAATATATATTATATATACAAAATGATAATATTTAATATTTACAAAAAAAAAGTATATTTTGTATAAAATGTTTTCAGAAGATAAAAATAAAATAAAATTAGAAAATAAATGTATTTTGTTTTATTTCTAATATTCTAAACAAAAAGTAATAAGTATTTATATATATATATATATATATATATATATATATATATATATATATATATATATATATATATATATATATATATATATATATATATATATATATATATATATATATATATATATATATATATATATATATATATATATATATATATATATATATATATATATATATATATATATATATATATATATATATATCTAAAGCTAATAAATATCAAATAAAATGCAAAAAAAATGTGAAAAAATGTTTTTAATATTTTTTATGTTATAATGAAAAATAACAAACCAGAATGAAAAAGAAAAAAATGAAAATGGCAAACAAAACTCAAAATGGGCCAAGGGGGTGCAATTGTAAAAGCATGGTGCAAAAAGAAATCAACTCAGGCCCAGCCCAAGAAGACTTTGTCTTCAACCTTCAGACAAAACCTTTGAAAATACGCGCCCTTTCTTGCTTCAAACACAACTCCTGATTCCTGGACTTTTAGCACAAACTCATAACATGAAAAGTGTTAAGCATCAAGCCACGATTCTAGACATGTAAAGAACTCATCCTAACTCTCAGAAATGAGAGAGAATTTCTCCATTCCCAAATCTTAACCTAACTTTTTATCAATGTTCAGACCTTAAATTCTCATAGCACATGCAAAATAAATGGAAAGTAAAGATATGTACAGTTTTAAGGGCATGAGTAGAACACTTTTCATTCACAAACCTAGAGCTAACAATGCCTATGTTGAGAGATAGAAGTTCATGAATATACCTGTTCAGTTGGAATCGTGTCTGGCAATGGAGGAGCTTTCAAGGCAAGATGATGATTTGTACAGCTTGCTTGAAGTGTGAGGATGCTATTCCAATACTTGGTATGCTTTGAAACCTTCTATATCAAGCTGCAGAAGTCAACCTGCAAGAGGAAGAAATGAAAATGGCCAAAATGATTAGAGGAGTTACAGTCTACTTCTAATGCTTTGGATAGTTTGGATTGATGGTAAGGAAAGTGTTTGAACTGGTTTTGGCCAAGATGCACGATGGAAATGAGTTGTGGGATTCAAGTTGCAGAATATGCCCTGTTTTGCCACAAAACTGTGATTTTCTGTGTATGGATGGATGAAGGGTTGTTTTTTCGTGCTTTAGGTCAGTTAAGGAGTGTGAAATGTGTGGACAAAGTTTGCTTAGGTTGGTCTTTGCAGGAATGTGTTGTGTTGTACAAAATGCAAGCTTTCTTCACACTTAAGCAAGAAAAGGTCCACTTGGGTTCTAGGCTGATAGAGGCCCCCCTAATGTGCTGCACTACTTAGTCTTGATCAGTGTAATTAGTCTAATAACTTGTGCCAAGAGGATATGCACTGTACTTGCTTGGATTGCTAATTGACATAAAGTTCCACTTTTGCAAAAATGGCCATTATGCTTTTTCTACTTTGGGACTAAACCTCTATGCAATGCTTGAACACATAAAATATGGTCTTGGCACAATGAGTTTGCATTAAATTTATGAGTGCAAAAGGGATTTAGGGCCTGTAATCAAGAAATGCAAGCTGAGTTCAAAATTGCCTAAGTGTATGGACATGTAATTTGGTCATGAACAAAGTGAGTTTTTCCCAACTTGCCAAATTCGATTCTCCCTAACCATGAGGTTGTTTGATGAGTTCTTGGACATTTTGGAAAGCTTGGAATGTGTAATACAATCCATCTTTGAAATGAAAATTTAAATTACAAGTGGAAGTATGTGAAAAATAGTCTTGAAGTTAGGCAAAAATCCTGCCTAAAATAGGTTAAATTTTCTCTAAGTTAAGAAAGGTTTGGTACCCTTGTTCCAAAAATTGTAACTTGAGCTACAAGCTTCTTTTGGGAAAACTTTGTGAATCAAAGTTGTAGATTTTGCAATAGGCTACAACTTTCATGTTTTGACTTTTTCTTGAATCCAAATGAATCTTGGTGAGAAAGTGGGACAAAGTTAGGAAAAAATTAGGGTTTTCCATAACTTAGAAAAATTCTAAGTTATGAAAAATCTTCATTTTAAACCCTAATTTGCAATTCTTGATTTCTTGATGAACAAGTTTCATGATTTGGCATGTTTTGATGAAAAATGGATCTTGACACTTGATTTTGACCAAAAAGTCAAAGTTTGACTTTTCAGTATACAGTCAAAATTGATCAACTGACTGGGAAATTCAACTGTCAATCTTGTGCATTTGGGATCTTTTGAACTTGTTGAGCATGTCAAGATAATTCCATGGGGTCCTTGAGTCCATATGTGAGCTTGGTTTGCCATTGTCTAGGTCAAACAGTCAAAAATTGCCTTTGTGCAGTCAAAAACCTAAAAATGACCATTTTGCCCTTTTGGTGATCTGATCAAATTTCTTGTGGAATTGTGATCCAAACTTGATCAAATGGTCCATTTGAGTTCATAATGTTGATGTGGATCAATTTTCATGAGGTTTGACTGTCAATTGGCCACAGTTGACTTTTTCCCCAATACAGCTGATTTCTAGGTCAACTGTCCAATTGACTGGGCAAAAATTGGAATCAAGACTTGAAACTTGGTATGGATAAACTTGGGAGTCCAAAATGAAGCATGAAAGTCATCTTAGGCATTTTAGGTCAAAATATCTTTGTTCAAACACAAACCCTAATTTGGGTCCACAGTGCAAGGAGAAGTCTTGAGCAGATGAAACCCCAACTGGATCTTGAGCTCCAAGGGTCTTGTGATGAGAAAATGTTGAGAAAAAGGGAGGGCAAATTTTGGGGTACAACAACGCCCAAACTAGCATAGAGCTAAGCATGGGTTGTAAGAAATTCCTCCATGGGTTCCTAACAGTGGAACATTGGGATACTCCCCACAGCGATCAATGATAGTCACCTCGTCCATACCCTTGAGAGTCTAAATGATGTCATTATGCGAGAGAGACATAACCCTATAAGCCCAACCCATGACTTCTTTGTTCTTCAGCACTGACTTGGGAAGGTGCGATATAAACCACCTTGCCAATAACGGAGCACAGCACATCAAGGTCCCCCACTTTCGGGCAGTACGAGCATAGAGCTGATGAAGAATGTCACCCAAGAGAGTGGGTACCGGATTCCGAGAGATGAAGATCTTTATCGCATTCACATTAACAAAGGAGTCGGAGTTTGGAAACAATACCAAGCCGTATATCAGAAGGGCCAGAATATCCTCGAATGCCTTGAAGTCTAGGCTATCCCAAAAATAGTTAGCCTTACCAACCAAGAACTTAGTCAGAAAGCCCTTTGCTCCACTTCTAGTCTCGCAATTAGCCATTACCTCTTCCTTGGTCAAATGAAGGGCTGCAACAATCTCTTCGGGCCTAAGAATCTTCTCCCAACCAGTAAACGGGGTCTGCTCCAGAACAGAGATACCGAGCAACTCATAGAATTCTTCTAGGGTGGGAACCAGCTGATAGTCTTGAAAAGTAAAATAATGGTACAATGGATCATAGAATTGGACCAAAACACTCATCATCTGCTCGTCCAATTTGGAGGTGACCAAACTGAGAAGATAACCATGTCTCCTGAGGAAGGAAGTAGTATCAGGTATCTTTGCAATCAGATCTTTAAGCAAGGTGGGAACCTGGACAAAGTTGATCCAGATGGTATTTCTATGCATGGGCATCATGATGACCTACAAAACAGAGCAAAGATGAAACCCTCATGTCTTTGAAATAGGTTAGTCCAATCCAAGATGTACGCAATGTTATGATGTCATGATGTCATGATAGAAAGCACACCACAAGTATCCACAAAAAGCAAACATGGTAAAGGCAAATAAGTCACACAGAGAGCCCTTAGATTTCAGGCTGACAAGGAGCTTAGGTACTACCCTCTTTCAGTTTAGTTGGTTTAAACCTGTCCTAAAAATAGTAACCAGGTTCTAGAGGATCTCAATATCACTGACTACCCTCAATCAGTCATAATTCCAGTTTAGCAAACTTTTCTTGCAGCCGGAATCATCGCGAGAGTTTAGCCTCAATGAGTGTAGCATATTTCTACTGTTCTATGGCCAAGTTGGTCAATTTAAAGGTTCTAAGGTCAGTTGGTGTTTAATGACCCCTTAGATGACCCATATTCTCCTCGTTCCAACATAAGGGATATCGGTACAATCTAAAGTGCCACACCAACGTAGCTACTGCTTCAACCGTATCGGTCTACACCGTACAGTTCCCTCACAGTTTATTGCTACTTACCTGTGATACGGTGGGAGAACTGACTTGAGGTTTTGCGTTTGTTTTCGCAAATGTTTCGGTTGAGCAAGAGTCGCCACCGACTTTTTATTTTATCCTAAGGAATGGTTAAAAAGCACAGCAAAAACCTTTGAGATGTTTTCTTGGGTTCGGGGAGTAGATTATAGAAAGGGAAGGTATTAGCACCCTTTCTATCCATGGTTATCCATGGGCTCTTAGTTACTTGCTTAGATCAAATTGCCTTAATTTTCAATTGTTTGAAATGGTGCTTTGTGTGTGTGAGTTTGAAAAATGTTTTGAAAAGAGGCCAATGTGGTGGCAACCTTTGTAATGATCCATGTTTCGATGTATACAAAGGTGTATGTCTTTTGAAAAGGTTTTCATTATTCTTGAAAGTTTGTTTTGAAAGTGTGGTGATGTGTGGTTTGAAAAAATAGGCAAGTGTTTTGTTTTGCAAGTTTGATTCAAGTAACTAAGAGATTGTCTACTCCTAAATTTCTCAAAGATTTCTCCTATGTTTTTAACCCTTTTAACAATTTTGTTCCACCATTGCATTTGGTGGACAATCTTGTGTTAGGATGTGAAAGGGACAGGCGCGGGTCATCGTTTAGACCATAATTGCAATGGTGCCAAGTATCTTTGGGCAATTTTTCCTTGGAGGGACTTGATCATTTTTTAGGCAACTTTCGAAAGCGTCATCGAGGGACTATGATCATTTGAATTTTTTTGTTTTGCCCAAAGAGACCTAACATGCAATATGGCCCATTATTGAAGGCAACAAGTGGAATACCCTAGGGGTGCAAGTGTGATTAGTGTTGACCATTTTCATGCTTGTTTATCTTGAAATTAGGTCAAACTATTTTGGTTAATTGATTTGCATACAAACCCTAATTCTAACATGGCATATTTAGGAAGCTTGTAAATGCGAAAAATAAAGTTCCTAAGTTATTACAACACAATATATGGGAAGGGGGGTACAAATGTTCAAATGGGGGTATTTTGACAAAGAATTTAAACCTAGACTATTACATCAAATTGAGAATTATGCAAATTATTTAATATACAATAATTAAATAAAAATGAAATAAATATGCAAGATGCAAAAAAAAGTTTTTTATATGTATGAAAAAAAGTGTTTTTTATATGTCAAATAAACAAAATAAAAAGTATTAATTTTTGGAGTTTTTATGTATTTAGGGCAAAACCCTAATTTATTAAATAAAAAAGTATTAATTATTTAATATGTACAATGTTTAATAATTATGTACAAAAATAAAATAAAAATGAAGTATATTTGTCAAAAAGGTATTTTTAATATTAAATATTAATAAAAAAATAAAAATGTATATATTTTGTATTTTTTATCCTAAATATACTAATATATATGTAAATATTTATATTATATGATAAATATTAAATATGTATAAAAAATAAAATATTTACAAAAAAAAGGTATGTTTTCATAAAATATTTTCAAAAGATAAAATAAAATGAAAATCAGAAAAATAAAATGTATTGGTATTAATTTTAGTATTTTTCAATAAAAGATATTAGGTATTATTTATGTACAAACATTATTCTAAACAAATAAATGCCTAATAAATTCAAAAATGGTGTGAAAAATATTTTTTATATTTTTAATATTTATGAGAAAAAATAAATAAGTCAGAACAAAAAAGAAAAGGTCAAAAAATCATAAGAATAAGCATAATGGGCCAAGGGGGTTTAAAAGTAAAGCTATGGTGCAAATAAGAAAAGTGAAGCAGGCCCAGCCCAAAGACCCTGTCATCTTCAACCTCTAGCATTTCTGTTCAAGAAAACACGCGTTTGCTATCTCCAGATTCCTTGATCTTTTGCCAAATCTTCCAACATGAAACCTGTAGAGCTTGAAGCCACGATTCTAGACATATAAAGAAATCAATCTAACTCTCAGAAATGAGAGAGAATTTCTTCTCCCACAATTCTTGACCTAGTTTTTGTTCCATGTTCAGACATCAAATTCTCATAGCACACATAACATAAATGAAAACTAATTACATGGGCATGTTTAGGGCTATGAATGTGACATAATTTCTTCACAAACCTAAAGCTAACAATGCCTGGATAGAGAGATACAAGTTCATGAACTTACCTGTTCAGTTGGAGTCGTGTGCAACAATGGAGATGAGTACAAGGCAATGTAATGATTTGTATAGCTTCCTTGATGTCTCAGGATGCTATTCCAATCTTTAGTTTGCTTGGAAACCAAGAGAATCGTGTTATGGTACTTCAACTGCAAAACCAGAAAAATGAAAATGGTGATGTTAGCTAGGGATGTTACAGGTCTTGTTTAGGGCTTGGAATAGTTTCAAGGGATGATGTGGGATGTGTTTGAAGTGGTTTCAGCAAGAATGCACGAATGGATTGAGTTATGGAACTCAATCTGCAGTAGGTCCCCTGTTTTGGCAGTTTTAGGTTGATTCTGTGTTTGAGAAGGCAATGGAGATGGTTGGCTCGTGTTTTAGCTTAGGTTTGATGATTAGAAAGTGTTTGATAACTTTGCTTAAGCTCTGGTTCACAGGAATGAGAGTTGTGTATCGTTATGCTATGTTTCTTCAACTTTAAGCAACAAATGTCAACTTGTGTTTCTAGCTTGTACAGGCCCCCAATCTATGCTGCATACCTTGGCCTTGATCAGTGTAATTAGTTCATAAACTTGTGCCAAAAGGATCTGCCTTGTACTTGCTTGGATTTGCATTTGACATAAAGTTTAACTTTTCTAAAATGGCAAAAATGCTTTATCTAAAAATGGCTTAATCTTGCATATAATGTTTGAACACACAAAATAAGGCCTTGGCACAATGAGTTAGCATTAAATTATTGAGTGCAAATGGGATATAGGACCTGTAATCAAGGAAAGCAAGCTGAATTCAAAATGGCACAAATGTATGAAGATGTAAATTGGCCAAATCAAAAGTGAGTTTTTCCCAACTTTCCAAATTCGATTCTCCCTAACCATGAGGTTGTTTGATGAGTTCTTGGACATTTTGGAAAGCTTGGAATGTGTACTACAATCCATCTTTGAAATGCAAATTGAAATTCCAAGTGGAAGCATGTGAAAAGTGGTCTTGAAGTTAGGCAAAAATCCTGCCTAAAATGGTTCAAAATTTCTCTAAGTTAAGAATGGTTTGGTACTCTTGTTCCAAAAATTGTAACTTGAGCTACAAGCTTATTTTGAGGAAACTTTTTGAATCAAAGTTGTATATTTTTCAATGGACTACAACTTTCATGTTTTGACTTTTCTTTGAATCCAAATGAATCTTGGTGAGAAAGTGGGACAAAGTTAGGAAAAAATTAGGGTTTTTCATAACTTAGAAAAATTCTAAGTTATGAAAAATCTTCATTTCAAACCCTAATTTGCAATTCTTGATTTCTTGATGAACAAGTTTCATGATTTGGCATGTTTTGATGAAAAATGAATCTTGACACTTGATTTTGACCAAAAAGTCAAAGTTTGACTTTTCAGTATACAGTCAAAATTGATCAATTGACTGGGAAATTCAACTGTCAATCTTGTGCACTTGGGATCTTTTGAACTTGTTGAGTATGTCAAGACAATTCCATGGGGTCCTTGAGTCCATATGTGAGCTTTGTTTGCCATTGGCTAGGTCAAACAGTCAAAAATTGCCTTTGTGCAGTCAAAACCCTAAAAATGACCATTTTGCCCTTTTGGTGATCTGATCAAATTTCTTGTGGAATTGTGATCCAAACTTGATCCAATGGTCCATATGAGTTCATGATGTTGATGTGGGTCAATTTTCATGAGATTTGACTGTCAATTGGCCACTGTTGACTTTTTTCCAATTCAGCTGATTTCTAGGTCAACTTGTCCAATTGACTGGGCAAAATTTGGAATCAAGACTTGAAACTTGGTATGGATAAACTTGGGAGTCCAACATGAAGCATGAAAGTCATATTAGGCATTTTAGGTCAAAATATCTTTGTGCAAACACAAACCCTAATTTGGGTCAACAGTGCAAGGAGAAGTCTTGAGCAGAGGAAACCCTAACTGGATCTTGAGCTCCAAGGGTCTTGTGGTGAGAAAATATTGAGGAAATGGGAGGGCAAATTTTGGGGTACAACAGTTTCCCCTGTTCAATCTTCTTGAACCTGAAGAGTTAGATTGGCAAGTTTTCCTTTCGTGACTCGAGGGTAAAAGGAGATTGGACACTAGAGTGCCCAGAAATTTGCACTCGCATGTTGGAGTATCAGCAAATGTGATGTCGAGAATGGGCTTATAGATGCCATTTGGAGAGATGGTGGATGGGGAGATGGGCTTATAGATGCCATCTGAAGGCGTGACAGAACCTTGTCGGGAATGGGCTTATAGATGCCATTTGGAAGTGTTGATCGCATAAGAGATTCCTTAGCGAGAACTTGTGTACTTTGAGAAAGACAGATGTTTTCCTGGCTTGTTACAGGTGTTGATCTTCAATCTCTTCATGCAGACATGCCCTGGCTAGATACAGGTGTCGAGTCTACAATCGGTTGCTCACAGATGTGCCCTGGATGGATACAGGTATCGAATATGGAAATAGTTGTCAACAGATATGCCCTGGCTGGATACAGGAATCGAATCTTCAAACTCTTCAGATGTGCCCTAGCTGGATACAGGAATTGAATCTGGAAATAGTTGTCAACAGATATGCCCTGGCTGGATACAGGAATCAAATATGGAAATAGTCGTCAACAGATATGCCCTGGCTGGATACAAGAATCGAATCTTCAAACTCTTCAGACGTGCCCTGGCTAGATACAAGAATCGAGTTTGGAAATAGTCGTCAACAGATATGCCCTGGGTGGATACAGGAATCGAATCTTCAAACTCTTCAGATGTGCCCTGGCTAGATACAGGAATCGAATCTGGAAACTGATCACTCACAGATGTGCCCTGGCTAGATACAGGAATCGAATCTGGAATTGTGACAGTTGAAAGTAGTTGTCTTTTGGGTTGTCTTTTTCCCTGAAAAGGCAAAACATCAGTTGTATGCAATGTCATGATGTATGAAATGCATGATGTCATGATGTTCAAAATGAGATAGTGTTGTATGCACTTTATTATGTATGTAAACAAGATGTGTGAAATGTTTATGAATGTATTTTCGTCTTAGGAAAATAAATCCTTGACGACCGGCCGGGGAATTAAATCCTGGGCTGACGTTGAAGAGTAGAGTTATTCGTTTCCGCTGGGGATGATGGTTGCAAGAATACACCGGTAGGAGAAGATGACTCCGTTGGTGAATAAACTTGTTGGAGAGATTATTCTGAGGGGAATTACTCTATGGGAAGAGATATTTCGCTGAAGTTTGATGGGAGCTCCGCCGAGGATTTCAATGATGGACTCCGCTGGGGATGACAATGATTAACTCCGCTGGGGATAACAATGTTAAACTCCGCTGGGGATTCTGTTGATAAGTTATGTTGGGGAACTTTGATGAACTCCGCTGGGGATTGAAAGAACTTCATCGAGGGCGATCTTCCGTGGCAATTAGCTGAGGATAACCCAGTTATAAGCCCTTGTGAGGAATAACTTTGAATAAAGCTCGAGAGAGACGTCCGCACTCTACAGGGGGCGAGCTTCCAGAATCTACTGGGGATAAGCTTCAAGACCTGCTGGGGATATGAATTCCACTTTCCTGGGGAAACCTTCAGACTGTACTGGTAAATGGTTCCACTGGGGTGTCTGTATTCCGCCGGGGAACAATCTTAGATCAAGACTGCCGGGGATGCTTGCTGATGAATGCCTACACTCTGCTGGGGAATGTTGATATCTTCTGGGGCTACCCAACTTCCTTTAGGCTGACCGTAGACCAACTCTTCTGGAGGAGGGTATAGCTGACTTACTAGGGGAACAAGGTGCCTATTATAGGGCTGATGATAGACTAAATCTTCCCTGTGAGGGTATTGCTGATTCTTGTCTTACTCTGTGGGGAGTTGAGATAACTTGGTCACATTCTTCAGTTGAATCTACCTTGGTACCCTGGCGGACAAAGAAACTAGACTGCCTGGACAACTCTAAATTGCCCCTACTTCTGATGTCACCTGTAATTAGTCTTTTGTTTCATATGCAAGTATTTATGAATTAGCAATTTAATGTCAAATGCATATATCAAAAATGAACATTGGACGTTCTTCGCAAGACAAAACAGAAAAAGAAAAAAAACAATTGGCAATTTGTTTGGAAAAGTGAACTTGTATTGATTTTGAAATTTGCCTGTAAATAGGTGTTTTTTGTACAAGAGGCCGACATCCTAGTAAGAGAACGCCGCCGAATAACATAGATTTTATACAATTTTGAAAAGGAGACAAAACAACTATGTAAACAAAATCCCCACTGGGTTCCAACTCTGCTATTGCCTTTATATCTTCAAGCGTATCATCACTTTGCTGCTTAGTTGAAGATGAAGCTGATTGATCGATGCCGAAGTCTGAGCCAGATAGTTGATGTCGAATTCTGGATGCAAGGTGATCCAATGAGACATAGTGTTACGCTTTATCCCTAACTTTTGTCTGGACCGCCCTTTCGGGTTTTCAGTCCACCGGGATACCCATTTTTGCCCAAGCCGCCTTTTCAGGTTTTCGACTTGCCGGGTGTACAAATTTTTTTCATTTCATCCCTTATTTTTGCCCGAACCCTTTTGTTTCGCTGGGAAGCCCTTATTTTTGCCTAGGTATGTCAACCTAGCGGGTCTTTTATTCATGCGTAGTATCTTTTTACTATGTCTGCATTGGCGGGGTGAGGAAGGTCGTCACCACCCATGGTGGTCAGAATCATGGCTCCTCCTGAGAACACATGTTTAACCACAAATGGCCCTTCGTACGTAGGGGTCCATTTTCCCCGGGGATCACTTTGAGGAAGGATGATGCGTTTGATTATCAGGTCTCCAACTTGATACTCTTGTGGTCTGACTTTCTTGTTAAATGCCCTGATCATCCGTTTTTGATACGTTTGACCATGACAAATAGCAGTGAGTCTCTTTTCGTCAATTAAGTTTAATTGATCAAGTCGAGTCTGGATCCAGTCATCTTCACTCAAGTATGCATCCTTCATTATCCGGAGAGAGGGTATCTGGACTTCAATCAGCAAGACTGCCTCCATGCCATAGACCAAGGAAAAGGGTGTTGCCCCGATTGACGTCCTTGCTGCGGTACGGTACCCATGAAGAGCAAATGGTAACATTTCGTGCCAATCTTTATAGGTCACTGTCATCTTCTGCACAATCTTTTTGATATTCTTATTAGCTGCTTCTACAGCCTCATTCATCTTCGGACGGTAAGGAGAAGAGTTGTGGTGCTGTATCTTGAATTTCTCGCAGAGCTCAGTGATCATCTTGTTATTAAGATTGGTACCATTGTCTGTAATGATTCTTTCTGGGACTCCGTAGCGACAGATCAGGTTATGCCGGATGAAACGTGCAACGACGCTCTTGGTTACGGTGGCATAGGAAGCTGCCTCAACCCACTTTGTGAAGTAATCAATCGCTACCAAGATGAAGCGATGTCCGTTGAATACCGTCGGTCGGATCTCGCCAATCATATCAAGGCCCCACATTGCAAAAGGCCAAGGTGCCGTCAGGACGTTCAGAGGAACCGGAGGGATATGCACCTTATCAGCATAGATCTGGCATTTATGACAAGTTCGAGAATGTTGGTAACAGTCGGCTTCCATTGTGGACCAGAAATATCCTGCCCGAAGGATTTTCTTTGCCATGGTATGTCCACTGGAATATGTTCCAAATGTACCTTCATGCAGCTCTGCCATGATCTTTTCTGCTTCAGTCTTATCTACACAACGCAGTAGAGTTGAATCATGGTTTCGTTTGTAGAGAATGCCGTTGCTGAGGAAGAATTTTGCCGCAAACCTTCTCAGAAACTTCTTATCGTTGACAGACGCACCTTTAGGGTATTCCTGAGCTTCCAAGTACCTCTTCACCTCATGATACCAAGGTTTCTCGATTACCTTTTCGGCCTCAAGATCGCAGCAGTATGCAGGTTCGTCCAACTTCCAGATAATGATCCGGGGAGCCTCATTGTCCCATTTGACTTTGAACATTGAAGACATCGTAGCTAGCGCGTCCGCTAACTGATTCTCCTCTCTTGGGAAGTGTTCAAAAGTTATCTCCTCAAAGTGGGGAAGCAAAGTCAACACATACTCCTTGTAAGGAATAAGATTTGGGTGTTTCGTATCCCACTCGCCTTTGATCTGATTGATCACGAGAGCGGAATATCCGAAGACACTCAAAAACTTGATCCTTAAGTCGATTGCAGCTTGAAGACCCATGATACACGCCTCATATTCTGCCATGTGGTTTGTGCAGTTGAAACACAGCCGGGCGGTGAGTGGAGTATGAGTACCTTTGGGGGATATGATTACAGTGCCGATTCCATTACCCAAAGCGTTCGAGGCTCCGTCAAAATGCATAGACCATCAGGATCCTTCCTCAGGTCCTTCATCCGGTCCAGGTACTTCACAATCAGTTACTACCATGATATCTTCGTCCAGAAATTCAAAGTTCAATGATTGGTAATCGTCCACAGGTTGGTGTGCCAAATGGTCTGCCAATACACTTCCTTTGATTGCTTTTTGAGTTGTATATTGGATGCCATATTCTGTCAAGATCATTTGCCATCTTGCTATTCTTCCAGACAGAGCAGGCTTTTCGAATATGTACTTGATGGGATCCATCTTTGAAATCAACAGAGTAGTATGGGTCAGCATATACTGTCTCAGCCGGCGAGCAGCCCATACCAGAGCGCAACAAGTTTTCTCGAGCAGTGAGTACCGAGACTCACAGTCGGTAAACTTTTTGCTCAGGTAATAAATAGCATGCTCTTTTCGGCCAGACTCGTCATGCTGCCCCAACACACACCCCATTGAGTTGTCAAGTACTGTCAAGTATAGTATTAGAGGTCTCCCTTCTATCGGTGGCATAAGAATGGGTGGTTCTTGGAGATACTCTTTTATTTTTTCGAAAGCAGCCTGACATTCATCGTTCCAACGTACTACTTGATCTTTCTTCAGTAATTTGAAGATTGGCTCACAGGTAGCAGTTAGATGTGAGATGAATAGGACAATGTAATTCAGTCGTCCTAGAAAGCCTCTGACTTCTTTCTCTGTCTTGGGAGTTGGCATCTCTTGTATGGCTTTCACCTTGGCAGGGTCCACCTGAATACCTTTATCGCTTACAATGAAACCTAGCAATTTTCCAGACCTCACCCCAAAGGTGCATTTGTTTGGGTTCAACCTCAGCTTGTACAACTTCAGTCGGTCAAACAGCTTCCGCAGTTGGTCAAGGCGTTCTTCCTCAGTTTGGGACCTTGCAATCATATCATCGACGTACACTTCAATCTCATGGTGGATCATGTCATGAAATAAAGCAACCATGGCACGTTGGTAGGTTGCCCCAGCATTTTTCAACCCGAATGGCATGACCTTGTAGCAGAAGGTGCCCCACTGAGTCACAAAGGTAGTCTTTTCCATATCTTCAGGAGCCATCTTGATCTGATTATACCCTGAAAAACCATCCATGAAGGAGAACACCTTGTGTTGAGCAGTATTGTCAACAAGAACGTCAATGTGAGGTAGGGGGAAGTCATCCTTGGGGCTTGCCCTGTTCAAATCCCTGTAATCGACACACATTCTGACCTTACCGTCCTTCTTCGGCACTGGCACCACGTTGGCAACCCATTGAGGATAAGAAGTCACTGCTAGAAACCCGACATCGAATTGCTTCATAACCTCAGCTTTGATCTTTTCGGACATCTCTGGATGCATACGACGGACCTTTTGCTTTACCGGAGGGCAGTCTTCCTTGGTAGGAAGGTGATGAACCACAATGTCGGCATCCAAACCAGGCATATCTTCGTAAGACCAAGCAAAGATCTCCATGTAATCATGCAGCATCTGGATCAATCGTTGCTTCACGCTGAGCTCTAGATTGGCACCAATCTTGACTTCTTTTCTATCTGTCTCAGTACCCAAGTTCACCGTTTCCACTGGCTCTTCATGCGGCTGAATGGCCCTCTCTTCCTGGAGTAGCAGTCTTGCGAGTTCACCAGGCACTTCGCAATCATCTTCACCTTCGTCTTCGGCCAAGTTGATCGGATTTTCGAAGTCATAACTAGCAGTAGTAGAGCTGTTACCAGTGAGATCCAGAGTGGATTGGAACCTGTATAAGTGAGTGTGTGTAAATATAGCTGTTTTGCAATATATAACACAGAAAGAAAAAGAGCACAAGATTTGAAATGCAACAAACGTCCAATGTTTTGATTAATGATATATGGAAATGTCATACAAAAAGCCCTCACAAATGGAGCCACGGTGCCCCGGGTAGGACACCGAGCCAATAAAAGTTTCAACATATTGTTTGTTACAAATTGAAAATCAAAAGAGTTCATTACTGCGTGACAAATGTAATAGGTGTAAAATCCTTTGCCGTCCAGTTGCTTGGTCCGTTGCTGGTTGTTGGATAGATCCAACTATCAAATTTTGCTTCCTCTACGTCCTCCTCGATAGCATTCACCCTTGGGTTGGTGATGAACACCGGAGCCTTTCTGATCCTTTCCTTGCGAACAGCCCTCTGAGCCTCTGCAGTGAAGCCCATCCCAAACTTGTCGGTCTTTTGAGTGAAGTCAGGAAGTTGACCCCAGTTTGCGCATTTGCCTTTCTCGATTACAGCCCGGGCATCCTTCAAGGAAGCCATCTTCAGCGGAAAGTCTTCTTCAACCACTGTCTCAGCTGACGCCAACGTTGGAGGAACCTCCTCAAAATGTTGAAAGGGGGTTTCAATAAACTCCTCGTCCATCTCGATATAACGGAATGAATTCAAGTGGCTAACCATGTATTCCTCCTCACCCTGCACAGTAACAATCTTCCCTTTGACAGGGTATTTGAGCTTTTGGTGTAGAGTGGATGTTACTGCCCCAGCCTTGTGAATCCAGGGTCGACCCAACAAGCAGGAATAAGATGGACGAATATCCATCACGTAGAACGTTGAGTCAAAGACTTGGGAACCCACACGGATAGGAATGTCTACCTCACCATGCACCATCCTCTTAGAACCGTCGAAGGCACTAACAATGATGTTACTAGGTTTCAATTCCAGGCCCTCACAATCCAACCGATCTAAGGCCTTCTTGGGCAATACATTCAGGGAAGAACCGGTGTCCACCAACACGTTTGCGAGAGTAGTGCCCCTGCATTCTATAGAGACGTGCAGGGCATCATTGTGGTTTTTTCCTTTGGCGGTTAGGTCAGCATCCGAGAACCCCAAACCATTGTCAGCTGTCAAATTAGCCACACAGTCAGTGAATTGATCTGCAGATGTCTCCTGCGGCACATGGGCCGTTTTCAGAAATGAAATCAGGGCCTTGGCGTGGGCCTCTGAGCACAGCAGCAATGATAGCATAGAGATTTTGGAGGGGGTATGCCCCAGCTGTTCAACGACATTGAAGTCACTCTTTTTAATGATTTTAAGGATTTCCTCCATCTCTTGCTGGGAGGCTTCAACAGCGGTCTTTTTTGGTGCCTCCGTCCGGGCAGGCAAATTGGTAGCAACTTCTTTGCCCCGAGCATCAGAGGACTCGGCGGCAGTAGTAGACACAGGAACTTGATTTGAAACATGCACACTTGCGGGTGTGATGATAAGAGGTTTTCGGATAACTGGTGGCGCAATGTCAGGCGAGAAAAGCCTGCCACTGCGAGTAATCTTGGCGGGACCAGTGATGTTACCGATACTGGTACCAGTGTTGAACTCCTGCTTCACTCCAAGCACATACACGTCTGCCCCATAGTGCCATGGGACAGCCTTGTCAGATTCATAGGGGAGGGGCCCCGGAACAGTAATGGTAATGGGTGCAACAGACATAATTTTGACTGTCTTCCTTGGGAGAGCCTTGGTAGGATTATTGAAAATTGTGACGACAGATACTTCTTCATCGGAAACAAACGGAACAGCAGTTTTCTTGAACATTATTTCTTTGCTATCCATCAGGCTTTGGATGCCTGATTTCAGCAGCGGACAACCGGTAGGGATAACAGCACACAGGAGGCAACCCTTGCTACAACCCGGAAATAAACCGGCTAGCAGTAGGTTCCTCTTAACAGTTAATAGAGGGGTAGCAACATCATTCACCGAAACAGCATACAAATCTTCCTCAATGGCATTTACTCTATGCTGAGGCATAGGAGCAGTTACAACATTTGGCCTCTCAGGCGCCTCAAACTGAATTTCCTTCGCATCGATAAGGTCTTGAACTTTATTTCTCAGGGCCCAACAATCATCAGTAGTATGCCCGGGGCTATCAAAATGATAAGCACAACGGGCATTTGGGTTATACTTAGGAGTTGTCGTATTCACGACCTTCGGAGCCTCTTTGATGGTCACCAAGTTGGTTGATAACAGTTGCGGTAAGATTTGTGACAAGGTCATACTCAGCCGAGTGTATTACCTCTTAGGCCTCTCACCCCTTTGTTGATTGTACTACTGAGGAGCAACAACAGGTTTTGAAATTACCAAGGCATTGACGGCTTGGCGGTGTTCGGGCTTAACTTGTCTTCTAGGACCATAGACGGCACTAGCTTCCTTCTTGAAAGGCTTTTTCTCAGTACTTGCGGCGGCTCCTTTCTGTATCTTTCCTGACCTGATGCCAGCTTCTATCCTTTCACCCGTCAGGATCAAATCCGTAAACCCAGCGGAGGAATTACCAACCAGATGATTGAAGAATGGACCAGACAAGGTCCCTAGAAACATGTCAACCAGTTCACGATCAGTCAAAGGAGGCTGCACCCTGCCAGCCAAATCTCTCCATTTTTGCGCATATTCTTTGAATCCTTCGCCCGTTCCTAGAGACATACCCTGAAGTCGGGTACACGTAGGAGCGAGGTCAGAATTGTATTGATATTGTCTATAAAAGGCGGTAGCCAAATCCTCCCAATGTCGGATACTGGTTCCATCTAGCTGATAGAACCACTCAATCTGTGACCCCGAAAGGCTATCTTGGAAGAAGTGGATTCAAAGGTTTTTGTCTGCCGTGTAAGGTTGGATCTTCCTTACGTACGACCTAAGATGCAGCTTTGGACAGGAAGCCCCGTCATATTTGGCAAAGGCAGGCGCCTTGAACTTGTGTGGGATTACCACCCCAGAAGATAACCCTAAATCTCTGAAATCCAGCCCCGGCACATTTTGAATCTCCATGGCACTCAAGCGGTTCTCTAATTGCTTGTATCTGTCAGCAGCGGGAGGGTATTGTTCGTCATTGTAATCCGTCTCGTTGTCAGAGACTGTAGGACTAGGAGCTCCTCCCCCTTGGGGACTGTCTTTCTCTGCAGAGGAAGTAGTTGGATCAACCTCGTTATGGAGTGTGTTCCCAAACCTGCGTCCAGTGTTGAATAACGCAGTCCTCTTCTTCTTCTTCTTCTTCTTTAAGAGCAAAGCCTTCAACTCTTGCTGACCTTGGGCCAGGCTCATGACCATTTCTTGAAACTGTGCATTCTGGGCCTGGAGGGCCTTGATTGCTTGCTCACTGGATGATTCTGGATTCATGATGACTGTTCAAAATAAACAGCGAAGAAGATTAAGCAACCTGTAGAAAAAGGGTACCTGTTATGCACATGATGCATGAAATGCTATCTATGCAATGCATTCAAGGATTTTAGAAATTCACAATTGTTGCAGACAAAAAGAACGCACGTCATATTAATAAGAAGAAGTTTGTTAGTACATAAGTGCCCCATGGGCCAAATATTACAAAAACAACTTCTCAAGGTAAAAAGACGTTGCGCATCCTCTTTGGCGCAATGTAGGTGTTGAGGGCCTCTTGCTCATGGAGTCAGAGGGTGAGCTCTAGAACCTTCTTCTCGCTGGCGTAGAAGCTGGCTTCAAAAGTGTTTTGTTCCTCCTTGAGTTGGATCCAACTCTTCTACATCTCCTCCCACGATGTAGGCATGTCAGGATGTAGGATGGTGTATGGAACCTCTCCTTCCTTGACGGACTCTTTAATCACAGGGAGAACATGAGGATAGGGCATCATTAGACTCTGGGCTCGGGCTCGTACCCACTTGAGATAAGGTTCAAGAGGGATGGAGTTCTTGTGCCTCAGTGTCTTGCTGTCAACCTTGTTGGGCCTCCCCCAAGCTCTGATGAATCTTTGGCGAAGTCCTTGCGCATCGTTGTCGAAGTCAAGAACTAGGTCAGGAATCAACATGTCGTGAGGGCCATCTCTTCGTGCATATCCAAATTGCCTCAAAGCGAGGCAAGGGTTATAGGTGATACCTCCTCTGATTCCAAGTAAAGGAACATTAGGAAACTCTCCACAACGATCGACGATGATGACATTTTCTCTAGACCGAGAACACCAATGTACATCAGAGTGAGTAAGAGTCATCAACCGTTGGGACCACCTTGAGCCTTGGTCGTTCTTCAAGACAGATTGTGGAAGGTGCGAAATAAACCACCTTGCAAGGAGAGGAGTACAGCACATGAGAACACCCCTCTTTCTCATTGTTCGTGTGTAAAATGAGTGAAGAATGTCCCCAAGCAATGTTGGTATTGGATTTCTGGATAAGAAGATTTTGACGGCATTGACCTCTACAAGCTGGTCAGGATTTGGGAACAAGACCAACCCATAGATAAGGAGTGCCACAATTTCTTCAAAGGCTTGTAGGTCCAATGAATTCCAACATTCTTGTGCTTTCTCAAACAAGAATTTTGCTAAGAAACCTTTGACGCCGCTTCTAGTTTCCCAATGCCCCTTGATGTCAGAAGGCTGTAGATGTAATGCTCGAGCAACATCTTCCGGCTTTGGTTCCTTTTCCGTACCGTTGAAAGGTAGTTGATTGCGAATAGGAATTCTCAGGAGTTGAGAAAATTCCTCCAAAGTGGGAACCAACTGGTAGTCGGGGAAAGTGAAACAGTGGTGAAGAGGGTCAAAGAACTGGAATAGCACTTTCATCATATCTTCTTCAATGTTGGTGTTGACTAAGATGAGCAGTCTACCATGTCTTTCACTGAAGGATGAGCTTTCCGGAATTCTTGAGGTGAGCTCTTTGAGTTGAGGAGAGATTCTCACAAGGTTAACTTGGATGGTTTTTCTGCGAGGAATTTCCATGACCTACAAAACAAGAACAAAGATGAAGATCTAAACCCTTGAAGTGGTTAGTAAATGCATATGATGCTTTATGATGTTTATGATGTATGCACAACATATGTACAAGCAATTCACACCAAACCCTAGTTTCAGGCTTGCATGGGGTTTCATAGGTAAGTACCCTCTTGAGTGTAGTTGGCTTAAAAAACCTGTCCTATAAATAGTAACCGGGTTCTAAGGAGCTCAATATCATTGGATTGTTTTCATTGTTCATTGTTTTGGTTTAGCCACTTAACTAGCGACCAAAATATTCCAAGAAAACAACCCTCAATGAGTGTAGTATCGAGTATCTACCAACTTCGGACTGCACCAAAGCCGATCATCTCACTATCCCTAATGTAAGGCCAAGATGGTCAAGTAAGGTTCTAGGTCATTAGTGCTTAGTGACATCACTCAGCGGCCCCGTACTCTCCTTGATTGAACTCAAGGGTTACCGGTGCTCACAAATATGTCGCACTAATATAGCTATTGCTTCAACCGTGTCGGTATACCCCGCACAGTTTCCACAACATATTGCTATCTATGAATGTTTCCCAAAATCCGGGTGTAGGATTGCAAACCCAAACAAGAGAGCCAAAATATAAAGCAATCAAATCAAACAATTAGTCATGCAAGAGGGTGATCTAAGCCCTAAGGTTACTCCACTTTTAAAATTATCCCCAGCAGAGTCGCCAGTTCTGTGATACGGTGGGAGAACTGACTTGAGGTTTTGCGTTTGTTTTCGCAAATGTTTCGGTTGAGCAAGAGTCGCCACCGACTTTTTATTTTATCCTAAGGAAAGGTTAAAAAGCACAGCAAAAACCTTTGAGATGTTTTCTTGGGTTCGGAGAGTAGATTATAGAAAGGGAAGGTATTAGAACCCTTTCTATCCATGGTTATCCATGGGCTCTTAGTTACTTGCTTAGATCAACTTGCCTTAATTTTCAATTGTTTGAAATGGTGCTTTGTGTGTGTGAGTTTGAAAAATGTTTTGAAAAGAGGCCAATGTGGTGGCAACCTTTGTAATGATCCATGTTGCGATGTATACAAAGGTGTATGTCTTTTGAAAAGGTTTTCATTGTTCTTGAAAGTTTGTTTTGAAAGTGTGGTGATGTGTGGTTTGAAAAAATAGGCAAGTGTTTTGTTTTGCAAGTTTGATTCAAGTAACTAAGAGATTGTCTACTCCTAAATTTCTCAAAGATTTCTCCTATGTTTTTAACCCTTTTAACAATTTTGTTCCACCATTGCATTTGGTGGACAATCTTGTGTTAGGATGTGAAAGGGACGGGCGCGGGTCATCGTTTAGACCATAATTGCAATGGTGTCAAGTATCTTTGGGCAATTTTTCCTTGGAGGGACTTGATCATTTTTTAGGCAACTTTCGAAAGCGTCATCGAGGGACTATGATCATTTGAATTGTTTTGTTTTGCCCAAAGAGACCTAACATGCAATATGGCCCATTATTGAAGGCAACAAGTGGAATACCCTAGGGGTGCAAGTGTGATTAGTGTTGACCATTTTCATGCTTGTTTATCTTGAAATTAGGTCAAACTATTTTGGTTAATTGATTTGCATACAAACCCTAATTCTAACATGGCATATTTAGAAAGCTTGTAAATGCGAAAAATAAAGTTCCTAAGTTATTACAACATAATATATGGGAAGGGGGGTACAAATGTTCAAATGGGGGTATTTTGACAAAGATTTAAACCTAGACTATTACATCAAATTGAGAATTATGCAAATTATTTAATATACAATAATTAAATAAAAATGGAATAAATATGCAAGATGCAAAAAAAAGTTTTTTATATGTATGAAAAAAAGTGTTTTTTATATGTCAAATAAACAAAATAAAAAGTATTAATTTTTGGAGTTTTTATGTATTTAGGGCAAAACCCTAATTTATTAAATAAAAAAAGTATTAATTATTTAATATGTACAATGTTTAATAATTATGTACAAAAAAAAAAAAATGAAGTATATTTGTCAAAAAGGTATTTTTAATGTTAAATATTAATAAAAAATAAAAATGTATATATTTTGTATTTTTTTATCCTAAATATACTAATATATATGTAAATATTTATATTATATGATAAATATTAAATATGTATAAAAAATAAAATATTTACAAAAAATAGGTATGTTTTCATAAAATATTTTCAAAAGATAAAATAAAATGAAAATCAGAAAAATAAAATGTATTGGTATTAATTTTAGTAATTTTCAATAAAAGATATTAGGTATTATTTATGTACAAACATTATTCTAAACAAATAAATGCCTAATAAATTCAAAAATGGTGTGAAAAATATTTTTTATATTTTTAATATTTATGAGAAAAAATAAATAAGTCAGAACAAAAAAGAAAAGGTCAAAAAATCATAAGAATAAGCATAATGGGCCAAGGGGGTTTAAAAGTAAAGCTATGGTGCAAATAAGAAAAGTGAAGCAGGCCCAGCCCAAAGACCCTGTCATCTTCAACCTCCAGCATTTCTGTTCAAGAAAACACGCGTTTGCTATCTCCAGATTCCTTGATCTTTTGCCAAATCTTCCAACATGAAACCTGTAGAGCTTGAAGCCACGATTCTAGACATATAAAGAAATCAATCTAACTCTCAGAAATGAGAGAGAATTTCTTCTCCCCCAATTCCTGACCTAGTTTTTGTTCCATGTTCAGACATCAAATTCTCATAGCACACATAACATAAATGAAAACTAATTACATAGGCATGTTTAGGGCTATGAATGTGACATAATTTCTTCACAAACCTAAAGCTAACAATGCCTAGATAGAGAGATACAAGTTCATGAACTTACCTGTTCAGTTGGAGTCGTGTGCAACAATGGAGATGAGTACAAGGCAATGTAATGATTTGTATAGCTTCCTTGATGTCTCAGGATGCTATTCCAATCTTTAGTTTGCTTGGAAACCAAGAGAATCGTGCTATGGTACTTCAACTGCAAAACCAGAAAAATGAAAATGGTGATGTTAGCTAGGGATGTTACAGGTCTTGTTTAGGGCTTGGAATAGTTTCAAGGGATGATGTGGGATGTGTTTGAAGTGGTTTCAGCAAGAATGCACGAATGGATTGAGTTATGGAACTCAATCTGCAGTAGGTCCCCTGTTTTGGCAGTTTTAGGTTGATTCTGTGTTTGAGAAGGCAATGGAGATGGTTGGCTCGTGTTTTAGCTTAGGTTTGATGATTAGAAAGTGTTTGATAACTTTGCTTAAGCTTTGGTTCACAGGAATGAGAGTTGTGTATCGTTATGCTATGTTTCTTCAACTTTAAGCAACAAATGTCAACTTGTGTTTCTAGCTTGTACAGGCCCCCAATCTATGCTGCATACCTTGGCCTTGATCAGTGTAATTAGTTCATAAACTTGTGCCAAAAGGATCTGCCTTGTACTTGCTTGGATTTGCATTTGACATAAAGTTTAACTTTTCTAAAATGGCAAAAATGCTTTATCTAAAAATGGCTTAATCTTGCATATAATGTTTGAACACACAAAATAAGGCCTTGGCACAATGAGTTAGCATTAAATTATTGAGTGCAAATGGGATATAGGACCTGTAATCAAGGAAAGCAAGCTGAATTCAAAATGGCACAAATGTATGAACATGTAAATTGGCCAAATCAAAAGTGAGTTTTTCCCAACTTGCCAAATTCGATTCTCCCTAACCATGAGGTTGTTTGATGAGTTCTTGGACATTTTGGAAAGCTTGGAATGTGTAATACAATCCATCTTTGAAATGCAAATTGAAATTCCAAGTGGAAGCATGTGAAAAGTGGTCTTGAAGTTAGGCAAAAATCCTGCCTAAAATGGTTCAAAATTTCTCTAAGTTAAGAATGGTTTGGTACCCTTGTTCCAAAAATTGTAACTTGTGCTACAAGCTTCTTTTGAGGAAACTTTGTGAATCAAAGTTGTAGATTTTGCAATGGACTACAACTTTCATGTTTTGACTTTTCTTTGAATCCAAATGAATCTTGGTGAGAAAGTGGGACAAAGTTAGGAAAAAATTAGGGTTTTTCATAACTTAGAAAAATTCTAAGTTATGAAAAATCTTCATTTCAAACCCTAATTTGCAATTCTTGATTTCTTGATGAACAAGTTTCATGATTTGGCATGTTTTGATGAAAAATGAATCTTGACACTTGATTTTGACCAAAAAGTCAAAGTTTGACTTTTCAGTATACAGTCAAAATTGATCAATTGACTGGGAAATTCAACTGTCAATCTTGTGCACTTGGGATCTTTTGAACTTGTTGAGTATGTCAAGACAATTCCATGGGGTCCTTGAGTCCATATGTGAGCTTGGTTTGCCATTGGCTAGGTCAAACAGTCAAAAATTGCCTTTGTCCAGTCAAAACCCTAAAAATGACCATTTTGCCCTTTTGGTGATCTGATCAAATTTCTTGTGGAATTGTGATCCAAACTTGATACAATGGTCCATATGAGTTCATGATGTTGATGTGGGTCAATTTTCATGATATTTGACTGTCAATTGGCCACTATTGACTTTTTTCCAATACAGCTGATTTCTAGGTCAACTTGTCCAATTGACTGGGCAAAAATTGGAATCAAGACTTGAAACTTGGTATGGATAAACTTGGGAGTCCAACATGAAGCATGAAATTCATCTTAGGCATTTTAGGTCAAAATATCTTTGTGCAAACACAAACCCTAATTTGGGTCAACAGTGCAAGGAGAAGTCTTGAGCAGAGGAAACCCTAACTGGATCTTGAGCTCCAAGGGTCTTGTGGTGAGAAAATATTAAGGAAATGGGAGGGCAAATTTTAGGGTACAACATTACCTAAAAGGTATCCCCAGATATGGGTTAGGATCTATAGTAACTCTGATACAAGCCCACAAATATAAATCATACAAAGCAAACAATTGAAAACACAATGATCTAATCCTAAGGTACACCTCACTTATTAAAATATCCCCAGCAGAGTCACCAGTTCTGTGATACGGTGGGAAGAGAACTGACTGTTTTTGGAATGTTGGTTCGCGTTTTGCATTTGTTTTCACAAAATGTCGCGGTAAGCAAGAGTCGCCACCGTCTTTTATTTTATCCAACAAGGAAAGGAAAAAAGCACAGAAAAATTACTTTTTCGAGATGTTTCTCGGGTCCGGGGGGTAGATTATAGAAAAGGAAGATGTTAGCACCCTTTTTATCCGTGGTTATCCACGGGCTCTTAGGTACTTGCTCAAAGTGTTTTCAAAATTTGCTTTTCTTTGTGTTTGTGGGTTTGAAAGAAGTTTTTTGTTTGAAAGGTGTAAGTGCGAAAAGTTTTATTTTATTTTGAAGAGAGCAAGTACTTAAGAACCATCTACCTACTCGAAAAAAGAATTAATCTGTACAAATATCCTTTAGACAATGCTATCCCACTATTGAGGAGTAGGTAGCATCGTCGTTGGAGTTTAAGGGTCAATTCGATTAAGGGACGTGTGGTCACTAAAGCAACGTTAGGCGCCTTAGCGGTAACCCTAATATCTTAGATCATTTTTCCGAGGCAACCGTTTCGAGGCAACTATGATCTTTGGACAAAAGGACGACCTCTAAAACTTCCTATACTCAATGACCACGTTTGAAGGCAACCAAGTGAGGTGTACCCTAAGAGTGCGCATGTGCGAGTGTGTTATTTCGGTTATATTTTTATCTTTGTACATGTTATGGGTGAGTTATGTTGATTTTAAGTTCATACATTTGATCTTGTCATGCATTCCCTATTATCAAACATCTAACAATGTATAGTTGCGGAATTTAAATTGTGGAAATTAAATCTAAACTATTACAAGGCGTCGGGTATTTACATCGCCAAAAACAACCATTTAATTTAAAATGCGGAAAATAAATAAAGCGATAAATAATTAAAGTCCTAATTAAAAGTTATTACATTCCGGAAGCAAGTACAATAATATGAAAATATGGATCGCGTGCGAGAAAAATTAAATCGGGCGCATTTTTTAGGGTTTTGACCCTTTTTGAAAAGAAAGCATTTTTTTGTTATTTTTTGAATTAAAAGGAAATTAAATTAGGTTAACAATTAAATAAATAAATAAATTAATTAATTAAAATACTTTTTGAGTTTTTGATATTTAAAGAAATAAAATAAATTTGGGTCAAAGTTAGTAAAAACCTAATTTTCTACATTAGTTTTAATTATTGCAAAAATATTGAAATTATACCTAATTAAAACTAAATCAATTAAATTAATTTATTTACAAAAATAAAATGCTGAAATTAATTTTAATAAGTAAAATATATTTTTTGGTTTTTGATTTTATGAGAAAAAGATTTTAATTGGTTAGTTTAAATAATAATAATAATAATTAAACAAAACTAATAAATAAAATGAAATAAAAAAGAAATAGAAAGAAATAACCAAAGGGGGGTGTTGGGCCTGATTAGGAGGTGAGATTGGCATTTTTGAGGCCCATTCACGTTGGCATGTATTGACTTTCCCAGATTCTCTATGCCTTGTGTTGTACCCCAAAATTTTCCCTCCTATATTTCTCAAGACATGTCAAGAGTAATCTACAAGTTGCTCAAGTTGGCTCAAGGGTTGGACAGTCAAATCACCTCCTAAGGCAGTCAATTCAAAATTAGGGTTTTGTGTTGCATCAAGGACCTCACATCCAAATGACCTCAAGTGCTCCCCAATTTCCTAATATGTTCTTAAGTTCATCCATGTCAAATTTCAAGCCTTGCAGAGGAAGTTTGGTCAGTCAATTGCTCAAGAGGCCCAAAAATCGACTGTGCTAGGGCAAAAGTCAATTGTGTCCCAAATACAGTCAAACATCAAGATTTTTTGTCAACATTATCATTTTTAAGGATAATTCATCATTTTATCAAGGGTTGATCATGATTCATCAAGGATTGCTCAAAAGTCATAAAGATTCAAAAGTTGCTAAATTAGGGTTTTGTAGGAAAAGTCAACTCAACTTTTACCAAGCATAACTTTCTCATACTTTATTAGAAATGACCCATCCAAATCTCATTTTGAAGAGGATGCAATTTCATACGATCCATCTTCACACCCCAAGACCAAGAAATGCTCTCACAAAAAGTTACAAATTTGGACATTATAGGTCATTTTTGAAAGTCAACAAAAACACCTTTTTTGCCAAAGCTTATAACTTGAGCATGGAAGATCAAAATGATATAAGACAAAAAATGTTGGTTATAGGACATATCAAGGTTTCTAAAAAGTCCAATAACACCTATAAAAGTTCAAAATTGAAGAAGTTATGCATTGTTGAAGTTGGGCATTTTTCCAAAATGGCCAAAAGTCAACTATCCTCAAAACTCCAATTTTGACAAAAGGGCCCACTTTTTTCCACTTGATATGGTCTTGTCATGCCACACACGTGTCCCATCTTTAATTTCATGGCCATTCATTTATTTTTCTATTTTATTTAATTTTTATTGATTTAATTCATTTTAAATCAATATTAAATCAAATAAAATCTAAAATTGATGTAATGAGATTCTTGTGGTCATTATAGGTCTTCATTGTCAAGATACACTAAACCAAATCCTAATCATGCCTTATGGTGCACAAAATATTTGATTTGAGCCATTTTTGGAAACTTGATAATGGTGATCAAAATCAAATCTCCAATATTCAATATTCATGGATTAAGGCCCAAAGTTTAACCTAAATTGATTCCCTTATGTACACACAAGTGAGGCAGATCAAGAACACGCTGAAAGCATTGCAGAAACGGCCATACAAAGTTTGGAAAAAGTGTGAAAAAGTGGAGGATCAAAATCAACATTAGAGCTCGATTCAAAGCAAAAGCTTGACACTAATACCTTGCTGGCAATCCCCTGAAGTGATACCAATCAAAATCAAGCCTTCTCATTGCCTGAAACTCGCTGTAAGTGTCCACAAACCAAGCTCTGAACATGAAATCCAAATCTCTAATTATTGCATCCTTTCATTGAAATCTTTGCATATTTGTGTTAGTCGTTTAATTTAGAACATTTTTGTAATACTCAATTTCATTCTCATGGCCTATACTGTAACGTACGAATCTAGGGTTTTCTTGTTTTGTCTTTAGGCATTGTTGGCACAGGTACAATCAAGGCAAACCATGGCCATATTCGTGCTCAGGGAAGAGAGACGATCACATTGGTGCCCTTAGCTTGCGTTTACATGTCCTGGAAAGGATTTTTGAAACATCCTACGAACCTTCATGCGGATAAAAATCCGCAGGTAAACGAACCAGGGATATTTGGAGAAGATGATAGCATGGCTTAGCGTCATTGGCTTGTTCAAATTATTTGGCGCTTTTTTTTTATTCCAGGCTTAGCGTTTTATTTTACATATAATAATCAGTGTCTATTCCAATAACAAATATGTAGCATAGTTGAGTTGGTGAGAAAGGCGTGGCAAAACCCCTTGGGACCTGGGTTCGAATCCCAGGTCCCCCAAAACTTTGTTGAATTTTGTTTTCAGGTAATCTCATGCTGCGTTCAAAGATTTGGTCCACCATACGCCTCAAGGATCCACCTGCCAGATGGCTTGCAAATCAAATCCCATGATCCAGATTGAAGGTTCACCATGAACCCTAGTCAATGCACGCATAGCAAATTGGAAAGGTCAAAGCAGGCTGATTGAAATTGGGCCTGGATTTTGTTGATTCACCATCCAATTAAGCCCACACCCCCCTTTGGTTATTTCTTTTCTTTTAGCATTTTTATTTATTTACTTAATTTATTTTTATTCTTAACCAAAATAATTATTATTTTTCTTAATAAAATCAGAAAACCTAAAAAAAAATATATTTTTTATAAATTAAAGCTAATTTCATTTTTATTTTTTTTGTAAATAAATAATTTAATCAATTTAGTTTTGTTAATTAGGTATAATTTCAACATTTTTTTGCAATACTTTAAAATTAATTAGAATATTAGGTTTTAACAATTTTAATCATTTTATTTCCTTAAATATTCAAAAACCCCAAAAAAATATTTTCATTAATTAATTAATTTAGTTATTAATTTAGACTTAATTTTTAATTCCAAAAATAACAAAAATATGCCTTCTTTCTTAAAAAAGGGTCAAAACCCTAAAAACACTCTGATTTAATTTTCTCGCACGCGTATTATTTTTGATCCATATTTCAATAATGTAATTGCTTTGGGAATGTAATAGTTTTTAAATTAGGATTTTATTTATTTATCGCTTTTGTTTACTTTCCGTAATTTAATTTTAAAGGGTTTGTTTTTGGCGATGTAAATACCCGACGCCTTGTAATAGCTTAGATTTAATTTCCCGCAATTTAATTTCCGCACGATATTAACTGCTAGATGTTTGATAAATAGGCAATGCATGACAAGTACAAAGAGAATATAACTGAAAAATAACACACTCGCACATGCCACTCTTAGGGTACACCTCACTTGGTTGCCTTCGAACGTGGTCATTGAACATAGGAAGTTTTAGAGGTCGCCCTCTTGTCCAAAGATCATAGTTGCCTCGAAACGGTTGCCTCGGAAAAATGATCTAGGATATTAGGGTTACCGCTAAGGCGTCCTAACATTGCTTTAGTGACCACACGTCCCTTAATCAAATTGACCCGAAAACTCTAACAACAATGCTACCTACTCCTCAATAGTGGGATAGCATTGTCTAAAGGACATTAGCACAGTTTAATTTATTTTTCGAGTAGGTAGATGGTTCTTAAGTACTTGCTCCTTTTAAAACAAAACAAAACTTTTCGCACTTACACTCTCTTCAAAACAAAAACTCTTTTCAAACCCACAAACACAAAGAAAAGCAAATTTTTTAAAACACAATGAGCAAGTACCTAAGATCCCGTGTGTTGTACCCCAAAATTTGCCCTCCCATATTCTTCAAGAGTTGCCAAGATCATGGTTCAAAATCTCTCAAGGGTTGCACAGTCCAATTGCCTCCTAACACAGTCAAAATTAGGGTTTTGGTTCTTGCAAAGAAATTGAGGTTTTCAAGGGTCCAATCAAGTCCCACATGCCTATATATATTGTCAAGCATCCATATGTCAAGTTTCAAGACTTACAGCATCAAATTGCACAGTCAAAAACCCTAAATGCTCCACAGTCAACTGCAGGGGCAAAATGGTCATTTGACAGTCAAAAGTCAAAAATTTTGGTCAACATCTTATTTTGAAGCCACAAACATCATTTGATCAATTCTTGATCATGATTTCACAAGCATGGCTCAAAAAGTCTCAAGATGCAAAAGTTTCTATTTTTGGACAATTGAAAAAGTCAACTGCAAATTGACCAGGGCATAACTTCCTCATGTTTTATCAGAAAAATCCCATCCAATGCTCATTTTGAAGAGAATGACATTTCCTACAATTCATCTTCACACTTCAAGTCCAAGAAATGCTCTCACAAAAAGTTATCAATTTCAATATTATAGGTCATTTTCAAAAGTCAACAAAAAGGCACTTTAAGTCAAAGACCATAACTTGAGATTGGTAAATCAAAATGACATGGGACCAAAGGAATTGGTTAGAGGACTTCAAGACCTTTCCAAAATGTCCAAGAACATGATCATAGCTTCAAAATTGAGCAAGATATGCCTTGGAGAAGTTGGGAAATTTTTGGGAATTTTGAAAAGTCAACTTTGCCTAAAACACTTCAAAAATGCTAATGGGCCTCAAATGCTTCCTTGAATCATTACCCAAAGCATATGCACGACCCATTGAGCTCAAAGGGATTTATTTTCTTATTTTTAATTAATTAATTGAATTTTTAATCTTATTAATTCATTTAATTAGATTTAATTATGAGAAAATATCAAATCATGCTTTTTTAAATCTTTTTGTGCAGCAAATTCACTCATTATAGGCTAAAGATTTCGTGCACCAATCAACAAGACAAGATCATCCATATTTGGCAAGATTTGCATGGAAAAAAGATTGAAAAAGATATGGGAAAAATCAAATATTGAAATCATAAATTCAATGGATCCATGGGCTTGTTTTTGACCTAGAATGCTTCCCATACATATGCAAGACCTAACCTAATGCAAGCATACAGGAAAAAGCTGTTGAGGGCACATATTCACTTTGCAAATTTTTCATAAAAACTCAAAAACTATTTTCTGATTTACAGTCCAATTCAGGGAAGATTGTTGATTCAAAACCCTTGCTGAGACTTCTTTGAACGTGTTGCAACCATTTTCCAGTCCCCATACTCAAAGAAACGGTAAAATATGGTTATGGTTTGAACGAATATGTTGATAATCGAAACATGATTTCCATGCATTATTCATATGTTTTATTTATTGATTTACACTAATCATGATCTTCTGAAGCGATTGGTACAACTTAATTGTGATAATGTTGCCTAAATCAGAATCCACCATTGATGAAACCTAGGGTTTCAGAACTTCAAAATTGGGGCTTTCCTCATACGGTAAAATTAGACCACCAAACCTGTATGAACACATTCGTGACAACAAGACGAATCCAATGAAGCAATCGCGCCCTTTTTATATTAAGGCATATTCTATTCGCTATTTTTACAGGTTGCAGTTTGTGGGGGTTTAAAACCCCCGCTACTTGTTTCATATTTGCAGGAACAACGAAGAAGAAGCCTGGCGTGTCACCATATGGTTGGGTAATTCAAAATCTGGCGCGTTTTTCTTTGTATTACACCACTAACATTTATCTTTTTATATAATTATTGCTTTCCATTTACATTACAAACGCGCTTCACAGCTCACTTGGCAAGGGATATACTTGGTAAACGCTGGGACCTGGGTTCGATTCCCAGGTCCCCCATACAATTGCTATTATTTTTTCTAACTCAATTCCATGCAGCGCTTCATCCAGAACTCCACCATGAGCCTCACGTCCAAGCTTGCCACATGGCCATGAGCTTCAATCCAAGGGCCTCAGAAGGAACTCCATGGTACACTCAGTCAACCATCCCACACGTGATCCCAAAAAGTCAAGCAAGGCCTATGCTGTTGGGCCAAATTACTTCAAAAAACCTCCAAAATGGGCCAGACACCCCCCCTGTTTGTATATTTAATTTCACTTTCCTTTTCTTTTTGATTCTTTTTATTGCTTTAATTATTTTTATTAATTCACCATAAAATCAATTTTCATAATATAAAAATCAGAAACCAAAATTGCCAAAAAATATTTATTGATTAATTCACCATTAATTTATTTTGTAAATAAATGTTAACAATTAATTTAGTTAATTTAGGTTTTAAACTTTAATCTTTTTCTTAATAAATAAAATATGTAGAATCAGGTTTTCGACATTTTATCTTTTTTCTTAATTAATTATTTTTCTCATTTATTATTATAATTACTATGTATTTTTGTAAATAAACATGTACATTAATTAATTAGTAAATTAGAGTAACTTTAATATTTCTTTTTATTAATAATTAAAATAACTTAGAATTAGGGTTTCTCTTGATTTTAATTTTCTTTATTTCACAAATACCAAAAACATAAAAAACATTTTCTTTTCCTTAATTAAATAATAATTAGACTTTGATTTCATTTTAATTTCGAAAGGGTCTAAACCCTCGGACATTCAATTTCAATTTCTTTTCGCGCATTTATTTTCTTTCGAATATTATGTAACTGCTCAAGGATTGTAATAGTAATTAGGTCTTTTTACTTTCCGCATTTTTATCAAACGGGTCTTTGTATTTTAGCGATGTATAGACCCGCGCCTTGTAATAGCGTAGGATTTATCTTTCCGTATTTAAATTTCTGCACTCTTAAATTCTAATTGCTTGAAAGAATGTATGGCTAATTAAAAACAAGCGTAGCTCACAATGCCCTGATCAAAGATGAATATTGACATGAAAACAACAAACCAATTCATACACCACTCTTAGGGTACGCCTCACTTGTTGCCTTCGAAACGTGGTCGTCAAGTATAGGACGTCTTAGTAAGTCCTTATGTCCATGATCCGGTTGCCTCGGAACAAGTTGCCTCAAAACAGTTGCCTTGGAATAGTTGCCTCGAAACGGTTGCCTCAGATTAAAAAAGGATCAAGGACATAAGGGTAGCTTCTACGGTGTCCTAACTGTTGCTTCGGTGACCACATTGTCCCTAACACTCGAATTGACCCGAATACCTCCAACGGTGGTGCTACCTACCTCTCAATGGTGGGATGACACTACCTTAAGGACATTTACACAGCCTAATTCCTTAGGGTAGGTAGATGACTCATAGATACTTGCTCTATTCAAAAACAAATCAAAACTCTTTTCACACCGACACTTTCAAAAAAGCTTTCAAAACAATTTTTCAAACACTCTTGAGGACTGATACAAGAGTTATTCAGAAATCTTTAAACGAAACTTTTTTCAAACCCACTCACACTTTGAAAAGCAAACACTTTTGAAAACACAATGAGCAAGTACCTAAGAGCCCATGGATAACCATGGATAGAAAGGGTGCTAACACCTTCCCTTTCTATAAATCTACCTCCCGAACCGAGAAACTATCTCATAAGGAATTTTGCTGTGCTTTTGTCCTTTCCATGTTGGAGAACATAAAAGACGGTGGCGACTCTTGCTTCCGCGACATTTCGCGAACCAGCATTAAACAGTCAGTTCTAAATCCACCGATCACAGAACTGGCGACTCTGCTGGGGAAAATTATAAAAGTGAGGTGTACCTTAGGACTAAGATCACTTGTGTTTTCAATTGTCTGAACTGTTTGCTTTATTATTGCGGGTATTGTCTTGGGAGTTCTATAGATCCTAACCCGGATCTGGGGGATACCTTCTTAGAAAGTAGCAACAAGGTTGTGAGGGAACTGTGCGGGGTATACCGACATGGTTGAAGCAGTCTGCTACGTTGATGTGGCACTTTGGTGAGTACCGGTAACCCTTGAGTTCAGTCAAGGAGAGTATGGGGCCGCCGCTTAGTGTCGTGAAGCATCAACTGACCTTAGGAACCTTAATTGAACCATCTTGGCCTCTTTAGGGTAGTGAGATAACTGACTTTGGTGCAGTCCGAGGTTGGTTGATACTCGATACTACACTCAATTGAGGGTTGTTTTCTTGGAATATTTTGGTTGCCAGTTCAGTGGCTAAATCGAAACGATGAACAATGAAAACAATCCAATGATATTGGGACCCTTAGAACTCGGTTACTTCTGATAGGACAGGTTTTGAGCCCACCAACTTCAAGAGGGTAATACCCAGGCCCCATGCTGGCCTAAACTCTAAGGGTTGTGGTGTGACTTGTGTGCCTTACCATGTTTGCTTTTTGTGGATACTTGTGGTGTGTTTTTATCATAGCATCATAACATCATACAACATCATATGCATTGACTAACCATTTTAGGGGTTCGAATCTTCATCTTTGTTCTTGTTTTGTAGGACATGGAAACTATTCACAGAAAGACAATTCAGATCAGCCTTGTAAGGATCCCTCCTCAGCTTAAGGAGCTTATCTCCAGGATTCCCGAGAGCTCTTCTTTCAGTGAGAGACATGGAAGACTCGTCAGCTTGGTCAACACCAACATTGAGGAAGATATGATAAAGGTCCTCTTCCAGTTCTTTGACCCTCTGCATCACTGTTTTACTTTCCTGGATTATCAACTGGTGCCTACCTTGGAAGAGTTCTCCCAGCTTCTGAAGATCCCTATCCTTAGTCAACTACCCTACAACGGTACAAAAAAGGAACCCAAACTTGAAGAGATTTCTAAAGCCTTACGCCTACAACCATCTGACATCAAGGGACATTGGGAAGTTAGAAGTGGTATCAAAGGGTTCTTGGTCAGGTTTCTGTTTGAGAAGGCCCAAGAATGTTGGAATTCCCTTGACCTACAAGCTTTTGAAGAAGTTGTGGCCCTCCTTGTCTATGGGTTGGTGTTGTTCCCGAATCCAGATCAGCTTATAGATATCAGTGCTGTCCGGATCTTCATGTCCAGGAATCCTATACCCACGTTGCTTGGGGACATCCTTCACTCATGTTACACTCGAACCATGAGAAAAAGAGGTGTTCTTATGTGCTGTACTCCTCTCCTGGGAAGGTGGTTTATTTCGCACCTTCCACAATCAGTTTTGAAGAATGAGCGGGGTTTGAGATGGTCACAATGATTAATGACTCTTACACATGCAGATATACATTGGTGCTCTCGGTCCAGAGAGGATGTCACTATCATTGATCATTGCGGGGATTTTCCTAATGTTCCTTTACTTGGAATCAGAGGAGGTATTACCTACAACCCGTGTCTGGCTTGGAGACAGTTTGGTTATGCTCGGAGGGACGGCCCTCATGATATGTTAATTCCTGACATAGTTTTTGACTTCGACAACGATGCACAAGGACTTCGCCAGAGATTTATCAGAGCTTGGAGGATGCCCAGCAAGGTAGACAGCAAGACACTGAGGCACAAGAATTCCATCCCGTTGGAACCTTATCTCAAGTGGGTACGAGCCCGCTCCCAGAAGTTAGTGATGCCATATCCTCATGTTCTCCCTGTGATCAAAGAGCCAGTATTGGAAGGAGAGGTGTCCTACACCATTCAACATCCTGACATGCCTATATCCTGGGAATAAATGAAGAAGAGCTGGATCCAGCTTAAGGAAGAACGGAATTCTCTTGAGTCCAGTCTACATGCTAGTGAAAAGAAGGTCTTGGAGCTCACCCGCCTACTGCACGAGGAAAAGACTCTCAACACTTACATAGCTCCGAAGAGGATGCGCAGTGTCTTTTGGGATTAATTTACCTTGTAATTTTTTCCCATGAGGCTTTGATGTACTGAACAATTATTTCGTAATGATAACGTGTGTTCCTTTTTGTCTACAACAAATTTGAACTTTCGAACCCTTGAATGCATTGCATAAACACATATCATGCATCATGTGCATAACAGGTACTCTTCTTTTCAGGTTGCTTAATGTTCTTCGCTGTTTATTTCAGCATCATGAATCCTGAATCATCTACCGAGCAATCCATCAAGGCCCTTCAGGCTCAGAACGCCCAATTCCAAGAGCTGATCATGAGTTTGGCCCAAGGACAGGAGGAATTGAAGGCTCTGCTGGTCAAGAAGAAGAAGAGAACGGTATTATTCAACACGGGCCGGAGGTTTGGTAACACACTGCAGAATGAGGTTGATCAAGCTGGTTCTTCTATGGGAAAAGGCAGTCCCCAGGGGGGAAGGGTTCCTAGCCCGGTGGTCTCTGACAATGAGACTGATTTCAATGAGGAGCAGTATCCTCCAGCTGAAGACAAGTACAAGCAGTTAGAGGATCGCCTGAATGCCATGGAAATTCAACAAGTGCCTGGTTTGGATTTCGGAGACTTGGGTCTATCTTCTGGTGTGGTAATCCCACACAAGTTCAAAGCACCATCTTTCGCAAAGTATGACGGGGCGTCCTGCCCTAAGCTACATCTCAGATCTTATGTGCGGAAGATCCAACCATACACTGTGGACAAGAACTTGTGGATCCATTTCTTCCAGGAGAGTCTTTCAGGGACTCATCTCGAATGGTTCTATCAGCTGGATGGAACCAAGGTTCGTAACTGGGAGGAATTGGCTACTGCTTTTTACAAGCAGTATCAGTATAATGCCGACCTCGCTCCTACACGTACCCAACTCTAGGGTATGTCACTAGGATCGGGAGAAGGTTTTAAAGAGTATGCGCAGAAGTGGAGGGACCTGGCTGGCAGGGTGCAGCCACCATTAACCGACCGTGAACTAGTGGACATGTTCTTGAGGACCCTATCCGGGCCATTCTTCAATCATCTCATTGGTAATTCGTCTGCAGGATTCACAGATCTCATTCTGACTGGGGAAAGGATAGAGGCTGGTATGAAATCAGGGAAAATTCAGAAAGGTGCGTCCTCAAGTTCTGAGAAGAAGCCTTTCAAAAAGGAAGCCAGTGCTGTGTATGGGCCTAGAAGGCAGAATAAACCGGAACGCCGCCAAGCCGTCAACACGGTGGTGATTGCAAAGCCTGCTGCCTCTCCTCGGCAACCCAACCAACCAAGGGGTGAGAGACCCAGAAGAGAATATACTCGGCTTAGTATGACCTTGTCACAGATCTTGCCGCAACTGCTATCGACCAACTTGGTAACCGTCGGAGAGGCTCCAAAGGTTGTGAACACAACATCTCCGAAGTATAATCCTAATGCCCGCTGTGCTTATCACTCTGATAGCCCGGGGCATTCTACTGATGATTGCTGGGCCCTGAGAAATAAGGTTCAGGACCTTATTGATGCGAAGGAGATACAATTCGAGGCGCCTGAAAGGCCCAACGTTGCGACTGCTCCTATGCCCCAGCATGGTGTAAATGCTGTTGATGAAGACTTGTATGTAGTTTCTGTGGATGATGTTGCTACCCCTTTGTTGACTGTTAAGAGGAACCTGTTGCTAGCCGGTTTATTTTCGGGTTGTAGCAAGGGTTGCCTTCTGTGTGTTGTTTCCCCTACTGGTTTCCCGTTGCTGAAGTCAAGCATCCAAAGCCTGATGGATAGCAAGGAAATTTTGTTCGAGAAGACCGCTGTTCCTTTTGTTCCTACTGCAGAAGTATCTGTTGTCACCATCTTCAATAATCCTACCAAGGCTCCCCCGAGGGAGCCAGTCAAAATCATGTCCGTTGCACCCATTATCATTACTGTTCCGGGGCCCCTCCCCTATGAATCTGACAAGGCTGTCCCATGGCATTATGGGGCAGATGTGTATGTACTTGGAGTGAAGCAGGAGTTCAACACCAGTATCGGCATCAGTAACATCACTGGTCCCGCTAAAGTTACTCGCAGTGGCAGGCTCTTCTCGCCTGACATTGCGCCACCAGTTATTCGAAGACCTCTTATAATTACACCTGCAAGTGCGCCTGTTTCCACTTCTGATCAAGTTTCTACCCCTGCTGCCGAGTCATCTGACACTTGGGGCAAAGGGATTGATGATGAGTCTGCCCGGATGGAGGCACCAAAGACTGTCAATGTTGAAGCCTCCCAGCAAGAGATGGAGGAAATCCTTAAGATTATTAAGAAGAGCGATTTCAACGTCGTTGAACAGCTGGGGCATACCCCCTCTAAGATCTCCATGCTATCATTGTTGTTGTGCTCAGAGGCCCATGCCAAGGCCCTGATTTCCTTTCTGAAGACGGCCCATGTGCCACAAGAGACATCTGCGGACCAATTTACTGACTGTGTGGCCAATTTGACAACTGACAATGGTTTGGGTTTCTCGGATGCTGATCTTACCGCTAAGGGAAAGAACCACAATGATGCCTTGCATGTCTCCATTGAATACAGGGGCACTACTCTCGCACACGTATTGGTGGACACCGGTTCTTCCCTGAATGTATTGCCCAAGAAGGCCTTAGACTGGTTGGATTGTGAGGGTCTGGAGTTGAAGCCTAGTAACATCATTGTCCGAGCCTTTGACGGGTCGAAGAGGATGGTACATGGTGAGGTAGATATTCCAATTCGGGTTGGTTCCCAAGTCTTCGATTCAACGTTCTATGTGATGGACATCCTTCCATCTTATTCCTGTTTGCTGGGTCGACCCTGGATTCACAAGGCTGGGGTTGTGACCTCCACTCTACACCAGAAGCTCAAGTACCCTGTCAGAGGGAAGATCGTTACTGTGCAGGGGGAGGAAGAATACATGGTTAGTCATCTGAACTCGTTCCGGTATATAGAGATGGACGGAGAGTTTATTGAAACCCCCTTTCAACATTTTGAAGAGGTACCTCCAACATTGGCGTCAGCTGAGACAGTAATTGAAGAAGACTTTCCTTTGAAGATGGCCTCCTTAAAGGACGCCCGGGCTGTAATTGAGAAAGGTGAATGTGCTAACTGGGGCAGGCTCCCTGATTTTACTCCTAAGACTAACAAGTTTGGGCTGGGTTTCACTGCAGAGCTTCAGAGGGCTGTACGCAAAGCGAGGATCGGAAGACCTCCCGTGTTCATCACCAACCCGGGAGTGAATGCTATTGAAGGCGATGCGGAGGAATCAGAGTTTGATAGTTGGATCTACCTGACGACCGACGGTGGACTGAAAAATTGGACTGCAAAAGACTACATACCTGTTACTTTTGTTACGCAATAATGAATTCCTTTATTTTTTAATTTGTAATGAACAATAAATTGAAACTTTCTGGCCCGGTGTCTTACCCGGGGCACCGTTGGCTTCATTTGTGAGGGCTTATTACTTGTCATTTCCATATATCATGAATAAAGACATTGGACGTTTTTCGCATTTCAAATCTTGTGCTCCCTTTCCTTCTTTCTTTCTTTATATATTGCAAAACAGCTATATTTACACACACTCACCCATACAGGTTTCAATCCACTCTGGATCTCACTGGTAACGACTCTGCTACTGCCAGTTATGACTTCGAAAATCCGATCAACTTAGCCGAAGACGAAGGTGAAGATGATTGCGAAGTGCCTGGCGAGCTTGCAAGACTGTTACTCCAGGAAGAGAGGGCCATTCAGCCACATGAAGAGCCAGTGGAAACGGTAAATCTGGGTACGGAGACAGACAGAAGGGAAGTTAAAATTGGTGCTAATCTAGAGCTCAGCGTAAAACAACGGTTGATTCAGATGTTGCATGATTATGTAGAAATCTTTGCCTGGTTCTACGAAGACATGCCTGGGTTGGATACTGACATTGTGGTCCATCACTTGCCTACCAAGGAAGAATGCCCTCTGGTTAAGCAAAAGGTCTGCCGTATGCGTCCAGAGATGTCCGAGAAGATCAAAGCCGAGGTTATGAAACAATTTGATGTCGGGTTTCTAGCAGTGACTTCTTACCCTCAGTGGGTTGCCAATGTGGTGCCGGTACCGAAGAAAGATGGTAAGGTCAGAATGTGTGTCGACTACAGGGATCTGAACAGGGCCAGCCCCAAGGATGACTTCCCTCTGCCTCACATCGACGTTCTAGTTGGCAATACTGCTCAACACAAGGTGTTCTCCTTCATGGACGGCTTTTCAGGATATAATCAGATTAAAATGGCTCCTGAAGATATGGAAAAGACTACCTTTGTTACTCAGTGGGGCACCTTCTGCTACAAGGTCATGCCATTCGGGTTGAAAAATGCTGGGGCAACCTACCAACATGCCATGGTTGCTTTATTTCATGACATGATCCATCATGAGATTGAAGTGTATGTCGATGATATGATTGCGAGGTCCCAAACTGAGGAAGAGCAGCTTGACCATCTACAGAAGTTGTTTGACCGTCTGAAATTGTACAAGCTGAGGTTGAACCTAAACAAGTGCACATTTGGGGTAAGATCTGGAAAGTTGCTAGGCTTCGTCGTAAGCGACAAAGGTATTCAAGAAGACCCCGCCAATGCAGACATAGTAAAAAGATACTATGCATGATAAAAGACCCGCTAGGTTGACATACCTAGGCAAAAATTAGGGCTTCCCGGCGAACCAAAAGGGTTCGGGCAAAATGAGGGATGAAATGAAAAAAATCTGTACACCCGGCAATCAAAAACCTGAAAAGGCGGCTTGGGCAAAAATGGGTATCCCGGTGGACTGAAAACCCGAAAGGGCGGTCCAGGCAAAAGTTAGGGATTAAAGCGTAATACTATGTCTCATTGGATCACCTTGCATCCAGAATCCGGTATCCATATCAAGTTCAGACGGCATCGATCAATCAGCTTCATCTTCAACGGAGCAGCCAAGTGATGAGACGCTCGAAGATATAAAGGCGATAGCAGAGTTGGAACCCAGTGGGATTATCTTTCTTCACATAGCTGTTTTGTTTTCCTTTTTCACAAAATTGTATAAACCCTTTTGTTCGGCGGCGTTCTCTTACTAGGACGTCAGCCTCTTGTACATAAACGCCTATTTACAGGCAAATTCAAAAAATCAATACAAATTCACTTTTCAGCTAAATTACCAATTGTTTTTCCTTTTTCTGTTTTGTTTTCCGAAGAACGTCCAATGTTCATTTGTGATATATGCATTTGACACTAATTGCTAACTTATAAATATTTGCATACGAAACAAAGGATTAATTACAGGTAACATCAGAAACAGGGGCAATAATGAGTTGTCTAAGCGATCTAATTGCTCTGTCCACCAAGGTACCAAGGTAAGTTCGGCTGAAGAATGTAACCAAGATATCTTAATTCCCCAGAGAGTGAGCCAAAATTCAACAATTCTCTCCCAAGCAGTTGGTCTCCCATAAGCCCTATAAGGCACAGTATCTCCAGCAAGTCAGCGATACTCTCCCCAAGCAGAGTTAGTCTACTGTCAGCCTTAAGGAAGTTGGATTATCCCCAGCAGATCTCAACATTCCCCAGCATATCTCAACATTCCTCAGCGGAGTCTACAAACATTCTTAACAAGCATCCCCGGCAGTCTTGATCTAAGATTATTCCCCGGCGGTATGCCAGACGTTCAATGGAGCCATTCCCCAGTCCAATCTGAAAAGTTTCCCCAGGAAAGTGGAATCCATCTCCCCAGCAGGAAGCTTATCCCTAGTAGATTCTGGAAGCTTGTCACCCGCATAGTACGAACGCTCCCCCGGCTTTATTCAGAAGGTTATTTCCCCACCAGGATATAACTGGGTTATCCTCAGCCAATTACCACGGAAAGATCGTCCCCAGCGAAATCTTCCTATCCCCAGCGAAGTTCATCAAATCTTCCAACAGAGCTCAACAATAGTATCCCCAGCGGAGTTATCATTAACATCTCAGCAAAGTGCCTCTCTTCCCACAGAGCATTCCCCGCAGAGTAAGATATTCGCCAAGTTTAGTCCCCAATGAAGTCATCTTCTCCTATCGGTATTCTTGCAACCATCATCCCCAGTGGAAACAAAAGCTCTACTCTCCAACATCAAGCCCAGGGCTTAACTTCCCGGCACCCGTCAAGGATTTACTTTCCCAAACAAAAACATACATTCATAAACATCGCATCTTCATACATTATAGCATGCACATACGCATCATGAACATACAATCTCATTTATTCTGAGAACATCACGCATGCCATACATCATGACATCGCATACAACTAACGTTTTGTCTTTTCAGGACAAAGATCAATACAAAGATAATTGCTATCAATTGTCGTGATTCCAGATCCGATTCCTGTATCTTGCCAGGGTGTATCTGTTGATGACTATATTCCAGACTCGATTCCTGTATCTTGCCAGGGCATGTCTGAAGAGTTTGAAGATCCGATTCTTGTATCTTGCCAGGGTGTATCTGTTGACGACTAATTCCAGACTCGATTCCTGTATCCTGCCAGGGCACGTCTGAAGAGATCGAAGATCCGATTCCTGTATCTTGCCAGGGTGTATCTGTTGACGACTATATTCTAGACTCGATTCATGTATCTTGCCAGGGCACGTCTGAAGAGTTTGAAGATCCGATTCCTGTATCTTGCCAGGGTGTATCTGTTGACGACTAATTCCAGACTCGATTCATGTATCCTGCCAGGGCACGTCTGAAGAGTTCGAAGATCCGATTCCTGTATCTTGCCAGGGAGTATCTGTTGACGACTAATTCCAGACTCGATTCCTGTATCCTGCCAGGGCACGTCTGAAGAGTTCGAAGATCCGATTCCTGTATCTTGCCAGGGAGTAACTGTTGACGACTGTTGTACCCCAAAATTTGCCCTCCCATTTCCTCAACATTTTCTCATCACAAGACCTTTGGAGATCAAGATCCAATTAGGGTTTCCCCTACTCAAGACTTCTCCTTGCACTGTGGACTCAAATTAGGGTTTGTGTTTGCCTAAAGATGTTTTGACCTAAAATGCCTAAGATGACTTTCATGCTTCATGTTGGACCCATAAGTTTATCCATACCAAGTTTCAAGCCTTGATTCTAATCTTTGCTCAGTCAATTGGACAGTTGACCTAGAAATCAGCTGTATTGGGGAAAAAGTCAACTGTGGCCAATTGACAGTCAAACCTCATGAAATTTGATCCACATCAACATTATGAACTCATATGAACCATTTGATCAAGTTTGGATCACAATTCCACAAGAAATTTGATCAGATCATCAAAAGGGCAAAATGGTCATTTTTAGGGTTTTGACTGCACAAGGGCAATTTTTGACTGTTTGACCTAGCCAATGGCAAACCAAGCTCACATATGGACTCAAGGACCCCATGGAATTATCTTGACATGTTCATCAAGCTCAAAAGATCCCAAGTACACAAGATTGACAGTTGAATTTCCCAGTCAATTGATCAATTTTGACTGTATACTGAAAAGTCAAACTTTGACTTTTTGGTCAAAATCAAGAGTCAAGATTCATTTTTCATCAAAACATGCCAAATTATGAAACTTGTTCACCAAGAAATCACAAAATGCAAATTAGGGTTTGAAAATGGAATTTTTCATAACTTAGAATTTTTCTAAGTTATGGAAAACCCTAATTTTTTCCCAACTTTGCCCCATCTTTTCACCATGATCCATTTGGATTCAAACAAAAGTCAAAACATGAAAGTTGTAGCTTGTTGCAAAATCTACAACTTTGATTCACAAAGTTTTCTCATTTGAAGCTTGTATCTCAAGTTATGATTTTTTGAATAAGGGCACTAAACCATCTTTTAACTTAGTGAAATTTGACCTATTTTGACAAGGTTTTCTACCCTACTTCAAGGCCACTTTTCATACCCTTCCACTTGGAATTTCAAATTGCATTTCAAAGATGGATTGTAGTACACATTACAAGCTTTCCAAAATGTCCAAGAACTCATCAAACAACCTCATAACTTGAGAGATTCGAATTTCACAAGTTGGCAAAAATTCACTTTTGTTCTCCATCAAAGCATGTTCATAAACTTGGCAAATTTGAATTCAGCATGCTTAAGCTACATTGCAGGCCTCTAATCCCATTCTCACTCAATAATTCAATGCATATCCTTTGTGTTCTAACATTATTTTGCTCATTTGGATAATACACACAAAATCAAGCCTAAACTAGAAAAAGCATGTTATCCATTCTTGTAAAGTGATACTTTATGGCAACTTTGCAAATCTATGAGGTACAATGCAGATCTTTGAAGCAAAAAAGCATAGGCATATCCCACTGATCAAGACTCAAAGGTGCAGCATAGATTGAGGCATTGTACTGGCCTAGAAACCAAGTTGACATTTGCTTGCTTCACATAGAAGTAACATCCATAACTTATGCTATCTCTCATATCAGCAAAAGGGCACAGCACAAAATATATCAAACACATTCCATAGACCACACTGAAGCTTTTGCTCGAGCCATTTGCCTTTCAAACCCTCTCCATCTCAGAATCATCCTCAAACTGCACAAACAGGGGTGCCCCTGCAGTTTGAGTGCAATCTCTCATTCCCTTCAAACATTTCTGTCCAAACCTGTTCCTCTACCTTCCTTACAACATATGCAAGCTACCCAGAAGCTAAGGCACGATCTGTAGTTGCTCTAACCACTTCCACCATTTTCACATCTTTGACTTGCAGGTGAAGTTCTATAGCTTGATACAAGAAGTTTCAAGACAAAGTGAGCATTGAAAAAGCATCCCTGGACCTCAAGGAAGCTTTTCCAATCATTACATTGCACTGAAAGTCTCTCATTCTCCACATAGAAGTTCAACTGCACAGGTAAAAGTTTGAATTCGTATCTCTCTTATTAGGCATATTTAGTCTTAAGTTTGTGAAGAAACAAAGTCCTACTCATAGCCCTGAACATGTACATAGCTTTACTTTTCATTTCTTTTGTCTGAGTGAAGAGAATTTTAGCTCTGAAAATGGTAGAAAAACTAGGTCAGAAAAGAGGGGGAGAGAAATTCTCTCTCATCTTGGAGAGATAGGTCATGTTCTTTATATGGTTGAAATCGTCTCTTAATGCTCTACACTTTTCATGTTATGAGTTTTGCTTGAAAGTCCAGGAATCCAGAGTTAGAAAACGCGTGTTCTGTGAGAAGAAAGATGTACAGAGGTTGAAGAAGAAGTGATCTGGGCTGGGCCTGGATTTGTTTCCTTTTCACACCCCATTTTTTTGGTTTACACCCCCTAAGCCCATTTGTTTATTTTTTAACATTTTTGACTTTTTCTTTTTGGGTTGACTTTGTTTATTTTTTCTCATGCCATTAAAATTTTTAAAATATTTTTTTCATCATTTTTTGTATTTATGGCATATTTGTTTGTTTATTTCTTTTATTTATATACAAATATATATATACACTATTATTAAAATAAATAGAAAACAATGTAAATACATTTTTATTTTTATTTTTACTTTCTGAAAATATTCACACAAAAAAATACTTTTATTTATTTTATTAAAATATTAAATAAATATTTATTTTGTATAATACTCATTTAGGGTTTAATATATATATACATGTTTATTAATATATTTAAGATAAAAAATATAAAAAACTTGATTTTCTTCATTTTTATTAATATTTGATACAAAAATACTTTTTTCACAAAATACTTCATTTTATTTTATTTTTGTACATAATAAATAAATAGTAGAATTAAATTAGATAATAATACTTTTTATATAAAAATTAGGGTTTTTTACCCTAAGTTTCAAAATACTAAAAAAAATAAATACATTTTTATTTCTTTTTCCTTTTACATAAATATTTTCTCATACACATAAAAAGTTTTCTTTTTTTTTTACATTTTACATATTTATTTTATTTACATTTAAATTATGCAATTTATTTACTATGCAAATATCCAATTGTTGTAATAATCTAGATTTAAATTCTTGTCTATATCCCCATTTGAACATTTGTACCCCCCTTCCCATATTTGGTTGTGTAATAGCTTAGTAATTTTAATTTCGCACTTTATTGCTTTCTAAATAATAACATGCTAGAATTAGGGTTTGTATGCGAAAAAACGATAAAAAATAGTTTGACCTAATACAAGATAAACAAGCATGAAAATGGACACACAAATCACACTTGCACCCCCCTAGGGTATTCCACTTGTTGCCTTCAAATAAATGGGCCATATTGTATGTTGAACATCTTTGGGCAAAGCAAACAGTTTGAATGATCATAGTCCCTCGATAAAACTTTTCAAAACAAACAAAACAAATGATCAAGTCCCTTAGAGAAATTGCCCAAAGATATTTAACGTCGTTATGGTCTAAACGATGACCCGCGCCTGTCCCTTTTCACATCCTAACACAAGGTTGCCCACCAAATACAATGGTGGTGCAAACTTGTTAAAAGGGTTAAAGTATAGCAATAATCTTTTGAGAAATTTAGGAGTAGATAACCTCTTAGTTACTTGAACCAACTTGCAAAACAAAACACTTGCCTATTTTTCAAACCACACTTCACTACACCTTCAAAACAACTTTCAAAAACAAATGAAAACCTTTTCAAAAGACATACATCTTTGTATACATCCCCACATGGATCATTGCAAAGGTTGCCACCACATTGGCCTCTTTTCAAAACATTTTCAAAACCCACACACTCAAGCACCATTTAAAACAATTGAAAACAAAAGGCAAGTGATCTAAGCAAGTAACTAAGAGCCCATGGATAACCATGGATAGAAAGGGTGCTAATACCTTCCCTTTCTATAATCTACTCCCCGAACCCAAGAAAACATCTCAAAAGGTTTTTGCTGTGCTTTTTAACCTTTCCTTAGGATAAAATAAAAAGTCGGTGGCGACTCTTGCTAACCGCAACATTTGCGAATACAAACGCAAACCTCAAGTCAGTTCTCCCACCGTATCACAGAACTAGCGACTCTGCTGGGGAAATTACTTAAAAGTGGAGTAACCTTAGGGCTTAGATCACCTTTGTTTTCAATTGATTGTCTTGTTTGCTTTTACATTTGTGGGCTTTGTATCGGAGTTTTATAGATCCTAACCCGGATCTGGGAAATACCTTTTTTAGGTAGCAACAAGGCTGTGAGGGAACTGTGCGGGGTATACCGACATGGTTGAAGCAGTCTGCTACGTTGATGTGGCACTTTGGTGTGTACCGGTAACCCTTGAGTTCAGTCAAGGAGAGTACGGGGCCTCCATGTGGTGTCATGAAGCATCAACAGACCTTAGGAACCTTAATTGAACCATCTTGGCCTTTTTAGGGTAGTGAGATAACTGACTTTGGTGCAGTCCGAGGTTGGTTGATACTCGATACTACACTCAATTGAGGGTTGCTTTCCTGGAATATTTCGGTCGCCAGTTCAGTGGCTAAATAGAAACGATGAACAATGAAAGCAATCCAGTGATATTGGGATCTTTAGAACCCGGTTACTTTTGATAAGACAGGTTGAGCCCACAAAACTTCAAGAGGGTAACACCCAAACTTCATGCAGGCCTAAACTCTAAGGGTTTGTGTGACTTGTGTGCCTTACCATGTTTGCTTTTGTGAATGTTTATAGTGCATCATTACATCATACAAACATCATGAGCATTGACTAACCGTTTCAAGGGTTTCGAATCTTCATCTTTGTTCTTGTTTTATAGGACATGGAAACTGTTCGCAGAAAGACAATTCCGATTAGCCTTGTAAAGATCCCTCCTCAGCTTAAGGAGCTTCTGTCCAGAATTCCTGAGAGTTCTTCATTCAGCAAGAGACATGGAAAACTCATCAACTTGGTTAACACCAACATTGAGGAGGACTTGATTAAGGTCTTGTTCCAATTCTTTGACCCTCTGCATCACTGTTTCACCTTCTTGGACTATCAGTTGGTACCTACATTGGAGGAGTTCTCCCGGCTCCTGAAGATTCCTATCCTTGATCAGCTACCCTTCAACGGTACAGAAAAGGAACCTAGACTTGAAGAGATTGCTAAAGCCTTGCACCTACAGACATCCGACCTCAAAGGACATTGGGAAGCGAGAAGTGGTATCAAAGGGTTCTTAGCTAGGTTTCTGTTTGATAAGGCCCAAGAATGTTGGAACTCTCTTGACCTACGAGCTTTTGAAGAAGTTGTAGCCCTCCTTGTCTATGGTTTGGTATTGTTCCCTAACCCAGATCAGCTTATCGATATCAGTGCTGTCCAGATCTTTATGACCAGGAATCCTATACCTGCACTGTTGGGGGACATCCTTCACTCATGTTACACTCGAACCATGAGAAGAAGGGGTGTCCTTTTGTGTTGCACTCCTCTCTTGGGAAGGTGGTTTATTTCGCATCTTCCACAAACAGTTTTGAAGAACGAGCAGGGTTTGAGATGGTCACAACGGTTAATGACTCTCACGCATGCAGATATACATTGGTGTCCTAGGTCCCGGGAAGACGTCACTATCATTGATCGTTGTGGGGAATACCCTAATGTTCCTTTATTTGGAATCAAAGGAGGTATAACCTACAACCCATGCCTGGCTTGGAGACAGTTTGGTTATGCTCGGAAGGATGGCCCTCATAACATGTTGATTCCTGACATAGTCTTCGACTTCGACAACGATACTCAAGGGCTTCGTCAGAGATTTATCAGAGCTTGGAGGATGCCAAGTAGGATAGACAGTAAAACACTGGGGCACCGGAACTCCATCCCGTTGGAGCCTTACCTCAAGTGGGTACGAGCCCGCTCTCAGAAGTTAGTAATGCCTTACCCTCACATGCTACCTGTAATCAAAGAGCCAGTCTTGGAAGGAGAAGCATCCTACACCATTCAACATCCCGACATGCCCACCTCCTGGGAAGAGATGCAGAAGAGCTGGATCCAACTTAAGGAAGAGCGGAATTCTCTTGAGACCAGTCTACATGCTAGCGAAAAGAAGGTCCTGGAACTCACCCGCCTGCTGCACGAGGAAAGGAATCTCAACACTTACATCGCGCCAAAAAGGATGCGCAATGTCTTTTTACCTTAAGGAGTTTATTTTGTAATATTTGGCCCATGAGGCATTTATGTACTAACGAATTTCTCCTTATTAATATGATGTGCGTTCCTTTTTGTCTACAACAAAGTTTGAATGTTCTAAATCCTTGAATGCATTGCATACATACGCATTCCATTGCACCATATGCATAGCAGGTACCCTAATTCACAGGTTGCTTAATTTTCTTCGCTGTTTGTGTGCACAGTCATCATGAATTCGGAGTCATCCAGTGAGCAAGCGATCAAGGCCCTTCAGGCCCAAAGTGCACAGTTTCAAGAGATGGTCTTAAGCCTAGCCCAGGGACAGCAAGAGTTGAAGACTCTACTCCTGAAGAAGAAGAAGAAAAAGAGGACGGCAATGTTCAACACCGGACGCAGATTTGGGAACACACTCCACAATGAAGCTGATCCAACCACTTCTTCTGCTGAGAAAAACAGTCCCCAAGGGGGAGAAGCACCTAGTCCCGCAGTCTCCGACAACGAGACGGACTATAACGAGGAACAATACCCACCTGCTGCTGACAGATACAAACAATTGGAGGACCGTTTGAGCGCTATGGAAATTCAGAACGTGCCGGGACTGGATTTCGGGGATTTGGGATTATCTTCTGGAGTAGTAATTCCACACAAGTTTAAGGCGCCTGCCTTCGCCAAGTATGATGGGGTCTCCTGCCCAAAGCTGCATCTGAGGTCGTATGTAAGGAAAATCCAACCTTACACGGCAGATAAGAACCTCTGGATTCACTTCTTCCAGGACAGCCTCTCGGGGTCTCAGCTTGAATGGTTCTACCAATTAGACGGAGCTAGCATCCGGCACTGGGAGGATTTGGCGACTGCTTTCTACAGACAATACCAATATAATTCTGATCTCGCTCCTACGCGTACCCAACTTCAGGGTATGTCTCTAGGGACGGGTGAAGGATTCAAAGAGTACGCTCAAAAATGGAGAGATTTGGCTGGCAGGGTGCAGCCTCCATTAACTGATCGAGAGCTGGTTGATATGTTTCTGGGAACGTTGTCTGGTCCGTTCTTCAATCATTTGGTTGGTAACTCCTCCGCTGGGTTCACAGATTTGATACTAACGGGAGAGAGAATTGAAGCTGGCATCAGGTCAGGCAAGATACAGAAGGCTGCCTCTACAAGTGCTGAGAAGAGGCCATTTAAGAAAGAAGCAAGCGCCGTCTATGGCCCTAGAAGACAAGTCAAGCCCGAAAGTCGCCAAGCCGTTAATGCTTTGGTCATCTCTAAACCTGTTGCTGCTCCTCAGCAGTACAATCAGCAAAGAAGTGAAAGGCCCAAGAGGCAGTATACCCGATTGAGTATGACATTATCTCAAATTTTACCCCAACTGTTATCCACCAACCTGGTGACCCTCAAAGAAGCTCCTAAGGTCGTCAACACTGCGTCCCCTAAATACAACCCGAATGCCCGGTGTGCTTATCATTCTGATAGTCCCGGGCACACTACTGATGATTGTTGGGCCTTGAGAAACAAAGTGCAAGATCTGATTGACGCAAAAGAAATTCAGTTTGAAGCGCCGGAAAGACCGAATGTTGTAACGGCTCCTATGCCCCAGCATAGGGTGAATGCCATTGAGGAAGAAGTGTATGCTGTTTCGATAGATGAAGTTGTTACCCCTTTGAAGACTGTTAAGAAAAACCTACTGCGGGCCGGTTTATTTCCGGGTTGCGGCGAAGGTTGCCCATTCTGTGCTATTTCCCTATCTGATTGTCCTTTGCTAAAGTTAGGCATCCAAGGCCTAATGGATAGCAAGGAGATTCTATTCAAAAAGACTGCTGTTCATTTGGTTCCAATGAAAGAAGTTTCCGTGATTACCATCTTCAAAAATCCAATCAAGGCTCCCCCAAAGAAGCCTATTCAAATCTTGACAGTTGCGCCTGTGATCATTACTGTTCCAGGACCCCTCTCCTACGTGTCTGATAAGGCTGTCCCCTGGCATTATGGGGCAGACGTATATGTAAATGGAATCAAGCAAGAATTTGATGCTAGTGCCAGTATTTGCGATATCACCGGTCCAGCTAAAGTCACCCGCAGTGGCAGGCTCTTCTCGCCTGACATTGCGCCACCCGCCATTCGAAAACCCCTCCTCATAAAACCTGCAAGTTTACCAAGTCCTGTTGCTGATCAATTTGTGTCCCCTGCTGCCGAGTCATCAAATGCTCGGGGCAAAGGGATTGAAGAAGAGCCTGCCCGGATGGAGGCACCAATACCCGTGAATGCTGAGGCCTCCCGACAAGAAATGGAGGAGATTCTGAAAATAATAAAGAAAAGTGATTTTAATGTTGTCGAACAGTTAGGGCATACACCCTCCAAGATCTCCCTGCTTTCCTTATTACTATGTTCTGAGGCTCATGCTAAGGCCTTAATCTCATTTCTCAAGACGGCCCATGTGCCGCAAGAGACGTCTGCAGTCCAGTTCACTGACTGCATAGCTAATCTGACGGCGGACAACGGCTTGGGTTTTTCAGATGCTGACCTGACCGCAAAAGGGAGAGACCACAATGATGCCCTGCATGTCTCTATTGAATGCAGGGGCACTACTCTGGCACATGTATTGGTGGACACTGGTTCTTCCTTGAATGTTCTTCCGAAAAAGGCTTTAGATCGTCTGGATTATGAGGGCCTGGAGTTGAAACCTAGCAATATCATCGTCAGAGCCTTTGACGGTTCCAAGAGGATGGTTCATGGAGAGGTTAACATCCCTATTCGTGTGGGCTCTCAAGTGTTTGACTCTACCTTTTACGTAATGGATATACGTCCATCGTACTCCTGTCTGTTGGGTAGACCTTGGATCCACAAAGCTGGGGCAGTGACCTCCACCTTGCACCAAAAGCTGAAGTATCCCGTCAGGGGGAAAATTGTCACTGTGCAAGGAGAAGAGGAGTATATGGTGAGCCATTTGAATTCCTTCAGGTACATCGAGATGGACGGAGAATTTATTGAAACTCCCTTCCAACATTTCGAGGAGGTACATCCAATTTCAGCAGCTGCGGAGACAATGGCCGAAGAGAATGATTCCTTGAAGATGGTTTCCCTAAGGGATGCCCGGGCTGTGGTTCAGAAAGGCAATGGTGCACACTGGGGTCAGCTTCCTGACTTCACTCAGAAGAACGACAAGTTCGGGCTAGGCTTTACTACAGAGGCTCAGAAGGCAATCCGCAAAGAGAAGATTGGAAAGGCTCCGGTGTTTATTTCCAGCTCAAGAGTGAACGCTATCGAGGAGGATGTAGAGGAAGTTGAGTTTGATAATTGGATCTACCCAACTGCCGGCGACGGACCAAACAACTGGACAGCAAAGGATTTTACCCCTATCACATTTGTCACGCAGTAATTGATTTCTTTTGATTTCCAAATTTGTAACAAACAATATGTTAAAACTCTGTTGGCTCGGTGTCCTGCCCGGGGCATCGTAGCTCCATTTGTGAGGGCTTTTTGTATGACATTTTCATATATCATCAATCAAAACATTGGACGTTTGTTGCATTTCAAATCTTGTGCTCCTTTTCTTTCTGTGTTATATATATTGCAAAACAGCTATATTTACACACACTCACTTATACAGGTTTCAATCCACTCTGGATCTCACTGGCAACAGCTCTGCTACCGCCAGTTATGACTTCGAAAATCCGATCAACTTAGCCGAAGACGAAGGTGAAGATGATTGCGAAGTGCCTGGTGAACTCGCAAGACTGCTACTACAGGAAGAGAGGGCTATTCAACCACATGAAGAGCCTGTGGAGACAATTAACTTGGGTACTGAGACAGAAAGGAAAGAGGTCAAAATTGGTGCCAATCTAGAGCTCAGCGTGAAGCAACGATTGATCCAGATGCTACAAGACTACATGGAGATCTTTGCCTGGTCTTATGAAGATATGCCTGGTTTGGATGCCGACATTGTAGTTCACCATTTGCCAACCAAGGAAGATTGCCCTCCAGTAAAGCAAAAAGTTCGACGAATGCGTCCAGAGATGTCTGAGAAGATTAAAGCTGAGGTGATGAAACAGTTTGATGCAGGTTTCCTTGCAGTAACTTCTTACCCTCAGTGGGTTGCCAATGTTGTGCCAGTGCCGAAGAAGGACGGTAAGGTCAGAATGTGTGTTGACTACAGGGATCTGAACAGGGCCAGCCCCAAGGATGACTTCCCCCTACCTCACATTGATGTCCTTGTTGACAATACAGCTCAACACAAGGTGTTCTCCTTCATGGATGGCTTCTCAGGGTATAATCAGATCAAGATGGCTCCTGAAGATATGGAGAAGACTACATTTGTAACTCAGTGGGGGACCTTCTGTTATAAGGTCATGCCATTCGGATTGAAAAATGCTGGGGCAACCTATCAGCGTGCCATGGTTGCTTTATTTCATGATATGATCCATCATGAGATTGAAGTATACGTTGATGACATGATTGCGAGGTCTCAAACTGAGGAGGAACACCTTGATCATCTGAGGAAGTTGTTTGACCGACTCAAGTTGTACAAGCTGAGATTGAATCCCAACAAATGCACCTTCGGGGTGAGGTCCGGAAAATTGCTAGGTTTCATTGTAAGTGATAAAGGTATCCAGGTGGACCCCGCCAAGGTTAAAGCTATTCAAGAGATGCCGACCCCAAAAACAGAGAAAGAAGTCAGAGGTTTCCTAGGACGACTGAATTACATTGCCCGATTCATATCACATCTGACTGCTACTTGTGAGCCAATCTTCAAATTACTGAAGAAAGATCAAGTGGTACGCTGGAATGATGAATGTCAGGCCGCCTTTGAAAGAATAAAGGAATACCTCCAAGAGCCACCCATTCTTATGCCACCGGTGGAAGGAAGACCTCTGATACTTTACTTGACAGTGCTTGATAATTCAATGGGGTGTGTGCTGGGGCAGCATGACGAGTCTGGCCGAAAAGAGCACGCTATTTATTACTTGAGCAAAAAGTTTACCGACTGTGAGTCTCGTTACTCACTGCTTGAGAAAACTTGCTGCGCTCTTGTATGGGCTGCTCGCCGGCTGAGACAGTATATGCTGACTCACACTACTTTATTGATTTCAAAGATGGATCCCATCAAGTACATATTTGAAAAGCCCGCTCTGTCTGGGAGGATAGCGAGATGGCAAATGATCTTAACAGAATATGACATCCAGTATACAACTCAGAAAGCAATTAAGGGGAGTGTACTGGCTGATCATTTGGCACACCAACCTGTGGACGATTATCAATCATTGAACTTTGATTTCCCGGACGAAGACATCATGGTGGTAACTGACTGTGAAGTACCTGGACCGGATGAAGGACCTGAGGAAGGATCCCGATGGTCTATGCATTTTGATGGAGCCTCCAATACTTTGGGTAACGGCGTCGGCGCTGTAATCATATCTCCCAAGGGGACCCATACTCCACTCACCGCCCGATTATGTTTCAGCTGCACCAACAACATGGCAGAATATGAGGCATGCATCATGGGTTTACAAGCTGCAATCGACCTGAGGATCAAGTTTCTAAGTGTCTTCGGAGATTCCGCTCTCGTGATCAATCAGATCAAAGGCGAGTGGGATACGAAACACCCGAATCTCATTCCTTACAAGGAGTATGTATCGACCCTGCTCCCCCACTTTGAAGAGATAACTTTTGAACATTTCCCCAGAGAGGAAAATCAGCTAGCGGACGCACTAGCCACGATGTCTTCAATGTTTAAAGTTAAATGGGACAATGAGGCTCCCCAAATCCTAATCTGGAAGTTGGATGAACCGGCATACTGCTGCGAGCTCGAGGCTGAGAAGGTGACTGAAAAGCCCTGGTATCACGAGGTGAGGAGGTACTTGGAAGCCCAGGAATACCCTGAAGGTGCATCTGTCAATGATAAGAAGTTCATGAGGAGATTTGCTGCAAAATTCTTCCTCAGCAATGGCATTCTCTACAAACGGAATCATGATTCAACTTTGTTACGTTGTGTGGATAAGGCTGAAGCAGAGAAAATCATGATGGAACTGCACGAAGGTACGTTTGGGACCCATTCCAGTGGACACACCATGGCTAAGAAAATCCTTCGGGCAGGATATTTCTGGTCCACGATGGAAGCCGATTGTTACCAACACTCCCGGACTTGTCATAAATGCCAGATCTATGCTGACAAGGTGCATATCCCTCCGGTTCCTTTGAATGTCCTAACGGCACCTTGGCCTTTCGCAATGTGGGGCATCGATATGATCGGTGAGATCCGACCGACAGCATCCAATGGACACCGCTTCATCTTGGTGGCAATCGATTACTTCACGAAATGGGTCGAGGCAGCTTCCTATGCCACAGTAACCAAGAGCGTCGTGGCACGATTCATCCGGCATAATCTGATTTGTCGGTACGGAGTCCCAGAAAGAATCATTACGGACAATGGTACCAACCTCAATAACAAAATGATCACTGAACTCTGTGAACAATTCAAGATACAGCACCACAATTCTTCCCCCTATCGGCCGAAGATGAATGGGGCTGTAGAGGCAGCCAATAAAAATATCAAGAAAATTGTGCAGAAGATGACAGTGACCTATAAAGATTGGCACGAGATGTTACCGTTCGCTCTTCATGGGTACCGCACCTCAGCAAGGACGTCAACCGGGGCAACTCCTTTCTCCTTGGTCTACGGCATGGAGGCAGTCTTGCCGATTGAAATCCAGATACCCTCTCTTCGGATAATGAAGGATGCAGGCTTGAATGAAGATGATTGGATCCAGACTCGACTTGATCAACTAAATCTGATTGACGAAAAGAGGCTCACTGCTATCTGTCATGGTCAAACGTATCAGAAACGGATGATCAGGGCATTTAACAAGAAAGTCAGACCGCAAGAGTATCAAGTTGGGGACCTGGTAATCAAACGCATCATCCTTCCTCAAAGTGATCCCCGGGGCAAATGGACCCCTACTTACGAAGGGCCATTTGTGGTTAAGCGTGTGTTCTCAGGAGGAGCCATGATCCTAACCACCATGGACGGTGACGACCTTCCTCACCCCGCCAATGCGGACATAGTGAAAAAATACTACGCATAAATAAAAGACCCGCTAGGTTGACATACCTAGGCAAAAATAAGGGCTTCCCGGCGAACCAAAAGGGTTCGGGCAAAAATAAGGGATGAAATGAATAAAAATCTGTACACCCGGCAAGTCGAAAACCTGAAAGGGCGGCTTGGGCAAAAAAAAAAGGGGTATCCCGGTGGACTGAAAACCCGAAAGGGCGGTCCAGGCAAAAGTTAGGGATAAAAGCGTAACACTATGTCTCATTGGATCACTTCGCATCCGGAATTCGGCATCGACTGTCTGGCTCAGATTACGGCATCGACCAATCAGCTTCATCTTCGACCAGGCAGCAAAGCGATGAGACGTTCGAAGACATAAAGGCAATAGCAGAGTTGGAACCCAGTGGGATGGTTCACATAGCTGTTTTGTTTTTCAAATTGTAAAATCTATGTTATTTGGCGGCGTCCTCTTACTAGGATGTCAGCCTCTTGTACAAAAAACGCCTATTCACAGGCAAAGTTTAAATCAATACAAATTCACTTGTCCATACAAATTGCCATTGTTTTTCTTTTTCTGTTTTGTCTTGCGAAGAACGTCCAATGTTCATTTTTGATATATGCATTTGACATTAAATTGCTGATCCCTAAATGTTTGCATATGAAAAAAGAGATTAATTGCAAGTGACATCAAAGACAGGGGCAATGTGTAGTTGTCTAAAGCGGTCTAGTTGCTTTGTCCACCAAGGCACCAAGGTAGGTTCAACTGAAAATATTGGTCGAATCATCTTAGCTCCCCGCAGAATAAAACAGGTTCAGCAGCACTTTCCCCAAGCGGGAGTCGATTCCCCGTCGATCCTGAAAAAAGGCACGACATCCCCCGGCAGGTCTTAAAAGCTCATCCCCAGTAGATTCTGCGAGCTTATCCCCGGCGAAGTACGAACGTCTCGCCCAAGTTTTATTTAGAGTTATTTCCTCACAAGGACTTATAACTGGGTTATCCTCAGCTAAGAGCCACGGAAGACCGTTCTCGGCGAAAGTTCCTTCAATCCCCAGCAAAGTCTATCTTTGGTTTTCCCAAGAAGAGTTTATCATTGGGGTTCCCCAGCGGAGTTTATCATCATTATCCTCAGCGGAATCCATCGTTAAGTCCTCAGCAGGCCTCTCATCAGAGCTTCGGTCAAGCATCTCTTCCGCAGAGCAGCTTCCTGGCCGTTCGTCAAGGATTTATTTTCCTAAGACGAAATTACACTCATAAACATTTCACATTTTCATACATCTTGCTTACATACATGATGAAACACATACAACATCAAATGTTGAACATCATGACATCATGCATATCATACATCATGACATTGCATACAGCTTACGTCTTTGCCTTTTCAGGAAAAAGACAATCTCAAAAACGACTACCTTCAACTGTCACAATTCCAGATTCGATTCCTGTATCCAGCCAGGGCATATCTATTGACCACATTTCCAGACTCGATTCCTGTATCTAGCCAGGGCACGTCTGAAGAGTTCGAAGATTCGACTCCTGTATCCAGCCAGGGCACATTTATCAACTACAACATTTCCAGATTCGATTCCTGTATCCAGCCAGGGCATATCTGTTGACCACATTTCCAGACTCGATTCCTGTATCTAGCCAGGGCACGTCTGCAGAGTTCAAAGATTCGACTCCTGTATCCAGCCAGGGCACATCTGTGAGCAACCAATTGAAGATTCGATACCTGTATCCAGCCAGGGCACATCTGTGAGCAACCAATTGAAGATTCGATACCTGTATCCAGCCAGGGCATATCTGCATAAGGAGACTGAAGATCAAACACCTGTAACAAGCCAGGAAAACATCTGTCTTTCTTAAACACACAAGTTCTCGCTAAGGAACCTCTTATGCGATCAACACTTCCGAATGGCATCTATAAGCCCGTTCCCGACAAAGTTCTGTCACTTTTCCAGATGGCATCTACAATGCCCATCTCCCTATCCACCATCTCTCCAAATGGCATCTATAAGCCCATTCCCGACACCACATTGTTGAGACTCCAGCATGCGAGTGCAAATTTCCGGGCACTCTAGTGTCCAATCTCCTTTTACCCTCGAGTCGCGAAAGGCAAACTTGCCAATCTAACTCTTCAGGTCCAAGAAGATTGAACAGGGGCAACTGTTGTACCCCAAAATTTGCCCTCCCATTTCCTCAACATTTTCTCATCACAAGACCTTTGGAGATCAAGATCCAATTAGGGTTTCCCCTACTCAAGACTTCTCCTTGCACTGTGGACTCAAATTAGGGTTTGTGTTTGCCTAAAGATGTTTTGACCTAAAATGCCTAAGATGACTTTCATGCTTCATGTTGGACCCATAAGTTTATCCATACCAAGTTTCAAGCCTTGATTCTAATCTTTGCTCAGTCAATTGGACAGTTGACCTAGAAATCAGCTGTATTGGGGAAAAAGTCAACTGTGGCCAATTGACAGTCAAACCTCATGAAATTTGATCCACATCAACATTATGAACTCATATGAACCATTTGATCAAGTTTGGATCACAATTCCACAAGAAATTTGATCAGATCATCAAAAGGGCAAAATGGTCATTTTTAGGGTTTTGACTGCACAAGGGCAATTTTTGACTGTTTGACCTAGCCAATGGCAAACCAAGCTCACATATGGACTCAAGGACCCCATGGAATTATCTTGACATGTTCATCAAGCTCAAAAGATCCCAAGTACACAAGATTGACAGTTGAATTTCCCAGTCAATTGATCAATTTTGACTGTATACTGAAAAGTCAAACTTTGACTTTTTGGTCAAAATCAAGAGTCAAGATTCATTTTTCATCAAAACATGCCAAATTATGAAACTTGTTCACCAAGAAATCACAAAATGCAAATTAGGGTTTGAAAATGGAATTTTTCATAACTTAGAATTTTTCTAAGTTATGGAAAACCCTAATTTTTTCCCAACTTTGCCCCATCTTTTCACCATGATCCATTTGGATTCAAACAAAAGTCAAAACATGAAAGTTGTAGCTTGTTGCAAAATCTACAACTTTGATTCACAAAGTTTTCTCATTTGAAGCTTGTATCTCAAGTTATGATTTTTTGAATAAGGGCACTAAACCATCTTTTAACTTAGTGAAATTTGACCTATTTTGACAAGGTTTTCTACCCTACTTCAAGGCCACTTTTCATACCCTTCCACTTGGAATTTCAAATTGCATTTCAAAGATGGATTGTAGTACACATTACAAGCTTTCCAAAATGTCCAAGAACTCATCAAACAACCTCATAACTTGAGAGATTCGAATTTCACAAGTTGGCAAAAATTCACTTTTGTTCTCCATCAAAGCATGTTCATAAACTTGGCAAATTTGAATTCAGCATGCTTAAGCTACATTGCAGGCCTCTAATCCCATTCTCACTCAATAATTCAATGCATATCCTTTGTGTTCTAACATTATTTTGCTCATTTGGATAATACACACAAAATCAAGCCTAAACTAGAAAAAGCATGTTATCCATTCTTGTAAAGTGATACTTTATGGCAACTTTGCAAATCTATGAGGTACAATGCAGATCTTTGAAGCAAAAAAGCATAGGCATATCCCACTGATCAAGACTCAAAGGTGCAGCATAGATTGAGGCATTGTACTGGCCTAGAAACCAAGTTGACATTTGCTTGCTTCACATAGAAGTAACATCCATAACTTATGCTATCTCTCATATCAGCAAAAGGGCACAGCACAAAATATATCAAACACATTCCATAGACCACACTGAAGCTTTTGCTCGAGCCATTTGCCTTTCAAACCCTCTCCATCTCAGAATCATCCTCAAACTGCACAAACAGGGGTGCCCCTGCAGTTTGAGTGCAATCTCTCATTCCCTTCAAACATTTCTGTCCAAACCTGTTCCTCTACCTTCCTTACAACATATGCAAGCTACCCAGAAGCTAAGGCACGATCTGTAGTTGCTCTAACCACTTCCACCATTTTCACATCTTTGACTTGCAGGTGAAGTTCTATAGCTTGATACAAGAAGTTTCAAGACAAAGTGAGCATTGAAAAAGCATCCCTGGACCTCAAGGAAGCTTTTCCAATCATTACATTGCACTGAAAGTCTCTCATTCTCCACATAGAAGTTCAACTGCACAGGTAAAAGTTTGAATTCGTATCTCTCTTATTAGGCATATTTAGTCTTAAGTTTGTGAAGAAACAAAGTCCTACTCATAGCCCTGAACATGTACATAGCTTTACTTTTCATTTCTTTTGTCTGAGTGAAGAGAATTTTAGCTCTGAAAATGGTAGAAAAACTAGGTCAGAAAAGAGGGGGAGAGAAATTCTCTCTCATCTTGGAGAGATAGGTCATGTTCTTTATATGGTTGAAACCGTCTCTTAATGCTCTACACTTTTCATGTTATGAGTTTTGCTTGAAAGTCCAGGAATCCAGAGTTAGAAAACGCGTGTTCTGTGAGAAGAAAGATGTACAGAGGTTGAAGAAGAAGTGATCTGGGCTGGGCCTGGATTTGTTTCCTTTTCACACCCCATTTTTTTGGTTTACACCCCCTAAGCCCATTTGTTTATTTTTTAACATTTTTGACTTTTTCTTTTTGGGTTGACTTTGTTTATTTTTTCTCATGCCATTAAAATTTTTAAAATATTTTTTTCATCATTTTTTGTATTTATGGCATATTTGTTTGTTTATTTCTTTTATTTATATACAAATATATATATACACTATTATTAAAATAAATAGAAAACAATGTAAATACATTTTTATTTTTATTTTTACTTTCTGAAAATATTCACACAAAAAAATACTTTTATTTATTTTATTAAAATATTAAATAAATATTTATTTTGTATAATACTCATTTAGGGTTTAATATATATATACATGTTTATTAATATATTTAAGATAAAAAATATAAAAAACTTGATTTTCTTCATTTTTATTAATATTTGATACAAAAATACTTTTTTCACAAAATACTTCATTTTATTTTATTTTTGTACATAATAAATAAATAGTAGAATTAAATTAGATAATAATACTTTTTATATAAAAATTAGGGTTTTTTACCCTAAGTTTCAAAATACTAAAAAAAATAAATACATTTTTATTTCTTTTTCCTTTTACATAAATATTTTCTCATACACATAAAAAGTTTTCTTTTTTTTTTACATTTTACATATTTATTTTATTTACATTTAAATTATGCAATTTATTTACTATGCAAATATCCAATTGTTGTAATAATCTAGATTTAAATTCTTGTCTATATCCCCATTTGAACATTTGTACCCCCCTTCCCATATTTGGTTGTGTAATAGCTTAGTAATTTTAATTTCGCACTTTATTGCTTTCTAAATAATAACATGCTAGAATTAGGGTTTGTATGCGAAAAAACGATAAAAAATAGTTTGACCTAATACAAGATAAACAAGCATGAAAATGGACACACAAATCACACTTGCACCCCCCTAGGGTATTCCACTTGTTGCCTTCAAATAAATGGGCCATATTGTATGTTGAACATCTTTGGGCAAAGCAAACAGTTTGAATGATCATAGTCCCTCGATAAAACTTTTCAAAACAAACAAAACAAATGATCAAGTCCCTTAGAGAAATTGCCCAAAGATATTTAACGTCGTTATGGTCTAAACGATGACCCGCGCCTGTCCCTTTTCACATCCTAACACAAGGTTGCCCACCAAATACAATGGTGGTGCAAACTTGTTAAAAGGGTTAAAGTATAGCAATAATCTTTTGAGAAATTTAGGAGTAGATAACCTCTTAGTTACTTGAACCAACTTGCAAAACAAAACACTTGCCTATTTTTCAAACCACACTTCACTACACCTTCAAAACAACTTTCAAAAACAAATGAAAACCTTTTCAAAAGACATACATCTTTGTATACATCCCCACATGGATCATTGCAAAGGTTGCCACCACATTGGCCTCTTTTCAAAACATTTTCAAAACCCACACACTCAAGCACCATTTAAAACAATTGAAAACAAAAGGCAAGTGATCTAAGCAAGTAACTAAGAGCCCATGGATAACCATGGATAGAAAGGGTGCTAATACCTTCCCTTTCTATAATCTACTCCCCGAACCCAAGAAAACATCTCAAAAGGTTTTTGCTGTGCTTTTTAACCTTTCCTTAGGATAAAATAAAAAGTCGGTGGCGACTCTTGCTAACCGCAACATTTGCGAATACAAACGCAAACCTCAAGTCAGTTCTCCCACCGTATCACAACGACTAATTCCAGACTCGATTCCTGTATCTTGCCAGGGCACGTCTGAAGAGTTCGAAGATCCGATTCCTGTATCTTGCCAGGGAGTATCTATTGACGACTAATTCCAGACTCGATTCCTGTATCCTGCCAGGGCACGTCTGAAGAGTTCGAAGATCTGATTCCTGTATCTTGCCAGGGAGTATCTGTTGACGACTAATTCCAGACTCGATTCCTGTATCTTGCCAGGGCACGTCTGAAGAGTTCGAAGATCCGATTCCTGTATCTTTCCAGGGAGTATCTGTTGACGACTAATTCCAGACTCGATTCTGGTATCCTGCCAGGGCACGTCTGAAGAGTTCGAAGATCTGATTCCTGTATCTTGCCAGGGAGTATCTGTTGACGACTAATTCCAGACTCGATTCCTGTATCTTACCAGGGCACGTCTGAAGAGTTCGAAGATCCGATTCTTGTATCTTGCCAGGGAGTATCTGTTGACGACTAATTCCAGACTCGATTCCTGTATCCTGCCAGGGAACGTCTGAAGAGTTCGAAGATCCGATTCCTGTATCTTGCCAGGGAGTATCTGTTGACGACTAATTCCAGACTCGATTCCTGTATCCTGCCAGGGCACGTCTGAAGAGTTCGAAGATCCGATTCTTGTATCCTGCCAGGGTGTATCTGTTGACGACTATTCTCCAGACTCGATTCCTGTATCTCGCCAGGGCACGTCTGAAGAGTTTAAAGATTCGATTCCTGTATCCAGCCAGTGCACATCTACATAAAGAGTTTGAAGATCAACCCTTGTAACAGGCCAGGTAATTATTTTTCTTTCTCAGGTACGCAAGTTCTCGCTAAGGAATCTCTTACGCGATCGACACCTAGATGGCATCAATAAGCCCATCCACATACCAACAGCTCCAAATGGCATCTATAAGCCCATCCTCCTATCCATCAGTCTCCAAATGGCATCTGTAAGCCCATTCCCGCCATCACACTGCTGATACGCAACTATGTGAGTGCAAATTTCTGGGCACTCTAGTGTTCAATCATCTTCCACCTTCGGATTACGAAAGGCACGTCAGTCAATCTACATCCTCAGGTCTAAGAAGATTGAACAGGGGCAACTGTTGTACCCCAAAATTTGCCCTCCCATATTCTTCAAGAGTTGCCAAGATCATGGTTCAAAATCTCTCAAGGGTTGCATAGTCCAATTGCCTCCTAACACAGTCAAAATTAGGGTTTTGGTTCTTGCAAAGAAATTGAGGTTTTCAAGGGTCCAATCAAGTCCCATATGCCTATATATATTGTCAAGCATCCATATGTCAAGTTTCAAGACTCACAGCATCAAATTGCACAGTCAAAAACCCTAAATGCTCCACAGTCAACTGCAGGGGCAAAATGGTCATTTGACAGTCAAAAGTCAAAATTTTTGGTCAACATCTTATTTTGAAGCCACAAACATCATTTTATCAATTCTTTATCATGATTTCACAAGCATGGCTCAAAAAGTCTCAAGATGCAAAAGTTTCTATTTTTGGACAGCTGAAAAAGTCAACTGCAAATTGACCAGGGCATAACTTCCTCATGTTTTATCATAAAAATCCCATCCAATTCTCATTTTGAATAGAATGACATTTCCTACAATTCATCTTCACACTTCAAGTCCAAGAAATGCTCTCACAAAAAGTTATCAATTTCAACATTATAGGTCATTTTCAAAAGTCAACAAAAAGGCACTTTAAGTCAAAGACCATAACTTGAGATTGGTAAATCAAAGTGACATGGGACCAAAGGCATTGGTTAGAGGACTTCACGACATTTCCAAAATGTCCAAGAACATGATCATAGCTTCAAAATTGAGCAAGATATGCCTTGGAGAAGTTGGGAAATTTTTGGGAATTTTGAAAAGTCAACTTTGCCTAAAACACTTCAAAAATGCTAATGGGCCTCAAATTCTTCCTTGAATCATTACCCAAAGCATATGCACGACCCATTGAGCTCAAAGGGATTTATTTTCTTATTTTTAATTAATTAATTGAATTTTTAATCTTATTAATTCATTTAATTAGATTTAATTATGAGAAAATATCAAATCATGCTTTTTTAAATCTTTTTGTGCAGCAAATTCACTCATTATAGGCTAAAGATTTCGTGCACCAATCAACAAGACAAGATCATCCATATTTGGCAAGATTTGCATGGAAAAAAGATTGAAAAAGATATGGGAAAAATCAAATATATTTTGGAAAGAGAAGAATAGTTATAAATGCTATAACTTAATGACTTACTTTGTTGCGTAAGGGAAACCAAAAGTGTTGTTGTTGATGGGGTTTAAGGACTCCATCCTCCACCAACCCCAGGCTTGTAGTAAAAATGCGCACCCATAAAATGTACATTTTTCCTTGACTGCGTTTTTGCACAAGGAACTGTACAGGTGGGCTAATACTGCAGAACCCCAACTAAATTTTCTAGTTTTATCAAAATTGGTTAGTAAATGTAAGTACATGAAATTTACACTATTTCCCGTACTTTCGGGAAATAAAAAAGTACCAAAAAGTATCATTATATACGTCCGGGCTTTTACTACTCGGTCATTTTCTGAGGAATTTTCATTTAATTCCATACTTGCATAATGCCGTTTCAGGTCAGTGAGTAGTATTCCCTGCCCTCTTGCTCCACCCCCTTCTACCATGTCCCTACCCAACAGTTCTTCACACTGTGAGTTGGGTTGTTGAACCGACCCGTTCACCGCTTTACCGTCAATAGGGAGGCCCAGTAGCATGTAGACATCTTCGAGAGTGATGGTACATTCACCTATTGGTAGGTGAAATGTATGGGTCTCCGGTCTCCACCTCTCCAACATTGCAAGGATGAATTTGGAGTCAATGGTGCAGTTGGAGATCTTTATCACGTGTCCAAAACCTGCATATTCCAGATAAGGGACGATAAAAGGGTCGGGGGCCAGGTATTTGTGCGAACGGATTCTGAATCTTTGTGTATCCTGAGATCATAATTAAACAAGAGTAAGATTAATTAAGATGAACAACACGTTTTTTAAAGTATGAAAAATGTATAACCAAAGAAGAGACTTACAAATGCAGCAATGTTTTCCCTTGTGCCTCTGTGAGTATCTCCCATTGTTAGAAGGGCCATTCTTCAGAACGCTTGAGTGAATGAAAGACTTAGGAAGAAATAAGGAGTATGATAGACTTAAGAAATATTTCGTAGCAGAGAGTGAGAGAGTGAGAGTTGTGTGGGTGTGAGATATGTTTCATAAGGTATGTATTTATAGGCAACTAATTCTGATGTAGTGGTTGCATGCATGCGAGGTGTCACATTTGCATGCTTAGGGAGTTACACATATGCATGCATGCATTTACAAATAATGTAAGGTGTCTTTCTCTGTTGCATGCATGCCTATTGGAGCTGACGGGTGGCAGGCTTAGACAAAACTTTTATGTGTGTATTATAGGGCCAGGCTAGGTGGCAGCATAAGCCCATGCATGTAATACGATTGGACAGTAAGGGAGGCGCCATCTCACTTGGCGAAATAGTACAAAAATGAATGTTGTCGCCACCCCATTTGGCGAATAAGAGGTGTCACGTTTTACAGCATTGTCTCAGGCTAGGTGGCAGCCTTTGGGATGCCTTTCTCTGTTGCATGCAAGGCTATTGGAGCTGACGGGTGGCAGGCTTAGACAAAACTTTTATGTGTGTATTATAGGGCCAGGCTAGGTGGCAGCATAAGCCCATGCATGTAATACGATTGGACAGTAAGGGAGGCGCCATCTCACTTGGCGAAATAGTACAAAAATGAATGTTGTCGCCACCCCATTTGGCGAATAAGAGGTGTCACGTTTTACAGCATTGTCTCAGGCTACGTGACAGCCTTTGGGATTCCTTTCTCTGTTGCATGCAAGGCTATTGGAGTGGACGGGTGGCAGGCTTAGACAAAACTTTTATGTGTGAAGAATAGGGCCAGGCTAGGTGGCAGCATAAGCCCATGCATGTAATATTATTGGACAGTAAGGGAGGCGCCATCTCACTTGGCGAAATAGTACAAAAATGAATGTTGTCGCCACCCCATTTGGCGAATAAGAGGTGTCACGTTTTACAGCATTGTCTCAGGCTACGTGACAGCCTTTGGGATTCCTTTCTCTGTTGCATGCAAGGCTATTGGAGTGGACGGGTGGCAGGCTTAGACAAAACTTTTATGTGTGAAGAATAGGGCCAGGCTAGGTGGCAGCATAAGCCCATGCATGTAATATTATTGGCAGCCTTGGGGGGTTGCATCACTTACTTAATTGAAATATTTTGCCTTAGGTTGAACATAACATTCATTCACATAAACTGTAAAATTTTCCAACCTTCGAATCAGTCATCTAACCTTCAAACATTCCAGCATTCATACCTTCATATAATCAATAAACCCAAAACATTCCCACCTTCATACCTAAAACAATTCTACACAATGGCCTCTTCACCACAATTTGTTGTCAAAGCACATTTCAACGGTGAGACATACATGTGTCCCACAGTTGGGTTTTTGTTTAGAAACACCGACAATGTCCGATTTCTCTTAAACGGGAAAGCAAATTTCTCCTACTTTAAGAAAAGATTGGAGGCCAAACTTGAACGAGGCCCTATATCCCAGATATTTTATCAGAGTCCAGTCTATTTTGGAAACAACCAAGTCATATTTTATAAGGTTGCAATTCAAGATGACGAGGATTTCCAGAACATGATTTCCAGCCATGTCTATTCTGGAAACGACTCTATTGAGTTGTACGTTCTGTTTCAAGAGCCTCCGGTGACACAGGAGGTAGAGCCTCCGGTGTTACAGGAGGTTGATCCTTTGGAGAATGAGCAAGCCGAGGTGGATGCAGTTGATGATGAAGAAGAAGATAACGAGTTAGAGTTCGATGAAATGGTGAACGACGATTCTGACGATGATGGCATCCCAAGTATTCCTACCGACAAAATCTACACACCACCTACGCACATGACAAACTTCAACATGGGCGGAGATGAACCTTCTACGGACTTGTTTTTCCAACCGTATATGCAATCAGATGAAAATTTAAAAGAGAAGGACAAGTTTCGTAATAGAGAGGAATGCATAAGGGCCATCAAAAAATTTCACATGCTCAACTCGGTTGATTATAAGGTGGATCGTGTAAACCCGGAAAGGTACAAGATCAAGTGTGTCCACCCTGACTGCATGTTCAAGCTGACCGCTTCATACAGACTAAGGGGTGACTGCTGGGTCATAGGTTCCATGACAACCCATACTTGTGTAAGTTCCACTCAATCACAAGACCACCGAAAACTCAACCATGATCTAATCTGTCAAGAAATCCTACCCCTGGTGAGCAACGACCCTTCTTTGAAGGTGAAAACAATCATCTCCCACATCACCACAGTTTTTAACTACACTCCGTCTTACCGTAAGGCGTGGTTAGCAAAGACTAAGGCGATTGAAAGGGTGTATGGAAACTGGGAGGAGTCATACCGAGAACTTCCCCGCTACCTCAATGCACTAAAGACATATTCTCCAGGTAGTGTTTATGTTCTGGAAACGTTGCCCGCTTACGCCCAAGATGGTAGTGTTCTACATGGCAACGGAATATTCAGTCGCGTCTTTTGGGCATTTCAACCATGCATCGCAGGGTTTGCATCATGTAAACCAATTCTACAAATAGACGGGACTTGGTTGTATGGCAAGTACAAAGGCACTCTTTTGATGGCAGTTGCACAAGATGGCAACAATAACATTTTCCCCGTTGCGTTTGCCCTTGTCGAGGGGGAGACCGGTGGTGCTTGGAGCTTTTTCCTGAAAAATCTTCGTACACACGTGGCTCCTCAACCGGATCTATGTTTGATCTCGGACAGACATGCCTCTATTGAAAGTGCCTATAATAATCCGGCAAATGGTTGGCATGACCCTCCTTCTACGCATGTCTATTGCATCAGGCATATCGTCCAGAATTTCTCGAGGGAGGTCAAGGACAAAACATTGCGGAAAGCGGTGATGAATGCGGGATACGCACTGACACAGCCCACATTCAAATATTACCGCAACGAGATCCGTTTGTCTAACCCAGAAGCCGGTACGTGGATCGACAACATACCGGTCGAAAAGTGGACTAGGTCATACGACAATGGCCAAAGATGGGGGCATATGACAACAAATCTCATTGAATCAATGAATGGGGTATTCAAGGGCATACGAAACCTCCCCATCACTGCCTTGGTGAAATCCACGTATTTTAGGATGGCTGCGTTATTTGCCAAAAGAGGTGAAATGTGGTATTCAGTCTTGCAATCAGGACAACTGTGGAGTGAAAGCTGTATGAAATACATTAAGGCTGAAAGTGCAAAAGCCAACACTCACATGGTTACACGGTTTGACCGCCATAGCCACAACTTCATTGTGAAAGAGACAATTGACCACAATGAAGGCCTGGCAAGACAGGAATACAGGGTCATTTTACCTTCTCAATGGTGCGATTGTGGCAGGTTTCAAGCTTTTCGTATGCCTTGCTCTCATGTCATTGCCGCTTGTGCGCATACCCATCAAGACGCGCTTCAACTGCTATCAAACGTTTATAAATCTGAGACGTTGCTAACTGTTTACAACAACAACTTTCCTTTGGTGGCAAAACCGGACTATTGGCCTGAATACAGCGGTGATATAGTTTGGCACAATGACCAAATGCGAAGGAACAAGAAGGGTCGTCCCAAAAGCAGGCGCATAACAACAGAAATGGACGATCTTGACAGGTTGGAAAGAAAGTGTGGTTTATGCCGTCAGGTCGGACACAATCGCAAAAACTGTCCGAATCGGGCGTCTGGCTCGACCACATAAATTTTGTAATACAATAAATCTTTTCAATAGTTGTGTTGTAAACATTATGGGTTTTCCGTTAATAAAACTGTTCACACAATTTAAGAAATTCAATATAGGAAATTACATTAGGGTTTTCGCGTACAACAATGATTAACGATAATCAATCTAGGAAATTAAATTAGGGTTTTCGCGTACAACAATGATTAACGATAATCAATCTAGGAAATTACAACTGTTAACACAATTTCATCTGACCCATGCATCATCAGCATTACATCACTGTCTGTTTTGACTTCCTCCAACAACACATTAGGTCTTCCTGTCGCATGCGAGGTTGTTGTTCGTTTTCGCTGGATCCTTCGAATTTTTTCCCCCTCGGCGATGTCTCCATCTAGCCACCGCATCAACTCCCGCTTCAGACGCTCCATGGAGTGAATGTGCCAGAATTTCATTTTCATCGCGGGTTTCGTGGCGGAGAATATAACGTAACCATCTCTGCTAAAAATCATAGGCGACGTCATTACGTAAATAAGGGAGTACAAAATAAAAATACAGTGCGAGAAAGTGTGAGAAATTTCAAAGAAACGGACGAATTATTTATAAAACGGCAAAAAACCCCAGTTTTGCCCTAGGCGCCAAGTGAGATGGCGCCTCCTCTCCTTTTTAAGGAGCATGCGCCATCTCACTTGGCTAAAAGCCAATGGAGGCGCCAAGTGAGATGGCGCCTAGGGCAAAACCCTAGGTGCATGCGCCAAATGACTTGGCTCCTCCTTTATGGAGCCATCTCAAACATGGTTATTTGCGTAATTTTTTCCGAAACCCGGTTATTTGCGAAATATTTTTTTAATACTTGGTTATTAATAAAAAAAATTCTAAATTCAATGGATCCATGGGCTTGTTTTTGACATAGAATGCTTCCCATACATATGCAAGACCTAACCTAATGCAAGCATACACGAAAAAGCTATTGGGGGAACATATTCACTTTGCAAATTTTTCATAAAAACTCAAAAACTGTTTTCTGATTTACAGTCCAATTCAGGGAAGATTGTTGATTCCAAACCCTTGCTGAGACTTCTTTGAACGTGTTGCAACCATTTTCCAGTCCCCATACTCAAAGAAACGGTAAAATATGGTTATGGTTTGAACGAATATGTTGATAATCGAAACATGATTTCCATGCATTATTCATATGTTTTATTTATTGATTTACACTAATCATGATCTTCTGAAGCGATTGGTACAACTTAATTGTGATAATGTTGCCTAAATCAGAATCCACCATTGATGAAACCTAGGGTTTCAGAACTTCAAAATTGGGGCTTTCCTCATACAGTAAAATTAGACCACCAAACCTGTATGAACACATTCGTGACAACAAGACGAATCCAATGAAGCAATCGCGCCCTTTTTATATTAAGGCATATTCTATTCGCTATTTTTACAGGTTGCAGTTTGTGGGGGTTTAAAACCCCCGCTACTTGTTTCATATTTGCAGGAACAACGAAGAAGAAGCCTGGCGTGTCACCATATGGTTGGGTAATTCAAAATCTGGCGCGTTTTTCTTTGTATTACACCACTAACATTTATCTTTTTATATAATTATTGCTTTCCATTTACATTACAAACGCGCTTCACAGCTCACTTGGCAAGGGATATACTTGGTAAACGCTGGGACCTGGGTTCGATTCCCAGGTCCCCCATACAATTGCTATTATTTTTTCTAACTCAATTCCATGCAGCGCTTCATCCAGAACTCCACCATGAGCCTCACGTCCAAGCTTGCCACATGGCCATGAGCTTCAATCCAAGGGCCTCAGAAGGAACTCCATGGTACACTCATTCAACCATCCCACACGTGATCCCAAAAAGTCAAGCAAGGCCTATGCTGTTGGGCCAAATTACTTCAAAAAACCTCCAAAATGGGCCAGACACCCCCCTGTTTGTATATTTAATTTCACTTTCTTTTTATTTTTGATTCTTTTTATTGCTTTAATTATTTTCATTAATTCACCATAAAATCAATTTTCATAATATAAAAATCAGAAACCAAAATTGCCAAAAAATATTTATTGATTAATTCACCATTAATTTATTTTGTAAATAAATGTTAACAATTAATTTAGTTAATTTAGGTTTTAAACTTTAATCTTTTTCTTAATAAATAAAATATATAGAATCAGGTTTTTGACATTTTATCTTTTTTCTTAATTAATTATTTTTCTCATTTATTATTATAATTACTATGTATTTTTGTAAATAAACATGTACATTAATTAATTAGTAAATTAGAGTAACTTTAATATTTCTTTTTATTAATAATTAAAATAACTTAGAATTAGGATTTCTCTTGATTTTAATTTTCTTTATTTCATAAATACCAAAAACATAAAAAACATTTTCTTTTCCTTAATTAAATAATAATTAGACTTTGATTTCATTTTAATTTCGAAAGGGTCAAAACCCTCGGACATTCAATTTCAATTTCTTTTCGCGCATTTATTTTCTTTCTAATATTATGTAACTGCTCAAGGATTGTAATAGTAATTAGGTCTTTTTACTTTCCGCATTTTTATCAAACGGGTCTTTGTATTTTTGCGATGTATAGACCCGCGCCTTGTAATAGCGTAGGATTTATCTTTCCGCATTTAAATTTCCGCACTCTTAAATTCTAATTGCATGAAAGAATGTATGGCTAATTAAAAACAAGCGTAGCTCACAATGCCCTGATCAAAGATGAATATTGACATGAAAATAACACACCAATTCATACACCACTCTTAGGGTACGCCTCACCTGTTGCCTTCGAAACGTGGTCGTCAAGTATAGGACGTCTTAGTAAGTCCTTATGTCCATGATCCGGTTGCCTCGGAACAAGTTGCCTCAAAACAGTTGCCTCGAAACGGTTGCCTCGGATTAAAAAAGGATCAAGGACATAAGGGTAGCTTCTAAGGTGTCCTAACTGTTGCTTCGGTGACCACACTGTCCCTAACACTCGAATTGACCCGAATACCTCCAACGGTGGTGCTACCTACCTCTCAATGGTGGGATGGCACTACCTTAAGGACATTTACACAGCCTAATTCCTTAGGGTAGGTAGATGACTCATAGATACTTTCTCTATTCAAAAACAAATCAAAACTCTTTTCACACTGACACTTTCAAAAAAGCTTTCAAAACAATTTTTCAAACACTCTTGAGGACTGATACAAGAGTTATTCAGAAATCTTTAAACGAAACTTTTTTCAAACCCACTCACACTTTGAAAAGCAAACACTTTTGAAAACACAATGAGCAAGTACCTAAGAGCCCATGGATAACCATGGATAGAAAGGGTGCTAACACCTTCCCTTTCTATAAATCTACCTCCCGAACCGAGAAACTATCTCATAAGGAATTTTGCTGTGCTTTTGTCCTTTCCATGTTGGAGAACATAAAAGACGGTGGCGACTCTTGCTTCCGCGACATTTCGCGAACCAGCGTTAAACAGTCAATTCTAAATCCACCGATCACACCGTGGATAACCACGGATAGAAAGGGTGCTAACACCTTCCCTTTCTATAATCTACCTCCGAACCCGAGAAACATCTCAAAAAGGAATTTTCTGTGCTTTTGTCCTGTCCTTGTTGGATAAAATAAAAGACGATGGCGACTCTTGCTTACCGCAACATTTTGCAAAAACAAACGCAAAACGCGAACCAGCATTCCAAAACAGTCAGTTCTATTCCCACCGATCACAGAACTGGCGACTCTGCTGGGGAATTATTAATAAGTGAGGTGTACCTTAGGATCTGATCATTATGTTTTCAATTGTATGCTTTGTATGCTTTAATCTTGTGGGATTGTATCGTAGTTCTATAGATCCTAACCCGGATCTGGGGATACCCTTTAGGTAAGTAGCAATAAACTGTGAGGGATCTGTACGGCGTAGACCGATACGGATGAAGCAGTAGCTACGTTGGTGTGACACTTTAGTCTGTACCGATATCCCTTGTGTTGGAACGAGGAGAATATGAGTCTTCTAAGGAGTCATTAAGCACCAACTGGCCTTAGAACCTTAAATTGACCAACTTGGCCATAGAACAGTAGCAATATGCTACACTCATTGAGACTAAACTCTCGCGATGATTCCGACCGCAAGAAAAGGTTGCTAAACTGGAATTATGACCGATTGAGGGTAGTCAGTGATATTGAGATCCTCTAGAACCCGATTACTATTTTTTAGGACAGGTTTAAACCAACTGAACTGAAAGAGGGTAGTACCTAAGCTCCATGCCAGCCTGAAATCTAAGGGCTCTCAGCGTGACTTGTGTGCCTTTGCCATGTTTGCTTTTTGTGAATACTTGTGGTGTGCCTTTATCATGACATCATGACATCATAACATTGCATACATCTTGCATAAGGACTAACCTATTTCAAAGACAAGAGGGTTTCATCTTTGATCTATTTTGTAGGACATCATGATGCCCATGCGTAAGAATACTATCCAGATCAACTTTGTCCAAGTACCTACCCTGCTTAAAGAGTTGGTTGTCAGGATGCCAGACACTAGTTACTTCATCAGGAGGCATGGTTCTCTTCTCAGTTTGGTCACCTCCAAATTGGACGAACAAATGATGAGTGTCCTGTTCCAGTTTTATGATCTGATGTACCATTGCTTCACTTTTCAAGACTATCAGCTGGTTCCTACCCTAGAAGAGTTCTCTGAGCTGATCGGTATCTCTGTTTTGGAGCAGACTTCGTTCACTGGTTGGGAGAAGACTCTTAGGCCTGAAGAAATTGTTGCAGCCCTTCATTTGACCAAAGAGGAGGTAATGGCTAACTGGGAGACTAGAAGTGGAGCTAAGGGTTTTCTGACTAAGTTCTTGGTTGTCAAGGCTAACTACTTCTGGGATAGCCTAGACTTTAAGGCATTTGAGGACATTTTGGCTCTTCTGATTTATGGTCTGGTATTGTTTCTGAATCCTGACACTTTTGTTGACGTGAATGTTATAAAGATCTTCATCTCTCAGAACCCGGTACCCACTCTCTTGGGTGACATCCTTCATCAGCTCTATACCCGTACTACCCGAAAGCGGGGAACCTTGATGTGTTGTGCTCCTTTATTGTCGAGGTGGTTTATTTCACACCTCCCCAAGTTAGTGCTAAAGAACAAAGAAGGAATGGGCTGGGCTCATAGGGTGATGTCTCTTTCTAATAATGACATTATCTGGACTCTCAAAGGTATGGGTGAGGTGACTGTCATTGATCACTGTGGGTAGTATCCAAATGTTCCATTGCTAGGAACCCATGGAGGAATTTCTTACAACCCATGCTTAGCTCTCCGTCAGTTTGGAAGATCTAGAAGAGAAGGACCTCACGAGATGCTAATGCCTCATATCATCTTTGATTTTCAAGGGGATAGCGACGAGCAATGTCGTAGATTCATAAAAGCCTGGGATAGAGTTCATCAAGTTGATCCACATGAGCTAGGTCCAAAGACTTCTCTGCCAATGGAGCCATATCTCAGATGGGTCCGCATCCGTGCCCAGAAGCTAGGTATGCCATATGAAGTCGTCCGACCTGTCACTCTTGAAGTTGCTAATGAAGAAGGGATTCTTCCAACCATTCTCCATCCTTATATGCCCACTGACATTGGGGCACTGAAGAGATCTTGGATGCAACTGCGGGAAGAACAGGATTCTTATCGGGAGAAGTTCAATGAACAAGAGCAAAAGATCCAGAGGTTGACTAGGAAGTTAGAGAATGAGAAGATTCTCAACGACTATGTCCGCACTGATAAGAAGAGACCATGGGAGCATTGATGGACCTTTGATGATTTCCTTTCCAGTTTTTTGTTTACTGTTTAGTATTTCCATTCTTGTAACGCCTTAAGGGAAATTTGTTGAACAATTTAAATTTTGAATTTTAAATCTAATAAAGTATGTTTCCTTTATTGTTTACAAATTTGAATCCCGGTTGTCTTTGAAATCATAAATCATACGCATTTCATCCCATGCACTTCATAAACAGGTACCCTTTACAGGTCTCTTATCTTCTTCGCTATTTATTTCAGCAATTATCATGTCTACTGAACCTTCAAATGAGCAAGCTATCAAGGCCCTCCAGGCCCAGAATGCCCAATTTCAAGAGTTGTTCATGAATCTAGCTAAGGGTCAGCAGGACCTGAAGACCTTGATTCTGAAAGAGAAGAAGAAGAAGAAGAAGAAGAAGAGGACAGTCCTGTTCAACACAGGACACAGGTTTGGGAACAGGCTACAGAATGAAGTTGATCTAAACACCTCATCTGGAGGGAAAGATAGTCCACAAGAAAGGAGGGCTCCTAGCCCTGTGGTCTCCGACAACGAGACGGACTACGATGAAGAACAGTATCCTCCTGCTGAGGATAAATACAAACAATTGGAAGACCGTTTGAGCGCTATGGAAATTCAGAAGGTGCCCGGTCTGTACTTTAGAGACCTAGGTCTATCATATGGGGTGGTGATTCCCCATAAATTCAAGGCACCAACCTTTGCCAAGTATGCCGGAGTTTCCTGTCTGATGCTGCACCTCCGGTCATATGTGAGGAAGATCCAGCCTTACACTGCTGATAAGAACTTATGGATCCATTTATTTCAAGACAGTCTCTCAGGGACTCAGCTTGAGTGGTTCTATCAGTTGGACGGAGCCAGTATCCGCAGTTGGGAAGATTTGGCTACTGCATTCTATAGGCAGTATTAGTACAACTCCGACCCCGCTCCTACGCGTGCCCAACTCTAGGGTATGTCAATAGGAACGGGTGAAGGATTTAAATATTATGCTCAGAAGTGGAGAGACCTTGCCGGAAGGGTGCAACCACCTCTGGCTGATCGTGAGCTTGTTGACATGTTTCTGGGGACCCTGTCTGGTCCATTCTTTAACCATCTGATTGGAAGCTCTTCTGCTGGGTTTACAAATCTTATTTTGACAGGTGAGAGGATTGAAGCTGGTATTAAGGCTGGGAAGATACAGAAGGGTGCCTCATCGAGCACCGAGAAGAAGCCGTTTAAGAAAGAGTCCAGTGCTGTCTACAGTTCGAGAAGACAAAATAGACCTGAACACCACCAAGTTGTCAATGCGGTTGTTATTTCAAAGCCTGCTGGTGCTCCTCAGTACAACAATCAACAAAAGGACGAGAGGCCTAAGAGGCAATTCACTCGTCTCAACATGACCTTATCTCAGATTCTTCCACAGTTGCTGAAGACTAACCTGGTGACTATAAGGGAACCCCCAAAGAATGCAAATACAACGTCACCAAGGTATAACCCTAATGCCCGCTGCGCTTATCACTCTGATGGTCCGGGGCATAATACAGATGATTGTTGAGCTTTGAAGAACAAGGTCCAAGACTTGATTGATGCGAAAGAGATCGAGTTTGGAGCACCAGAGAAGCCTAAACAAGAGGCAGGGGTAAATGCTATCAGGGATGATGATGATGAAGAGTTTGATATTGACAGTTGGATCTACCCTACGACCAACGGTGGATTAAGCAACTGGACAGCGAAGGATTCTATACCCGTTTCAGTTATCACCCAGTAATGAAACTTTTTGTTTTGAATTTGTAATAGACAATGTTTTAAACTTTATGGCCCGGTGTCTTACCCGGGGCATTGTGGCTTCATTTGTGAGGGCTTTTGTGTGTCATTTTCATATATCATTAATAAAAGCATTGGACGTTCTTGCATTTAAAATCTTGCGCTCCTTGTTTTTCTTTATTATATATTGCAAGACAACTATTTTACACACACTCACATATACAGGTCCACATCCACTCTGGATCTCACTGGTAACGGCTCTGCTACTACCAGCTATGACTTCGAAAATCTAATCAACTTAGCCGAAGACGAAGGTGAAGATGATTGTGAAGTTCCTGGGGAACTTGCAAGACTTCTACTCTAGGAAGAGAGGGTCATTCAGCCGCATGAAGAGCCGGTGGAAACAGTGAATCTGGGTACTGAAATAGACAACAAGGAAGTCAAGATCGGTGCAAATTTGGAGCTTAGTGTGAAACAACAGTTGATTCAGATGCTGCGTGACTACGTTGAGATCTTTTCCTGGTCTTACGAAGATATGCCTAGTTTGGATACTGACATCGTGGTTCATCGCCTGCCTACCAAGGAAGACTGTCCTCTAGTAAAACATAAGGTTCGCCATATGCGCCCAGAGATGTCTGAGAAAATCAAGGCTGAAGTTATGAAACAATTCGACGCCGGTTTTCTAGCAGTTACTTCTTACCCTCAATGGGTCGCCAATGTGGTTCCTGTGCCGAAGAAAGATGGGAAGGTCCGAATGTGTGTTGACTACAGGGATCTGAACAGGGCAAGCCCTAAGGATGACTTCCCTCTACCTCACATCGACATTCTGGTTAAGAATACTGCTCAGTATAAGGTATTCTCCTTCATGGATGGTTTCTCCGGTTATAACCAGATTAAAATGGCTCCCGAAGACATGGTGAAGACCACCTTTGTTACTCAGTGGGGCACCTTTTGCTACAAGGTCATGCCTTTTGGGTTGAAAAACATTGGGGTAACATATCAGCGTGCCATGGTTGCTTTGTTTCATGACAAGATCCATCATGAGATTGAAGTATACATCGACGATATGATTGCAAGGTCCCAGACTGAGGAAGAACACCTTGACCATCTACAGAAGCTTTTTGACACGTTGAAGTTGTACAAGTTAAGGTTGAACCCAAACAAGTGCACCTTCGGGGTGAGGTCTGGTAAGCTACTGGGCTTCATCATGAGCGACAAAGGTATTCAAGTGGATCCGGCAAAAGTGAAATCCATACAAGAGATGCCAGCTCCCAAGACAGGGAAGGAAGTCAGAGGCTTTCTGGGACGACTGAACTACATTGCCCGTTTCATCTCGCACCTAACTGCTACTTGTGAACCAATCTTCAAGCTGCTGAAGAAAGATCAAGTGGTATGTTGGAATGATGAATGCCAAGTCGCTTTCGAAAGAATCAAAGAGTATCTCCAGGAGCCACCTATTCTGATGCCACCAGTTGAAGGGAGACCTCTGATCTTATACTTGATAGTACTTGACAACTCAATGGGGTGTGTGCTGGGGCAGCATGACGAGTCTGGCCGAAAAGAGCATGCTATTTATTACCTTAGCAAAAAGTTTACCGACTGTGAGACCCGATACTCACTGCTTGAGAGAACTTGCTGCGCTTTGGCATGGGCTGCTCGCCGGCTGAGACAGTATATGCTGACTCACACTACTCTGTTGATATCAAAGATGGATCCAATCAAGTATATCTTCGAAAAGCCTGCCTTGTCCGGAAGAATAGCAAGATGGCAGATGATCTTGACTGAGTATGACATCCAGTACACAACTCAAAAAGCAATCAAGGGAAGTGTATTGGCAGGCCATTTGGCACATCAGGCAATGGATGATTACCAGTCTATGAACTTTGAATTCCCAGACGAGAATATCATGTTGATAACTGATTGTGAGATACCTGGACCGGATGAAGGACCTGAGGAAGGATCCCGATGGTCTATGTACTTTGATGGAGCTTCGAATGCTTTGGGTAATGGCATTGGCACCGTGATCATATCTCCTAAAGGCTCTCATACTCCGTTTACCGCCCGATTATGTTTCAACTGCACCAATAATATGGCGGAGTATGAGGCGTGCATCATGGGTCTTCGAGCAGCAATTGACCTAAGGTTTAAGTTTTTGAGTGTCTTTAGAGATTCCGCTCTTGTGATCAGTCAGATCAAAGGCGAGTAGGATACGAAACACCCAGATCTTATTCCTTACAAGGAGTATGTGTTGACGTTGCTTCCCTATTTCGAGGAGATAACCTTTGAACACTTCCCTAGAGAGGAGAATCAGTTGGCGAATGTGCTGGCTACGATGTCTTCTATGTTCAAAGTCAATTGGGACAACGAGGCTCCCCGGATCATTATTGAAAGATTGGATGAACCTGCACATTGTTGTGATCTTGAGACTGAAGAGGTGACAGAAAAGCCCTGGTTTCACGAAGTAAAAAGGTACCTTGAAGCTCAAGAGTATCCCGAGGGTGCATCTGTTAATAACAAGAAGTTTCTGAGGAGGTTCGCGGCGAAGTTCTTCATCAGCAATGGCATTCTTTATAAGCGTAACCATGATTCGACCTCACTGCGTTGTGTGGATAAGAATGAAGCAGAAAGGATCATGGCAGAGCTACATGAAGGTACTTTCGGAACTCATTCCAGTGGACATACCATGGCAAATAAAATCCTCTGGCAGGATACTACTGGTCCACAATGGAAGCTGACTGTTATCAGCATTCTCGGACATGTCACAAGTGTCGGGTCTATGCTGATAAGGTGCACATACCTCCAGTACCTTTGAACATTTTAACGGCACCTTGGCCTTTTGCAATGTGGGGCATTGATATGATCGGCGAGATCATACCTACGACATCCAACGGGCATTGTTTCATCCTGGTGGCGATTGATTACTTTACGAAGTGGGTTGAAGCAACTTCCTTTGCTACCGTAACCAAGAATTTCGTGGCACGGTTCATTCGGCACAATCTGATCTGTCGATACGGTATACCAGAGAGGATCATTACGGACAATGGTACCAATCTTAACAACAAGATGATCACTGAGCTCTGCGAGCAATTCAAAATACAGCATCATAACTCTTCTCCCTACTGGCCGAAGATGAATGGGGTTATAGAAGCGGAAAATAAGAACATTAAGAAGATTGTGTAGAAGATGACAGTGACATACAAAGACTGGCACGAGATGTTACCATTTGCTCTTCATGGGTACCGTACCTCAACACGGACGTCAACAGGGGCAACACCCTATTCCTTGGTTTATGGCATGGAGGCAGTCTTTCCTATTGAAGTTCAGATACCCTCTCTTAGGATCATGAAGGAAGCAGGCTTGAGTGAAGATGACTGGATTCAGACCCGGCTTGATCAGCTGAACCTAATTGACGAAAAGAGACTTATTGTTATTTGTCATGGTCAGACGTACCAAAAACGGATGATCAAGGCATTTAACAAGAAAGTTAGACGACAAGAGTATCAAGTTGGGGATCTGGTAATCAAGCGTATTATTCTACCTCAAAGTGATCCCAGGGAAAAATGGACCCCTACTTACGAAGGGCCATTTGTGGTTAAGAACATTTTCTCAGGAGGAGTTATGATTCTAACCACCATGGATGGTGACGACCTTCCTCACCCCGTCAATGCGGACATAGTGAAAAGATACTACGCATAATCAAAGACCCGCTAGGTTGACTGGCCTAGGCAAAAATAAGGGCTTCCCGGCGAACCAAAAGGGTTCGGGCAAAAATAAGGGATGAAAATGAAAAAATTTGTACACCCGGCAAGTCGAAAACCTGAAAAGGCGGCTTGGGCAAAAATGGGTATCCCGATGGACTGAAAACCCGAAAGGGCGGTCCAGGTAAAAGTTAGGGATTAAAAGCGTAACACTATGTCTCATTGGATCACCTCGCATCCAGACTTCGGTATCGACCATCAAGCTCAGACGTCACTAATCAATCAAATTCATCTTTAACCAGTAGCAAATGATGAGATGCTCGAGGACATAAAGGCAATAGCAGAGTTGGAACCCAGTGGGATTGTTCAAATAGTTATTTTGTTTTCATTTCACAAATTGTATAAATTCTATTTATTCGGCGGCGTTCTCTTACTAGGACATCAGCCTCTTGTACAAAAAACGCCTATTTACAGGCCAAACTTCAAAATCAATACAAATTCATTTTCAGACAAATTTCAAACTATTTTTTCCTTTATCTGTTTTGTTTTGCAAAGAACGTCCAATGTAAATTTTTGATATATGCATTTGACATTAATTGCTGCTCATAAATATTTACATGCGAAACAAAGGACAAATTACGGGTGATATCAGAAGCAGGGGCAATAAGAATTGTCCGAACTGTCTAGTTGCTCTGTCCACCAAGGTACCAAGGTAGGTTCAGCTGAAGAATATGACCAAGATACCGTCACTCCCCGCAGAGTAAAACAATAATGGTAGATCTCCCAGCTGAGACTTGCAGCTATATACAAATCAGCAATACTCTCCCCAAGCAGAGTTAGTCTACCATCAGCCCTAAAAAGGCTTGGTATCCCCAGAAGGTCTTAATATTCCCCAGCGGAGTATAAGAATATTCTCCAATAAGTATCAGAGTATCCCCGACAGTCTTAATATTCCTCAACGGAGTATAAGAATGTTCCCTGATAGAATACAAGATACCCCCAGTGGAGTCAATTTTCCCAGCACGGTCTGAAAAAGCTTCCCCAACAGAGTTGAATCATCATCCCCAGTAGACTCTAAAAGTTTATCCCCAGCGGAGTACAAAATAAATCTCCCCAGCCAAATTCAGAGGGTTATCCCCACAAGATTCTAACAGGGTTATCCCCAACAAGTTGCAACTAAAAGATTATCCCCAACAAGTTTCAACTGAAAGATCATCCCCAACGAAGTTCTTTCCTTTTACAAACAGGACTTCAATCCTCAACAGATTCAATATCACCAGCAACGGTAATCCATCCCCAGCGGAGTTTATCAGCGGAATCCCCAGCGGAGTTTATCGTTAAAATCTTCAGCAAAATATCCTTTCCCCACAGAGTATTTCCCCTCAGAATAATCTCTTCATCAGTTTATTCCCCAACAGAGTTCTTTTTCTCCTGCAGGTTTATCCTCATAATCATCTTCGTTCACCATCCCCAGCGGAAATGAAGAATTCAACTCTATTCTCCAGCAGCTGCGGGATTTATTTTCCCCAGCTAAGACATTACATGTTCATACATCATGATACATGCATATACGCATCATACCATACAATCTCATTTATTTTGAGAACACCATATCCTGATACATATCATGCATTACATACAGCTAACCCTTCTATTTTAGGAAAGATACAATCAAAATTCAAGTTATGAAGCTCGGGTACGATCGGATAGTATCTTGATTTCTGCGGCATATTGTGAAGCTCAGATTGCGACCGAATGACCATATCAGGCTACGACAAAGCCTGGATTACGACCAGATAGTGACATCTCTCAAAAGCAAGCTATGAAGCCCGGAGAACGACCGGATAGTAGTTTATTCCCCAGTGAGCCGTGAAGCCCGAATTACGACCGGATAACAGCTCAGCAAGTTATTGTGAAGCCTGGATTACGACCAGAAAGCGATACAAAACCATGAAGCCTGGATTACGACCAGATAATGATAGAAGATGTTGTGAAGACTGGGTTACGACCAGATAGCAACCAAGAGTACTACGAAGCCTGTATTTCGACCAAATAGTGGTATGATACATCATGAAGCCTGGATTGCGACTAGATAAGCGTTAAGGGACACTGTGAAGCTTGGATTACGACCAGATAATAGTTTACCCAACCAGTTACTGCGAAGCCCGGATTCGACCGGATACTAGTAAACCCAACAGTCAGAAGGAAGCCCGGATGTGACCGGATAACCACTTGATTTGTTCTGAAGCCTGGATTACGACCAGATAGCGGTACAAGGCAATGTGAAGCTTGGATTCCGACCAAATAGATGTTTACATGGACAATTACTAAGAAGCCCGGAGTCGGCCGGATATTAGTGTGCCCTAAATTTAAGTTGAAGCTCGGAGGCGACCGGATAACCACTTGATTTGTTCTGAAGCCTGGATTTCGACCAGATAAGAAGTGAGGTATTGCAAAGCCTGGATTAAGACCGGATAGCAAGTTTAATCTCATCTCCCCAGTAAGTCACTGAAAAGCCTGGATTACAACCAGATAGCAGTCGGTCTTATCACTATGAAGCCTGGGTTACGACCAGATAGTAGTTCACTCTCACCTCTTCAACAGAGATGATTCCTCAGTAGAATAACGGATGACCGAAGCTCCTAAAATTCAACAGAGATGATTCCCTAGTAGAATAATGGACGACCTAAGCTCCTAAAGTTCTATTTCTCCTAAGACAAAGAATAGCATTCCCCAGCGGAATCTCCCTCAACAGCAGGTATACAAGCTCTCGCTAAGGAATCTCTTACGCGATCGACACTCCTTCGGATGGCATCGTTAAGCCCATATCCCATCATCAATCTCCAAATGGAATCTGTAAGCCCATTCCCGACATCACAATGCTAATACTACTTCATGCGAGTGCAAATTTCTGGGCACTCTAGTGTTCAATCATCTTCCACCTTCGGATTACGAAAGGCCCGAACTCCAATCTATATCCTCAGGTTTAAGAAGATTGAACAGGGGAAACTGTTGTACCCCAAAATTTGCCCTCCCATATTTCTCAAGACATGTCAAGAGTAATCTCCAAGTTGCTCAAGTTGGCTCAAGGGTTGGACAGTCAAATCACCTTCTAAGGCAGTCAATTCAAAATTAGGGTTTTGTATTGCATCAAGGTCCTCACATCCAAATGACCTTAATTGATCCCAAATGTACTAATATGTTCTTAAGTTCATCCATGTCAAATTTCAAGCCTTGCAGAGGAAGTTTGGTCAGTCAATTGCTCAAAAGGCCCAAAAATCGACTGTGCTAGGGCAAAAGTCAACTGTGTCCCAAATACAGTCAAACTTCAAGATTTTTTTGTCAACATTCTCATTTTGAAGTATAATTCATCATTTGATAAAGGTTTGATCATGATTCATCAAGGATTGCTCAAAAGTCATCAAGATTCAAAAGTTGCTAAATTAGGGTTTTGTAGGAAAAGTCAACTCAACTTTGACCAAGCATAACTTTCTCATACTTTATGATAAATGACCCATTCAAATCTCATTTTGAAGAGGATGCAATTTACCACAATCCATCTTCACACCCCAAGACCAAGAAATGCTCTCACAAAAAGTTACAAATTTGGACATTATAGGTCATTTTTGAAAGTCAACAAAAACACATTTTTTTCCAAAGCTTATAACTTTAGCATGGAAGATCAAAATGAGATGAGACCAAAACGGCTGGTTAGAGTACATCTCAAGATTTCTAAAAAGTCCAATAACACCTCCAAAAGTTCAAAATTGAAGAAGTTATGCATTGTTGAAGTTGGGCATTTTTCCAAAATGGCCAAAAGTCAACTATTCTCAAAACTCCAATTTTTCACAAAAGGGCCCACTTTTTTCCACTTGATATGGTCTTGTCATGCCACACACGTGTCCCATCTTTAATTTCATGGCCATTCATTTATTTTTCTATTTTATTTAATTTTTATTGATTTAATTCATTTTAAATCAATATTAAATCAAATAAAATCTAAAATTGATGTAATGAGATTCTTGTGGTCATTATAGGTCTTCATTGTCAAGATACATTAAACCAAATCTGAATCATGCCTTATGGTGCACAAAATATTTGATTTGAGCCATTTTTGGAAACTTGATAATGGTGATCAAAATCAAATCTCCAATATTCAATATTCATGGATTAAGGCCTAAATTTTAACCTAAACTGATTCCCTTATGTACACACAAGTGAGGCAGATCAAGAACACGCTGAAAGCATTGCAGAAACGGCCATACAAAGTTTGGAAAAAGTGTGAAAAAGTGGAGGATCAAAATCAACATTAGAGCTCGATTCAAAGCAAAAGCTTGACACTAATACCTTGCTGGAAATCCCCTGAAGCGATACCAATCAAAATCAAGCCTTCTCATCGCCTGAAACTCGCTGTAAGTGTCCACGAACCAAGCTCTGAACATGAAATCCAAATCTCTAATTCTTGCATCCTTTCATTGAAATCTTTGAATATTTGTGTTAGTCGTTTGATTTAGAACATTTTTGTAATACTCAATTTCATTCTCATGGCCTATACTGTAATGTACGAATATAGGGTTTTCTTGTTTTGTCTTTAGGCATTCTTGGCACAGGTACAATCAAGGCAAACCATGGCCATATTCGTGCTCAGGGAAGAGAGACGATCACATTGGTGCCCTTAGCTTGCGTTTACATGGCCTGGAAAGGATTTTTGAAACATCCTACGAACCTTCCTGCGGATAAAAATCCGCAGGTAAACGAACCAGGGATATTTGGAGAAGATGATAACATGGCTTAGCGTCATTGGCTTGTTCAAATTATTTGGCGCATTTTTTTTATTCCAGGCTTAGCGTTTTATTTTACATATAATAATCAGTGTCTATTCCAATAACAAATATGCAGCATAGTTGAGTTGGTGAGAGAGGCGTGGCAAAACCCCTTGGGACCTGGGTTCGAATCCCAGGTCCCCCAAAACTTTGTTGAATTTTGTTTTCAAGTAATCTCATGCAGCGTTCAAAGATTTGGTCCACCATACGCCTCAAGGATCCACCTACCAGATGGCTTGCAAATCAAATCCCATGATCCAGATTGAAGGTTCACCATGAACCCTAGTCAATGCACGCATAGCAAATTGGAAAGGTCAAAGCAGGCTGATTGAAATTGGGCCTGGATTTTGCTGATTCACCATCCAATTAAGCCCACACCCCCTTTGGTTATTTCTTTTCTTTTAGCATTTTTATTTATTTACTTAATTTATTTTTATTCTTAACCAAAATAATTATTATTTTTCTTAATAAAATCATAAAACCTAAAAAAAAAAAAAATTATAAATTAAAACTAATTTCATTTTTATTTTTTTTGTAAATAAATAATTTAATCAATTTAGTTTTGTTAATTAGGTATAATTTCAACATTTTTTTGCAATACTTTAAAATTAATTAGAATATTAGGTTTTAACAATTTTAATCATTTTATTTCCTTAAATATTCAAAAACCCCAAAAAAATATTTTCATTAATTAATTAATTTAATTATTAATTTAGACTTAATTTTTAATTCAAAAAATAACAAAAATATGCCTTCTTTCTTAAAAAAGGCTCAAAACCCTAAAAACACTCCGATTTAATTTTCTCGCATGCGTATTATTTTTTATCCATATTTCAATAATGTAATTGCTTCGGAAATGTAATAGTTTTTAAATTAGGATTTTATTTATTTATCGCTTTTGTTTACTTTCCGCAATTTAATTTTAAAGGGTTTGTTTTTGGCGATGTAAATACCCGATGCCTTGTAATAACTTAGATTTAATTTCCCACAATTTAATTTCCGCATGATATTAACTGCTAGATATTTGATAAATAGGCAATGCATGACAAGATTAATCTTTAAACTAAAATCAACAGTAGCTCACCATAACATGTATAAAGATAATATAACTGAAAAATAACACACTCGCACATGCCACTCTTAGGGTACACCTCACTTGGTTGCCTTCGAACGTGGTCATTGAGCATAGGAAGTTTTAGAGGTCGCCCTCTTGTCCAAAGATCATAGTTGCCTCGAAACGGTTGCCTTGGAAAAATGATCTAGGATATTAGGGTTACCGCTAAGGCGTCCTAACATTGCTTTAGTGACCACACGTCCCTTAATCGAATTGACTCGAAAACTCCAACGACGATGCTACCTACTCCTCAATAGTGGGATAGCATTGTCTAAAGGACATTAGCACAGTTTAATTTCTTTTTCGAGTAGGTAGATGGTTCTTAAGTACGTGCTCCTTTTAAAACAAAACAAAACTTTTCGCACTTACACTCTCTTCAAAACAAAAACTCTTTTCAAACCCACAAACACAAAGAAAAGCAAATTTTTGAAAACACAATGAGCAAGTACCTAAGAGCCCGTGGATAACCACAGATAGAAAGTGTGTTAACATCTTCCCTTTCTATAACCTACCTCCCGAACCCGAGAAACATCTCAAAAAGGAATTTTCTGTGCTTTTGTCATGTCCTTGTTGGATAAAATAAAAGACGGTGGCGACTCTTGCTTACCGCGACATTTTGCAAAAACAAACGCAAAACGCGAACCAGCATTCCAAAACAGCCAGTTCTATTCCCACTGATCACACCTTGGTTGACTTGAGACCATGATGGACGTGCATTCCTGACCACCAGATCTGGCCTGGGGCCATCTGGCGCTTCAAGATTTGAGGGAGTATGGTGCATGGCAATATATGAGATACGCTGGATCATCTGCAAGAAAATAATAGCAAATATACGGGGGACCTGGGATTCGAACCCAGGTCCCATTGGACTATGCACTAACGTGTTTACCAACTCAACCAACGCGCCTGATTGTTATAATGTTAGATAGAAATTAATATATTTGAAACAAATTCATATGCCTGAACAAAAAAATTAAAAGCGCGAATAATTTGAATGGACGTATGGGATGGGGACACGTCTCCGTCCCTGTCCTTGGAATTACACAGGAATTACCTGCGGATTCGTATCCGCAGCAAAAAACGTAGGTGGAACCTAAAACCAAATCCAGGCCATGAAAATCCAATCTAAAGCCATGGTCTTGTTCATCTCTCCCTCCTGAATTCATCCATGTCCATTATTTGCCTCAATTTTGCCTGAAACTCAAACGCCTAAAAACAAGAACCCAAAACCCTAGTTTCGGGTATGGTATTACAGGCCATGAAAACTCAATTGGTTAATGCGGAAAGTCTCTAAATGGACCGATTAGCATGATTGTGCAAAGATTTTAGCAAAAAGATGCAAGAATAAGAGGATGCATTTTCAACTGAAAGGTGAGTTTCAAAGAGACTTACAGTGCGATTGGGATGGTGTAATGGCCTGATTTTGATTGCTTTAGACTCAGTGGATGTCCAGCAAGAGGTCTACGTTGAGATTTGACCTTGAATCTGCCTCCAAGACTGATTTCGATTTCAAGCTTTTTTGACAAATTTCCAAGTTTGGTTTTCCAGATTGTGCATCCTCTTGGTCCTTGTTTTCATGTCTTTGTGTTATATATGTATAATGGAATCAATTAGGTCAAGTCTTGGGCTTTGAATCTTTGTGTATTGATGATTTAAGATTTGATATGATCCTCCATTACAAAGCTTCCAAAAATGTCCCAAATCCAATATTTTGTGCATGATATGGCTTGATACGAGTTTGATCCTATCCATGATGATAATTGAAAACTGTATCAATCAAAAATATCCTATTTCATCAATATTTGGATTTTATTTGGATTTAAATTGATTTAAAATGAATTAAATTAATAAAAATAAAATAAAATAGAAAAATCAATGAATGGACACAAGACTGAAGATAGGACACGTGTGTGGTGTGACAAGATCAAATCAAGTGGAAAAAAGTGGGCCCTTTTGACAAAATTTGAAGTTTTGGGGATAGTTGACTTTTGGTAATTTTGGAAAAATGCCCAACTTCAACAATACATAACTTCTTCAATTTTGAACTTTTGGAAGTGTTCTTGGACTTTTTAGAAACCTTGATATGTCCTATAACCAAACCTTTTGGTCTCTATCATTTTGATATTCCATGCTCAAGTTATAAGCTTTGGCAAAAAAGGTGTTTTTGTTGACTTTCAAAAATGACCTATAATGTCCAAATTTGTAACTTTTTGTGAGTGCATTTTTTGATCTTGGAGTGTGAAGATGGATTGTAGTAAATTGCATCTTCTTCAAAATGGGCTTTGGATGGGTCATTTCTCATAAAGTATGAGAAAGTTATGCTTGGTCAAATTTGAGTTGACTTTTCCTGCAAAACCCTAATTTAGCAACTTTTGAGTCTTGATGAATTTTGAGCAATCCTTGATGAATCATGATCAACCCTTGATCAAATGATGAATTATCCTTCAAAATGAGAATGTTGACAGAAAATCTTGAGGTTTGACTATTTGTAGGTCACAGTTGACTTTTGTCCTAGCACAGTCGATTTTTAGACCTCTTGAGCAATTGACTGACCAAACTTCTTCTGCAAGGCTTGAAATTTGACATGGATGATCCTGAGAACATATTAAGGCATTGGGAAGCACTTGAGGTCATTTTGATGCAAGGACCTTGATGCAACCCAAAACCCCAGTTTGAGTTTGACTGCCTTAGGAGATGATTTGACTGTCCAACTCTTGGGCAAACTTGAGCAACTTGGAGACTATTCTTCCAATGTCTTGAGAAATATGAGAGGGAAAATTTTGGGGTAAAACAGGATGATAACGATCCAGAGGCATACATCGACCCTATAGATGTCGAAGAAGGCGAAATTGATTTAGCTGAATTAAAACAAGGACCACCATATTCTTCTAAATTATTGGTGCCATCAAATGGGAAAAATCTTGTAGAACCTGAGAAAAGCAGTGATAAATTTCCTAAGAAAACTTATAGCTTTGACATATCTAAGTGTGACGAAATATTCGATCTATTAGTTAAAGATGGACAAATGATAGTGCCCCCAGGGGCTAAATTGCCTCCTCCAGAACAGAGAAAGAAAAGAGGTTTTTGTAAATACCATAATTTTTTGGGACATAAAACCTCACAATGTTTCCTTTTCAGGGATCTCGTTCAACATGCACTGAAGGAAGGAAGGCTGAAATTTGCTGATAAACCAGCAATGAAAATCGACACAAACCCACTGTAAGGAGAGGCTTATTATGCCGAACCAGTTGGCATTCATATGGTGGAAGTGTCTGAAGATTTCATCGCAAAACCCATCTTCGGAAGTTTCACTGGGAACATCTCCAGGAAAACTATTGAAGGGGTGAGAAAGGCCACTGAAGGCCTGGATTCGAAAAAGGAAGTTGGCCAAGCGTCAAACAAGAAGGCTGCTGGTAGCCTAAAACTGATCCAACGGGTTGCTGAAGAGCAAAACAAAATCAAAGGATTTGCTGAAAACTCCAGCAAAAGAACCACCACAGGTTCTTATTTGGCTGCTGCAAAGGGTTCGACAGAGGACTTGGAGGCTAAAATGCAGAAGATGAACCTGGCTGCCAAAAGCAACATGCAGGTTAACATGGTCGAAGTCTCTGGAGCCAAAGTTTCAGAAGAAACCCTTCGACAAGAAGAAGTAAACAAAACTGCATTCCCAAAGGAGGATGAAGATTTGGCAGAATTTTTGCATAGATGCCAAAAGAAGAAATCGGAAGTAATGTTATGCCCTAGATGTAGCTCTATTTTCTATAAGAAAGTCGCTGAACACATACAAGTGATGCGGGCTGTAAAAGCAAAACAGGGCACCAATGCCCAACAAAGAATGGGTCAAGAAATTCGATTTGACCCTAGAAGGGGACATCAACAAAGACCCATGAATCAGGAAAGGAGGCCACCAACTTTTAGGCCTCCAACTAATGTGCCTACTGATACTTGGCTGAATACCATGTGAAGGAAACGGCCAAATGAAGAAAGGTGGCAGACATTTGACGTACCAAGAGGTTCTTCTCTAGATTACAGAAAGGAGTACCATGCTTCTGCGTCGAACAAAATGACCCATGTGTCGAGCAATTATAAAGGAAAGAATCCTATGTCTCATTCACAGTGGAGAAGGTTTCAAAGACGGCGAAAGGCTGAGAAAGAGGCAGCTGGACCTCATCCAGAAGTTAGCACTAATGTGCAGAAAAGACAGAGGAAGCCTCTGGAGAGAAATCTTGTACCCTGGGCGGAAGAGTGTGGGTCGAACGATGAAGATGACTCCGACTCTAGTGACATTTTATACATCATGGTTAACGTCATATTTGTGCTGCCCAAAGAATATAACCGTGAGGTCGAAGTCGAAGAGACTGACCTAATGGTTGAACAAGAATTGGCTAGACACAAGCCAATATATTATTATATAATGAACAATGGATGCATGGAAGAACAAAACGCATTCTTTGAACCACCAACAGAGGCAATGAAGAGCCATCTGAAACCACTGTTCATTAGAGCAAAGGTTGGAGAGGTAACCATAAACAAAATTCTGGTTGATTGTGGGGCAACCATCAATATCATACCACAATTCATGCTGGAAAAGTTAGGCAAAGGAGATGCTGACATAAAGCTACACAACATGGTCTTATGCAACTATGAAGGGGGCATTGGCACCACAATGGGTGTTATTCAGCTAGACCTCAAAGTGGGCTCAATCCTTCGACCCACCATGTTCATGGTTATTTCAGCAAAGCCCAACTACAATCTACTCCTTGGTCGAGAGTGGATACATGGCATTGGAGCAGTGCCATCTTTGATGCACCAAAGGGTCATAATATGGCGCCCCGACGGCATTGTGGAGAACATTGAAGCAGACCAGAGTTATTACTTGGGTGAAATAAACAGTGTCAGAAAGAATGATTTCGATAGGAATTTGGCTCACATAGGGCCTTGTAACCCACTTGAGTTTGATTTAACTCCAACTCCTAATGCATTCTTCTCCCTATACCTACACTCTGATCACGGTTTTCAGTGGGATAGAGAAGACTTATCCAACATAGATTTTGGAGGAGTCAGTGATATACGGCTAACAGGCTGGGGCAGCGAGTTTGATGATGATGACTGGGCCATCAACTCTCCAAAAGATTTCGGCATATGTGGCTGAAAACAGAATAATAGCGGCCTTTGAGTCTGAAGTTAAATATGTGGTTTCCAGAGCCAATGAACAAGTCCTTTCGAAGACTGGGCCTGGGGAAGATTTCGACCCAGAGCCTCCCGACATAGGGATGAAAGACTTTCTAGACCAGAGGTTAGACGCCATCTATGACGACGAACCTCTTGGTTTCGAGAAGGACCCGGTGGCGAACAATGTCAGAATGCTGGCGCAAGATCCTCTGGAAGAGGTAAATCTAAGTGAAGGTCCTGTGAACAAGCCCACATACATAAGCACAAAAATGGATCCAGAACTTAAGGTCGAAATGATCAAACTACTAAAAGAGTTCAGGGACTGCTTTGCGTGGGACTATAACAAGATGCCTGGTCTCGATAGAGGATTGGTCGAACTACAGTTACCAATAAAGCCTGGAAAGAAACCCGTTAAGCAGACTCCAAGATGGTTTGCACCAGAGATTTTATCAAAAATTAAAACGGAGGTCGAAAGGCTGCTGAGATGCAAGTTTATAAGAACGACCAGGTACGCCGAATGGATTGCAAATATTGTACCTGTTATAAAGAAAAACGGTACCTTAAGGGTGTGCATCGATTTCAGAGATCTAAATGTTGCAACACCCAAAGATGAATATCCAATGCCAGTGGCGGAAATGCTTGTGGATTCTGCCGCTGGTTTCGAGTACATGAGTATGCTGGATGGCTACTCTGGATACAATCAAATCTTCATAGCTGAAGAAGATGTGTCGAAAACGGAATTTTGTTGCCCTGAGGCTTTAGGCACCTATGAATGGGTAGTGATGCCTTTTGGCCTAAAGAATGCAGGGGCAACGTACCAAAGAGCCATGAATTCGATCTTCCATGACTTTATTGACACTTTCATGCAAATTTATATTGATGATATTGTTGTCAAATCTGTTTCAGGAAAGGCTCATATGGATCATCTTCGACAATCCTTTGAGAGGATGAGACACTACGGCCTGAAGATGAATCCTCTGAAGTGTGCTTTTGGTGTAAAAGCAGGAGATTTCTTAGGTTTTGTGGTCCACAAGAAAGGAATTGAGATAAACCAAAATAAGACCAAAGCTATCTTACAAGCCAAAGCACCAACTAACAAAAAGGAATTGCAATCCTTACTCGGGAAGATAAATTTCCTAAGGAGATTTATATCCAACCTTAGTGGGAAAACGCAAGCCTTTTCGCCATTACTTCGACTCAACAAAGGAGGATTTGAATGGAGGGAGGAACACCAAGAGGCCTTCGACAAAATCAAAGAGTACCTCATTAAACCACCTATTCTAGTGCCTCCTTGTCGAAGTAGAAGTATGAGACTGTACATAGCTGCGTCTGATAAGACTTTAGGGAGCATGCTGGCTCAGGAGGATGAACATGGTGTCGAAAGGCCCATATACTACCTCAGTAAAGTTTTAAATGATGCAGAAACTAGATATAACGAAGTTGAAAAACTATGTTTATGTCTATATTTTTCATGTACAAAACTTAAGCAATATATAAAGCATGTTAATGTTTATGTTTCGTCTCATTTTGACGTTTTCAAGTATATGTTATCGAAACCCATTTTGCATAGTAGAATTGGCAAATGGGCACTTGCATTAACTGAATATTAATTAACTTTTATGCCTCTCAAGGCTATGAAAGGCCAAGTGGTCACAGATTTTATAGTTGACCACTCCATACAAGAAAGATCACTAAATTATTTGGAGATCGAACCATGGAAACTTTACTTTGATGGTTCTAGTTATAAAGATGGAGTCGGAGTCGGAGTCCTTATTATTTCTCCAAATAAAATTCCAACAACATTTAAGTACAAAATAGATGGGGATTGCTCCAATAATGAGGCTGAATACGAAGCATTAATCGTAGGCCTTGAAATCTTGTTGAAATTGGGGGCAACTTAAGTCAAAATAATGGGGGACTCAGAGTTAGTCCTAAAACAACTTACGAAGGAATACAAATGCATAAGAGAAAACCTTATCATGTATTTCGTAATAGCCAGACGGTTGTTAAAAAACTTCGAAGCAGTTAGCATTCGACACATACCCAGGTTGGAAAATCAAGCAGCCAACAACTTGGCGCAAATTGCTTTTGGGTATAAAGTTTCGGAAGATAGGCTGCAACAAGCAATCGAAATCAGAGGAAGAATAACTGCTACTAAGTTATCTCCATCGGATTTAAGGACCACAACATTAGGATACACTGATCATGAAAATTTCGATATTTCGTTCATAGACAATCTAACATAGCAAGATTGGAGAAAGCCTGTAGTGGATTATTTAAAAAATCCAGCAGCTTCGACAGAACGGAAGATAAAGTACAGAGCACTGAGTTATGTGTTGATGGGAAATGAATTATTTAAGAAAACACCAGAAGGTGTACTTTTGAAATGCTTAAGTGAAACAGAAGCATATGTGGCTCTTTCCACCACACACGTTGGGGCATGTGGAGCACACCAAGTAGGCCAAAAAATGAAATGGTTATTGTTTCGACAAGACTTATATTGGCCCACTATGTTAAAGGATTGTGTTGAATTTGCCAAAGGATTCCAAGAATGCCAAAAACATACAGGCATTCAACATGTGCCATCAAATGAACTTCACTCGATTGTGAAACCTTGGCCTTTTAGAGGATGGGCTTTGAATCTCATTGGAGAAATTCGACCAGCATCTTCTAAAAGTCAGAAGTATATATTGGTGGGCATTGATTATTTTACTAAGTGGATCGAAGCGATTCCTTTAGTCAATGTAGACCAGGAGAATGTCATTGAATTCATTTAAAGGTGCATCATATACAGATTTGGAATCCCTGAAACAATAAATACAGACTAAGGGTCAGTCTTTACTGGTCGAAAAATGCAAGATTTCGCTGCAGAAATGGGATTTAAACTATTAACGTCTACGCCTTATTATGCACAAGCTAATGGCCAGGTCGAAGCAGCAAACAAAGTAGTGATCAGTTTAATAAAGAAACATGTGGGAAAGAAACCCAGAAACTGGCACAAGACACTAGATCAAGTCCTGTAGGCATGTCGAACTTGTCCAAAAGAAGCCACAGGGACAACACCATTTCGCCTAACCTATGGTCATGTTGCAGTGTTACCAGTGGAAATCCACTTACAGGCGACAAGGATTCAAATACATCACGAGATCCCTTCTGAATTCTATTGGAACATGATGTTGGATGAACTAGTAGACTTAGACGAAGAAAGGTTGAAAGCTTTGGATCTTTTGAGACTACAGAAGAAACGAGTCGAGAAATCCTACAATTGAAGGGTAAAGTCCAAGACGTTTCAGCCTGAAGATCTAGTTTGGAAAGTAATACTCCCAATGGATCGAAAAGACAGAAGCTTGAGAAAATGGTCCCCCATGTGGGAAGGACCTTTTAAGATTGTGCAAGCTTTCTCAGGCGGAGCCTATGAGATCGAAGAGTTAAGCGAAGATCAAAGACTCTTGAAGGTAAATGGTAAATACTTGAAAACGTATAGACCTATGCTTCAAGAGATAAAAATAAATAATATATAATCACTAATTATAAAGAATGCCAAAATGGAAACTTAAAATTTTTTCATTAAAGATGCCAAAATGGCTCTGAGATTGTTACAGAAAGTGATTACATAATGGAGAGAAACAAGATTTAGAAGGGGAGATTAGCTTTAATCTAGAGATACTTGATTCTTTGCAATTCTAGCCTTCGATCACATAGAGCTTTCGATTGGTGAAGGGTTTCGAGCTTAGCATCCAGAGATTGAGCTCGATCGGCATGTCTTAACCCTTCAGCCAATTCTTCTTGGCTTTCTGACTCATTGTTCACAGCAATAAGCTCCTCTTTCTTTTTGTTGTTGGCAGCGATTTTGGCTTCCAACTCTGCAATATGTGCCCTCAATTGAACATTGTTTTGATCAATCTCCTCGACCGCCTTTTGCCTAACCTCCTGAGCCTTCGACAAGTCCTTTACTCTAGAAGCAGATTCAATAGCAGCATGCCAAGCAGCATCCACTTGACCATTGGCTTCCTCAATCTCACGATTAAGGACTCTCTGACGGTTGTAATCTGCTGATACCGGGTCGATAATGGAGAGTAAATCCAAGATTACACTGGCTACATTTGGAGGAGCGACGAGAAGATCGACAGCTTTCAAGAGAGTCTTCAAAAAAGAAGGAGCTATTGGTTCCCCCTCTAAAGTTAACATCAAATCCATTTTTAAGATTTGTGCTTTAACTTTTTGAAGAGCCTCGTCGAGAGGGTAAGTCAAAGTAGATCTTCCAGATGCAGTCGAGGTGCTGCGATCAGAGGAACTCTCTCGACCCTCTAAAATTGTAGTCAGATAACCTAACGAATTATGTTATTTCAGTAAGGCCAAATCCTCCTTGGTTCTGGATCCCGTCAAAGGGATAATTTCGTTGGCTGTAATAACCACGTTGGCCACTTGACTTGGAACTGTTTCAGTACCTGGAGGATTTTGGTTTCCTTCAGCAACAACTTCTTCACCCTCAGCTTCTGGGATCTCTACATTTTCCCTCTCTGTTTCAGTTTCGACGCCATGGATACCTTCCTACTCAGTCTCTCGCATTTCGACCAGCGAAATCCTAATCTCCTCTTAGTTTCCTGCATCTTCTTCTTCATCAGCCTCTTATATGATTTCATGTTGGGGTTCAGAGGTCTGATTTACTTCGTCAGCTGAACTCATAAAAGAGTCTTTTGCTGAAAAGGGCCTATAAGTAGGATCCCCTTCGTTATTCAAGAGAGTGACCGAATCCTCGACATGAGTAGGAATTCGTGTGGAAGTGCCAGCAGTGTCCTAGAAAATAGAACGAATTTGTTTCTTTTAGAATCCTCACAAAGCAAAAGAAAATGGAGGAATAAATAATAAGCAGTCAAAGTAAATACCTGGACTGGGATTTCAGCACCAGGACTAGAGTTGTCACTTTCGCTGGGATTGTTTAACCTAGCGATTACCTCCTGTTCAGTAGGTTCATTGATGATTACAGGAGGAAGCCTCCCAGCTGTAGTTTTAATCCTGATTTTTGGACGGGGTTCGACGGCAGGAGCTGGTTTTTTCAATCTTCGTCTCTGCAAAGGAACAGGAGGGGACTCCTCTTCTTCTTCATCGCTAGAGATTTGGATCTCTTGAACCTTCCGTTTTTTAGGCGTAGGTTTCTGAATACCCAGGAAATCAAGTCGAGAGGATCAATACCTATGTCAAATAAAACTAAGGGTAAGAAGGAAAGGTAAATACCTTAGGAGAGGGGTTGACAGCAGAATCTCCCCCTTTTGTACTCTCAGCGGTTTTCTTCGAGGTGACCCTCTTGACAGCTAAACAGAAGGCAAAATAGCTATAGTTAATTAAGTGTCAAAAAACAAATCTAAGACGAAGAGATGGAAAAAGGATACCTTTCTTGACTCTGTCGAGAACCAGCTTGAACGCCTCACGTAGATGATGGGCGAAGTCCTTCTCAATGAAGAACTCTTCGTCATAGTACTGTTTTTACCACGCCTCGAATGTGACGAAACTCAGAAAATGAAGGTTAAAGTCGAACAGGGTCAGTATAGTTCGACCAGAATACCTACCAATATGCTTGATAGCGGCATCTTCTGAGTAGTCTGCATTATAAAAAAGCAGCAGCTTCTCTCGGGGATAAATAGGTGAAGGGAGTGATTGAGCAATACCAAATTATCGAGAGACAATATTTGGTTGGTAAGCAATTAAGCTTAATTGGTTTTTTGAGCTCTTGAATCTTAAGGGCATGATCCTGGGGCGCAGAAACGATTCCCACATGCTCACGAACTCATCAGTCACGTCATCCTCTACATCCGAAGGGTATGGTCTGGTGAACCATTTCGGGCCAACTTTTCGACTGGCAAAGGGAGCCATAGTCGAAACAAAGCTCTTTCGCTCTGCAAACATCATTACGAAGCTTATAAAGGCCTTTTGAAACGGTTGGTCTTCATCAGTAGGAGTTAGCAATGCAAGCCTGGTGCCTTCGACTCTCCTATTCAAGATTTCAGGAGCTTCTTCGTTAATCTTGTTCTTTTGGGGGAGGAAAGATTCGAAGGTGGCGTTAAGCCACAGTTGCAGAAGCCAAAAGGGACCGGATAGCAGCAAGCTTCCCCTGTCTCCTAGAACCTTAAGTTGAGTCACACCATTACTGATGAACTCATATAAGTTGGACAGAATCAATTCGGCCAAGCAAAGAGGGTATTTGTAATGGAGTTGCGTTGCAAGCGTCAACATCTTTTTTGTCACCTGCAATGATTTAGTACAGAAAACAAAACGAGACAGCCACATGGCCAAGAAGGCTATGTGCTCCACCTCTGATACGGTACTTGAGGCTTTGTCATGAAAATGGTTTATGAAGGTGGTGTAAGTGGGTTTTGTAGCAGCAAACCCAATGGGATCCTCAGACAAGTCTTCAGGGTCGAAATAGTCACCAGTGGGTTGAAGACCAGTGATGGCAGCTATGTCGAATAAAGTGGGGGTCATCATCCCATAAGGAAGATGAAAAGTGAAATGTGCGCTATCCCAAAAGTATAATGAAGATATCATCATAAGAGGACAGTAAGGCAATCCTGTCTTCGACAGCATCACTAAGTCATATATGCCCATCTCCTTCCAGACAGAAGCTTGCACCCTCTCCATTTTATTCAACCAGTCGGAGTATTCAGAAGAGAGGTTAGGGCTTGATCGAAAGATTCGATTCCCTTTGTTCATGAACTGGAGGTTGATATCATCTGTAGTTTGAGGATGTTGATGGTTAGCCGGTGTAGCGTCTTCAGGGTCCGCCCTAGGTTTTTTCGCGTAACCTATGGGTCTAAGCCTTGGGTGAGTTGGAAAGAAGGCACGGTTTTTCAAGGGGTTTTCGACGCATGAAGCCAACGGGCTAGATATAGCGTACATTTTTTCATCGTATCTCATGGGAATGAGGAGCTGAGAATCATATTCGTCTCGCCATTCTTTTGTCATAGGTTCAGCAATGTACCTGTTAGTCGAGGAAGAAGGAGGGTTGGTGGAAAAGATCTCTGGTGGTTTCTGGACATCATTAGCGTTTTTTGGTTGAGGATTGTTTGGTTCATTTGAGAGGAAAGCCATTGTTGAGGTGTTGAGAGAAAAAAACGAAGTAGACAGTACAATGTTGTAAGAAAGCAAGGGTTTGGAAATGCCGAAAGTGGTAAAAGTTCCCAATAGAAAGGCTTGGGAGTATTTATAACCTTCAGGAGAAGGAGATGTCTCGTCAAGGGCATTTAATGTTTCGCAGGTAGTGGGGCACGTGGCAAGGAATGAAACGGTTACGTGTAGGCATTGGGAAACGTTGGGACATGCTTGCCTAGATTATAGGAATATGGTCATCATGACAAGCATGGTAACGACAGTTTTGAATAGACATCTTGGAGAAAAAGTAATGATGGTTTTTACCAAGTATAGCAGTTGTTAGAAGGCGAAAAGCACACGTCAAGACTTGGTAGACAACTGGGAAGACAGGTGTCGAATGGGAAGTTCAAAGAATGGCTATTTCTTTGAGCGTCGAAATAGACATTCTTGGGGGGCAGTTTGTTGGCTCCCAAATTCGACACTTACTGTATTTGGTCTTTTGGACCAAACAACTGGAATGAACTAAACCAGGAGGTATGATTCGACACATGAGATAACTTAGGAAAAAGGATCTAAGTTATGATAAGAATCTTTGACCAAGGGCTCATTCAACTGAAGCAGATTTATGTTGCTCGACTGAAGGAAAGTGTTCACGCTTTGGCATATGGGACGAAGACCATTTGAAATTTGAATTATTGAAGGGAAAGGTAGTTTTCATCAACGTCTAAAGAGAGGCAACGTGGCAAAAATCTATGGGTCGAGAAGCATGCAGAAGACACTTGTCTTCATCCTAGCGCAGAATGTCCCCTCGACGGTTACCTACTTTTAGTATAAATTAAGAAGCTTGTGTAATTTTTAAGTGTGTTCAACCTATTGTACTAAATCACTCAAATATTATCCAAGTAACTACTGCGTGAGAAAGGATAAAGTTGAGCAATGTACGTTGGAAACACCTTTTTTCCTTATTAAAAGTCTTTTTACATTACTTCATCATTGTGATCGGTGGAAATAGAACTGACTGTTTAAAGCTGGTTCGCGAAATGTCACGGTAAGCAAGAGTCGCCACCGTATTTTATGTTCTCCAATATGGAAAGGACAAAAGCACAGCAAAATTCCTTCTTTGAGATGTCTCTCGGTTCGAGAGGTAGATTTATAGAAAGGGAAGGTGTTAGCACCCTTTCTATCCATGGTTATCCATGGGCTCTTAGGTACTTGCTCACTATGTTTTCAAAAATTGTTTGCTTTTCAAGTGTGTGTGGGTTTTGGAAAAAAAGTTTTGTTTGAAAATTTTCTAAGTAACTCTTGTATCTGTCCTCAAGAGTGTATGAAAAATTTGTTTGAAAACTTTTGAAAGTGTCAGTGTGAAAAGTTTGTTTGTTTTTGAAAAGAGCAAGTACCCGTGAGATCTACCTACTCTAAGGAATTAGGTTGTGTAAGAGTCCTTTAGATAGTGCTATTCCACCATTGAGAGGTAGGTAGCACCATCGTTGGAGGTATTCGGGTCAATTCGATTTTTAGGGACAGTGTGGTCACCGAAGCAATAGTAGGACACCTTAGAAGTAACCCTAATGTCCTAGATCCTTTTTTATCCGAGGCAACCATTTCGAGGCAACTGGATCTTAGACAGGAGGGCGACCTCTAAAACACCCTATACTTGACGACCACGTTCGAGGCAACCAGTGAGGCGTACCCTAGGAGTGGCATGTGTGTGATTGGTGGAAATAGAACTGACTGTTTTAAAGCTGTTTCGCGAAATGTCGCGGTAAGCAAGAGTCGCCACCGTCTTTTATTTTCTCCAACATGGACAGGACAAAAGCACAGCAAAATTCCTTATGAGATTGTCTCTCGGTTCGGGAGGTAGATTTATAGAAAGGGAAGGTGTTAGCACCCTTTCTATCCATGGTTATCCATGGGCTCTTAGATACTTGCTCTTTATGTTTTCAAAATGTTTGCTTTTCAATTGTGAGTGGGTTTGAAAAAAGTTTCATTGAAAGATTTCTGAATAACTCTTGTATCTGTCCTCAAGAGTGTTTGAAAAATTGTTTTGAAAGCTTTTTGAAAGTGTCGGTGTGAAAAGGTTTTTGATTTGTTTTTGAATAGAGCAAGTATCCATGAGTCATCTACCTACCCTAAGGAATTAAGCTGTGTAGAAGTCCTTAAGGTAATGCCATCCCACCATTGAGAGGTAGGTAGCACCACCGTTGGAGGTGTTCGGGTCAATTCGAGTGTTAGGGACAGTGTGGTCACCGAAGCAACAGTTAGGACACCTTAGAAGCTACCCTTATGTCCTTGATCCTTTTTTAATCTGAGGCAAACCGTTTCGAGGAAACTATTTCGAGGCAACTGTTTCGAGGCAACTGGATCATGGACATAAGGACTTACTAAAACGTCCTATACTTGACGACCACGTTTCGAAGGCAACAAGTGAGGCGTACCCTAGAAGTGGTGTGTGTATTTGTGTGTTGTTTTCATGTTAAGTTTATCTTTGATCATGGCATGGTGAGCTACGTTTGTTTTTAATTAGCATACATTCTTTCATACAAAGTTAGAATTTAAGAGTGCAGAAAATTAAAAGACGGAAAGATAAAGGCTACGCTATTACAAGACGCGGGTCTATACATTGCCAAAATACAAAGACTCGTTTTTGATAAAAGATGCGGAAAGTAAATAAAAGCGATAAACCTAATTACTATTACATCCTTGAGCAGTTACATAATATTCAAAAGAAAATAATGCGCGAAATAGAAATTGAAATTGAACGTCTGAGGGTTTTGACCCTTTGCTTGAAATTAAATTAAATTAAAGCCTAATTATATTTAATTAAAGAAAAGAAATTGTTTTTTTTTTGTGTTTTTGGTATTTATGAAAATAAAGAAAATTAAAATCAAGATGAAACCCTAATTCTATATATTTTAATTATTAATGAAAATATTAAAGTTAACCTAATTTACTAGTTAATTAATTTAATTGTTTATTTACAAAAATAATAGTTAATAATGATAATAAATAATGAGGAAAAAGATAAAATGTCAAAAAACCTAATTCTAGATTTTTTTTATTTATTAAGAAAAAGATTAAAGTTTAAAACCTAAATTAACTAAATTAATTGTTAGTCATTTATTTACAAAAATGTTAGTGGTGAAATTAACAATAATTAAATATAAAACATTTTTTTGGTTTCTGATTTTTTTATTATTTCATGGTGAAAAACAATTAAAACATTTAAAGAAATTAGAAAAGAAAATCAAATAAAATTAATAAAATATGCAAACCAAAGGGGGTATCAGGCCCAGAATGGAGATAAGCTGGAGTAATTCAGGCCCACTGACACAAAGGCCTCGTTTGACTTTCCAGATTGTATGCATGATGGTTGACTGGAGTGTACCATGGAATTCGTTCAGTGGCCCTTGGATCAATCATCATGAGCGCGTGGCAGGCCTAAGCGTGAGTGCGTATGGTAGGGTGTTGGAGAAGCGTTGCGTGTGAATACGTTAGGACAAAAATCATGAAATATGTGGGGGGACCTGGGAATCGAACCCAGGTCCCAATGCCTGCAGTACACGTCCTCAACCACCAGGCCATTTGGGTTTGTTTGTAAATATAATAGACAACAATCATTATGTAAGAAAACAAATGTTAGTGGTATAACACAAAAAAACGCGCCAGATTTTAAATGCTCCAGTCACCATATGCCACGCGTGCTTCATCTTCGTTTGCCTGCAATTATATGAAACAAGTAGCGGGAGTTTTAAACCCCCACAAACTGAAACTTGTGAAAATAGCGATTAGAAGAGGAGGAAATATAAAAAGGGCGCGAGGGTATCATTTGATTTGTCTTGAGCTTCTGAATTCAGCTGTATAGGTTTAAATGTCTAATTTTCCTCTACATGAAAGCCCTATTTTGAAGCTTTGGAAAACCTAATTTTCGTCCATGGCAGATCTTGATACAAGCAGTTTTAATACAATTAAACTATACCAAAAGTTTCAGGGAGATGTCAGTAATACAAATCAATGATCAAAACATAGCAATGATGCATGGAAATTAAAATTCGATTATGGAAATATTTATGAAAAGTGTGAATCTGTTCTACCGTTTCTTTGAGTGTGAGGATCTGTTCTTGATGCCAATAGCTTCCTAGCAATGTCAGTAGTGCAATGGAAAAGATTTCAAGCCTTGAATCATACTGCAAGTGTGATTTCAGTTTTCAAGTTTTTGTTGAAAAGTTGCAAATTGGTTGTCAGCTTGCAGCAGCTTTTTCGTGTATTTTTGAATTAGGTCAGGTCTTGCATAAGTATGTGAAGCAAATTAGGTCAAAAACAAGCCCATGGATCCATGAATTTATGATTTGGATATTTGATTTTCAATTATGTAAATTTCAATCTTTTGCCATGAAAACCTTGCCAATTATGGAAGATTTTGTCCCCTTGAGTGATGCACGAAATCCTTAGCATGTGTGGAGTATATTTGCTGCATAAAAAGATTTGAAAACCATTATTTGATATTTTTCTACAATTAAAACTAATTAAATGAATTAATAAGAATAAAAATTCAATTAATTAATTAAAAATAAGAAAATAAATCCTTTTAAGCTCAATGGGTCGTGCATAGGCTTTGGGTAATGATTCAATGAAGAATTTGAGGCCCATTAGCAATTTTGAAGTGTTTTAGGCAAAGTTGACTTTTGAAAATTCCCAAAAATTTCCCAACTTCTCCAATGCATATCTTGCTCAATTTTGAAGCTATGATCATGTTCTTGGACATTTTGGAAAGGTCTTGAAGTCCTCTAACCAATGCCTTTGGTCCCATGTCATTTTTATTTACCAATCTCAAGTTATGGTCTTTGACTTAAAGTGCCTTTTTGTTGACTTTTGAAAATGACCTATAATGTTGAAATTGATAACTTTTTGTGAGAGCATTTATTGGACTTGGAATGTGAAGATGAGTTGTAGGAAATGTCATTCTCTTCAAAATGAGCTTTGGATGGGATTTTTCTGATAAACCATGAAGAAGTTATGCCTTGGTCATTTGCAGTTGACTTTTCAACTGTCCAAAAATAGAAACTTTTGCATCTTGAGACTTTTTGAGCCATGCTTTGAGAATCATGATCAAGAATTGATCAAATGATGATTGTGGCTTCAAAATAAGATGTTGACCAAAAATTTTGACTTTTGACTGTCAAATGACCATTTTGCCCCTGTAGTTGACTGTGGAGCAATTAGGGTTTTTGACTGTGCAATTTGATGCTGTGAGTCTTGAAACTTGACTTATGGATGCTTGACAATGTATATGGGCACATGGGACTTGATTGGACCCTTGGAAACCTCAATTTCTTTGCAAGAACCAAAACCCTAATTTTGACTGTGTTAGGAGGCAATTGGACTGTGCAACCCTTGAGAGATTTTGAATCATCTGGAGATTGATCTTGGCAAATCTTGAAGAATATGGGAGGGCAAATTTTGGGGTACAACAGTTGCCCCTGTTCAATCTTCTTAGACCTGAGGATGTAGATTGGCTGGCGTGCCTTTCGTGATCCGAAGGTGGAAGATGATTGAACACTAAAGTGCCCAGAAATTTGCACTCACATAGTAGAGTGTTGGCAGCGTGATGTAGGGAATGGGCTTATAGATGCCATTTGGAGGAATGATGGATAGGAGGATGGGCTTATAGATGCCATCTGGAGATGCGACAGAACCTTGTCGGGAATGGTCTTATAGATGCCATTTGGAACTGTTGGTAGGTGGATGGGCTTATAGATGCCATCTGGAGGTTATCTGTTGAATTGTAATTTTTGTGAGTTGAAAGAGGGAACCGGTGTAGGGTTTCCTGATGATGAGCTCGTGTAAAACTGCATCTTTGAAAGAGGAAACCTGTGTAGGGTTGATTGACGATGAGTCCGTGTAAAACTGCATCTTTGAAAGAGGAAACTTGTGTAGGGTTGATTGACGATGAGTTCGTGTAAAACTGCATCTTAAAGGGAGAAGGAACCTGTGTAGGGTTACTTTGATGACGAGTCCGTGTAAAACCGCATCTAGAGCTGAGAAGGAAACCTGTGTAGGGTTTACTGACGACGAGTCCGTGTAAAACTACGCATGGAGTTTGAGGAGGGAACCTGTGTGGGGTTACTTTGATGATGAGCCCGTGTAAAACTGCATCCTGGAAGAAGTAAAACCTGGGTAGGGTTTCTGATGACGAGTCCGTGTAAAACTGCATCTTTGGAAAGAGAGAACCTGTGTAGGGTTTCTTTGACGACGAGCCCGGGTAAAACTACGTCCGGAGAGAGAGAACCTGTGTAGGGTTTCTTTGGGATAAGTTCGTGTAAAACTTCTGGAGAAACCGGGGTAAGGTTACTTCGGGATAAATCCATGTAAGACTTCTTGATGAACTGGGGTAAGGTCATCTTGAGATAAGTCCGTGTAAGACTTCTTCTGAAATAAAAGGAACCGGTGTAGGGTTACTTTGGTGATAAGTCCGTGTAAGACTTCTTCTGAAATAAAAGGAACCGGTGTAGGGTTACTTTGGTGATAAGTCCGTGTAAGACTTCTTCTGAAAATTGAGAAGGAACCGGTGTAGGGTTGCCTGATGATGAGTTCGTGTAAAACTACATCTGAGGTTGAGAAGGAACCTGTGTAGGGTTGCCTGTTGATGAGCCCGTGTAAGACTTCTTTTGAAAGAAAAGGAACCGGTGTAGGGTTGCCCGAGGATGATCAAGTAGATAATTGTCCTGTTTGGTTTCGGATATTAACCCACGATCAGTCGTCTACAGAATTTTCCTGGCTTGTTACCGGTGTTGATCTGGAACTGTAAAGGTAGATGGTAATCATCTTTTGATTGACTTTTTCCTGAAAAGGCAAAGTATTAGTTGTATGCAATTTCATGATGCATGAACTGCATGATTTTAAGATGTTCTCAAAAATAAATGAGGTTTGTGTTGTATGATGCGTATGCATGCTATAATGTATGAAGATGTGATGTTTATGAATGTATTCTCGTCTGGGAAAATAAATCCTTGACGAATGCCGGGAGCTTGTTGAATCCTGGGCTGATGTTGCAAGAATACCGGTAGGAGAAGATGGCTCCGTTAGGGAATAAACTTGGCGAATAGATTACTCTGCGGGGAGTGAACTTTGTGGGGAAAGAGAGGTACTTTGTTGAGGTTGACGATAACTCCGCTGGGGATATCGTTGTTGAGTTTTGTTGGAAGATTGGATGAACTCCGCTGGGGATAGGAAGACTTCGCCAGGGACGGTCTTTCCGTGGTAATTGGCTGAGGATAACCCAGTAATATCCTGGTGGGGAAATAACCTTTGAATAAAGCCGGGGGAGCGCGTTCGTACTCTGCGGGTGACAAGCTTCCAGAATCTACTGGGGATAAGCTTCAAGACCTCCTGGGGATATGGATTCCACTTTCCTGGGGAAACTTTTCAGATTGGACTGGGGAAATGGCTCCACTGGATGTCCGGTATTCCGTCGGGGAACAATCTTAGATCAAGATTGTCGGGGATGCTTGTTAGGAATGTTTGTATACTCCGTTGGGGAATGTTGAGATCTTCGGGGGATAATCCAACTTCCTTAAGGCTGACAGTAGGCTAACTCTGCTTGGGGAGAGTGTTGCTGGGTCTTGTCCTACTCTGCGGGGAGTGAAGGTATCTTGGTCACGTTCTTCAGCCGAACTTACCTTGGTACCTGGTGGACAGAGCAGCTTGTACAGTTCGGACAATTCTTATTGCCCCAGCTTCTGCGGGAGAAAGTACCTGTGGAGGTGCTTGATGACTGTCGATTGACAAATCTTCTTCTGGTAGGTAAGTGACGAGATGACAGGACATAGTCGTACGCTTTGATCCCTAATTTTTTCCTGGACCTCCCTTTCGGGTTTTCAGTCCACCGGGATACCCATTTTTGCCCAAGCCGCCTTTTCAGGTTTTCGACTTGCCGAGTGTACAGATTTTCCATTTTTCATCCCTTATTTTTGCCCGAACCCTTTTGGTTCGCCGGGAAGCCCTTATTTTTGCCTAGGTATGTCAACCTAGCGGGTCTTTGATGATGCGTAGTATCTTTTCGACCATGTCCACGCTCTCGGGATGTAGGGAGGTGTCCCTGTTGGTAGTGCAATGTTACCATACCACCAGAAGATCTTCGTTTGATCGTCCAATGCCCCAAGTGATCCAGATGGAGATTTGCCCCAAGTTGATTGGCCTTTTGAGAGATTCTCCGAATCTTGACTTAACTGCCCCAGATGATGGACAATGATCAGGCCGTGCCCCTTGATTGGAAGTGTTTTTGTTCACTAGATATTCTTCGTGCGAATTTCTCTGCTGTTCGAACAAAAAGTCATATGCAAACAAAGTTATGTTAAAAATGCAAAGCTTATGTCTGTCTTGAAGTTTTTGAAAATGCATTTTTTTCATCAAAACAAATGGAATTTTTTTTTGTAAACTGTGATGTCAACTCGTTATTTTACCGCAAGCCTTAAGGAGTCAGGATACCTTTGGTAACTGTTGCACCCCAAAATTTGCCCTCCCATATTCTCCAAGATTTGTCAAGTCAAGGTCACAAAATTCTCCAAGGGCTATGCAGTTCAACTGTCTCCTATACAGTCAAAACTAGGGTTTGTGTTCTGATCAAAGAAAGGAAGTTTTCAAATGCCCAATCAAGTCTCATATGCCTACAAATGTGGTCAAGCATCCTCATATCAAGTTTCGAGGCATTCAGCTCAAAATTGCACAGTCAAAACCCTAAATTGCACTACAGTCAACTGTAGGGGCAAAATGGTCATTTGACAGTCAAAAGTTCAAATTTTTGGTCAACATATAATTTTGAAGCCACAAACATCATTTGATCAATGCTTGATCATGATTCTCAAAATTTGGCTCAGAAAATCATCAAGATGCAAAAGTTACTATATTTGGACAGCTAAAAAAGTCAACTGAAATTGACCAGGGCATAACTTTCACATGGATTATCAGAAAAATTCCATCCAAATCTCATTTTGAAGAGAAAGACATTTCCTACAATTCATCTTCATATTCCAAGTCCAAGAAATGCTCTCACAAAAAGTTATCAATTTCAACATTATAGGTCATTTTCAAAAGTCAACAAAAAGGGACTTTAAGTCAAAGGCCATAACTTGAGATTGGTAAATCAAAATGACATGGGACCAAAGGCATTGGTTAAAGGACTCAAAGACCTTTCCAAAATGTCCAAGAACATGTGAAAAGCTTAAAAATTGAGCAAGTTATGCCTTGTGGAAGTTGGGAAATTTTTGGGAATTTTGAAAAGTCAACATTGATGCAAATGATCCAAAAATGCTAATGGGCCCATTTTCCTTCCAAGTTTCTTCATTCCAAGCCTATGCACGACCATTAAGCCCAAGGGGAAGTGTTTTCTCATTTTTTAATTATTTATTTGAATTTATATTAATATTAATTCATTTAAATTATTTAAATATGTAGAAAATATAAACATGACCTAAAAAAAATCTTTTTGTACACATTCTAGGCTCAAGATTTCGTGTACAATTAAATATGGCAAGATTTGGTTGATTGGAGCTTAATTGATACAAAATACATGAGAAAAAGATTCAAAAAGATCTTGGAAAATCAATTAGCAAAAACCATTATGGCATGAGATTTTGTTCAATTTTGATGACCTAATATGCTCACTATATGATCAGAATCACAACCCTAAAAGAAGGGGACTCTCAGCTGCGCTCAAGAATACCATACAAGCTTGAAAAATTGTCCATAAACTCAAGAACTGAAAAGCATTCAAGAGGACGATTCAAGCCCTAAAACTTGGTTCAATAGCTTCCTTGTGATCTCTTGAACGTATTCCAATTCATAACCCTCATCAAAAGGCAAGGAACCAGTGTACAGAACTCAAGAAATTCCATGAAAATTCCAAAATCGTATTCTATATTCTATGCACTCTCATGACATTTCATTGATTAATTCTTATTCCTGACATGATTTCAAAGCTAACCCATAACTTTAATTTGATTATTATGCGTTGTGGGCGATTTTGCCATTGTTAAAATTTAGGGTTGCAGGTTTTCTGAATTAGGGCTTTTGCATAGAGGAAAAATTAGGACTCATGAATGCCATGGTTGTATACAGTAGGTCTGGACGAAGAAGACACAAGCCTCGCGATCAATTTATGATCACCATAGCGCTAGTCGCTATTTTCTGTAAACCTACTTTAGACCACGCGCTTAAAACTGTTGCCTTTGAGTTTATGTTTCAGGAAAATTGAAGAAGACAACATCGTGTCAGTTGGTGATTCGGTGGTTTGAATTGCGCGCGTTTTTTCTCCACTACGCGTTGGTTTTGCTTTATGTTATTTGTATATTAATTATATAACAAACGCGTTGAACTGCTTCAGTGGCACAGGTGTTAAGCTTGCATTGTCTAAGACCTGGGTTCGAGTCCCAGGTCTGTGTAAGTTTCATATTATTTTTCAATACTAAATCCTGTGCAGTGCCAACATGGAGGATGCATCACACGCCTCAAAGTCAGATCATCCACGCGTCCAATCAAACCAATTCAAAGGCCAGGATTCAGGGAGTACAGTGGGGGGTAGTCAATATGCCACACAAAATCTGGAAAAGTCAACGAACTTCAAAGCTTATTGGGCCAAAATGCTAGGCCTATACCTCCTGAATTGGGGACTACACCCCACCCTGGTTTGCTACTTTTACTTATTTTTCTTATATCTTTTAATTATTATTTTATTTGTTTTGTTGTTTTAATTCAATAATTATTTTTTTTACAAAATATGAAAAACTCCATTAAAAAACAGAAAAGGCAAAAATATAATATTTATTTATTTAATAATTTTTATGAATAAATGCATGTAAATATTTAGTTTTAATTAGGTTGCAATTTTTAATTCCTTTTAATAACTAAAAAATCCAAAAAATATAGAATTAGGTTAATTGATAATTTTTATACCTTTTTAATTTTTCCTTTTTATCACAATATTATTTATTTATTTATTTTATTTTTATAATTAAATGTACATGAATAAAAATTAGGGTTTAATTTAGATTAATATAACATTTTCTTAATAAACTTAAAAAACATTAGAATTAGGGTTTACATCCAATTTTTTAGTTTTAATTAATTCTTTTTCTTTTAAATCTTAAAAAACACAAAAATACCAAAAACATTCTTTTTTTCTTTAATTTTAATTCCTCATTTAATTCTAATTAATTAATTCTTATTAACTTTAATTTCTTATGAAAGGGTTCAACGCCCATTGTTACTTTTAATTATTAATTTCGCGCATTTTACTTTGTCGCTTATTATAATTATGTACATGTCCCAAAGCCTTGTAACAATTTTATTTCTCGCACTTTTATTGCTTTATTTATTTTCAGTCAAATCGGGTCCGGTTTAATTTTGGCGATGTGGACCCGCGCCATTTGTAATAGCCTTAGATTTATTTTCCCGCAAACTTTATAACTGTTAAAAGCATGCAAGAATGAATGTCCTAATTAAAATCAAGCGTAGAACACAAATAAACATGACAAGACAAATATCTGAAACATGACACACAATTCGCACACACCACCCCTAGGGTACGCCTTACTGTTGCCTTTCGAAAGGTGGTCGTCGAATAGAGGACGTCTTAGTAAGTCCTCATGATCCGGGAACCTGGCATGAGGGTAGCTTCTAAGGTGTCTTCCCATTGCTCTGGTGATCACTATGTCCCTAAACTCGAATTGACCCGAACACCTCCAACGGTGGTGCTACCTACCTCTCAATGGTGGGATGGCACTACTTTTTAAGGACATTTACACAGACGAATTCCTTAGGGTAGGTAGGTTCTCAAGGATACTTGCTCTAATTTCAAACAAATCGAAATACTTTTCACACCAACACTTTTCAAAAGCTTTCAAAGCAAATTTTTCAAACACTCTGACGTACGAGTCAAACTGAAATTTTTCAAAGAAACTTTTTTAAACCCACATTGAAAAGCAAACAAACATTTTTGAAAACACATCGAGCAAGTATCTAAGAGCCCATGGATAACCATGGATAGAAAGGGTGCTAACACCTTCCCTTTCTATAACCTACCTCCCGAACCGAGAGCAATCTCTTTAAGGAATTTTTCTGTGCTTTTGTCCTTTCCTATTGGAGAAAATAAAAGACGGTGGCGACTCTTGCTTCCGCGACATTTCGCGAACCAGCGTTAAACAGTCAGTTCCAGATCCACCGATCACAGAACTGGCGACTCTGCTGGGGACTTAAACTTAAAGTGAGGTGTACCTTAAGGCTAGGTCATAACTATGTTTTCAATTGTTTTCCTTGTGTGCTTTAAATTGTGGGTTGCTTGGGAGTTCTATAGATCCTAACCCGGATCTGGGGATACCTTTCTTAGAAAGTAGCAACAAGGCTGTGAGGGAACTGTGCGGGGTATACCGACATGGTTGAAACAGTCTGCTACGTTGATGTGGCACTTTGGTGTGTACCGGTAACCCTTGAGTTCAGTCAAGGAGAGTACGGGGCCTCCGCGTGGTGTCGTGAAGCATCAACAGACCTTAGGAACCTTAATTGAACTATCTTGGCCTCTTTAGGGTAGTGAGATAACTGACTTTGGTGCAGTCCGAGGTTGGTTGATACTCGATACTACACTCAATTGAGGGTTGCTTTCCTGGAATATTTCGGTCGCCAGTTCAGTGGCTAAATCGAAACGATGAACAATGAAAGCAATCCCGTGATATTGGGAACCTTAGAACCCGGTTACTTCTAATAGGACAGGTTGAACCCACCAACTTCAAGAGGGTAATACCTAGACCCCATGCTGGCCTAAACCCTAAGGGCTTCTCTTGTGTGACTTGTGTGCCTTCGTACTTGACTACTTGCATACTTGTTATCTGACCCTTGATGTCTTGCAGGTTTTGTTCATAGTCCTTAATTGGGACTTATAACAGGGTGTACTAACCACTTGCAGGTTCTGTTTATAGTCCTTAATTGGGACTCATGACAGGTTTTACTTAGGTTTCTTGCAGGTTTTGTTCATAGTCCTTAATTGGGACTTATAACAGGGTGTACTAACTACTTGCAAGTCCTGTTTATAGTCCTTAACTAGGACTCATGACAAGGTTTACCAAATTTCTTGCAGGTGTTGTTTATAGTCCTTAACTGGGACTCATAACAGGGTATACTAGATCTCTTGCAGGTTTTGTTTATAGTCCTTAATGGGGACTCATAACAAAGTATACTGAATTTCTTGCAGGGTTGTTTATAGTCCTTAAGTGGGACTCATAACAGGGTTACTCATATTACCCCGTGCATAGCATGACATCATACCATTGCATACATCCTAACCCATTTCAAGGATCTCAAGGGCTTGTGATGCAGGTCATGATGAACCAACTGTCTAGCCAGGGGCAAAGAGGATTTATTTTCCTCTAGCCAAGGTTGTCAGGGGCTATGACCCACTGGATATGGTGAGCCTTTGACCCTTGAAGAAGGATTTTCTACAACAGGAAGTTCCTTCAATCAAGTTACCAGTTCCCAACTCTAACAATTTCTCTGTTTATCCCGCGAGGTCCTTGAAAACATTACATGCATGTCATACATCTCATTGCATTGCAGGTATCCCTTGACAGGTTGCTTACCCTTCCTCGCTGTTTATTTCAGCCGATCGCCATGAATCCTGAATCATCAGCCGAGCAGACTATCAAGGACCTCCAGGCTCAGAACGCCCAGTTCCAAGAGCTGATCATGAACTTGACCCAGGGGCAACAAGACCTGAAGGCTCTGCTTTTGAAGAAGGACAAGAAAAAGAAGAGGACTGTTTTGTTCAGCCCTAGACGCAGATCTGGGAATACACCGCAGACTGAAACTGAGAGGACAACCCCATCTGTGAGGGAAAGCAGTCACCATGAGAGAGAGGTGCCTAGTATAGTGGTCTCCGACAACGAGACAGATTTCGACGACGAACAATACCCTCCGGCTGAGGACAAGTACAAACAGTTGGAGGATAGGATGAATGCTATGGAGATCCAACAGGTACCTGGGCTGGATCTTGGAGATTTGGGTTTGTCAACTGGTGTGGTTATTCCCCGGAAGTTCAAAGCACCATCCTTTACTAAGTATGACGGGGCATCTTGCCCCAAGTTGCATCTAAGGTCCTATGTTCGGAGGATTCAGCCATATACGGTGGACAAAAACTTGTGGATCCATTTCTTCCAGGAGAGTCTTTCAGGGACTCATCTCGAATGGTTCTATCAGCTGGATGGGACCAAAGTTCGTAACTGGGAGGAGTTGGCTACTGCTTTCTATAAGCAGTATCAATATAATGCCGACCTTGCTCCTACGCGTACCCAACTCCAGGGTATGTCGTTAAGATCAAGTGAAGGTTTTAAAGAATATGCGCAGAAATGGAGGGATCTTGCTGGAAGGGTACAACCACCTCTGACTGATCGGGAACTTGTGGACATGTTCTTGGGGACCTTGTCTGGTCCATTTTATAACCACCTGATTGGGAATTCGTCTGCTGGATTCACAGATCTTATCTTGACGGGAGAGCGAATAGAAGCTGGCATCCGGTCTGGGAAAATTCAAGAGGCTGCACCTTCTGATAAAAAGCCTCATCATGGAAAGAAAGAATCCAATGCTGTGCACGGTAAAAAGAGCCGTCATGAGGCAGGGGCAATCCAAATCTCCAATCCAGGACCTGCTCAACAAGGACAGGGGCAGCAGCGCAAGGAGAAACGGCAGTACACCAAACTCAACATGTCGCTGGATCAAGCACTGCAACAACTGTTGAAGACAGGGCTGATCACCTTAAGGGCTCCTCTTCGGAATCCGAACACTTCTGCTCCCAACTATCATCCCAACGATAGGTGCGCATATCATTCAGATAGCCCGGGGCATACTACAGACAACTGCTGGCCTCTCAAGAACAAGATCCAAGATATGATCGATGCTGGAGAGATTCAGTTTGAAGTGCCAGAGACTCCGAACATAATCACTGCTCCGTCGCCCAATCATTGAAGCCTTTTGTTTATTTGAATTTTTGAGCTGTACTTTTCTTTGCTTATACAAACAATTAATGTCATAGCAAACTCTTTTATTCTATTAATGCATTGCATATGTCTGTTTTGGAAATTAATACAATTATTTTCATTATGTTCGAATATCTTTTCATATTTTTTCTGATGTCAACTCTGGATCTAAAAGTCTAAGCCTCTTGAGGGAGGATGACGAAAACGATACCGCGATCATTACAGTATGCTTTTGAACAAACCCCGCTGATGAGGTACAGGCATTGTTTCAATCCCTAAACACTGGAGTTATAAGGATGATAATCCCTCGTCAACCCATCAGAGCCAAAGAAGTAGGAGTTTTTATTTTCGAAAAGCAAAACCCTTAATCATAACCTGGGGCAGGGTAGTTCTCTCAGTTGATCCAAGTGCATGACGAATGGCACCGAAGAGATCTTTACGAAACGAGCAAAGACAGTAATGGTTCAGAACAACCAAAAGGACAGGCAGTCATCATCAAAATTCATAAATGAAAAGCCCAAAAAGTCTAAACTTATGAAAAGAGACTTATGAAACTGGGGCATCCCGCTGACTGTAATTCCAAAAAGGAAACAGTTCAGGCAAAAAGAAAGGGATAACAAAATCAAAAGAGAGGTCTCACAAACCCTCAACAAAAACAAAGAAGGACTGCCCATTCAAAATAAGTCATCAACATCTGAACCATTATTGGAACATCAAAGCAAAGACTCAAACAAGGTCTAACGTATGATCAACTGAGTTTAGGTTTGGAGAACATCACGAAGAGCGGGTGGGTACAAATACTTTGAGCCTTTATCCTTTGTTTCTTAAAACCGTGAACCAGGCCACGTTATAACCCTTAAAAGTCCTAGCTGAAGCATGGGTTAGTTCGAAAGCATACTGTTACGAAAGGTATCCTGACTCCTTAAGGCCTATGGTAAATACGGAGTTGACATCACGTTTTACAAACATCCATTTGTTTTATGAAAAAGAGTGCATTTTCAAAATCTTCAAGACAGATATAAGCTTTGCATTTTTAACATAACTTTGTTTGCATATGACTTTTTGTTTGAACAGCAGGGAAATTCGCACGACGAATGCCTAATGAACAGAAGCACTTCCCATCAAGGGGCATGGCATGACTATTGTCCATCATCTGGGGCAGTTAAGTCAAGATTCGGAGAATCTCTCAAAAGGCCAAAAAGCCTGGGGCAAATCTCCGCCTAAGTCATTTGGGGCACTCCAGCAACGAATCTGACCTGACCAAACACCTTCTGGTGGCACGACAAAACACTTCAGCCAGGGGCACCTCCCTGCATTCGAAGAGCGTGGACATAGTCGGAAAAATACTACGCATAATCAAAGACCCGCTAGGTTGACACACCTAGGCAAAAATAAGGGCTTCCCGGCGAACCAAAAGGGTTCGGGCAAAATAAGGGATGAAATGAAAAAGCTGTACACCCGGCAAGTCGAAAACCTGAAAAGGCGGCTTGGGCAAAAATGGGTATCCCGGTGGACTGAAAACCCGAAAGGGCGGTCCAGGCAAAAGTTAGGGATCAAAGCGTACGACTATGTCCCGTCATCTAGTCACCTGCCTACCAGAAGAAGGTTTGACTCTCAACAACTATCAGCATCCCACAAGTGCCTCCCCCATGGAAACAGGGGCCATAAAGAATGGTCTAAGCAATCTGATTGTTCTGTCCTCCAGGGTATCAAGGTAAGCTCCGTTGAAGAACATAGCCAACGCAGTTCAAAACTTCCCCAGGAGAGTCCAATCCAGTTCCCCAGGAAGGTTGGAATCTATCTCCCCAAGCAATAAGCGTACCCCCAGTAGATTCTGGAAGCTTATCCCCTAGCAGGGCACGAACGCGTCGTCCGGCTTGATTTAAAGAGTTATTTCCTTAATAGGATATAACTGGGTTATCCTCAGCCAAAAGCCACGGAAAGAGCGTCGTCGACATAATCTTCTTACCCCCAGCGAAGTCCATTCATACTTCTAATACAGCAAGTCACTCTCAGCAATTCAGCAAAAGCATCTCCCCACAGAGTATTTCTTCCCAGCATGGTCGCTAGAATATCTTTTTCTCCCCGCAGAATCCTCCATTCGCCAAGTTTATTCCCCAACGGAGTTATCTTCGTCTATTGGAATTCTTGCAACTATTCTTTAACACCAGCCCGGGATACGACTTCCCGGCACCCGTCAAGGATTTATTTTCTTAGACAAACATACATTCATAAAACGTCACATACATTATTATAGCATGCATATGCATCATACCACACGAATCTCATTGATTTTGAAGACATACAGTTCATGCATCATGATTTTGCATACAATTATGTTCTACCTTTTCAGGAAAAAGATCAATACAAAAACGACTACTATCAACTATCGCAATTCATTCTTGATATAGTTTCAGATGTAAACCAGATATGGTGACGTTCTGATGCTGCTTCCAGAATTCCTTCTCGATATAGTTTCAGATATGATCCAGATATGGTGACGTTTTGATGCTGCTTCCAGAATTCCTTCTCGATATAGTTTCAGATATGATCCATATATGGTGACGTTCTGATACTGCTTCCAGAATTCCTTCTCGATATAGTTTCAGATATGATCCAGATATGGTGACGTTTTGATGCTGCTTCCAGAATTCCTTCTCGATATAGTTTCAAATATGATCCAGATATGGTGACGTTCTGATGCTGCTTCCAGAATTCCTTCTCGATATAGTTTCAGATATGATCCAGATATGGTGACGTTCTGATACTGCTTCCAGAGTTCCTTCTAGATATAGTTTCAGATGTAAACCAGATATGGTGACGTTCTGATACTGCTTCCAGATTCCCTTCTCGATATAGTTTCGGATATGATCCAGATATGGTGACGTTCTGATGCTGCTTCCAGATTTCCTTCCAGATATAGTTTCAGATGTAAACCAGATATGGTGATGTTCTGATACTGCTTCCAGAAGTCCTTTTCAGATGTTTCCCTCTCCGACGATGAGTGTGAGGTGATATTCTCCCTATGGTTCCCTCTCCAACGGTGTGTGAGGTAGTAATCCCCTTTTTTAGATGTTTCCCTCTCCGACGATGAGTGTGAGGTGATATTCTCTTATGGTCCCCTCTCCGGCAAGTGCGTGAGGTGGTAAGTCCTTTTCAGATGTTTCCCTCTCCAACGTTGAGTGAGGTGATCATTCCTTTCAGATTATAAGTGCATATGGTTCTCTTCCCAATACTGCAAAGATGGTAATTCCCACCAAAATTTTCTCAACGAGCGTTGTGGAGGTTAAAGTCGCCCAAGGTCCTCTTACCATCCATGCTAAGGCAGTAACCATACCTGGTTCATTCATCAGCGTTTGAAGCTCCAGATTCAGCTCCTGTAACCAGTCAGGACACATCCGTATCAAGCATCTAAAATCAGCTCCTGCAACGTGTCAGGTACTCATTTTTCTTTTGCAGGTACGCAGGTTCTCGCTAAGGAATCTCCTATGCGATCAACATCCAGATGGCATCTATAAGCCCATCACCCTATCCAGCAATCTCCAAATGGCATCTATAAGCCCATTCCACCATCACTGCCACTATGTGAGCGCAAATTTCTGGGCACTCTAGTGTCCAATCATCTTCTACCCTCGGATTACGAAAGGCACATCAGCCAATCTGCATCCTCAGGTCTAAGAAGATTGAACAGGGGCAACTGTTGCACCCCAAAATTTGCCCTCCCATATTCTCCAAGATTTGTCAAGTCAAGGTCACAAAATTCTCCAAGGGCTATGCAGTTCAACTGTCTCCTATACAGTCAAAACTAGGGTTTGTGTTCTGATCAAAGAAAGGAAGTTTTCAAATGCCAAATCAAGTCTCATATGCCTACAAATGTGGTCAAGCATCCTCATATCAAGTTTCGAGGCATTCAGCTCAAAATTGCACAGTCAAAACCCTAAATTGCACTACAGTCAACTGTAGGGGCAAAATGGTCATTTGACAGTCAAAAGTTCAAATTTTTGGTCAACATATCATTTTGAAGCCACAAACATCATTTGATCAATGCTTGATCATGATTCTCAAAATTTGGCTCAGAAAATCATCAAGATGCAAAAGTTACTATATTTGGACAGCTAAAAAAGTCAACTGAAATTGACCAGGGCATAACTTTCACATGGATTATCAAAAAAATTCCATCCAAAGCTCATTTTGAAGAGAAAGACATTTCCTACAATTCATCTTCATATTCCAAGTCCAAGAAATGCTCTCACAAAAAGTTATCAATTTCAACATTATAGGTCATTTTCAAAAGTCAACAAAAAGGGACTTTAAGTCAAAGGCCATAACTTGAGATTGGTAAATCAAAATGACATGGGACCAAAGGCATTGGTTAAAGGACTCAAAGACCTTTCCAAAATGTCCAAGAACATGTGAAAAGCTTAAAAATTGAGCAAGTTATGCCTTGTGGAAGTTGGGAAATTTTTGGGAATTTTGAAAAGTCAACATTGATGCAAATGATCCAAAAATGCTAATGGGCCCATTTTCCTTCCAAGTTTCTTCATGCCAAGCCTATGCACGACCATTAAGCCCAAGGGGAAGTGTTTTCTCATTTTTTAATTATTTATTTGAATTTATATTAATATTAATTCATTTAAATTATTTAAATATGTAGAAAATATAAACATGACCTAAAAAAAATCTTTTTGTACACATTCTAGGCTCAAGATTTCGTGTACAATTAAATATGGCAAGATTTGGTTGATTGGAGATTAATTGATACAAAATACATGAGAAAAAGATTCAAAAAGATCTTGGAAAATCAATTAGCAAAAACCATTATGGCATGAGATTTTGTTCAATTTTGATGACCTAATATGCTCACTATATGATCAGAATCACAACCCTAAAAGAAGGGGACTCTCAGCTGCGCTCAAGAATACCATACAAGCTTGAAAAATTGTCCATAAACTCAAGAACTGAAAAGCATTCAAGAGGACGATTCAAGCCCTAAAACTTGGTTCAATAGCTTCCTTGTGATCTCTTGAACGTATTCCAATTCATAACCCTCATCAAAAGGCAAGGAACCAGTGTACAGAACTCAAGAAATTCCATGAAAATTCCAAAATCGTATTCTATATTCTATGCACTCTCATGACATTTCATTGATTAATTCTTATTCCTGACATGATTTCAAAGCTAACCCATAACTTTAATTTGATTATTATGCGTTGTGGGCGATTTTTCCATTGTTAAAATTTAGGGTTGCAGGTTTTCTGAATTAGGGCTTTTGCATAGAGGAAAAATTAGGACTCATGAATGCCATGGTTGTATACAGTAGGTCTGGACGAAGAAGACACAAGCCTCGCGATCAATTTATGATCACCATAGCGCTAGTCGCTATTTTCTGTAAACCTACTTTAGACCACGCGCTTAAAACTGTTGCCTTTGAGTTTATGTTTCAGGAAAATTGAAGAAGACAACGTCGTGTCAGTTGGTGATTCGGTGGTTTGAATTGCGCGCGTTTTTTCTCCACTACGCGTTGGTTTTGATTTATGTTATTTGTATATTAATTATATAACAAACGCGTTGAACTGCTTCAGTGGCACAGGTGTTAAGCTTGCATTGTCTAAGACCTGGGTTCGAGTCCCAGGTCTGTGTAAGTTTCATATTATTTTTCAATACTAAATCCTGTGCAGTGCCAACATGGAGGATGCATCACACGCCTCAAAGTCAGATCATCCACGCGTCCAATCAAACCAATTCAAAGGCCAGGATTCAGGGAGTACAGTGGGGGGTAGTCAATATGCCACACAAAATCTGGAAAAGTCAACGAACTTCAAAGCTTATTGGGCCAAAATGCTAGGCCTATACCTCCTGAATTGGGGACTACACCCCACCCTGGTTTGCTACTTTTACTTATTTTTCTTATATCTTTTAATTATTATTTTATTTGTTTTTTTGTTTTAATTCAATAATTATTTTTTTTACAAAATATGAAAAACTCCATTAAAAAACAGAAAAGGCAAAAATATAATATTTATTTATTTAATAATTTTTATGAATAAATGCATGTAAATATTTAGTTTTAATTAGGTTGCAATTTTTAATTCCTTTTAATAACTAAAAAATCCAAAAAATATAGAATTAGGTTAATTGATAATTTTTATACCTTTTTAATTTTTCCTTTTTATCACAATATTATTTATTTATTTATTTTATTTTTATAATTAAATGTACATGAATAAAAATTAGGGTTTAATTTAGATTAATATAACATTTTCTTAATAAACTTAAAAAACATTAGAATTAGGGTTTACATCCAATTTTTTAGTTTTAATTAATTCTTTTTCTTTTAAATCTTAAAAAACACAAAAATACCAAAAACATTCTTTTTTTCTTTAATTTTAATTCCTCATTTAATTCTAATTAATTAATTCTTATTAACTTTAATTTCTTATGAAAGGGTTCAACGCCCATTGTTACTTTTAATTATTAATTTCGCGCATTTTACTTTGTCGCTTATTATAATTATGTACATGTCCCAAAGCCTTGTAACAATTTTATTTCTCGCACTTTTATTGCTTTATTTATTTTCAGTCAAATCGGGTCCGGTTTAATTTTGGCGATGTGGACCCGCGCCATTTGTAATAGCCTTAGATTTATTTTCCCGCAAACTTTATAACTGTTAAAAGCATGCAAGAATGAATGTCCTAATTAAAATCAAGCGTAGAACACAAATAAACATGACAAGACAAATATCTGAAACATGACACACAATTCGCACACACCACCCCTAGGGTACGCCTTACTGTTGCCTTTCGAAAGGTGATCGTCGAATAGAGGACGTCTTAGTAAGTCCTCATGATCCGGGAACCTGGCATGAGGGTAGCTTCTAAGGTGTCTTCCCATTGCTCTGGTGATCACTATGTCCCTAAACTCGAATTGACCCGAACACCTCCAACGGTGGTGCTACCTACCTCTCAATGGTGGGATGGCACTACTTTTTAAGGACATTTACACAGACGAATTCCTTAGGGTAGGTAGGTTCTCAAGGATACTTGCTCTAATTTCAAACAAATCGAAATACTTTTCACACCAACACTTTTCAAAAGCTTTCAAAGCAAATTTTTCAAACACTCTGACGTACGAGTCAAACTGAAATTTTTCAAAGAAACTTTTTTAAACCCACATTGAAAAGCAAACAAACATTTTTGAAAACACATCGAGCAAGTATCTAAGAGCCCATGGATAACCATGGATAGAAAGGGTGCTAACACCTTCCCTTTCTATAACCTACCTCCCGAACCGAGAGCAATCTCTTTAAGGAATTTTTCTGTGCTTTTGTCCTTTCCTATTGGAGAAAATAAAAGACGGTGGCGACTCTTGCTTCCGCGACATTTCGCGAACCAGCGTTAAACAGTCAGTTCCAGATCCACCGATCACAGTAACAGTATGCTTTCGAACTAACCCATGCTTCAGCTAGGACTTTTAAGGGTTATAACGTGGCCTGGTTCACGGTTCAAGAAACAAAGGATAAAGGCTCAAATTTATTTGTACCCACCCACTCTTCGTGATGTTCTTCAAACCTAAACTCAGCTAATCGTGCATTAGACCTTGTTTGAGTCTTTGCTCTGATATTCCGGTGATGGTTCGGATATTGACAGTTTATTTTGAATAGGCAATCATTTCTTTTTTTGTTGAGGGTTTGTAGGACCTCTTTCTTTTTGATTTTGTTATCCCTATTTTTCCCTGAACTGTTCTTTTGTGATTACAGTCAGCGGGATGCCCCAGTTTTGTAAGTCTCCTTCATAGGTTTTGACTTATTGGGCTTATATTTTTTGAAAGATAACGACTGCCTGTCTTTATGATTGTTCGGAACCATCACTGTCTTTTGCTTTGTAAGGACTTCTTTGGTACTATTCACTGTGCACTTGGATCAACTGAGAGAACTACCCTGCCCCAGGTTATGATAAAGGGTTTTAATTTTTGAAAAGAAAAGCTCCAACTTCTTTGGCTCGAAGGGGTTGACGAGGGATTATCTTCCTTATAACTCCAGTGTTTAGGGATTGAAACAATGCCTGTACCTCATCAGCGGGGTTCGTTCAAAAGCATACTGTAGATTGTGGTATCGTTTTCGTCATCCTCCCTCAAGAGGCTTAGAATTTTAAAATCGAGAGTTGAACATTAAAAATAAAAGCAATTTTGAATATAGTGAACACAATTACTTCAAAACAGACACGTGTAATGCATTAATGAAATAACCAAGTTTGACATGAAATAAAATGTTTGCACCATCAAAGAAAATTACAACTTGAACATTCGAATGAACAAAAAATTTCCAATCCTAGCCATGTTTTGGCAAGGGAGCAGTGATCACATTGGGAGTCTCAGCCGGCTCGAATTCGATCTCCTTAGCGTCGATCATATTCTGGATCTTGTATTTTAGCGCCCAACAATCCTCAGTATCGTGCCCCGGGCTATCAGAATGATAAGCACACCTCGCTTCTGGGTTGTAGTTTGGAGAGGAGGTCTTGGGATTTGCAGGAGGATTGATCACCGCAATCAGATTCATTTTCAACATGTGTTGCAGTGCTTGTGACAACGGCATATTGATGTTGGTGAACTGTCTCTTAGGCTCGTCTGGCCTTCGCTGATTTCCCTTTTGTGGTTGTCGGCGTGACACAGAACCAGAGATCATGACTGCCCCTGCATGTTGGTCACGACGACTCTTTTGACTGTATGCAGCATTAGACTCTTTCTTCCCCATGTACGGCTTTTTGTGAGTATCAGAAGGTGCGGCCTCTTGAATCTTCCCATCCTTGATACCAGTTTCAATTCTTTCCCCAGTCAAGATCAAATCTGTAAACCCAGCAGAAGAATTCCCAATCAAATGGTTGAAGAAAGGTCCGGACAGGGTCCCCAAGAACATGTCCACAAGCTCACGGTCAGTTAGAGGTGGCTGCACCCTCCCAGCAAGGTCTCTCCACTTTTGTGCATATTCTTTAAAGCCTTCGCCTGCACCCATAGACATTCCCTGAAGCTGAGTGCGCGTGGGAGCCAGGTCGGCATTGTACTGGTACTGCTTGTAAAATGCAGTGGCCAAGTCCTCCCAGCTGCGGATGTTGGCTCCATTCAGTTGATAAAACCAGTCGAGTTGAGTTCCTGACAGACTATCCTGAAAGAAGTGAATCCACAAATTCTTGTCAGCCGTGTAGGGCTGGATCCTCCTTATGTATGACCTGAGATGCAGCTTAGGACAGGATGCCTCGTCGTACTTGGCAAAGGCAGGTGCCTTGAATTTGTGTGGGATCACTACCCCAGAAGACAGGCCTAGATCTTCGAAGTCCAGGCCGGGCACTTTCTGTACCTCCATAGCACTTAGCCGGTCTTCTAGCTGTTTGTACCTGTCCTCCGCAGGAGGGTACTGTTCGTCATTGAAATCCGTCTCGTTGTCGGAGACCACTGGGCTAGGAACCTCTCCCTCTTGGGGACTGTCTTTCCCAACAGATGGGGTAATCGGCTCAGCTTCATTTTGTGATCCATTCCCAGATCTGCGTCTAGGGTTGAACAACACCGTTCTCTTCTTCTTCTTCTTTGAGAGCAGAGTCTTCAAATCCTGTTGACCCTGGGCTATACTCTTAATCAACTCTTGGAACTGGGCGTTCTGAGCCTGGAGGGCCTTGATGGATTGCTCAGTAGATGATTCAGGATTCATAATGAGACTGCTGAAATAAACAGCAAAGAAGGTAAGTGACCTGTAAATAGTGGTACCTGTAATGCAATGATATGTATGATATGCATGCAATGTTTTCAAGGATCTCGCGGGGTAAACAAGAAAGTTGTTAGAATTTGCATTTTGTAGCTTGATGGAAGGCACTGCATATTGTTGAGAGTCCTTCTTCAAGAGTCAAGGCTCACCATATCAAGTGGGTCATAGCCCCTGACAACCTTGGCTAGAGGAAGGTAAACCCTCTTTTGCTCCTTGCTAGACATTTAATTTATCATGACCTGCATCACAAACCCTTGAGATCCTTGAAATGGATTAGTCCTTATGCAGGATGTATGAAATGGTATGATGGTATGATGTTATGCTATGCGTGGAGTGATGTGAGTAAACCCTGTTATGAGTCCGGATTAAGGACTATAAACAAAACCTGCAAGAGACTCAAGTGTCAGATAACAAGCATGCACATAGTCAAGTTCGAAGGCACACAAGTCACACAAAGAGCCCTTAGAGTTTAGGCCAGCATGGGGTCTAGGTATTACCCTCTTGAAGTTGGTGGGCTCAAAGCCTGTCCTATCAGAAGTAACCGGGTTCTAAGAATCTCAATATCATTGGATTGTTTTCTGTGTTCATCGTTTCGATTTAGCCATTGAACTGGAGACCGAAATATTCCAAGAAAACAACCCTCAACTGAGTGTAGTATCGAGTATCAACCAACCTCGGACTGCACCAAAGTCAGTTATCTCACTACCCTAAAGAGGCCAAGATGGTTCAATTAAGGTTCCTAAGGTCAGTTGATGCTTTACGACACCACGCGGCGGCCCCGTACTCTCCTTGACTTGACTCAAGGGTTACCGCTACTCACCAAAGTGCCACATCAACGTAGCAGTCTGCTTCAACCGTGTCGATATACCCCGCACAGTTCCCCCACAGTCTTGTTGCTACTTTCTAAGAAGGTATCCCCCAGATCCAGGTTAGGATCTATAGAACTCCCAAGACAGTACCCACAATAATAAAGCAAACAATTCAGACAATTGAAAACACAAGTGATCTTAGTCCTAAGGTACACCTCACTTTATAAGCATCCCCAGCAGAGTCGCCAGTTCTGTGATCGGTGGAAATAGAACTGACTGTTTTAAAGCTGGTTCGCGAAATGTCGCGGTAAGCAAGAGTCGCCACCGTCTTTTATTTTCTCCAACATGGATAGGACAAAAGCACAGCAAAATTCCTTATGAGATTGTCTCTCGGTTCGGGAGGTAGATTTATAGAAAGGGAAGGTGTTAGCACCCTTTCTATCCATGGTTATCCATGGGCTCTTAGTTACTTGCTCTTTATGTTTTCAAAAATTTTGCTTTTCAATTGTGAGTGGGTTTGAAAAAATTTTCATTGAAAGATTTCTGAATAACTCTTGTATTTGTCCTCAAGAGTGTTTGAAAAATTGTTTTGAAAGCTTTTTGAAAGTGTCGGTGTGAAAAGGTTTTTGATTTGTTTTTGAATAGAGCAAGTATCCATGAGTCATCTACCTACCCTAAGGAATTAAGTTGTGTAGAAGTCCTTAAGGTAATGCCATCCCACCATTGAGAGGTAGGTAGCACCACCGTTAGAGGTGTTCGGGTCAATTCGAGTGTTAGGGACAGTGTGGTCACCGAAGCAACAATTAGGACACCTTAGAAGCTACCCTTATGTCCTTGATCCTTTTTTAATCCGAGGCAAACCGTTTCGAGGCAACTATTTCGAGGCAACTGTTTCGAGGCAACTGGATCATGGACATAAGGACTTACTAAAACGTCCTATACTTGACGACCACGTTTCGAAGGCAACAAGTGAGGCGTACCCTAGAAGTGGTGTGTGTATTTGTGTGTTGTTTTCATGTTAAGTTTATCTTTGATCATGGCATGGTGAGCTACGTTTGTTTTTAATTAGCATACATTCTTTCATACAAAGTTAGAATTTAAGAGTGCGGAAAATTAAAAGACGGAAGAGATAAAGGATACGCTATTACAAGGCGCGGGTCTATACATCGCCAAAATACAAAGACCCGTTTTTGATAAAAGATGCGGAAAGTAAATAAAAGTGATAAACCTAATTACTATTACATCCTTGAGCAGTTACATAATATTCAAAAGAAAATAATGCGCGAAATAGAAATTGAAATTGAACGTCCGAGGGTTTTGACCCTTTGCTTGAAATTAAATTAAATTAAAGCCTAATTATATTTAATTAAAGAAAAGAAAGTGTTTTTTTTTTGTGTTTTTGGTATTTATGAAAATAAAGAAAATTAAAATCAAGATGAAACCCTAATTCTATATATTTTAATTATTAATGAAAATATTAAAGTTAACCTAATTTACTAGTTAATTAATTTAATTGTTTATTTACAAAAATAATAGTTAATAATGATAATAAATAATGAGGAAAAAGATAAAATGTCAAAAAACCTAATTCTAGATATTTTTTATTTATTAAGAAAAAGATTAAAGTTTAAAACCTAAATTAACTAAATTAATTGTTAGTCATTTATTTACATGGTGAAAAACAATTAAAACATTTAAAGAAATTAGAAAAGAAAATCAAATAAAATTAAAAAAAAAAGATGCAAACCAAAGGGGGTATCAGGCCCAGAATGGAGGTAAGCTGAAGTAATTCAGGCCCACTGACACAAAGGCCTCGTTTGACTTTCCAGATTGTATGCATGATGGTTGACTGGAGTGTACCATGGAATTCGTTCAGTGGCCCTTGGATCAATCATCATGAGCGCGTGGCAGGCCTAAGTGTGAGTGCGTATGGTAGGGTGTTGGAGAAGCGCTGCGTGTGAATATGTTAGGACAAAAATCATGAAATATATGGGGGGACCTGGGAATCGAACCCAGGTCCCAATGCCTGCAATACACGTCCTCAACCACCAGGCCATTTGCGTTTGTTTGTAAATATAATAGACAACAATCATTATGTAAGAAAACAAATGTTAGTGGTATAACACAAAAAAACGCGCCAGATTTTAAATGCTCCAGTCACCATATGCCACGTGTGCTTCGTCTTCGTTTGCCTGCAATTATATGAAACAAGTAGCGGGGGTTTTAAACCCCCACAAACTGAAACTTGTGAAAATAGCGATTAGAAGAGGAGGAAATATAAAAAGGGCGCGAGGGTATCATTTGATTCGTCTTGAGCTTCTGAATTCAGCTGTATAGGTCTAAAGGTCTAATTTTTCCTCTACATGAAAGCCCTATTTTGAAGCTTTGGAAAACCTAATTTTCGTCCATGGCAGATCTTGATACAAGCAGTTTTAATACAATTAAATTATACCAAAAGTTTCAGGGAGATGTCAGTAATACAAATCAATGATCAAAACATAGCAATGATGCGTGGAAATTAAAATTCGATTATGGAAATATTTATGAAAAGCGTGAATCTGTTCTATCGTTTCTTTGAGTGTGAGGATCTGTTCTTGATGCCAATAGCTTCCTAGCAATGTCAGTAGTGCAATGGAAAAGATTTTAAGCCTTGAATCGTACTGCAAGTGTGATTTCAGTTTTCAAGTTTTTGTTGAAAAGTTGCAAATTGGTTGTCAGCTTGCAGCAGCTTTTTCGTGTATTTCTGAATTAGGTCAGGTCTTGCATAAGTATGTGAAGCAAATTAGGTCAAAAACAAGCCCATGGATCCATGAATTTATGATTTGGATATTTGATTTTCAATTATGTAAATTTCAATCTTTTGCCATGAAAACCTTGCCAATTATGGAAGATTTTGTCCCCTTGAGTGATGCACGAAATCCTTAGCATGTGTGGAGTATATTTGCTGCATAAAAAGATTTGAAAACCACTATTTTATATTTTTCTACAATTAAAACTAATTAAATGAATTAATAAGAATAAAAATTCAATTAATTAATTAAAAATAAGAAAATAAATCCTTTTAAGCTCAATGGGTCGTGCATAGGCTTTGGGTAATGATTCAAGGAAGAATTTGAGGCCCATTAGCAATTTTGAAGTGTTTTAGGCAAAGTTGACTTTTGAAAATTCCCAAAAATTTCCCAACTTCTCCAATGAATATCTTGCTCAATTTTGAAGATATGATCATGTTCTTAGACATTTTGGAAAGGTCTTGAAGTCCTCTAACCAATTCCTTTTGTCCCATGTCATTTTGATTTACCAATCTCAAGTTATGGTCTTTGACTTAAAGTGCCTTTTTGTTGACTTTTGAAAATGACCTATAATGTTGAAATTGATAACTTTTTGTGAGAGCATTTCTTGGACTTGGAATGTGAAGATGAGTTGTAGGAAATGTCATTCTCTTCAAAATGAGATTTGGATGGGATTTTTCTGATAAACCATGAAGAAGTTATGCCTTGGTCAATTTGCAGTTGACTTTTCAACTGTCCAAAAATAGAAACTTTTGCATCTTGAGACTTTTTGAGCCATGCTTTGAGAATCATGATCAAGAATTGATCAAATTATGATTGTGGCTTCATAATAAGATGTTGACCAAAAATTTTGACTTTTGACTGTCAAATGACCATTTTGCCCCTACAGTTGACTGTGGAGCAATTAGGGTTTTTGACTGTGCAATTTGATGCTGTGAGTCTTGAAACTTGACCTATGGATGCTTGACAATGTATATGGGCACATGGGACTTGATTGGACCCTTGGAAACCTCAATTTCTTTGCAAGAACCAAAACCCTAATTTTGACTGTGTTATGAGGCAATTGGACTGTGCAACCCTTGAGAGATTTTGAATCATCTGGAGATTGATCTTGGCAAATCTTGAAGAATATGGGAGGGCAAATTTTGGGGTACAGAAATGTGCATGTGTGTTGTTTTTCAGTTAATATTTATCTTTGAACATGTTATTTGTGAGCTACGGATTGATTTTATTTGTCATTCAGTCTTGCAGGCATAATTAACAGTTAAGAGTGCGGAAAATAAAGTGCGGAAATATGAATCTACGCTATTACAAGGCGCGGGTTTATACATCGCCAAAAACATAACCCGTTTTGGAAAATAAATACGAAAAATAAAGAAAGCGGTAAAACCTAATTAACTATTACATTCCGGAAACAGTTACATAAATAATCGAAATAAGAATAATGCGCGAAAAGAAATAGAATCGGGACGTCCTTAGGGTTTTGACCCTTTTGAGATATAGATAGATACTTGTTCTTTTTTTTTGCAATTAATTGAATATTTAACCTAATTTGTTAATTTACATTTTATTTACAAAAATAATAATTAATAAATAAGAATAATGATAATAAGAAAACATGATTGAAAATTATCAAACCCTAATTCTACATGATTTTTATTTATTTATGAAAAAGAGATTAAAACTGACCTATTAAACTAATTAACTTGTTAGTATTTTATTTACAAAAAATAATAATTAATTAATAACTAATAATAATATAATATAAATATTTTAATAGTCTGAATTTATCATGAAAATTAATTAATTTGTTAGTTAAATAAATAATAATAATTATAATAATTAAAAAAATAAATTGTAAAAGAAAAGAAAACAAAAAAGTAACAAAACCAGTGGGGTGTTGACCCAAGAATGGAGGGGTGAAGCCTGGAAATTTTAGGCCCAATAAGCCAAACATGTTGACTTTCTGGATCCTCAAGAACGCTGGTTGACTGGGAGCATGGTGCTCATCACCTTTTGGCCTTTAGATCTGTCTTTTGAGACACTTGGCGCCTTGATTTGTGAGGGTATATGGTGGAATCCTGGACAAGCGCTGCATGAGATTGTATAAGGAAAAATATGAAACAAATGTTTGGGGGACCTGGGAATCGAACCCAGGTCCCAACGATTGCCAGACACGTCCCTTTCCACTAAGCCAACTGCATGTTTTTTGTTATAATAATATGCAATGAATATATTATATAAAATAACAACACATGCTAGAAATTAACCAAAACGCGCGCGTTATATTTGAATAGACCAACCACATGTTGCCAGCACGTCATCTTCTTCGTTGGCCTGTAAGAAAAACAAACAAATAGCGGGGGTTTTTAACCCCCACAAACTGCAAAATGCAAAAATAGCGATTAGCTCTGTGCGTTATATAAATAGGGCGCGAGGGTTGGGTTGAGTTCGTCTGGCCTTGACGAATTCAACCATAGGTCTAAGAAGGTCCAATTTTTCCTCAATAGCAAACCCCTAATTTTGAAGCTTGGAAACCCTAGCATTCTCCAATGGCAGTTTTCGTTTTAGGGCACCATAATCCAATTGACCAATACCAAAAGCTTCAGAAAGGTTAGAGCAATGCAAAGCATACAAAAAATCACATTAAATATGCAGGAATTATGAGTTTCGATTATGGAAAAGTTATTCAAACCGTGAAACTGTTATGGCGTGTTTCTTGAGCTTTGAGGCTTGTTTTGGATTGCAAATTGCTTCTGAGTATGCTAGCAACGTGTTTGAATCAAGAAAAGGGTTTGAATTGGCCTGGAAGGTTGATTTCAGTTTTCGACTTTTTCTTGAATTTTTGGAATTTGGTTATGGTGTTTTGCAGCAGTTTTCACGTCCAAGGCTTTTAGGGTTTGCTTCAGTACATATAGTGGAATGAATTAGGTTAAATCTTTTGTCCAAGAATCCATGGAATAATATTTTGCATCTTTGATTTCCAATCAAATATTTTTGCATCTTTTGATTGAGAAAACTTGCTAAAATTGGATGATTTTGTCTCCTTGATTGATACATGAAATCTTCAGCATGTGTTGAGCCTATTTGCTTCAACAAAAGATTTGAAAATAATATCTTTTGAATTTTCCTACAATTAAATGAATTAATATTAATAAAAATTCAATTAATTAATTAAAAATAAGAAAATAAATCAATTTAAGTTCAATGGGTCGTGCATAGGCCTTGGACAATGATTCAAGAAAGAATTTGAGGCCCATTAGCAAAAATGAAGTGTTTTTAGGCAAAGTTGACTTTTGCAAATTCCCAAAAATTTCCCAACTTCTCCAATGCATATCTTGCTCAATTTTGATCATATAAACATGTTCTTGGACATTTTGGAAAGGTCTTGAAGTCCTCTAACCAATGCCTTTGGTCCCATGTCATTTTGATTTACCAATCTCAAGTTATGGTCTTTGACTTAAAATGCCTTTTTGTTGACTTTTGAAAATGACCTATAATGTAGAAATTGACAACTTTTTGTGAGAGCATTTCTTGGACTTGGAATGTGAAGATGAGTTGTAGGAAATGTCATCCCCTTAAAAATTAGCATTGGATGGGATTTTTCTGATGAACCATGAAAACGTTATGCCTTGGTCAAGTTACAGTTGACTTTTCAACTGTCCAAAAATAGTAACTTTTGCATCCTTGATGATTTCTGAGCCATTCTTGTGGAATCATGATCAAGACTTGATCAAATGATGATTGTGGCTTCAAAATAAGATGTTGACCAAAAATTTTGACTTTTGACTGCCAAATGACTATTTTACCCCTACAGTTGATGGTGAGGCAAATGAAGCTTTTGACTGTGCAACTTGATGCTGTGAACCTTGAAACTTGGCATGGAGATGCTTGGCAATGTATAGAGGCCTATGTGACTTGATTGAACCCTTGAAAACCCAAATTAACTAAAGGAACCAAAACCCTAATTTGGACTGGCTTAGGAGGCATTTGGACTGTGCAACCCTTTGATCCATTTGAAGGTGAATCTTGATAAACCTTGGAGAATATGGGAGGGCAAATTTTGGGGTACAACAGTTGCCCCTGTTCAATCTTCTTAGACCTGAGGATGTAGATTGGCTTGCGTGCCTTTCGTGATCCGAAGGTGGAAGATGATTGAACACTAGAGTGCCCAGAAATTTGCACTCACATAGTAGAGTATCAGCAATGTGATGTCGGGAATGGGCTTATGGATGCCATTTGGAGATATGATGGATAAGAGGATGGGCTTATAGATGCCATCTGGAGGTTGTCTGTTAAATTGTAATCTTTGTAAGTAGAAAGAGAGAATCTGTGTAGGGTTTCTTGATGATGAGTCTGTGTAAAACTACGTCTTGGAATGAAGGGAACCTGTGTAGGGTTGACTAATGACAAGTCCGTGTAAAACTGCATATGAAAAGAGAAAGGGAACCGGCGTAGGGTCGCCTCATGATGAGTACGCGTAAAACTGCATCCTGGTAGAAAGAAAACCTGTGTAGGGTTGACTGATGACGAGTCCGTGTAAAACTGCATTTGGAAAGAGAGAACTTGTGTAGGGTTTCTTGGTGACGAGTCCGTGTAAAACTTCACCTGGGGTTGAAGGAAAACCTGTGTAGGGCTTACTGATGACGAGTTCGTGTAAAACTACATCTTCGGAAGGAGAGGACCTGTGTAGGGTTCCTTGATGACGAGTCCGTGTAAAACTACGTCTGGAGAGAGAGAACCTGTGTAGGGTTTCTTTGGGATAAGTTCGTGTAAAACTTCTTGAGGAACCGGGGTAAGGTTACCTTGGGATAAATCCGTGTAAGACTTTGGGAGGAACCAGTGTAGGGTTACCTTGAGATAAGTTCGTGTAAGACTTCTGGAGGAACCGGGGTAAGGTTACGGCAGGGTAAGTTCGTGTAAAACTTCTTGATGAACCGGGGTAAGGTCATCTTGAGGTAAGTCCGTGTAAGACTTCTGGAGGAACCGGGGTAAGGTTACTGCAGGGTAAGTTCGTGTAAAACTTCTTGATGAACTGGGGTAAGGTCATCTTGAGGTAAGTCCGTGTAAGACTTCTTTTGAAAGAAAAGGAACCGGTGTAGGGTTACTTTGATGATAAGTCCGTGTAAGACTTCTTCTGAAGGAACCGGTGTAGGGTTACTTGTTGAGGGTGAGTCCGTGTAAGACTTCGTCTGAAAATTGAGAAGGAACCAGTGTAGGGTTGCCTGATGATGAGTTCGTGTAAAACTACATCTAAAGTTGAGAAGAAGCCGGTGTAGGGGTTCCTGATGATGATCAAGTAGATAATTGTCCTGTCTGGTTTCAGGTATTAACCCACGATCAGTCGTCCACAGAATTTTCCTGGCTCGTTACAGGTGTTGATCTGGAACTGCAAAGGTAGATGGTAATCATCCTTTGATTGACCTTTTCCTGAAAAGGTAAAGTATTAGTTGTATGCAATGTCATGATGTATGAAATGCATGATGTCATGATGTTCTCAAAAATAAATGAGATTGTGTCGTATGCACTTCATCATGTATGTAAATAGGAGATATGAAATGTGATATGTTTATGAATGTATTTTCGTCTGGGAAAATAAATCCTTGACGAATGCCGGGAGCTTGCTAAATCCTGGGCTGATGTTTGAAGAGTAGAGTTCTTTGTTTCCGCTGGGGATGATGAACGAAGATGATTGCAAGAATAAACCGGTAGGAGAAGATGACTCTGTTGGGGAATAAACCTGGTGAAGAGATTACTCTACGGGGAATTAGTCTGTGGGAAGAGATGCTTTGCTGAGATTTTAATGATAAACTCCGCTGGGGGATTCTGTTGATAAGCTCTGTTGGGGAATTTGATGAACTCCGCTGGGGATAGGAAGAACTTCACTGAGGACGATCTTTCCGTTGTAATTTGCTGAGGATAACCCAGTTAGACTCTGGTGGGGAATAACCTCTGAATATGGCTGGAGAGAGATGCCTTTGTACTCTGCAGGGGACAAGCTTCCAGAATTTACTGGGGAGATTGATTCAACTCTCCTGGGGAAACTTTGGACTGCACTGGGGAATGGATCCACTGGGGTGTCTGGTATTCCGCCGGGGAACAATCTTATATCTCTGTCGAGGAATATTAAGACTGCCGGGGACGCTTGCTTAGGAATATCTGTATACTCCGCTGGGGAATATTGAGATCTTCTGGGGGTATCCAACTTCCTTAAGGCTGACAGTAGGTTAACTCTGCTTGGGGAGAGTGTTGCTGACTTGCTAGGGATACTGTGCCTTTATAGGACTTATGGAGACCAAACTCTGCTTGAGGAGAGTATGGCTGAAATTTGTCTTACTCTGCAGGGAGTGAAGGTATCCTGGTCATATTCTTCAGCTGAACATACCTTGGTACCTGGGGGACAGAGCAGCTTGTATAGTTCGGACAATTCTTATTGCTCCTGTTTCTGCTGGAGAAGATACCTGTGGAGGTGCTTGATACCTGCCGATTTGACAAATCTTCTTCTGGTATGCAAGTGACGCGATGCTGGGACATAGTCGTACGCTTTTGATCCCTAATTTTTGCCTGGACCGCCCTTGCGGGTTTTCACTCCACCGGGATACCCATTTTTGCCCAAGCCGCCTTTTCAGGTTTTCAACTTGCCGGGTGTACAAATTTTTTCATATTCATCCCTTATTTTTGCCCGAACCCCTTTTGGTTCGCCGGGAAGCCCTTATTTTTGCCTAGGCCAGTCGACCTAGAGGGTCTTTGATTATGCGTAGTATTTTTTCGACTATGTCCATGCTCTCAGGATGTAGGGAGGTGCCCCTGTTGTTTTGTTGCCATGTGACCAGAAGATGTTCGTTTGATCGTCCAATGCCCCAAGTGATTCAGACGGAGATTTGCCCCTAGCTGGTTGGCCTTTTGAGAGATTCTCCGAATCTTGACTTAACTGCCCCAGATGATGGACAATGATCATGCCATGCCCCCTGATTGGAGGTGCTTTTGCTCATTAGACATTCGTCGTGCGAACTGCTATGTTGTTCAAACAAATAGTCATATGCAAGCAATGTTATATTAAAAATGCAAAGCTTATGTCTGTCTTGAAGTTTTTGAAAATGCATTTTTTTCATACAAACAAGTGAATTTTTTGTAAACTGTGATATCAACTCGTTATTTTACCGCAAGCCTTAAGGAGTCAGGATACCTTTGGTAACAGTATGCTTTCGAATTAACCCATGCTTCAGCTAGGACTTTTAAGGGTTATGACGTGGCCTGGTTCACGGTTTAAGAAACAAAAGATAAAGGCTCAAATTTTATTTGTACCCACCTGCTCTTCGTGATGTTCTTCAAACCTAAACCCAGTTGATCATGCGTTAGACCTTGTTTGAGTCTTTGTCCTGATATTCCGGTGATGGTTCGGATATTGACAGTTTATTTTCAATAGTCAGTCAATTCCTTTTTTTTTTGAGGGCTTGTAGGACCTCTTTCTTTTTGATTTCGTTATCCCTGTCTTTTGCCTGAACTGTTTCTTTTCGTATTACAGTCAGCGGGATGCCCCAGTTTTTGTAAGTATCCTTCATAGGTTTTGACTTATTGGGCTTTTATTTTTTTGAAAGATAACGACTGCCTGTCTTGATGATTATTCGGAACCATCACTGTCTTTTGTCTCGGGAAGACTCTTTTGATGCTACTCGTTGTGCACTTGGATTAACTGAGAGAACTACCCTGCCCCAGGTTATAATTAAGGGTTTTAATTTTTTGTGAAAAGAAAAAACTCCTGCTTCTTTGGCTCGAAGGGGTTGACGAGGGATTATCTTCCTTATAACTCCAGTGTTTAGGAATGGAAACAATGCCTGTACCTCATCAGTGGGGTTCGTTCAAAAGCATACTGTAAATGTCGTGGTATCGTTTTCGTCATCCTCCCTCAAGAGGCTTAGAATTATTAACCGAGAGTTGAACATCCAAAAATGAAAGCAATTTTAAGCATAGTAAACATAATTACTTCAAAACAGACACGTGTAATGCATTAATGAAATAATAGAGTTTGACATGATAATTGTTTGAATAAGCATAGAAAAATACAATATCAGAATTTAAATGAAACAAGAGTCTCTCAATCCTAGCCATGTTTTGGCAAGGGAGCAGTGATCACGTTGGGAGTCTCGGCAGGCTCGAACTCGATCTTCTTAGCATCAATCATGTTCTGAATCTTGTATTTCAGCACCCAACAATCCTCAGTATCGTGCCCCGGGCTACCGGAATGATAAGCACACCTCGCATCTGGGTTGTAATTTGGAGAAGAGGTCTTGGGATTTGCAGGAGGTTTGATCACCGCAATCAGATTCATTTTCAACATGTGCTGCAATGCTTGTGACAATGGCATGTTGATGTTGGTGAATTGTCTTTTAGGCTCGTTCGGCCTTCGCTGATTTCCCTTTTGGGGTTGTCAGCATGGTGCAGAACCATAGATCATGACTGCCCCTGCATGTTGGTTACGACGACTCTTTTGACTGTATGCAGCATTAGACTCTTTCTTCCCCGTGTAAGGCTTTTTGTGAGTATCAGAAGGTGTGGCCTCTTGAATCTTCCCAGCCTTGATACCAGCTTCAATTCTTTCCCCAGTCAATATCAAATCTGTAAACCCAGCAGAAGAATTTCCAATCAGATGGTTGAAGAACGGCCCAGACAGGGTCCCCAAGAACATGTCAACGAGTTCCCGGTCAGTCAGAGGTGGTTGCACCCTTCCAGCAAGGTCTCTCCACTTTTGCACATATTCCTTGAATCCTTCACCCGTCCCTAGTGACATACCCTGGAGTTAGGTACGCGTAGGAGCGAGGTCGGAATTATACTGATACTGCTTGTAGAATGCAATAGCCAAGTCCTCCCAGTTACGAATGTTGGCCCCATCCAACTGATAGAACCATTCGAGTTGAGTCCCTGAAAGACTATCCTGGAAGAAATGGATCCATAAGTTCTTGTCTGCAGTATACGGTTGGATCTTCCTTACATAAGAACGGAGGTGCAGCTTAGGGCAAGAAGCTCCGTCATACTTCGCAAAAGAAGGTGCCTTGAACTTGTGTGGGATCACCACCCCAGAGGATAGACCTAGATCTTCGAAGTCCAGGCCGGGCACTTTCTGAATCTCCATAGCACTTAGACGGTCCTCTAGCTGTTTGTACCTGTCCTCCGCATGAGGGTACTGTTCATCATTGAAATTCGTCTCGTTGTCAGAGACCACAGGACTAGGAACCCTTCCCCCTTGGGGACTGTCCTTCCCAACAGATGGGGTAGTCAGCTCAGCCTCATTTTGTGATCCATTCCCAGATTTGCGTCTAGGGTTGAACAACACAGTCCTCTTGTTCTTCTTCTTCAAGAGCAAAGTCTTCGAATCCTGTTGACCCCGGGCTAGGCTCATAACCAACTCCTGGAACTGGGCATTCTGGGCCTGGAGGGCCTCGATAGCTTGTTCATTGGATGATTCAGGATTCATGATGATTGCTGAAATAAACAGCGAAGAAGGTAAGTGACCTGTCAAAAGGGTACCTGTTATGCAATGATCTGTATGTATGCATGCAATGTTTTCAAGGATCTCGTGGGGTAAACAAGAAAATTGTTAGAATTGAATCCGGTGGCTTGATTGAAGGGATTTCATGTTGTCGAGAGTCCTTCTTTAAGAGTCAAAGCTCACCATATCAAGTGGGTCATAGCCCCTGACTCAAGTTATCAACCTTGGCTAGGGGAAAATAAATCCCCTTTGCCCCTTGCTAGACATGTTGGTTCATCATGACCTGCATCACAAACCCTTGAGATCCTTGAAATGGATTAGTCCTTATGTAGGATATATGCAATGGTATGATGTTATGCTATGCATAGAGTGATGTAAGTGGGCCCTGTAATGAGTCCCAATTAAGGACCGTAAACAAAACCTGCAAGGAACTCGCGTTGTTAGATAACAAGTATGCAAGTAGTTCAAGTATGAAGGCACACAAGTCACACAAAAGAGCCCTTAGATTTTAGGCCAGCATGAAGTTTAGGTACTACCCTCTTTCAGTTTCGTTGGTTAAGACCTGTCCTATCAAAAGTAACCGGGTTCTAGAGGATCCCAATATCACTGACTACCCTCAATCGGTCATAACTCCAGCGTCGCAATCTTTTCTTGCAGCCAGAACCATCGCGAGAGTTTAGCCTCAATGGGTGTAGCATACTGCTACTGTTCTATGGCCAAGTTGGGTCAATTTAGGGTTCTAAGGTCGGTTGGTGCTTAATGACTCCTCAGAAGACCCATATTCTCCTCGTTGCAACACAAGGGATATCGGTACAGACCAAGGTGTCACACCAACGTAGCCACTGCTTCACCCATGTCAGTCTACGCCGGACAGGTCCCTCACAGCTTATGCTACCTAAAAGGGTATCCCCGGATCCGGGTTAGGATCCATGAAACTCCGATGCAATGCCCACAAATATAAAGCAATCAAAGCAAGCAATTTAAAACATAAGTATGATCTAATCCTAAGGTACACCTCACTTTTATAAATATCCCCAGCAGAGTCGCCAATTCTGGCGATCGGTGGAAATAGAACTGACTGTTTAAAGCTGGTTCGCAAAATGTAGCGGTAAGCAAGAGTCGCCACCGTCTTTTATGTTCTCCAATATGGAAAGGACAAAAGCACAGCAAAATTCCTTCTTTGAGATGTCTCTCGGTTCGGGAGGTAGATTTATAGAAAGGGAAGGTGTTAGCACCCTTTCTATCCATGGTTATCCATGGGCTCTTAGGTACTTGCTCACTATGTTTTCAAAAATTGTTTGCTTTTCAAGTGTGTGTGGGTTTTGAAAAAAAAGTTTCGTTTGAAAAATTTCTAAGTAACTCTTGCATCTGTCCTCAAGAGTGTATGAAAAATTTGTTTGAAAACTTTTGAAAGTGTCAGTGTGAAAAGTTTGTTTGTTTTTGAAAAGAGCAAGTACCCATGAGATCTACCTACTCTAAGGAATTAGGTTGTGTAAGAGTCCTTTATATAGTGCTATTCCACCATTGAGAGGTAGGTAGCACCATCGTTGGAGGTATTCGGGTCAATTCGATTTTTAGGGACAGTGTGGTCACCGAAGCAATAGTAGGACACCTTAGAAGTAACCCTAATGTCCTAGATCCTTTTTTATCTGAGGCAACCGTTTCGAGGCAACTGGATCTTAGACAGGAGGGCGACCTCTAAAACACCCTATACTTGACGACCATGTTCGAGGCAACCAGTGAGGCGTACCCTAGGAGTGGAATGTGCATGTGTGTTGTTTTTCAGTTAATGTTTATCTTTGAACATGTTATTTGTGAGCTACTGATTGATTTTATTTGTCATTCAGTCTTGCAGGCATAATTAACAGTTAAGAGTGCGGAAAATAAAGTGCGGAAATATGAATCTACGCTATTACAAGGCGCGGGTCTATACATCGCCAAAAACATAACCCGTTTTGGAAAATAAATACGGAAAATAAAGAAAGCGGTAAAACCTATTTAACTATTACATTCGGGAAAGAGTTACATAAATAATCGAAATAAGAATAATGCGCGAAAAGAAATAGAATCGGGACGTCCTTAGGGTTTTGACCCTTTTGAGAAATAGATAGCTACTTGTTCTTTTTTTTTGCAATTAATTGAATATTTAACCTAATTTGTTAATTTACATTTTATTTATAAAAATAATAATTAATAAATAAGAATAATGATAATAAGAAAACATGATTGAAAATTATCAAACCCTAATTCTACATGATTTTTATTTATTTATGAAAAAGAGATTAAAACTGACCTATTAAACTAATTAACTTGTTAGTATTTTATTTACAAAAAATAATAATTAATTAATAAATAATAATAATATAATATAAATATTTTAATAGTCTGAATTTATCATGAAAATTAATTAATTTGTTAGTTAAATAAATAATAATAATTATAATAATTAAAAAAAGAAATTGTAAAAGAAAAGAAAACAAAAAAGTAACAAAACCAGTGGGGTGTTGACCCAAGAATGGAGGGGTGAAGCATGGAAATTTTAGGCCCAATAAGCCAAGCATGTTGACTTTCTGGATCCTCAAGAACGCTGGTTGACTGGGAGCATGGTGCTCCTCACCTTTTGGCCTTTAGATCTGTCTTTTGAGACACTTGGCGCCTTGATTTGTGAGGGTATATGGTGGAATCCTGGACAAGCGCTGCATGAGATTGTATAAGGAAAAATATGAAACAAATGTTTGGGGGACCTGGGAATCGAACCCAGGTCCCAACGATTGCCAGACACGTCCCTTTCCACTGAGCCAACTGCACGTTTTTTGTTATAATAATATGCAATGAATATATTATATAAAATAACAACACATGCTAGAAATTAACCAAAACGCGCGCGTTATATTTGAATAGACCAACCACATGTTGCCAGCACGTCATCTTCTTCGTTGGCCTGTAAGAAAAACAAACAAATAGCGGGGGTTTTTAACCCCCACAAACTACAAAATGCAAAAATAGCGATTAGCTCTGTGCGTTATATAAATAGGGCGCGAGGGTTGGGTTGAGTTCGTCTGGCCTTGACGAATTCAACCATAGGTCTAAGAAGGTCCAATTTTTCCTCAATAGCAAACCCCTAATTTTGAAGCTTGGAAACCCTAGCATTCTCCAATGGCAGTTTTCGTTTTAGGGCACCATAATCCAATTGACCAATACCAAAAGCTTCAGAAAGGTTAGAGCAATGCAAAGCATACAAAAAATCACATTAAATATGCAGGAATTATGAGTTTCGATTATGGAAAAGTTATTCAAACCGTGAAACTGGTATGGCGTGTTTCTTGAGCTTTGAGGCTTGTTTTGGATTGCAAATTGCTTCTGAGTATGCTAGCAACGTGTTTGAATTAAGAAAAGGGTTTGAATTGGCCTGGAAGGTTGATTTCAGTTTTCAACTTTTTCTTGATTTTTTGGAATTTGGTTATGGTGTTTTGCAGCAGTTTTCACGTCCAAGGCTTTAGGGTTTGCTTCAGTACATATAGTGGAATGAATTAGGTTAAATCTTTTGTCCAAGAATCCATGGAATAATATTTTGCATCTTTGATTTCCAATCAAATATTTTTGCATCTTTTGATTGAGAAAACTTGCTAAAATTGGATGATTTTGTCTCCTTGATTGATACATGAAATCTTCAGCATGTGTTGAGCCTATTTGCTTCAACAAAAGATTTGAAAATAATATCTTTTGAATTTTCCTACAATTAAATGAATTAAATGAATTAATATTAATAAAAATTCAATTAATTAATTAAAAATAAGAAAATAAATCAATTTAAGTTCAATGGGTCGTGCATAGGCCTTGGACAATGATTCAAGAAAGAATTTGAGGCCCATTAGCAAAAATGAAGTGTTTTTAAGGCAAAGTTGACTTTTGCAAATTCCCAAAAATTTCCCAACTTCTCCAATGCATATCTTGCTCAATTTTGATCATATAAACATGTTCTTGGACATTTTGGAAAGGTCTTGAAGTCCTCTAACCAATGCTTTTGGTCCCATGTCATTTTGATTTACCAATCTCAAGTTATGGTCTTTGACTTAAAATGCCTTTTTGTTGACTTTTGAAAATGACCTATAATGTAGAAATTGATAACTTTTTGTGAGAGCATTTCTTGGACTTGGAATGTGAAGATGAGTTGTAGGAAATGTCATCCCCTTAAAAATTAGCATTGGATGGGATTTTTCTGATGAACCATGAAAAAGTTATGCCTTGGTCAAGTTACAGTTGACTTTTCAACTGTCCAAAAATAGTAACTTTTGCATCCTTGATGATTTCTGAGCCATTCTTGTGGAATCATGATCAAGACTTGATAAAATGATGATTGTGGCTTCAAAATAAGATGTTGACCAAAAATTTTGACTTTTGACTGCCAAATGACTATTTTACCCCTACAGTTGATGGTGAGGCAAATGAAGCTTTTGACTGTGCAACTTGATGCTGTGAACCTTGAAACTTGGCATGGAGATGCTTGGCAATGTATAGAGGCCTATGTGACTTGATTGAACCCTTGAAAACCCAAATTAACTGAAGGAACCAAAACCCTAATTTGGACTGGCTTAGGAGGCATTTGGACTGTGCAACCCTTTGATCCATTTGAAGGTGAATCTTGATAAACCTTGGAGAATATGAGAGGGCAAATTTTGGGGTACAACAGTTGCCCCTGTTCAATCTTCTTAGACCTGAGGATGTAGATTGGCTTGCATGCCTTTCGTGATCCGAAGGTGGAAGATGATTGAACACTAGAGTGCCCAGAAATTTGCACTCACATAGTAGAGTATCAGCAATGTGATGTCGAGAATGGGCTTATGGATGCCATTTGGAGATATGATGGATAAGAGGATGGGCTTATAGATGCCATCTGGAGGTTGTCTGTTGAATTGTAATCTTTGTAAGTAGAAAGAGAGAATCTGTGTAGGGTTTCTTGATGATGAGTCTGTGTAAAACTACGTCTTGGAATGAAGGGAACCTGTGTAGGGTTGACTAATGACGAGTCCGTGTAAAACTGCATATGAAAAGAGAAAGGGAACCGGCGTAGGGTCGCCTCATGATGAGTACGCGTAAAACTGCATCCTGGTAGAAAGAAAACCTGTGTAGGGTTGACTGATGACGAGTCCGTGTAAAACTGCGTCTGGAAAGAGAGAACCTGTGTAGGGTTTCTTGGTGACGAGTCCGTGTAAAACTTCACCTGGGGTTGAAGGAAAACCTGTGTAGGGCTTACTGATGACGAGTTCGTGTAAAACTGCATCTTTGGAAGGAGAGGACCTGTGTAGGGTTCCTTGATGACGAGTCCGTGTAAAACTACGTCTGGAGAGAGAGAACCTGTGTAGGTTTCTTTGGGATAAGTTCGTGTAAAACTTCTTGAGGAACCGGGGTAAGGTTACCTTGGGATAAATCCGTGTAAGACTTTGGGAGGAACCGGTGTAGGGTTACCTTGAGATAAGTTCGTGTAAGACTTCTGGAGGAACCGGGGTAAGGTTACGGCAGGGTAAGTTCGTGTAAAACTTCTTGATGAACCGGGGTAAGGTCATCTTGAGGTAAAGTATTAGTTGTATGCAATGTCATGATGTATGAAATGCATGATGTCATGATGTTCTCAAAAATAAATGAGATTGTGTCGTATGCACTTCATCATGTATGTAAATAGGAGATATGAAATGTGATTGTTTATGAATGTATTTTCGTCTGGGAAAATAAATCCTTGACGAATGCCGGGAGCTTGCTAAATCACGGGCTGATGTTTGAAGAGTAAAGTTCTTCGTTTCCGCTGGGGATGATGAACGAAGATGATTGCAAGAATAAACCGGTAGGAGAAGATGACTCCCTTGGGGAATAAACTTGGTGAAGAGATTACTCTACGGGGAATTACTCTGTGGGAAGAGATGCTTTACTGAGATTTTAATGATAAACTCCGCTGGGGGATTCTGTTGATAAGCTCTGTTGGGGAATTTGATGAACTCCGCTGGGGATAGGAAGAACTTTGCTGAGGATGATCTTTCCGTTGTAATTTGCTGAGGATAACCCAGTTAGACTCTGGTGGGGAATAACCTCTGAATATGGCCAGAGAGAGATGCCTTTGTACTCTGCAGGGGACAAGCTTCCAGAATTTACTGGGGAGATTGATTCAACTCTCCTGGGGAAACTTTGGACTGCACTGGGGAATGGATCCACTGGGGTGTCTGGTATTCCGCCGGGGAACAATCTTATATCTCTGTCGAGGAATATTAAGACTGCCGGGGACGCTTGCTTAGGAATATATGTATACTCCGCTGGGGAATATTGAGATCTTCTGGGGGTATCCAACTTCCTTAAGGCTGACAGTAGGTTAACTCTGCTTGGGGAGAGTGTTGCTGACTTGCTAGGGATACTGTGCCTTTATAGGGCTTATGGAGACCAAACTCTGCTTGAGGAGAGTATGGCTGAAATCTGTCTTACTCTGCAGGGAGTGAAGGTATCCTGGTCATATTCTTCAGCTGAACATACCTTGGTACCTGGGGGACAGAGCAGCTTGTATAGTTCGGACAATTCTTATTGCTCCTGTTTCTGCTGGAGAAGATACCTGTGGAGGTGCTTGATACCTGCCGATTTGACAAATCTTCTTCTGGTATTTTGATAAAATAAACACATATAGTTGGGGATCTGCTATTTTGGCTCATCTGTATAGTTCATTGTGTAAAAACACATCAAATGACAGTTGTTCTTTCTATTCTTGTGCCTTTTTACTCCAGACATGGTGCTGGTCGAGAATGTTGACACTCCCCCCCCCCCCCCCCCCCCGCAACACAAGGCCATTCGTCTTCTCCTTTGCTACAACGTAAGACCAACATGTATTAATTTATTAGCCATTTTTTTATGTAGGTGGTCTATTCCTGGGATGAATTACAATAAATCCCCTAAAAACGCAATAGTAGTCTACCGAAATCTTATTGATCATGTTGGACCCGAAGAGGTATTAAGCTTACATATTTTATACAACACTTTCAATAGGTTAATTAAGTTTAATATTAATATTAGATTAACACTCTTTTTCCTCTACAGTTTGTATGGAGGTCGTATAAAGATCTCGACCATGAGATTAACCCAGTAGATGTTGAAGTCTTGACTGCAAAAACAACACTCATCGGGTTCACTACTATGGAGATGCACCACAATGATCGTGTGAAGCTACAGTTCAGCATACAACAGGTTATCCCAGACCCCCTACATGTTTGGGACAATGGCATCTACTCAGAGTTGACGACCAATGGGGATTTACTGATTTGAGAGACTTCACTAGAAATCAATATCGTCAATGGAGGCATCAACGTGAATTGGTCCTAAGGGAGCCGATCTCGCAAGATGACTTAAAACCAACTTTCCAATATTTTATATGGTACACATCGGTTTCAACAAATTTCTTTCTCTCATGAAACATACTTGATCGACCCACGCCAAAGAGCTACATCATACGCCCAACAACAACCCCAACATCCAACCCCTCATCAATACCAAACCCAACAACAATGCCAACCCACTCAAACCCAATGACCATACACCACCACATCCAACCAAACCCATCATCAATTCATGCCACACACACAAACACAATACCAAGAGCATGACCCGACCCAACACCAACAATATGCATCCTCCACATCCTACCACAACACCCAAGACACATATGATACATCTCCTTCCTACCATACCACCCAACCTACATACAGTAAAACATCACACCATCGAAGTACCTAACCATCATACAGGTTTCATACACCACAAGAACCGTTGCTTCATTTTCAAAATGATTCAACATCACAATACTATCAACCATCCCACCCACACATATCCCAACCAACAAGACCAAACTTCAACAACATGGGCACTGATCTCTTTGGAAGCACGACACGGTGGGACAAAATGATCAATGAGATGTATGATCCTGATGTACCAGGACCATCACATCAATCACCTCATCATCAAGTGAGTCGGAACAGACCCCAAACACCTCAGGGAAATCAACAGAGAGGAGTGAGACAAGGGTGAGACAAAGGCGGAGCCGTTTATGTCATACTGCGACCCTCTTAGGTTGAGGGGACGTCTGAAAAAATATGTATTCATGCATTGTGTAATTTAAAATATTAGTATAAAATATTTTTAGTTACTTTTATTTTTATTTAAAAAATAATAATAAATACAATTGTCAAGTCACACAAGGTGGCACCTCCTCTCTAATTATACATGCATGCGCCATACTGCATAACTTTATATTGGAGGACAAGTCATGTAATGTGGCGCTTCCTCTCTATTTTGTATGCATGCGTCACACAGAGTGGCGTCTCCTCTGTATGACGATTTTTTTGTTTAAAAAGTGGTTACTTAGATAAATATTTTGAAAAAAATGATTATTTGAGTTTTTTTTTTAAAAATGGTTATTTTAAAAAAAATTATTACAGTACCCATCTCTATATCTATTATTTAAAAAAATCTTTGTATTCGAATTCATATACGTGTGGATATTAATATTCATATTCGTACTCGTATCTTATAGATACCTTAATATTCATCCACATATATGTTTATTCACATTTGAAAGAAAATTAGATCAATTAATTATAAAATATTATATAATTTTAATTTTTTTTAATAATATTAAAAAAAGTTAGATGTTATTGTTAAGTTAAAAAATAATAATTTTTTTTATTAAAATGTATAATAATTTAATAACGATATATTTTTTAAAAATTAATAAATATGCATTTTTATATAAAAATATAAATAATATTATATAAATATGTAATGCGGATATAAGACGAAGTAGATAATAAGATAGTCGTATCCGTTTTTATATTTATTATTTTAATAGATAATATATGTGTAACTATTTTTAGTGGTTTTTGTTTATATGAGTATTTTTTACGGGTAATGTACCTCTATAGTCCTATCAGCTGTCATTTAGATAAGCTACAAAAGATAGTTTTTGACTAAATGCAGACTTTTACCATTTGATTTACTTTCAAATAATTAAGGTTTTAAATAATTAAAGGTTTTAATTTTGTATTAAGTTTATAAATATATAATAAAATATATAATATATAACTATTTTTAAAAAATAGTAAAATTTCACGCGTAATCATGCAGTAACTATCATTTTAGAGTGTAAAAGATGGTTAGTTTGAATTCATCTACAAGACATTTGTAGTTTTAATTTTTATTTAAAATATAACATTTTATTATTTGTTTTGGACCTTCATGTATATTGAGTAGGTCTGAATAAAGTGAAAAAGAATAAAAAGTAGAAATTAAGATTTAATTCTTATAATAATCTATAATATAAGAAAAATAGATTTATCTAAAATCTCTTTTTTTGTCCTTTTACTCCAATATTACAACAAGTAGATAGTTTATTTGAGTGTTTTAAATTTGTTTATTATTCTGATTTTCTGAATTTCATTATTATTATTTTAGTTTATTTGAGTGTTTTAAATTTGTTTATTATTCTGATTTTCTGAATTTCATTATTATTATTTTATTATTCTGCTATCCAAACCCTATGTTATTATGAACAGTTTTATTGGTCATCCATCCATCTTCTATAACCAACAATGCACCCATTTAATGTTACACGGTTACATATACTGAAAGGGTTTTCATTAACTGCATCAAACATTTCTCTTTATCTATCACACTCAGTCACCATTTTACAACACATTTTTCTAAATTATTCCTTTTAAAGTTGTTCTTCTCTTAACGTTTAGGATTTTTTAGAGATTAAGTTATAGAATAACCTCCAAAACCCTTCTGTCTCATTTGCGTCAAGTTCGTCGAAGTGATATATAACAATGTTGTTCGCAATTTTGGACCAAGTGATGGGTTTGTTGGAATTGTTGCGCATTATTTTGCTAGAATTCTCCCGGTTTGTACCTACATCTCTAAATTGTTTGAATAGTGGATTGTTATGTCTTTTGTTTCAAATTAAATTTCAAAATCCATCATTTGTATGTGTCTGACTGAACTATTTATGTGACTGTGTCTGCTACTTATTTGAATATAGATTGATTTGACAATGTTTAATAGAGAAATCATGTGTCAGGTATATTGAATTCTATTGAGATTTATTGAGATTTATTGTATATTTTGCTCTATCTTCCACTGGTGGAGGTTATTGTTATTATTACATATTTATGTGTTGTTATTGGCTGTTGCTGTTACCTTATATTCAGGAGTCTTTTATGATTGAAATTCTTAAGATTAGTAGATTTTGTAACAGATTGTAAACAAGTAGTCTTGTAATGTGTATATATAGTGATCCTAAAGTATGAATAGATAGAATTGATATATTACATTTGTGGTGAATTTTACATGGTATCATGAGCTAGGGAATATCCTAAAATTAAATACTTTTTTTTTCCTTCCAGATCAAGCACCATAAGAGATTATGGCTGATAACAGTGGTAATAAGGAGAAGAAGGTGGATTTGGTGTTTTTTCTCGGCACCAATGACAATCCCGACAATGTGATCACACCAATACAATTGCGTGGGCCGAATTATGATGAATGGGCAAGGGCAGTTCGAACCTCGTTGCAAGCAAAGCGAAAATACGGTTTTGTGGAAGGGAAAGTCCCAAAACCAACAACACCTGAGAAATTGGAAGACTACACTGCAGTGCAGTCGATGCTCATTGCGTGGCTGCTGAACACGATCGAGCCATCGTTGCGCTCTACTCTTTCTTATTATGATGATTCACAATCCTTGTGGACACATCTCAAGCAACGATTTTGTGTTGTGAATGGTACTCGTATATGCCAATTAAAGGCATCACTAGGAGAATGCAAGCAAGGCAAATGTGAAGAGGTGTCGGCCTACTTTGGTCGTCTGTCTCGTGTATGGGACGAACTTATGACTTATGTCAAAAAGCCAACTTGCAAATGTGAAGGCTGTACCTGTGACATCAACCAACAAGTGATTGATTTGAGTGCTGAAGATTATCTGCATCACTTTCTTATGGGCCTTGATGGGGTTTATGCGACGATTCGCTCAAATTTGCTTTCTCAAGATCCATGTCCAAATATTGATCAAGCATATCAGCGAGTCATTCAAGACGAGAGGTTGCTCCAAGGAGAATCTTCAATTCATCAGAATCGTGACAATGTCATCGCTTTTAAAGCTACAGCTGCTACGCGAGGTAAATCTAAACTTGTGGACAATTCTGAAAAATTCTGTCCTCACTGCAACAGAGAAGGACACGACGAACGCTCATGTTTTCAGCTTCATGGATTCCCCGAGTGGTGGGGGGACCGTCCTCGTGGTGGTCGTGGACCAGGTCGTGGCAGAGACACATCAGGGCGTTCTGGAGGGCGTGGCAGAGGCACCTATAACGCACCTGTGCGCGCCAACAGAGCCACAACAAGTAGCTGTAGCAGCGGTGGTAATAGTGGACAGTCTCATGCACCACCACACTCAAGTGAGGCAGCAGGTAAGGAATTACCCCGACACAATGGCAACAAATTCTCGACGCTTTGAATATTTCCAAAACTAAAGATCGCCTCCATGGTAAGAATAACATCTCTTGGATTATTGACACGGGAGCTTCACACCATGTGACAGGAAATTTCTCTTGTATGATTAATGTAAAAAATATTAGAAATACACCAGTGGGATTGCCGGATGGGAAAGATGTTGCGGCTATAAAAGAGGGCAGTGTGATTTTGGATAGTGGATTGCGGCTCAATAACGTTCTTTTTGTGCCTCAATTAAATTGCAACTTAATTTCTGTAACTCAATTAATCGATGACTCCGATTGTATCGTTCAAATTACTAATACATTGTGTGTAATACAGGCCCGGACGACGAGGACGTTGATTGGAGTGGGTAAACGGATCGATGGACTTTACTTTTTTCGGGGTGTTCCGAAGGTGCATGCCTTGATGGTGGAAGGGGATTCAACAATGGATTTATGGCATAAACGTTTGGGTCATCCATCAAAAAATGTGTTAAGGTTCATTCCTCATGTAAGACAGTTTAGTAGGAGCAAGAATAATAGACCTTGTGATGTTTGTCCTCGTGCCAACCAGCATAGGGATAGTTTTCCATTAAGTGAGAATAATGCAGCAAGTTTGTTTGAATTAGTTCATTGTGACTTATGGGGATCTTATCGAACTCGTTCGTCGTGTGGGGCACAATATTACTTGACAATTGTTGATGATTATTCGCGTGCTGTTTGGATCTATTTGTTATGCAATAAAACTGAGATTAAGACTATGTTTTTGAATTTTGTGGCACTTGTTGATAGACAATTTGATAAAAAGATAAAGAAAGTGCGTAGCGACAATGGCACCGAATTTAATTGTCTACGTGATTATTTTTTTAATCATGGAATTGTGTTTGAGACATCGTGTGTGGGTACTCCGCAACAAAATGGGAGAGTTGAAAGAAAACATCAACATATTATGAATGTGGCGCGGGCACTTAGATTTCAGGGTCACTTACCAATACAATTTTGAGGTGAATGTGTATTAGCAGCATGTTACTTAATTAATCGAACACCGTCTAGGGTACTGAATTATAAGACACCTTATTAAAAATTATTTGGTAAAGTCCCTAAATTAGATAACATGAAGATTTTTGGTTGCTTATGTTATGTTCACAATCAACGACGTGATGGGGATAAGTTTGCGAGTAGAAGTCGAAAGTGCATATTTGTGGGCTATCCCTACGGGAAAAAGGGATGGAAATTGTATGATTTAGAAACCAAAGAATACATTGTCTCTAGAGATGTGAAAATTTATGAACATGAATTTTCATTTGTTGTGCAACTAGACACAACTCATTCTGCTCCTACTATTATTTCTGACATTGAGTATGTTGGCGATGATATTGGTTGGGAGACTTATGATGCATCAATTGGAGGAGGGGGTGCATCAGTGGTCTTGTGCGAAGGAGGTAGTGGAGCTGCTATAGCAGCCGATGAGGGAGCTTGTATCAGTGGTATAAATAGCGAGGAAGCACCCACACACAAAGTTGATGAGGCTGGTGTTGTGGTGATGCAAGAGGATGATGCGGGATCCGAAGAGAATGAGGTGGCAGTTGAGATGGGAAGGGGGATGAGAAACAAAGTTCCGAATATAAGACTCAAGGATTTTGTCACTAATACAATACAAAAAGTAAAGTCCTCAAAAAGTTCATCTACCCAAGAAATGCCTCAGGTACTCCTTACCCTATTACTTACTTTGTATCTTGTGAAAGATTTTCTATTAGACATAGAAATTTTGTTGCAGCTATGATGGCAGGGAAAGAACCTAAGAATTTTAAAGAAGCCGTAAAGGATTCTGGTTGGCGTGATGCAATGCGCAATGAGATACAAGCCTTGGAAGACAATGAGACATGGGTTATGGAGAAACTGTCGCCCGGGAAGAAAGCTCTTGGCAGCAAATGGGTATACAAAATAAAACATCACTCAGATGGGAGCATAGAACGATTGAAAGCAAGACTTGGGTATTCGGACACCATCAAATAGAGGGGATAGACTATGATGAGACATTTGCCCCAGTGGCAAAAATGGTCACTGTTCGTACCTTCTTGGCAGTGGCAGCAATTAAAAAGTGGGAAGTTCATCAAATGGACGTGCACAACGCCTTTCTCCATGGTGACTTGGAAGAGGAGGTGCATATGAAAGTCCCTCCAGGTTTTAAAAACACTGATCCAAATCTGGTTTGCAGGTTGAAAAAGTCATTATACGGTTTAAAACAAGCTCCTCGTTGTTGGTTTGCAAAGTTGGTCACGGCATTGAAGCGATATAGATTTGTTCAGTCCTATTCAGATTAGTCACTCTTTACTTTGCATAAGGGAAAAATACAAATCAATGTGTTGGTTTATGTGGATGACTTGATTATTGCAGGAAATGATATTGCAGCCCTGAAAATTTTTAAAACTTACTTAGGTACATGCTTTCATATGAAGGATTTGGGAGTCTTAAAATATTTTTTGGGGTTAGAGGTAGCTCGTAATCATGAGGGAATTTATCTATGCCAGCGAAAATATGCGTTGGAAATAATTGAGGAAACAGGTTTATTAGGGGCCAAGCCTGCGGATTTTCCAATGGAACAACACCATAAGCTAGCGTTGGCTTCTGGTAAGCCTATTGAAGATCCAGAACCATATCGAAGACTTATAGGGCGGTTGATTTATTTGTCTGTGACTAGATCAGATCTTGCGTATTCTGTACATATTTTGTCTCAGTTTATGCAACAACCATGTGAAGAGCATTGGGAGGCAGCCTTAAGGGTTGTTAGATATTTGAAGAAACATTTGGGTCAAGGTATTCTACTCCGGTCTAATAGTGAATTGAACCTAGAGGGATGGTGCGACTCAGATTGGGCTAGTTGTCCACTTACGAGACGTTCTTTGACTGGATGGGTGGTGTTACTTGGTTTTTCTCCGGTGTCTTGGAAAACTAAGAAACAACCAACCGTCTCTCGTTCTTCTGCAGAGGCTGAGTATCGATCTATGGCGGTTACTACATGTGAGTTAAAATGGCTCAAACAATTACTTGGTGATTTGGGAGTTAGTCATTCCAAAGGAATGCGATTGTATTGTGATAGTCAATCAGCATTACATATAGCTCAAAATCCAGTGTTTCATGAGCGTACGAAGCATATTGAAGCTGATTGTCACTTTGTTCGTGATGTGGTGATGGCTGGAACTATTTGCCCTCTGTATGTTCCCACATCGGTACAATTAACAGACATTTTTACAAAAGCCATGGGAAAAGTGCAATTTGAGTTCCTTCTCCGCAAGTTGGGCATTCGAGATCTTCACGCTCCAACTTGAGGGGGGTATTGAGATTTATTGAGATTTATTGCATATTTTGCTCTATCTTCCACCGATGGAGGTTATTGTTATTATTACACATTTATGTGTTGTTATTGGCTGTTGTTGTTACCTTATATTCATGAGTCTTTTATGATTGAAATTCTTAAGATTAGTAGATTTTGTAATAGATTGTAAACAGGTAGTCTTGTAATGTGTATATATATAGTGATCCTAAAGTATGAATAGATAGAATTGATATATTACATTTGGGGTGATGTAAAATATCAATTTTATCTATTCATACTTTAGGATCACTATATATACACATTACAAGACTACCTGTTTACAATCTATTACAAAATCTATTAATCTTAAGAATTTCAATCATAAAAGACTCCTGAATATATAAGGTAACAGCAACAGCCAATAATAACACATAAATATGTAATAATAACAATAACCTCCATTAGTGGAAGATAGAGCAAAATATGCAATAAATCTCAATAAATTCCTTTTCAAATGGTGTTCAGCTTGATTTCAAATTTTAAATTTTAATTTCTATAAATTTGTTGGTTGGTAATCATTATCTTTTAATCCAAGGACCAGAATATAAATTAATTTCATTTTAAATTTTCTGTAGCCTGATGCATTTTTGTGCCCAGTCAATGACGTGAAGGTCAGCAACATATTGTTGTTGGGGATGAGGTGAGTTATTGAGGATAGTTGAGATGTTACCTATAATTTCCTAATAACTCAAACTCCGTCTGGGGTGGTTTTATGTTTCGAAATGGTATACCGTTTTTCTGTGTAGGCTTCAATGTCTATAGTGTTCTATCATATTATCTGTTGATCACGGATTAGTTAAAAAAATAGTAGCCACTGAGAAATTTATCGGGTCGAGTCGCGGATCGGTACGCTTTCTTTAAGACGTTTCGCCGGATGCCAACAAAGTGCAAGGCAGTCGATAATAGGCGACGTCTCCAGGATAAAACAGCCCGTTCGAATAAAATACGATTATCACTTGCACTGTGATAAATCGTTCTATGAATAACAGCATCTGATGGTGTAGAAACCACTCGTAGTATCTGCCAAGGAGCAGTCGAAAAAACAGAGTAAGAAAAATAGAGATGAAGCAGAACAGAGAGAGAGAAGAATGAAAACGAGATTGTAAATGCTGGAGTTATTTGCAAATGAAAATAAATCACTAATTCAACAAAACAGTTCGAAAAAATAGGAAGTACGTGGGAGAGGGTTGAATTGGCCCAGTCAAAAGTAACTGTTATTGCTTGGTCAGACAGTCATGCGTTTTGACTCTTGGAAGGCAAGTAATTGACACGTCACTAATTCCGTAATTAATTAATATTAAATATTAATTAATTTCCACTATTTTTAATTAGTTAATGCTAATTAATTCCACCGAATTAATTAATTATTAATAATCATTAATAATTAATTTTCACCAAAATCCGGTTCAAAAAATTAATTCATCTAGACCGAACCGAACCGAACCGAACCGAGCCGAGCCGGTCGGACGGACGGACGGCGGCGGCGGCGCGCGCGCGTGTGTGTCTAGATGACTTAGTGGTGTGTCCTCACTCCTTAACAAAATTGGGGTGCCCCTTGGGGCCCAACCCAAGTGTCCAAGTTGGAGTATTTATGCACTACTAGAAGTTGTGTTCCCTCCAATGTGGGACTTAAATGAATCCTTTCAAATTCACTCACAAACTAGTTCATTCATGTGCTCATTAATTGCCCATTTAATGTCAATGAATCATTCCAATTCCCAATCCAAGTTGTCATCATTCCAAGATTTCCAACAATCCCCCACTTGAATTTAAAAGGTGATTTTAGAGGTAACGTCAGACGTTTCTAAGATTGTGCATAAGCAAAGGTGTCTATGACTTGAACCTTTGCGTAGCAAGTAGGATTCTGATTCAACAAGAGTGACACAATTGTCTTGAACTCTATCTCAGACATCAGACCTGCACACAACCTTTTCTTTAAGGTGTATTCTAATAGCCCGTGCTTTAATGGCCCTGCACGTGTATCCCGGTTTAGTGAAGGCTCTAGGAATTTTGCCTCGCAATTCCATAGGAACCGACCCAAGTTCCACAATCACCAAGGTGAGTCTATCAAGAGTACTCCTGTAGTCTAGGTACTCCCTCATACAGAGTATAGATCTCATTAAGAGTTTCTATTATCTCAACCTCTTATTACTTCAGGAATCATGCTTCTCTTGCATGATCATCTCATATCACTCACAACTTGTTATTACCCATTGAACCTATTTCTTGGGATCTCCAGTCATTTAGGTCGGGTTACCATTGTGAGCAACTCATATTCATATAGGCATTAGTCCCATCTTATATGATGTGTTATAGACTTTCTCTCTAGCTAATCCTTTCGTCAAAGGATCTGCTAAGTTTTCATCAGTGCGTACATGATCCACTCTTACAGCTCCTTTAGAGATACAGTCTCTAATGGTGCTGTGCTTTCTTCTTATTTGACGTCTTTTACCATTATAATAACGGTTCTCAATTTTTGCAATAGCCGCGGTACTATCGCAGTGGATCAACACAGCTGGCATAGGTTTTTCCCATACGGGAATCTCAGCTAGCAAGCATCTTAACCAAGTTGCTTCTTCACTAGCTGTGGCTAGTGCTATCATTTCAGACTCCATTGTGGACTGAGCCAGAATGGTCTGTTTCTTTGATTTCCAAGATACAGCTCCTCCGGCTATACTAAATATATAGCCACTAGTAGCTTTGGAATCATCTGACAAAGTATTCCAATCAGCATCACTGTATCCTTCAAGTACAGCAGGAAATCTCTGATAATGTAAACCGAGGTTCACAGTCTTTTTGAGATATCTCATGACTCGCTCAATAGCTTGCCAATGTTCATTACTTGGTCTACTAGTAAACCTGCACAACAATCCCACGACATATGCAATGTCAGGTCTAGTACAGTCAGTAGCATATCTAAGACTTCCAATGATACTTGCATATTCTGTCTGTTTAACACTTTCACCAGTGTTCTTAAACAGTTTCATGCTTGGATCGTATGGAGTGCTAGCAGGTTCACAATCAAAGTAATTATATTTCTTTAAGATCTTTTCCACATAGTGTGATTGATCCAAAGAAATTCCTTGTTTGGATCTAGTGATCTTGATACCGAGGATTAAATTTGCTTCTCCCAGGTCTTTCATATCAAAGTTGTTGCACAACAAAGATTTCACATCATTAATAGTCTGAATGTTTGATCCAAATATAAGTAGATCATCTACATAAAGACATATGATAGTGCAAATGCGATTCTCAGATTTGTAATAAACGCATTTGTCACTTTCATTCACTTTATATCCATTTGATATCATTAAGTTATCAAATTTTTCATGCCATTGCTTAGGGGCTTGTTTTAGTCCATATAGAGACTTGTCTAACTTACAAACCTTGTTTTCTTGTCCATGGATCACAAACCCTTCTGGTTGTTCCATATAGATTTCTTCCTCTAAGTCACCATTTAAAAAAGCTGTTTTAACATCCATTTGGTGTACTATTAAGTTATAAATAGCAGCAATTGAAATAAGTACCCTAATGGATGTGATTCTAGTGACTGGAGAGAAAGTGTCGAAGAAATCTATATTTTCTCTTTGTCTAAAACCCTTGGCTACAAGGCGAGCCTTGTATTTATCAATAGTTCCATCAGGTTTTAGTTTCTTTTTCAGAACCCATTTACAACCGATCGGTTTGCAACCAGGAGGCAAGTCTACTAAGTGCCATGTCTTGTTAGAATCTAGGGATTCTATCTCATCATTTATAGCTTCTTGCCATAAATCTGCATCTAGAGATGACAATGCTGCTTGAAGATTTATTGGATCTTCTTCTATATTATAAGCCGCATAATCAGGCCCATAGTCTTTAGCGACTCTTACTCTTTTACTTCTCCGAAGTTCTACTTCGTTGTTGTTTTCTGTACTTCTTATCACAGGAATGTGACTCGATTGGGTGCCCCCACTATTTCTCAGTTTGAAAGGAAATTTGTCTTCATAGAATTCAACATCATTTGATTCTATGATTACTTTTGCATTTAGGTCATAGAACCTATATGCCTTACTGTTTGCTGCATATCCAATGAATACACATTCATATGCTCTACTAGCGAGTTTAACTCGTTTCGGATCCGGAATTCTGACATAAGCCAGGCAGCCCCAAGTTCTCAAATAAGACAAGTTTGGTTGTCTTTTCTTTAATATCTCATATGGTGAGATCTTACTTTTTGACTTGGGGATTCTATTCAGGACGTAGCAAACAGTCAATAAAATTTCCCCCCACCAGTGAGGAGCAGCACCAGAATTTATCATAATTGCAACAACAAGTTCGGTAAGAGTCCTATTCTTTCTTTCTGCTTTACCATTCATTTCAGGAGAATATGGAGCAGTCGTTTCATGTACAATTCCATGTTCTTTATAAAAGTCATTAAATAAACCAGAATCATATTCAGTCCCCCTATCACTACGAAGTCTCTTAATCTTCTTACTAAGTTGATTCTCAATTTCAGTTACATATGTCTTAAACATTTCAAGCGCTTCACTTTTATTCTTCATTAAGTATACATAAGTATAATCTGAATTATCATCAATAAAAGTGATAAAATAACGTTTATTGTTTCTAGTTAAACTTCCATCTAGTTCGCATATATCAGAATGTATAAGATCTAGGGGATCAGATTCCTTATTAATTGATTTATGCGAAGTCTTGATTATTTTTGCTTGACTACAGTATTCACATTTATTTGTATCATTAATACTTAATTTAGGGATTAGGCCCAAGTTGCTCGCATTATGCATAATTCGCTTATTAACGTGACAAAGTCTAGTATGCCAAATATTAAAATCACACAAAGAGTAAACAGAAGGAGAAATCTTATTAAAATCAACATTCAACTTAAACATGCCATCAGTGGCGTACCCTTTCCCAACAAAAATACCATTCTTAGTGATGGTGTACAAATCTGCCCCTAAAGTTTGACTAAACCCTGCCTTATTTAAAAGAAAACCAGAAACAAGATTCTTCCTAATTTCAGGAACGTGCATGACGTCCTTCAAGATCAAAGTCTTTCCTGAGGTGAATTTCAGCTCAACATCTCCAATTCCAGCAACCTTAGTGGTGTGAGCATCTCCCAACAACACTTTCTTATCTTCAGCATTCATGTATGTTTTGAACATAGCACGATCGTAGCAGACATGACGAGAGGCGCCAGTGTCTATCCACCAACCATCACTTCCACCAACCATGTTGACTTCAGTGATCATAGCAATGAATTGCTCATCAGTCAGGTTAACCTGAGCATTTGAGCCAACAACAGGTTTAGGCCTGCTCTTACACCTTTTTGCCATGTGACCCGGTTTCCCACAATTGTAGCAAGTGAAAACCGGAGCATCATTTCTCTGTGGTGGTGGTTGCTGCCTAGCAATTGGAGCATTTGGGGCCCTAGAGGGATTCCCATTCTTAATTCGGTTCATAGCATTGCGGTTCTGATTCTTTAATGGTTTGCCCGTAGGCTTCAGAACCGCACCGAATTTCTTTTTGTTGTTCGAAACAACTAAGACTTCATCTTTCTGATCTTGTCTTCGAGCTTCCTCTTCAATTCGGAGGCGAGTAATCAAACTTTCGATGGAAAACTCTTTGGTTTTATGGCGAAGCATATTTTTGAAATCTTTCCAAGCAGGGGGCAGTTTGTCAATAATAACAGCAATTTGAAATTGTTCATTCAGAGGCATACCTTCAGTTATGATTTCATGAGCAATTTTCTGAATTTCGTGGCTTTGAGTTTCCACAGACTTTTCATCCACCATCTTGTAATTCAAGTAGCGGCTGACAGCATATTTCTTTGCACCTGCTTCTTCGGTATCATATTTCTTCTGCAAGGCTTCCCACACTTCTTTGGCAGTGTTGTAATTACTGTAGTAATCGTACAGGTCATCAGCAAGACCGTTCAGGATGTGATTTTTGCATAGGTAGTCATTCTCTTGCCATATGGCAATTTCTTTTCGAAGCTGTAAATCATCTGCTGCGGCTTTGGCTTTCGCAGCAGCTTGTGCTTCTGCAGAGCTGGGAGCTATGTCAGAAGTTACAATGGTTGCAGCATCAGTTTGTTCGGTTGATCCAGAAGGAACAACAGGGATATCCTCAGTCAGAACGTGGGCAACCTTCTTGATAGTCAAGAAAAATCTCATCTTAGCTTGCCAACGTTTGAAATGAGAACCCTCAAACTTAAACGGTTTGTCAGTGACAGCAGCGACCGCATTATTACCGATAATTTCCTCAGTAGCCATGGCAGTTAAGGCAATCGTCTTAAAATTGTTGATCACGGATTAGTTAAAAAAATAGTAGCCACTGAGAAATTTATCGGGTCGAGTCGCGGATCGGTACGCTTTCTTTAAGACGTTTCGCCGGATGCCAACAAAGTGCAAGGCAGTCGATAATAGGCGACGTCTCCAGGATAAAACAGCCCGTTCGAATAAAATACGATTATCACTTGCACTGTGATAAATCGTTCTATGAATAACAGCATCTGATGGTGTAGAAACCACTCGTAGTATCTGCCAAGGAGCAGTCGAAAAAACAGAGTAAGAAAAATAGAGATGAAGCAGAACAGAGAGAGAGAAGAATGAAAACGAGATTGTAAATGCTGGAGTTATTTGCAAATGAAAATAAATCACTAATTCAACAAAACAGTTCGAAAAAATAGGAAGTACGTGGGAGAGGGTTGAATTGGCCCAGTCAAAAGTAACTGTTATTGCTTGGTCAGACAGTCATGCGTTTTGACTCTTGGAAGGCAAGTAATTGACACGTCACTAATTCCGTAATTAATTAATATTAAATATTAATTAATTTCCACTATTTTTAATTAGTTAATGCTAATTAATTCCACCGAATTAATTAATTATTAATAATCATTAATAATTAATTTTCACCAAAATCCGGTTCAAAAAATTAATTCATCTAGACCGAACCGAACCGAACCGAACCGAGCCGAGCCGGTCGGACGGACGGACGGCGGCGGCGGCGCGCGCGCGTGTGTGTCTAGATGACTTAGTGGTGTGTCCTCACTCCTTAACAAAATTGGGGTGCCCCTTGGGGCCCAACCCAAGTGTCCAAGTTGGAGTATTTATGCACTACTAGAAGTTGTGTTCCCTCCAATGTGGGACTTAAATGAATCCTTTCAAATTCACTCACAAACTAGTTCATTCATGTGCTCATTAATTGCCCATTTAATGTCAATGAATCATTCCAATTCCCAATCCAAGTTGTCATCATTCCAAGATTTCCAACAATCCCCCACTTGAATTTAAAAGGTGATTTTAGAGGTAACGTCAGACGTTTCTAAGATTGTGCATAAGCAAAGGTGTCTATGACTTGAACCTTTGCGTAGCAAGTAGGATTCTGATTCAACAAGAGTGACACAATTGTCTTGAACTCTATCTCAGACATCAGACCTGCACACAACCTTTTCTTTAAGGTGTATTCTAATAGCCCGTGCTTTAATGGCCCTGCACGTGTATCCCGGTTTAGTGAAGGCTCTAGGAATTTTGCCTCGCAATTCCATAGGAACCGACCCAAGTTCCACAATCACCAAGGTGAGTCTATCAAGAGTACTCCTGTAGTCTAGGTACTCCCTCATACAGAGTATAGATCTCATTAAGAGTTTCTATTATCTCAACCTCTTATTACTTCAGGAATCATGCTTCTCTTGCATGATCATCTCATATCACTCACAACTTGTTATTACCCATTGAACCTATTTCTTGGGATCTCCAGTCATTTAGGTCGGGTTACCATTGTGAGCAACTCATATTCATATAGGCATTAGTCCCATCTTATATGATGTGTTATAGACTTTCTCTCTAGCTAATCCTTTCGTCAAAGGATCTGCTAAGTTTTCATCAGTGCGTACATGATCCACTCTTACAGCTCCTTTAGAGATACAGTCTCTAATGGTGCTGTGCTTTCTTCTTATTTGACGTCTTTTACCATTATAATAACGGTTCTCAATTTTTGCAATAGCCGCGGTACTATCGCAGTGGATCAACACAGCTGGCATAGGTTTTTCCCATACGGGAATCTCAGCTAGCAAGCATCTTAACCAAGTTGCTTCTTCACTAGCTGTGGCTAGTGCTATCATTTCAGACTCCATTGTGGACTGAGCCAGAATGGTCTGTTTCTTTGATTTCCAAGATACAGCTCCTCCGGCTATACTAAATATATAGCCACTAGTAGCTTTGGAATCATCTGACAAAGTATTCCAATCAGCATCACTGTATCCTTCAAGTACAGCAGGAAATCTCTGATAATGTAAACCGAGGTTCACAGTCTTTTTGAGATATCTCATGACTCGCTCAATAGCTTGCCAATGTTCATTACTTGGTCTACTAGTAAACCTGCACAACAATCCCACGACATATGCAATGTCAGGTCTAGTACAGTCAGTAGCATATCTAAGACTTCCAATGATACTTGCATATTCTGTCTGTTTAACACTTTCACCAGTGTTCTTAAACAGTTTCATGCTTGGATCGTATGGAGTGCTAGCAGGTTCACAATCAAAGTAATTATATTTCTTTAAGATCTTTTCCACATAGTGTGATTGATCCAAAGAAATTCCTTGTTTGGATCTAGTGATCTTGATACCGAGGATTAAATTTGCTTCTCCCAGGTCTTTCATATCAAAGTTGTTGCACAACAAAGATTTCACATCATTAATAGTCTGAATGTTTGATCCAAATATAAGTAGATCATCTACATAAAGACATATGATAGTGCAAATGCGATTCTCAGAATTATTGAATATTAACTACTTATCAAAATTACTTAATATTGAATATTAAATTAACGGGATAAGTAGATCATCTACATGAGAACATTAAATTACTTATCAAAATTATTGAATATTAACAGAAACATGAAGTTGTTGATCAATATATTGAATATTAACGGGAACATGAAATTAATGATCAAAATATTAAATATTAACGGAAACATGAAGTTACTGATCAAAACATTGAATATTAACGACAACATGAAGTTACTGATCAAAATATTAAATATTAACGGAAACATAAAGTTACTGATCAAATTATTGAATATTAATGAAAACATGAAATTATTAATCAAAATATCGAATATTAATATAACAACTTTACTATTGGTTTAAATATTTTTTGCGAATTATTCTAAAACAAAAATAATATTTATATAAAAAAGTATATTATTTAAATATTTTTATATATTAAAAGAATTATAGGTACCGACTTATTTTGATGACGAAAAATTCTCCGAAGCTATTCGCGACGGATGCAATCACTTATGTAGTTAATTGATATATGCTTGAAATTGGTGATGTAATTTTTTAGTAATAGATAGCCTTATTATATCAGGTTAGTCATTAGCCTTTGATTTGGTGTCCACTTGCCACTGACTATATATTTATAGTATATTGTTTTGACTTTCCTAATGTTAACTTTTAGTATGTTTTGACATTTCCAAATTTCTATAACTTTTAGCTTGTCTTAGAATGCAATATACTTTTATTGTTAAACAAGCAACTTTTAAGCAACTCATTATTTTACTAGAGATAAAATATCTTTGAAGTTGGGATTTTTTAACTACTGTCATGTTGTCTTGATTGGATTGTGCAAATATAAATATAATTTGTAAGAAGCCAGGAGCCTTGGATTATCTGACAGTTATGGACATTGATAAAGAGTTAAAGGATTCTCAAGTTTTGAGTGATTATGCCCCTTATATATACTGCAAAGCTTGAGTAACTGAGGTTTGTGAGTAATGCATATTAAAATATCTCATGTTGACCATAAGGATCTTTCAGTTTCAAATTGTATCTTCCAAATTTTCCTTGGTATATAAGTTTGGTATTGTATTAATTTCAGATTATCATTCATCCTCTCTTTTACATTTACTTTTAACTTTCAAGGCTATTATTCATATTTAATAATTTATATCCACAGATGGCATCCCTTCAATTTGGTAATTTCCATGATGCACAATATGTTAAGATGTGTTACATTCTCATGGTTGAGTTGCATGTAAGGTTAATTTAAACAACTTTTCATTTTTTTTGACATATGCTGTATTTTTCTTTTTATCTCTGTGCAACATTGCAGTCATGTATCCATTTTGTTAAATTTTGATTGTATAGTCGCAACTTTTCAAGTTATTTGGTCTTGTGCTGCCTTGAGAGTAAGTGAATTCTTCAATCATAGACCAATTAAGGTTCTTATTTGAAGCACAAAATGGTGATAGAGCAAATACAATTCATAAAATTATCAAGGCTGATCAGGAGTTTGGGTTCTTTCAAGTTTATATTAAATGCTTTATTTTTGTTACCAATTGTAATCATCGCTTTTTACTACAGTAACACATGTTTAGTAGGAATCCAATTGTAATCATATACTATGCATTCTTAAGTGGATTGGAGATGAACTTAGATACTATTTTACATGTTAAAAAAGAAAGGTGCAACCATTGCTATTTGTGGTATCATCTTTCCAATGGTGATGCGATCAACTTTATACACTCTCCATCGAAAAGTTTATGACAATGGCGATGAATATGTACTTGAAGCAACAACAATGAATGCTTATTTATTATGGCCTTTGGTTCTTACTGTCACGTGTTGTTGGTTCAGCTTCAACTTCTCCTTTGCTAGGACGAGCTATTGTTTCAGCTTTCAAAGTTGACAAAGTGGACAAGCTATTGTTTTTGGAGGAGATTTTAAACAAAATCTTTCTGTTGTTCTAAGAGGGGAGGTCGTTCTGATATTGTCCATGCTATTGAGACAACCATTCTTGAAACAATGTTCAAATGTTTAGAAATGAGAAAAATTTGAACTATATTTGTTCAAATCAAACAATGTTGGCTAACAACATTTCCTTTTTCTTTTATGCTACAATTTTAGTCTTCATCTTTTAAATCTTTCTTTTGTTGATGCTTTATATAATTGAATTTAGAGAATCGACTCTATGGTTGATTCTAAGTTTGTAAATATATGAATGTTAACCAACTAAAAAATGAATCTAAACTTGACAAATGAGTGGACGACATGTAATGTGTATCAAGACGGGTAGACGTGAACGTGTCTATGAGATATCAATTGTAGACTGTTCATTTTAATGTCCATCTTTAAAAAAAAATTTGCTGCTGTTTTTATAATTGAAGTTAGAGAACTGGTTATACAATTTATTATAAGTATGAATCAATGCTTAAAAGTCGGTGCATATTATTAGCCTATATCTGTAACTATGTGAATGTCAACCAATTGAAAAATGAATTCATACTTTATAAATGATGATCTCATAGATGTGTAATATAAATTCAAAGAATACTCGTGCGATAACACAAATTTCTTACTAGTTAACTATAAAGATTATAGTTTATTAATCTGAATGTTTGATTAAAAGTTCTGATTGAGATTATTAATTATAATTTTTTAAATAAAATTTTAAAAAAAATTTGATACTTTATTTAATAACTTCAATTGAAAAGTATAATAAATTTGTAAAAATACAACAATTACACAATTATAATTATTGATTTGGAGCCAAAACCTCATGAGATTGCTGCTTTGGTTCATTTAGGGAAGTCTGAGGTTGAAGCCCACATGACTACCAAAGGAGGGATTAGAGGATTCACCGATCATTTCTTATTGGAGAAAGCCTGCTACTTTGCTAGGATGAATAGTACAGTTGCTTTTGAGGCCATCTTTACTCTACTTACTTATGAGTTGTTCTTATTTCTGAATGTCGACAACTTTGTGGATGTCAACGCCATCAGGATCTTTTTGATAGGGAATCCAGTCCCTACATTATTAGGGGATACTTATTACTCCATTCATCTTTGGGATTCTTATCATGGAGGGATGATCATGTGTTGTACGCCTTTGTTGTATCAGTGGTTTATTTCTCACTTGCCTAGATCCGACGCTTTCTGGAATGTCAAGAAGGAACCTCATTGGGATCCAAAGATTATGTCCCTCACTCATTCAGATATTGTTTGGTATTATCAGGCTTATTATGATGTGGAGATTATCGATAGTTGTGGTAGTTTCCCCAATGTACCTCTTCTTGATACAAAGGGAAGAATTAACTACAATCTTGTTCTTGCACGACGACAGCTTGGATATCCGATGAGTGATAAGCCAAATAGTATTCATCTGAGTGGTTTCTTTCTTAGAGAGGACGATAATCATAAGGAAGCTAAAGAGGAAATTGTGAAGGATTGGCATCATATTCATACTTTACAAATGATGATCTCATTTACGTGTAATGTGAATTCAAATGAGACTCGTGTGATAACACGAGTTTCTTACCAGTTAACTATAAAGATTATAGTTTATTAATCTGAACGTTTGATTAAAAGTTCTGATTGAAATTATTAATCATAATTTTTTAAATAAAATTTTAAAAAATATTTGATACTTTATTTAATAACTTCAATTGAAAAGTATAATAAATTTGTAAAAATACAACAATTGCACATTTATAATTATTGATTTTCTTTGTAAACATTGTGAAGTTAATATACTTAATAAAAAAATTTAATTTAAGAATTGAATTGATAAAAACTAATTTTTATAGTAAGTTACTAAACAAAATAATTCTAAAGTAATTTCTATTTTAAAAGAATTGATTTTTAAAAAGTAAAAGGGCGTGAGAAAAGTAGTAGTTACGAAAAGCAATTTCCAATTGCCGTCCAATCTCAACTCATACAACACAAAATAGTTTCATAAGAAATACATGTAGAGAGATATAGAGGCGTATTCTGGAGTTGTTGCGTCACGAGGTTACAACGGTACACAAACTCGGACAACAGGCAACACCATTATTTCAAACTCAACAAATAAAATTGTTATTGGTCGAGAGGGAAAATAATGGAGAGAAGGATACTGAATGATGCGTTGAGAAGTATGGTGAATAGTGATTTTGGGGTTTTCATACTTTTTTGACAGTTTCTCGTCTGCATGATTTGGATTTTTTTGGTCCAGTCCATGGATCCATGTGTGATTGGATTATGATTTTGGGTTTTGTTTGTTGGGTATTTGTTATTATAAATATGTATCTCTTATATGCTTGCAGGTGTGACAATCTTAGAGTTTACAACAATAAGGGAGAGCAAGAGTTTAAAGGTATAACATAAGGTTTTGACTATTCTCAAGACTAAACTTAGAAATACACCTTTGGAGTTATCTAAGGGAATTGAGAAACACTTAAGTTGAATAGATTGGAAAACACTTGGGTAAAAAATATGGTTGTTTTTGGGAGCCTTCAAGTTGTTGTTTGGAACCTGAAGGCGCAAACTTTTTTCTTGTAACTCATTTGTAATCTCTTGTAACAATTTTCTGAGTATAGTGAATTGGAGAGTTGCTCTCTCCCCCAGAGTAGATCGTTTGATCGAAATGGGTAAACAAATCTTCATTTTTTTCTCGTTTTATTCTATTATATTATCTGTGTACTGATTATTATTATTGTAGATTGTTTATTTTGATTGCTACTATTTTTTGCCTCAGAAATTAATATTGAATCTTGTTGTAATTCACAATAAATTTAGTTTTGATAGAGAACATTTATATGACAACTATCATCATTAGATATTTTTGAACATTTATAAAAAGTATATTAATAAGAGGAGATCTTAAGTTACTCTCGAGATAACTCTCCTATACTTATTATTAACTATAAATATTATAGTGTATTAATCTGAATGTTTGATTAAAAGTTCTGATTGAGGTCATTAATCATAAATTTTTAAAATTTTAAAAATGATTTAATACTTTATTTAATAACTTCAATTAAAAAATATAATAAATTTGTAAAAATACAACAATTATGCAATTATAATTATTGATTTTTTTTTTTTTGTAAACATTGTGAAGTTAACATACTTAATAAAAAAATTAATTTAAAAATTGAATTGATAAAAACTAATCTTTATAGTAAGTTACTAAACAAAATAATTCTAAAGTAATTCCTTTTTTAAAAGAATTGATTTTTAAAAAGTAAAAGGGGAGTGTATAAGAAAAGTAGGTGGTGCTAAAAGCAATTTCCAATTGCCATCCAATCTCAACTCATACAACCCAAAACAGTTTCACAAGAAATACACGTAGAGAGATATAGAGGCGCATTCTGGAGCTGCAGCGTCGCGAGGTTGCGGCGGCGAACAAACTCCGACAACCGGCAACACCGTAATTTCAAAATCAAGAAACAAAATTGTTATCGATCGAGAGGGAAAAGAATGGGGAGAAGGATACTGAATGATGCGTTGAGAAGTATGGTGAATGCTGAGAAGAGAGGGAAAGCTATGGTGGAGCTTAAACCTATATCCAATGTCATTTCTTCCTTTCTTCAAATCATGAAACACCGCGGTAATAATTCTATTACTCCTAACATTGCACTTTGTTTTCACTACTCTCACATTGAAATTCATGTAGTACTCTATGCTGGATTTGTCTGTTTTGTAGAATTTCATTAGGATTTGTTATTGTTAGAGTAAAATCCCCATTTAAAAAAAAAATGAAAACCTAAGTTCTTTGAAAAATAAAAAATATGTAAATTTGGTCCATAATATTGTCAAAAGTTTGTCAAATTAGTGTATGTTTGGCTTCCCTGTTGAAGCACTTAGAGTTTATTATGGATGTGTATAATTGATTTTGTCATGTTTGGTTGCTCTCGAGTAAAATTGATTCTGCTTTTCGGAATTCATTCTACTCGTAACTAAGATTTGTAGCTTTTGAGTATAAACGTGATTTTTACATTAAAATACATGAACGATACTCATTTTTGCATATTAAAGGACAAAGAGTATATAAGAAGTGGTAAAGACCAACCTCTTCTTGCATGTACACAAGTTTTGCTTTATTTTGTTGATAATCTGGCCGCAAAGAAACACCAAAACTACTTCTGGATCCCCAATCAGCACTATTTTCTCTAGTAACATGAACCATAGATGATGTAGAAAATGAAAGACTTTCTTTAGAAGCAACTTCAGTTTCTGAAACATCGCATATTGACAAAACTTTTGGACAGCAAACCTCAGCTAACAAATTTTGAGCAATATTTAAGAATCCTGAATTCTTAAGAATAGTAGCATAACCGGTGAAAGGGCCAAGTGGACCCACATTTCCATAGCTAGTAGTCTTAGAATTAGGTATTATTTCAACCACCAAATCTTGAAATGGTTTTCCACAATCTTTAGAAACACGAACCTTAGATGAAAGTGATAATGATAAGCTTCGTGGATTTGAATCTGTTTGATTTTTCCATCCAAACTCCAACTGATTTGGTTGATGTTGATGTTCAGAAGCATTCCCTGCACAAATTTCTTGAGCATTGTTATGATGCATGAGTGAGTCATGTGAGAATCTGAAGTCTAAACTACTGGAAGTGATAGACTTAACTATATCTTGCAAAGAATGATTCTGATACAGTGGTGAAGAAGTAGGAGTATGATGCATGACATGACCTAATTGCTTCTCACCGCCATAAACACATGGAAGAGAATTTGTTGCATTATTTAGAAACCTATCAGCGACTTGATGTTGAAAAGTACTGTTTCTCCAATTTCCAAAATCATTCGCTTTTGTTGAGGAGAATGAAAATCAGTCAGGGAATTAGGATATGAATTACCATAGTGCTGTTGATGATGATGATGATGATGATGATGATGATGATGTTGTATCAATGCACCATTATTAATCTACTTGATTCTTCTGCACTTGCACCTAGTTGTTCCTGGAACTCCAAAGGATTCAAAGTAGTAAAGAAGTTAGGGATTTCTGATGGTGAATAAACAACAACAGGTTCCTCATGGTTATAGTAACCATTTCTAAAGCTTCTAACTTGAACAAGATCCTGCATGTTAAACTTCTAGGGTTTAAATGTTGTTAGGGTTCGATATATGTGCTTTGATCCAATGCCAAAAGGCTAAAATGCTTCAAAAAATTTCCCTCCTTCCAACAACATATCCAACATCACCATGAGAGAAACACATGAAGATCTAAAGAGAAACACATGAGAGAAAAGTTAATAAATTACAATAAGATGAAATAAGTTAGGGTTAGTAACCTAGAAAGAAGTTAGGGTTACAAATACTGTAGCTGTATGTATCTATGGCGATGCTTGGTTGCACAACCAACACAGTAGTAGAGTTGAGATTTATAACATGAATCAATAGTTTTCACGAAGCTAGCTACACTACAGAATCATTCATTATGATCTACATCATAAACTAACGTAAAGTTAAATCTTCAAATCTGTATTATCTTCAAAGCTTTTGATCCGGGACATCTACCCATGTGATTGCATATAATTAGTTCTATTTTTCTCAAATTATCATTGGTGTCAGTGATGTGTGTTAGGACTTCATTACTAATGGATAAAATCGGTCTCTATGTTTTTTGTTGGGAACTACTTTCGAACAGTATTATCATTTGGAGAAGAATGTTCTTTATTTCTGTATGTCTATGTGCACGCGTGAAACATTACCAAAATCCTCTGACATGGTCTAGTTAAGATGAAAATGAACGGTTCTGAACATATTAAAATCATTTGATATTCAGAGAATGACTACAATGCCAATGTAAATTTAGCTAATTTTGTTTCATTCATTATCTTGATAGGATATATCAAGGACTTTCAGGTCTATGATCCCCATAGAGTGGGGAGGATTACTGTTGAACTACAAGGTAGACTTAACGATTGCAAGGCCCTTACATACCGACAAGACCTAAAGGCAAAGGATATCGAAGCCTACAGATTGCGTACTCTTCCAACAAAGCAGGTTGGTAATGCTTATTGTTTTGTTTTCATTTAGTATTATAGGCTTATAGCAGTTTGACCTTTTTGAATATGGAGACTGCTGTTTGTATCAGATGCCAGCTTTTATATTCACTTCTTAAAGAAAGCAGTTAAGGAAAAGGATAATCATTTCGTTCTATTTATCTTGATGCAGTGGGGTTATGTTGTGATTACAACTCCTGATGGTGTTTTGGATCATGAAGAGGCCGCGAAAAGGAATGTAGGTGGTCAGGTTCTTGGTTACTTTCACTAAAGTCGTTCTTTACCTTGTTATGTTAACCAGCAACTGTGTTCAACTAAGTTTACTGATAAACTTTCAATGAGTTTGATGAAATAATGTTTTATTCAGAAAAGGAGGTTTTGTTTTCTATTGAAGTATTGTGCTGTATGAATTTTGTGGTGGTTCATGCATGTTGAGTGTGATTGGATCTCATGCTGTGGAAATTAGTCCTGTTTCTGTTAAATAATAGACTAGAATCGAATGGATATCATATAATCTTTTTAGTTCGTAATCTACTTTAAATATATAGTGGGACTTATGTAATCCATAGTTAATTCAAGTTCAACCATTCTGCACACTGGTTTTCTTATTTGTTTTTCCGAAGATGCAGTTTTGGATGAGACGAAAAATGTATCTTTCTAGAGGATAATGAGTTGAAATTTATTTTCCATCCCTGTCGCCTGGTTGATATTTTAATGCCCGACCAAATGAAGTCCAATTAACTTTACTAGATTTTTTTCTTGTATTTAACTTATAGCATATTAAAATAGGTGGCCTTAATTAACAATAGTTGCCATCCAATTTATGGTAAAATAAGAAGTATCTCTGTACTGTTGGTGCAAAAAAATGTGGTTTTGATTCCCAAGGAGAAAGGATTAGGAGTATTACTATCAATGAGTGTATGTACTTAGAGGTGAGGCTGCTGCACAGTTATATATGCATTCAGCTTATTTGATTTCAAGAATGATGACTACTTTAATTGCATCGGCGTGAGATCTAAATCCCACAAGTTCAGCTCTATACTATGGCATATTCGTTCGTGTTAGTTCTAGTTGGTAGATTGAGAACATTTATTAAGGGAGTAATTTTCTTAGACATGTCTTGGACTATTGGTCATAACTCAATATTAGGAATCAAATTAAATCAGTGAATGCGTCTGCATATAGTGAGTCCATCGCCTATTGAAACAAAAGCAAGTTCAAGACGAGAATCCCTTGGAATTGCTTCGTTAAAAGCAAGTGTGAATCTTCTCCATTCTCTCTTTGGTTCTGATACTGTCATATCTGGTAAGGCAACAGTTCCTCCCCAAAGTGTGTTATCATAGGCAACAATCCCTCCAATCTTAACCAATTCGATAAGCCTCTCATGGTAATTCCAGTAGTTATTTTTGTCAGCGTCAACAAAGGCAAAGTCAAAAGTCCCTTCATTTGCAGGCTGCACCAAAACAAAAAATGAAATGAAAACCATAATTGGCTAGAGAGATGTAGAGATGCTTTGTAAGTTGCTTACATCTTGCGGGAGTTTATCAAGAATTGACAGAGCTGGAGACTCTATGTAGTCAATCTTGTGCAAAACACAATCCTTTTTGATGAATGGAAGTCCTATCTCATATGCTTTTCTGTCTGGATCTAAAGCTGTAATCTACACCAGGCAAACAAAGGAGCTAATAACATAAACTATAAATGATACTTCTCCACCTTAGAAGCATAACCTTTCCATCGCAAGGAGTGTTAAGGGCGGTGAGGAGAAGAGAGTATCCAGTGAAAACTCCTACTTCAATTGTCTTTTTAGCATTTAAAAGTTTCAAAAGCAAGGCCATTAGCTGCCCCGCATCAGGTGAAGTGCCCATGAAGCCACTGAAAGAATGAAAATAGTAATACATCAAAATAAAAATGTTGGCATTGGAAATCAAGTTCAACAAAAATGAATATAACAATGTCATGGGATCATGTTTGAGATTCTTGTATGCATATCAAATCATGTTATGTTAACTAACTTGCACGGTTGTAGGTTGAAAGTAATATTTATATTATAAAGAATAATTACAGAGGATGATTTGTGGTTGCATTCCTTAGCTCTTTGAGAATCTCTGCTTCTCGTGGATAAACGCTTGTTTCTAGCATATATTGTTACAAAATTAGTGTTAAAGTAGGGAAATAAATCAAAACAGTCACAACAAAATATTTGTATGAACCTTGAGTGAGCCCTCACTCTTCAAAATAATTGGATTGGGAGAAATTGCTGGCTTTGATATATTGTCCATTTTTTTCTATGAAACCCTTCACGCTATTAACTGCATCCAAATCAAATGAATATGGATAGATTTTTCAGTGAATATGATTGTATTCTTATATAGGATCTTTCACGCAAAGAATGCATGATGGTTCATGATTTCCTTGTTTGGATTTCCAATCATCATAATCTTTTCATGGTTTTAAAAGAGAAATCAGAAAGCCTTATTAATAGTTTTTGAGAGGTTTAAAAATGTATAGTCTCCACAAATATTTCTTTAACTTTTAATTCTCGTTAAAAAAATTGTTTTGATTTTCATCATTACATAGTTCAAAAGTAAATCGAAAATTCTTTACAAAAGAACTATTCTCTTTTAGTGACTAAGTGTAAGAAAATAGTATATTTGCAAAGATTAAATTAAATATGCATTTAAGCTTTATTCTGAGGGTAAAAAGCAATGTTTCAAAAACGGGAGAGGGTAAAAAGCAATGTTTCAAAAACGGGAGAGGGTAAAAAGCAATGTTTCAAAAACGGGACCGGAAATTGAAGCTGCGAAACTTTCAATTTAAGGTTCAATTAATTTAATCGGTTAAACTTACAATCGAACCGTTTATTAAATAAACTAATAATATAAAACTAAATTTCATAAATATGTCCCATATAATTATGTGTTCACGCTTAATAGAATAAATATTTCAAAAATCTATTATAAACTTAATACAACAATATCAATAGTATATATAGTATCACAACATAATTGTACACTTCATTTCAACCTTTATTTAAAATATTTGAACAATTAAAGAATTACAATAAAATAAATTAACCTAATTCAAAACAAAATTAAAATAAATAACAGAACAAAATAACTAACATAAATTTCAAATAAAACTAAAATAATTAAAATTAAATAAGATAGAATAACAAAACTAAATAATATAATATACTTAATTAAACAATAACAAAATAAATAATATACTTAATTAAACAAAAAAAATTAAATTGAACTACGATAAATAAGTCATAATTGACAATAACAAATAAGTCATAATTGACCATAACAAATAACATTAACTTAAAAAGTTGGACAATGTATTTGTTTGAAAGTGTGATGATGATAGTGTAGTTAAAAAAAATTATAACAGAGTAACAATTTAAAAATTTGCATGGCTGTAAAAAAAAATACCAAATTCTTTTTTGTGATTGAAAATTATATGTTAATTTTTGATATTGTCATATTAAAATTTTTAAAAAAAAAGAAGTCAATTTAATGTATTTTTTTGAATCGGGCAGTTTTTCAAAACAAACTCCAATTCTTTGATCCAATTGATTTTAAATGGTTCAATCCGAATTTTCTGGTTTCACTTCAGTTTTCACCCACTAACAATTTTGAAATGTTAACCCAACCAGATTCATCTCCGATTTCCGATCTAATCAGTTGAACCGGCCGATTCATTCCAATTTTTAAAACATTGGTAAAAAGATTGAAATCAGGAACATAAATTAAAAACAAAATTATACTGATCTGCCTAGAGATTTCAGGGAAGGGGGTGAAAAAAGAATTTTAGTATTATAGTGGTTTGTTATTTAACTGTAAGAGTATAACAAAGGTCCACTCAACAAGGACACTTCCAAGCCTTATATACATAGGAGGCAAAGCTGATCGGTAGAGGAGATGGCTTAACCAGAAATCCATATTTTGTTAGAGCAACTTGTACAACGAGAGAAAGCTAAAAAATAAAAAAAAAACAGTAACATCATTTCAAAAAGTTGTGACAATTATTTCAAAAAATTGATGGAGCACCATTGTTGAAAAGTCGCGCAAAACGCGTCCTTCCCACTTCAAGTACAAGGGGTTATTGAGGCTTATCAAAGTTAACCACTAGTTACTCAACCATGTTTTCTCAAAGTAAATAAAAATCAGAATAACACATTGCCATGCGGAATGCCCATATTTGAGTGTATAGGGACTGCAAAAATCTACACTTAGGTGACTATTTTCAGACATAGTAACCAGTGAAAGTGAATCCCCTTCCAACAATCTCACCAGCACAAGACCATGCATAGAGTTCCAAACCAAACAAAGCAGCAATGCCTACATCTTCAACCTTTAAGTCTTGTTTGTTCTTCCATAATTGCTTGACATAATCGAGTTCCTTCTTGAAGGCCTCACAACGACCAGGAATGCTGCAAAATATATACCAGAGTGAGTAATATATAGACATGCAGTAGCTCTGAAAACAAAATTTGTTTAGAACAGACTTGACAGATGTATGTATTTGACATCTGACCAGGAAGAATGCATGTCTTCATCACATTTCACCATGATTGTCTAGTTAATTTACTAAAGATGGTCGTGAAGTGAAGATATGTCGGACAACTTAATTAGCACAGCTAGTTTGAAAACGAAGTTGTAATAGAGTGCATAAGCGAAATTCAAAGTTCAAAACATCAGACAGAAGCAGGCTTCAGCACAAAAACTACAAGCAGCATGTTATCAGCATTATTGACATGATTAACTACCTTATTGTAAACCTTCACAAGCACATTGTGAGCTGATCACATTCAAGGAATATAATCAAACTTCAAACATGAAAATATAGTTCTGAGCAATTTGACCAGACACAAAAAGTTAGCCAAAAACAAAGATTGTTTTTTCTTTAAAATTCATAAATCATGTTGTGTCTATTTTGTGGTGATCAAGAAAATTACATGCATTTCTACACTCCGTAGCACTTACAATCCTTTGGTTAAATAGCACCTCCTAAGACACTATTTGGAAAAGCTCCTTTCCTTTGCTACTCCTTCCACTTAACATCAGTTTGAGGTCAGAAGAATCTAAGACAATCTTGCAATTTGTGTGTTTGAATTCACAGTAGAAAGTCTTGGACTTTATTTTTTCTCTTCTTACTAATAGGATTCTAGTAAAAAATAAATAAGTTATGCTGGGTTACTTTGGATCATTGATTTTGTTAACAAACCTTAGTTTAACTAGAAGTGATAAAAAGTAGCTTTTGCATTGAATTGAAAAATTTGCACTGTCTTACATCCAAGTTTGTATTTAGAAAATATTCAAATATTAATCACTTTAATTCAATCTTAATTTCAACCTAATCAGTTCTTTCAAAGTCATTCACCCAAACATAGTTGAAAAAGCTTTTTCCTGGGGTAAACTACTGGGCTCATATGATGTCATAATGCCTCGTATGAATTAAGTCCCCAGTGACAGACTGTTAACTACAAATCTTTCTTACAGGTCTGACCCATATTTGTCCTTGATTCAATTCTACCTTTGACTATTGAATTATCGTTTACTTTATCAACCTTCTTAGTAATGCTACTATAGCTCTTCTCCGAACATATCCCCCCGAATAACCTAAGACTAAGCTCTACCATCCTTTCTATGATGGAAATCACTCAACTTCTTTCCAATGACTTTATTCTTAATCCTATCTTGTCTTGTAGTAACATTCTCATTGTTGCAACACTGAACTTACTAACATTATGCCCCACAGAACATCACAGGACTCATGCACGGTACAGTGAAAATTTCCTCCAACTTTGAGAAGTACTTTCCTACACAGTTGTGAATCCCATGCTAAGCCTCTCCATATATCTCTCTATCACTGTGTTTGGCGGACCCACCTGTTTTTATCTGAATGATGAAAGTTTGAACAAATAAAAATGTAAGAATGTAACGTAAGAAACGGCAGTCTGCACTTGAAAGTATTGTGTAGTTGACATCCACAGAATATAAATTGCTATACATTCTGTTGCAGGAAAGGCACTTTGGGATTAAATCTAAGTTGGTTTACTAATTATTATGGTATACGAGTAGAAGTCGCATCAACCAAATGCTGCAAAAAGGTGCAAAACATACATGCTCATCCAAAGAAATTATTTGAAGCTAAGACATGTTTCATTGAAGCGCTGGCATTTGCAAAATATGCCTGCCTTGCTACTGCAGTGTATAAAAACAATCCCTATTAAGAATAACTATTATACAAAATAGATATTTTCTTCACTTACTGCTCATTGTACTTAAGTTAATAACAGATAAAGGGTTATGTTGTGGTGTGTTAGACAAGTTTATAAAGCCTAGGAGAGTCCAACTTTATAATCAGGGTTTCAATTAATCATGGGTAGTCCAAAAGGTCATCAAAAGCAGCAATACTTAGAAACCAAGCTGCTCATTGAACTGCTAAATGCAGTGATTAACAGTTAAAAGGCAGGAAAAATTGCAGAGGGGAAACCAAATACAGAGGCTGTAAATAGTCATTGTTAATTTAATTTTCATTGATTGATCTCTAATACAATGATTAGCAATATATAGAAAGCTCATGGGTTGACTATTGCAACCAATTCTTAACTACCCAGCTAGAACAAGCTAACAGCTTACTTCTATTCTTAGGGAGAAGGGATCCACGTAATTGGAAGTTCAACTGAGATATATCTTATATGTAATGCTTGACCAGTGAATGGTTACTTCAACCAAGGATCACTCAGGCGCTCCCGATCAATTTTACTTGAGAAGAAGCTCACTAGCCACTTGAGCCCACCACTTGAGAAGAAGCTCACTAGCCACTTGAGCCCACCACTTGGTTAGGCTACCAGTTTACTAATAACCAAGTTAGTTAAGCTTCCAGCTTTACATACATATCTTAGATAAAAGGTTTAACTATGATCAAATTACTGATAAAATAAAATAATCAGAGAAAAGAATCATATCATATATATGGATTCTTATAACTAGTTACTGGACTTAAATTTAGCCAAGGAATATATTTTTCAATTAAAAAATATTGGTTTTGTAATCTGTCAGTTGTTCTTTTGGAGTAAACATAGACAGAGCACCCTAAGTACTACTCTTCTAAAAAACAGATTTTTTAAAAGGCAGTTTTTTACAGTCAAAAATGATGACGATATTTATACTATTTTGTTAGTTGAGAACAGTTGGAACAGTGGCTAAAGCACTGCACCTAAGATTTATTATTTATTCAATTTGTTTGTATTTAAATGCTAACTGATTGGACAGAGTAGTTCAATCTGGTTGTGTTACAATGTTCAAGTATTCATTTTGAACATTAAATCAGAATTCAGATTATATCTTAAAATCTGAAATAGACATCCTCAATACGTCCGATCACCTAACCATTTGATGTAAACAGCTAGAAATTACTAATTACTAATACCAAAGTAAGCTGCTTTGCGACAAGATGCTGACTGTCTACTACCTGTTTTTAAGTTCAAAACATGCAATGTCGGCCTCACCCTTCAGGGCTTCAAAGTGGAATAAAGGGAAAAACATGAAACAGAAAAAATTACCAACAAAATCAAATTGAAATGAACCACAATAACAACCAAATGAACAAATTATGGACAACAACAAGCATATATAAATAGAGAATTATAGCACAAAACTGAAAATGAACAAAGGATAAAATAGAACCTAGCAAGACGGGTGTAAAACAATTGCTTAGACAAAAGGTTGCATTTCTCAATTGTAGCAGGCTCCTGAATATACTCTTTGTTCTGCTCCAACAATTGCTTGTAGTAAACATTCCCATGCCTGGATATAAATTGAGACGCTTGACATGCTTTCGATTGCAAAGATTTCAACTTCGACGCCATCAAATCTGCAAATAAAGCAAAATCAAAAAACAAAATTTTTCTAATCAGGCTAAAAAATACATTAGAACACTCTTAATCCATAATTATCATTTTAAACAACATAAATTATTCTAATCAATGATAATCTATATGGATTTATGGATGCAAAGTCAAAACCCTAGAAATTCGCAGATCTAAAAAGGAACGCGAAAACGATAACGAGATCTGAAGAGATTGAAAAAAATAACGGAGGAAGAAGAAGAAGAAGAAGAAGGGTTACCTTGTGAAGTGAACGAGTGCAGTAATCGGAGATTGTTCGCCGCCGCTACTGCAAAGAACAAAGGATGCGGCTCTATGTGAAAACTCAACTCTATAGGCTAACCTTGTGTGCCAATTTTCGTTTTCTTTTTTTGTTTTGTTTTTGATTAATATTTTCTTGAGCAATTTGGTTTGGGTTGCTTAGGCCTTGTGAACTGTGAAGGGGGTATGTAATGTAAAGTTACTATTAGCACCCTGGTGTTTTTAGAGTTGAGATTCTCTCCATTTTTATAAGATTTTGAGATCTAAGGTACTCTGAATAAGTTTAAATGCAATTTTGGTTTATGTTTTAATTAATTTGTGATTTTTGACTCTCTTGTTTTGAAATTTGTGATTTTTGACATTATATCGATGACATGTATGTATTAGTTATAGTCCGGTTAGCACTTTTTTAGAAAATAATTTTAAAAAAACAAAGAACAAATTTAATTTTAAAAAAAATAGAAGAAGAAAACTTTAAAGTTTTAAAATTCTAAATCAAAGTCATAGAGAAATTCAAGTTTTTAAGTGAATGTCCTGTATTAGTTCACTATCTTCATTTATCTCATGATTTTTATGTTTGTATTTGTCTCACTCATCTCATCTTCATTCTTCTTATTCGTATTATTGTCATCTTCTCATATTACCCTGTTTCATTCTATTCATCATATTCTCATTTCCATTTGTACAATTTATCACTCAACATATTCATCACTCAACCTGTCACATGATAAACTATTGTGTCAAGCGGTCACGAATGAGTGTATATTTTTTGAGAATTTTTTTCCATCTTATAGTAAAAAGAAAAATCTTAAGTAATTCTTAAAATGCCTCTTAGAAATCGAAAATATGTTTCCGGTGCGCACCATGTACCATACACAAATAGATCAAAAGGCAAAAGCAGAATCAAAATTATAGTTTCGGTTGCAATCGGTATTGTATTTTCGGTTTGTATAACATGAATATTAAATTTTTTGTCACCTTGTCATTTTATATATTATCGAAAATATACTTCTGGTATCATGAAAAATGCATATTACTTAAATCAGTAACCAACATGAACAAGGATGATCAAAATCATTTCTCCGTCTTTCCATAAACCCTCTAAAAAACATTCCATTCTCATTCTATTTTTTCACTTCAAATTTTCATTCTTGTGGTTCATCATATCAAAAAGAGCTCAAGGAAGTAGAATTTAAAGTAAATTTTATTCATTTCAATCCTCATTCTTCATATTAATCAACTTTTCATCTTGAAAAAGGTTACGCTAACACCGAAAATATAATTTCGGTTAGTAGTTGAACTTAACCAGAAATATATTTCCGATTCTTGGATGTGCTTAATTTTCCAACAACGGTATGCTAATTAGTTTACTATTTTTTATTACATTAGGTATGGATCATCCTGATAATATTCTCAAATCTAATATGTCTCAAGTTGTTTCACCTCTTGTATCTAAGACGGTAGATATTCGTGACCATTTTGAAATTGAAAAAAAGTTTGAATTACGTGAAGACATGCTGCAGTGGATTTGTACAAAGGCTACCAAACTAGAGTTTGGTGTTGTGATTAGAAGGTCCGATAATGGCACGGGTAAAAGATGTGCATTTGTGACTTTAACATGCGAAAGAAGTGGGAAATATATGTGTCGGACCCAGAAATTGAAACGAGACAACACCGGTTCAAGGAAATGTGAATGTCCATTTAAGTTGTGTGGTTATCTCTTGACAAATAAGAAATGGATATTTAATGTGATATGTGGCTTACACAATCATGATTTAAGTATAAGATTAGTCGGTCATCCAATTGCATGTCGACTCCTTCCGGAGGAGAAGACATGTGTTTCTGACATGACATTGAATTTGGTACCATCCAAAAACATACTTGCAACCTTGAAGCGCAAAAGACCCGTGAATACATCAAATATCAAGCAAGTGTACAATAGGCGTTATTTATTCAAATTAGCGCTTAGCGGGGATCGAACCGAAATGCAACGCCTCTTGAAACTTCCACTACGTCAACATTAGATTTAGGCAGCACACCATAGACAACGCTTTTCTCCCATAGCGCTGCTATAAGCTAAAAAAAACTAAAACTATATACTAAATTGAGAAAAAGCGTTGCTAAAGGCTACCTTTAGAAAGCGCTGATAAAAGTCATACATACGAAAGCGCTTTTAAAAAGGACTGCTAAAGACTGCTAAAGGACGTTCATAAAAGCGCTGCTAAAGTTCTTTAGAAAGCGCTTCATAAAAGTGCTGCTATAGACCATATAATAGAAAGCGCTTTTATCATAAAAAGCGCTGCTAGGGGCAATGCATGTTATTTCATTAATCTCTAAACATGAAACCCTAAAAACAAAATTTTGAATTTCTCTTTCCCTGACCAAACTCTCTCTGCCTCCATTCTCAATGCCACGTCTTCGTTCTCAATGCTAATCTCTCTTTCTCCGACCAAACTCTCTCCGCCTCTGTTCACCAGTTCCGATTTTCACCATCTCCGACTCCGACTCCGTTCACCAGTTCCACAGATACTTCCTCTATCAGCTTTCGAACTTTGCAACTCTACTCCCTCCGACTCTGACTCCAACTCCGACGTTGCAAGGCTAAACTCCTGCTTTCATCTACTACTTTAAAGGTATTTTCTTTCTCAAATCTATGTTGTGCCGAAAAACTTAAACCATTGGTTTAGTTGGGTGTTGAAATTAGAACGAAGGTGTGTGATTTTAGGTGATTTTTTTGGGTGTTTCACTGTTCTACAATTATAAGTGATTAACATTGTTAGGATGTTTGTTTTGAGGTTAACTGTTATGGTGGTTTTGGGGGAGTTATGTTAGTGTTGATGGTTATAATATGCAGTTTCTTCTTTCATGTATATACAATTTCTCTTAGTTTTGGAGTTTATAATGTGCAGTGATGAAAAGCCATAAACCTGTAGATTAGATGATATAATCATATAACCACTGACCGGTCTTCAAATGACAGTTTGAATTCCTTTTAGCCTTGTCTCACTGTAGAAAAACATTTAATTGCTAAGGGTTAAAGATTAATGTTGAATGTGGTTTAGGTGATTGGAAGTTGGTTAAGAACTGAATTAATTTGAAGTTAAAAACATTTATTGATTTTTATTTTCTTGTGTTTATCTTATTTATATTCATTAATATTGCAAACTGCATAATGCCAAAGTTGCAAATGCTAGTTTCTTTTTGTTCTACAATTGGGTTATTTTTTCCCATCATTTAGTTACTTTGCCTCATTCCATTATGTGCATTTGTGGAAGGGTCTTTTAATAAAATTGTGTGCCATGAAATGTATCGGACCACATGTAAAAGGCCAAAGTTGTAGTGAAACTAGTTATGATTGATCATGAGTATGTTGGTTGAACTTTGCTGGATGAAAGATATTTGTAAAGGAAGGTTCATCTCTGCATTACAATTTCAATCAATTTGTGACTTGGTGCATAATGGATTGATTCCTATATTTTAAAATAGGTGCTCTGCCACGTGCCATGTTAGACACTTGAGTTCATTCGTTAACAATATTTTTCTGAGTAGTATTGTATTGAGTTGGAATGAGTTGTATTGAGTAGCCTAAATCAGAAAAAACTCTTTAGTTTGAAAAATAAACTATTTTCTTAATTAGTGAAATGTTTGCAGGGTGATAGGATACTAGACAAATAATTATTGTTTGTTATTCATAATAAAACACTATATCTTCTTCTGATACTGACACAAAAGAAAATTAATAGAACAAAGAAAAAGATGCACTGGCTATGGGGTAAGGAGGGAAACAATGCAAATCTTAACCAATAAATAATTGATTGTCTAAATTGATTCTAAAAAATATTTAATTAGATGCTAATTTATTGCAATTATATGATGCTAATTTATATAGCTTCTCATTCCTTTTTTCAACGTGATAAACGTTGGTCATGAATGTCTTTGCAAGGGGTTACTTGTGAAGAGTGAAATTTTGATCGCTTCCAAGAATCTTACAGTGTGGTTCCAGAAGTTGTTGACTTCTCTATAGGTAATTAGTTGTTCTTTTGTTATAGTTGCGTGAATAATTAGTGTTTTTATTTAGCTTACTTAGTAGAAAAAATGGATAAAAATTGGATGTCTTCCAATTGATTGTCAAAAGAGTATGAGAATGAGGTATTAGAATTCGTTAAGTTTGCTCTTGAGCACGCCAAAAACCCCAGTCAAATGAAATGTCCTTGCTTAGGTTGCTATTATTGGTGTCGGGTTGATGCACTTGAGTTGTAATCGCATTTAAAGAGGCATGAGATTGATTGAAGTTATACATGTTGGACATTACATGGTGAGAAAAGTAACGAGAATGTTGAATCGGGGGATAATACAACCTATGCTTCAAACAACAATGGCACATATACATACGATTGTGATCGAGTTGAAGAGATTACAGAAGCACTTAAAGAAGATCTTCAGGATTGTCCCAAAATGTTTGAGAGGTTGGTAAGCAATGCAGAGAAACAGTTGTATAAAGGTTGCACTAAGTTCACAAGATTGTCTGTGATATTAAAGTTGTATAACTTAAAGGCAGACAATGGATGGTCGGATAAAAGTTTCACGGAGTTAATAGCCCTTATGAAAGATATGCTTCCGAAGAATAATGTTCTTCCTAATCGAACCTATGAGGCCAGAAAAATGTTGTGCTCTATTGGCATGAACTATGATGAGATACATGCTTGTCCAAATGATTGCATTTTGTTTCGAAATAAATATGCATCATTAAATGAGTTCTCTAAATCCAGTGAAAAATGTATTTGAAAGTGTTATTGGTACGTTACTCAATATAAAAGGAAAGTCAAGTCTAAGGATGACCTTAAAGCAAGAGAGAACTTGATAATGATGGGAATAAAAAATGAATTAGGACCCTTGAAGAAAGGAAGACGAACATATCTACCACCTGCTACTTATACTCTATCTAGAAAAGAGAAAAAAATATTGTGTAAGTTTCTAAGTGAAGTTAAAGTTCCAGAAGGATACTCTTCAGATATTAGAAGACTTGTGTCTATGAAATATTTCAAGTTAAAGAGTTTAAAGACACATGACAGTCATGTTATAATAGAACATTTTCTACCAATAGGTATACGTTCTATTTTGCCAGAAAAAGTAAGAAGCGTCATAACTAAATTGTGTTTTTTCTTCAGGTCAATTTGTAGTAAGGTGATCGATCCTAATATCTTACCAACATTGCAAAAAGAAATAGTTATTACTTTGTGTGAGCTTGAAATGTATTTTCCTCCCTCATTTTTGACAAAATGGTACATCTAGTTGTTCATCTTGTGAAAGAGACACAATTGTGTGGACCAACTTATATGAGATGGACGTACCTTGTTGAATGTTATATGAAAATATTAAAAATGGTATGTGAAAAACCTAAGCTGGCCAGAGGGTTGTATTGTTGAAAAATACATTGTTGAAGAAGTGGATGAGTTTTGTACTGAATATTTGTCCAATGTTCAATTCATTGGACTCCCTAAATCTCATATTTTCGGGAAAAAAGAAGGAAAAAAGTTATTTGGAAATAAAATTGTGACAATATCAAGGACTGAATGGGATCAAGTGCATTTGTATGTTCTGCACAATGATAATAAGCTTGAGTCGTTTGTCGAAATGCACAAGGATGTACTCCGGGGTTTAAATTCGAATAGAAATGAAAATTAGATAGTACGAGAGCACAATCAAAGTTTTATACCATGGTTTAAGGATCATATTTATTTAAAGTTTTATGTAGATCTCGCTTCAATAACAAAAAGATTGAGATGTTTAGTATATGGTATGAGTTTGTATGTGTTTTCTTATAGCGCATACGCAATTAATAGATACACATTTTATACCAAAGAACAAGATGATAAAAGTACTATGCAAAATAGTGGTGTCACCGTGGTAGCTGAAGGAATGCAAATTTCAAGTATGAAGGACTTAAACCCCAAATATGCAAATTTATCATATTTTTGGGTTATTGAGCACATTTGGGTGTTTGATTATGAGAAGTTTCATATTCCTATCTTTGGTTGCAAATGGGTACATAATAGTGGCATACGAATGGATAAGTCATGATTTTTGCAAGTGGACCTTAATAAGGTGGGGTACAAAGATGAGTCTTTTATTCTAGCCTCTCAAGCTAAACAAATGTTCTATGTCACTGATCTGACAAGTATGAAATGGTCTATAGTGATTTTATCTATCAAAGTGATTGATGATAACAATGTAAATCAAGGTGATATTGATGTTGAGAATGAGTCATATATTAGAGGGAAATGAATCATATATTAGAAATGATCATAATGAGGGAATTTAGATCAATCCATCTGTTTGCATTGTTAAGAGACAAGTAATTCATATTCCAACCAAGAAAAGAAAAATATGTTAGTGAAAAAGGTACTAGTAAAATGTTATATGTTTTGTCATTCAATAAAATTATATATTTTGTCATTCAATAAAATTATATATTCTGTCATTTAATACAATTATGTATTTGTCATTTTATATATTCAATGAATTATGGAATTTTATATTATGTTTATGTTTTTCTTTATTACAGGTCAAATGACTAGTAACGAGGATCACTCACATGATGCTTCTAATAATGATGGAAATGAATCAGTTCATGATGTGGAAAATGAAATTACATGAGGAATAACTATTATGAAGGGAATCATTCGTGCAAGAGATGAATGAATAAAGTACATTAGAATCCAGATAGCCAACTAATTGAGCCTCACAATGCAATGTTGAAAAGTTACATTGGTTTCCTTGTAAGGGGGGAAATTCCAATCACTTGTGATAATTGGAGAAATCGAGAGTTGAAACCCGCTATAGAAAAATATACAGTGAGATACAAGTATCATATGTGATATTATTTGTTTTTGTTGACGATTATGTCTTTAAATTACTTATACTAACGCACTCTATGTATATTTTTTTTAGAGGTCTTTTAACATTTATGGTGGCCGAAAAACATATTGGCCGAAAAAAGACACAGAAGGTTTCGATCTTTTTTTACAAACAAGTTTCTTAAGGAAGCCGAAGGAAATTTTATTGAAGTTGAACTTCCAAAGATGTATGCGGACTTGATTTCACCTGAAGAATGAGAAACTTTTAAAGCCAAACGAAGAACCCCAGATTTCCAGAATGTGAGTGACATAAATCGCCAATGAGCATCAAGTCCCGCGTATCCATACAAAAAAGGGCATTTGGGACATGAACACTTACAACAAAGAATAGTAAGTATTTATAAATGATATGATATACTTGTTCATCATGTGTTATAATTGATCTTATTATTTGTCTTAATGTGTAGTTAGAATATGAGAAAAGTGAAGAAACATCTTTCCATAACATGTTTTATCGAAGGCTGCTCGTGTGGGTAAGGATGAAGTTGTTAAGGAAGATGTTCAACAAATTTTTGAGAAATATGTAAGTATAACATTATTTCTTTAATTAAATCAAAATTTTATTAACATATAATATTTATGTTTTTTAATCACCACTGATCTTTTTCGATATGCGTATGAATTTAAGGAGAATCTATCTCAGTATTTATCTATAGATGAAGACCATGATTGCAGGAGCACACTAAGTCGAGTATTAAATATTCGTGAGTATTTCGGTCGTGTGAGGGGTAAGGAATTTGGGGTCACTCAAACATCCTTGTGTAAGCATCAAAAGAGTAAAAATCCTAGCAATAAACAAGTGATGGAAGAGTTGCAGATCTTAAAAGCTAAAGTTATTGAATTATAAAAAGGATAAAGAAAGATATATGTCAGAAGGACGAGGTTCAGGGTTTAAAGTTACTAGCGACAAAGATAGTATCAATTGTAATTTTCAATAGAAAATTCCCGAGGTAATTATATATTATTATGAAATTAAATTAGCATAATTTTTTAATTAACATATATACACATTAACAATTTCATATTTATTATTGGTTTAGGGCATTTCACATTGTTAGCTCTATTTATCGTCACCAACTTATCGCTTAGTTGGCAAGGGAAAAATACATAACACTTTGGAAGATGTACTTCATCATAAACCGCTCCCTGCTGAATTTTTGAAAGTATCGATTGATATTGCTTTAGAGGGTGTGTGTGTTATTACCTATACCTGATGATATTTCAGATGCAACATTGATGGGAGACACAATAGGATCGTATGTTACATGTCTATCAAACCTCATTTTTATAGATGATGAAGTATGTTGAAAACCATTATTAACCTTTACGTATATTTTATTTACATGGAAATATTAGACTCCTACAAAATCCAAATCAAAAGATAAGGGGATTACGCGGTAAACTGAGTTATTTACATAAAAAAAAAAAGAGATACATTGATATATATATATATATATATATATATATATATATATATATATATATATATATAATATATATATATATATATATATATAATATATATATATATATATATATATATATATATATATATATATATGTTAATTCTATCCTCCAAAATCAAAAGCTTCATGATCTTATACATTACGCTAACTAATTATATAATATTTAGATTCATGCTCAACGGTTGCAACAAGTCAGCGGGAATAAGAAGTCTGAAATTAGCAACATGTCCAAAAAAAAGGATCTTACAAAGACCGAGCCTAAAAAAACATTTATGTCTCCATTTTAGGTCGTGCCTTCAAACATACATGGGAACAACATATGTGATGGATGGTGTTGCTCGCGATATAAACTATGGAGGAAGGTATTTTTGGTTTTCCTTATTTCGAAATAATTGCTAAAGAGGATATGAATCAGATTTTTTATCATATTGAATTAGGCGTCGACGTTATCAATTCATACATCAAGTACTCCGATCAAATTTATTTAATTAATTGAACAATTTATTTAATCATTCCAATGAATAATCTAATGTTAATTATATTTTTATTTAAGGTTCTTGTATGACAAATTGATGCACCCGCGTCAATTGGCAAAAACATTCTCTTTCTTATCTCCCAACTTAATCAATGCACGGTT